>CM070505.1:13486071-14112356 GCA_036346375.1 Guadua angustifolia | reverse complement strand
CAGGTGTTTAGAAACATGGTATGGCTTTTTGTCTGTGTACTTGTTCAGTTTCTAAATAGTAAATACATATCATTCTACCATCTCGAGATACATCTGTAGTACTTTTTCCCTACATAATCCTACCTCAACAATTGGAATTCACATTTCCCAGAGAAAAACTAGTGGTTCTAGGCATGGCAAGTTTTTTTTTTTCTTTTGAGAACACGGCATCGGAGTAAATATTTCACATATATAGGGTAGTAAATAAGACTAGAAGCAAGAATCACATGGATTTAGTAATGAAGGGACTACATTACTTGTTTCCTAGAACATCAGTGCCTACTATTGAAATCTACATTGTGAAGGAGTAATAAGGAAAGTTAATAAAATGAGATATTCAGGGAGAATGCAGGTTTAGAACCTTAAATCCTCCTTCCTATCACAATTGGCTTCTATATCAAATAAAAAACTCATCTGCACAGGTTTCTTTAAGTTTGATTCTGAATTATTTTTTTTCCCAGTGCAGGTAGAAGGATATTCATCCTCCAATAAAAAACATGGGTTGGTTGAGCAAAATTTTTAAAGGTTCAGTAAGTAGAGTTTCAGGAGGATATTACAACGGAAACTCCCATGAAGGCTATTCAACTCAGCACACTAAATCATATGTACTGCTTAGTTCTGCCTTTATCTTTTTATCTTCTCTTGTGCAAATTAACCACCTTCTAAGTAAAACCCACAGTAAGAGAAAATGAGAAAAATGAAAAAAAAAAGAGAATTGTGGTTCTTCAAGATTTGATTCTCACTATCATACACTCCTCTGTCCCTAAATGTTGGTCGTTTTAGGCATGGACACAAGAATTAAGGTTTGGTGTGAAATGGTCATCATACTCTTCTCTTGCTCTAATTATTCTCTGTTCTCTCTCCAATTAATCACAGGACAGCTCACAAGCATGTATGTAGCACCAATTAATCACAACACAACTCACAGGCATGCATGTAGGCCAATTAATTGCTCTACTCGCCGAACCAACTGGTAAATCAAATCGGAGTACTTGAGCGCCATTGGGAATTGAACTTACTAATTCATTAGAGTAATGGTCCAAGGGTACAATAGGAATCCTAGAGGGAAAAGCGCCTAGAAACTTGTAAAACGACCTATATTTAGAGACAAAATGAAGAGGCTAAAACGACCTACATTTGTGGACAGAGGGAGTATTGTCATTTGCTCATGCACTTCCCTTATTTGTTTACTCTCTCAATTTGAAGTTGCTATTGTTCTTCATGATAAATCATTTTGGTTAAAGACAATTGTGAGAAGTTTACGCTTGCAAGCCATAGAGTAGTGAAAACTAAACAATTTGTGCTTGATTATTCAGGACCCACTACATTTTTTATATAAAATCAGGACCACAACATGATACATGTTCCAGAGAGAAAATGAAAAGCACTGGATGTTGCTTTATGTACTTTCACTATTTCTAAGTTGGTCTGATTACTGTAGGGTACGCATGACCGTGACAATGAAGACATAGATCATGCTATTGCATTATCCTTATCAGAGGAAGATCAAAGGAAGGGAAAGGCAATTGGTTTGTATTACTCTGTCCCATCTTAACCTGTTTTGACAATCTCTAATTTAGTGATTATTGGACCTATTTTTCATGTGACATGAAATTCACTTCTTAGGAATAGTGGTTCTAGATTGATACAAATGAGCATGTCCAAATATATAGAGTTGATAAAAAACATGGAGTTTTTATGTTTGTCATTTGTTTTTATTTATGAACAGATACTGATCATCATTTAGAGGAAGATGAACAGCTTGCACGGGCTCTGCAAGAAAGTCTGAATGATGAACCTCCTCCTTGTCATAATGTTCCAGTGGAGGATGTTCACTCAGAGAATACTCCAGCAACTAGCTTACCCCCATATATCTTCCCTTCAAGTGGATTCAGGTATTTGTTGCAATGGTACATTATGATGCATAGCTAGTTTCTCAGGACGATTTAAATAATCCTTTCCATGTCAATTTGGAAAAGTCTGTTTTGTTTTTGTCAAGACACTACTAAGTGTGCACTACACTTCACATTAATGAGATCTAGTGAGTGACAATTTAACAAGGAGCATGTGTTAATTTGCTTTAATTTTAGAAAAAAAGCCATGCAGGGATAGTGGGCGTAAGATGTGTTACACTTAGATCCATTTCTATAACGTGTTGATCTCACAAAACAGAAAAAGGTAAAAGTAAAACCAACTACGAGTTAGGATGTTTGATCATGAATATCAACTGTGGAGCTGAAGCAAAATTCAGCATATGTACTTTATATGGTAGTATTGATTCATGACAAGCTTCATTGATGGGATGAGGAGGTGCAGGCAGTCTGTAGGATGACAATAAATCCTAGGCCATTCTGTTACCGTAATGTTTTATACCTTGCACTATGCAACGTAGAAGAGGAAGTATATGGTAAAAGTGGACATATGGTGAAATCATAAAAGTAAACAAACAGGGGCATTGGATTAAACTTGAATGGTTTAGATCTAGGTGGAATCCCACCTCCTCCACTTAAAATGTGGAATTTTGTAATTTTTCTAGGGGGTTATGTGTAAAACATGTTTAAGTGAGGAGGTGGGATTCCACCTAAATCTGAACCATTCAAGTTTGATCCAATGCCTCTGCTTGATTACTTTCATGATTTCACCCTACGCCTACTTTCACCATATACTTCCCCAACGTAGAAGCAGCTGAAAGTACAGGCCTTTTCTAGATGTTGATTATTAACTAGTAGTATGATTAAACAAGGCTCCAATTCTAAACATGGCTGGGAAACTTTAGGAAAAAAAAAAGATTGTAATGCTTCGCATCTCTAGCAGTAAATTTTGTAGGGTTCAAAACTTCAAATCAATATTTTTTGTAGGGTTCAAAACTTCAAATCAATATTTTAATGTTCTTGCAAAAATCTCTGCTTCTGTGGTATTTGTACCATTAACTCCGAATGTAGCATTTCTTCCCTTTTCTTTTTTCCTTCAGTTTTTCAGTTCCAGGTCTTGTTCTATGTTAGTAAAAACTATAAAAAATGTAATAATATGGAAGTACTTTCGATGACAAATTAGCTTGACTGCATGCATTCTAAAACATCTAAACAGAGGAAGTATCATCTTCCTCTTGCCTTAAAGTCACGCAACAATTCTCTCGTTGCATGCTTGTATTGCAAAGTCATATTCTAATATTTGCAATTTGAATCAATGGTCTCCTTGGGATCTCAGAGCCTTGCTCTAGTGCAAGATGGTTGAATCCTCGAGTCCTCTCTCCATTTGTTTCATTGTTTTTTTTTTGTTCTGTAATTTTTACAAATATGGTAGAACCACATTGATTTGTGTAGGGTCTGTGCTGGATGTAAAACTCCAATTGGACATGGACGGTTTCTCAGTTGTATGGATTCTGTTTGGCACCCTCAGTGCTTTAGGTGTTTTTCTTGCGATAGGCCAATATCAGAATATGAGGTACAGAAACCTACCATATTTTGACTTAACATGCATTCACTTAACGAAATAATTAATACCAAGCTTTTTTTCGGGAAGTTTGCGGTTCATGAAGATCATCCATACCACAAATCCTGCTACAAGGAGCTCTTTCATCCAAAATGCGATGTTTGCAGTTACTTTGTAAGCATTCATCTTTTCAAGTTTATGAATGAGCTTGAGTATTTAGTGGGAGCTTTTATTTATCTGTTGAACTGTGCTGATAACATTTTTGTGATCAGATTCCAACAAATAAAGATGGCCTCATTGAATATCAGGCCCATCCTTTCTGGATGCAGAAGTATTGCCCTTCCCATGAAAATGATGGAACCCCTAGATGCTGCAGTTGTGAACGAATGGAGGTTAGTGTTATGGCTATGAAATGGTTATATGTGTAGCGATGGGATTATCAGAAAGTAACTAGTATTTTGGCATGTTGCTTCAATTACTGCTGCTTCAGCTTGTATATGTGTGTCTATCAGAAATATGCATGCGCATTTGATGATATCTTAATTTGTGCCATTCATAGTGCATATCTTCACGACTTTGGTGAGTCTGATGAGTTTTCCTTCTATCATTTTTTTTTATCATCAACCCAGCCCAAGGATAGTAAGTACATAACATTAGATGATGGCCGGAAACTCTGCTTGGAGTGTCTGAATACTGCAATAATGGACACGAATGAGTGCCAACCACTATACATTGATATTCAGGAATTCTATGAGGGTTTGAACATGAAAGTAGAACAACAAATCCCCTTACTTTTGGTTGAGCGACAAGCTTTAAATGAAGCTATGGAAGCGGAGAAAATTGTAAGTGACATGATATTCAACATTCTGTAATATGCAAAACATAATGTATGTTTAGTTATTAACTAATAATTATTTTAACATCCTTTATTAGGGACATCATCTTCCTGAAACCAGGGGTCTCTGCCTATCTGAAGAGCAAATTGTCAGAACTGTAGGTTCTTAAAACAGTGACTTGTATTGCATTAATCTATGTACTGAATATGTGAGCTCGATACTTCATGAGCGTTTATGGTTAAATAACATAATACTATGCAGATATTGAGAAGACCAATAATTGGACCAGGAAACAAAACCATAGACATGATTACAGGACCATACAGACTAGTTCGGCGGTGTGAAGTAACTGCAATTCTTATATTATATGGTTTGCCAAGGTAATTTTTTTTTCATCATTTACCAATCGGTGATCACAATTGATGTATGATGTAGTTTCTTTTATTGGTGTTGATTCTGCAACTAATCTACCAAACTTTAGGGAGTTCTCTGTGTGCATAGGTTTTTATTTCCATTGATCTAATTGCATACAGACTGCTAACTGGTTCGATTCTGGCTCATGAGATGATGCATGCCTACCTTCGACTTAAAGGTACTTCTGTTGTGCTTGTTTATTTTATTTTGTAATAAGTCTATTTTACCTCCTGAACTTTTGGTGTGTCTAATCTATCCCCTGAACTGCAAAACCGTCTAATTAGCCCCTTAAACTATGCAAAACCATCTAATGAGCCCCTTAAACTATGCAAAACCGTCTAAATAACCCCCTAAAGTGGTTCTGGAGGCGGTTTTGCCGCCGTGGCTAAGAATGTGGCATTGCGACAATGGTTTTGCTACCATGGTGGATGACGTGATTGACCATGTGGCAATGATTGTCAGCCACATCATGTGCCATGGTGGCAAAAACAGCACCACAATGGCAAAACCACCAATGAAACCGTCCTATGGGGTTAATTGGGCGGTTTTGCATAGTTCAAGGGCCTATTTAGACGGTTTTGTAGTTCAAGGGGTAGATTAGATGCACCCCCAAAAGTTCAGGGGGTAAAGTAGACTTATTGCTTTCTTTTTGCAGCATCTTGTACCTTGTCATACTTAAAATTTTTTTGTCATGAATCACTGCTACATTTACATATCTTAATATCGTTTTTGGTAGGATACCGAACCCTTAGTCCAGAGGTCGAAGAAGGCATCTGTCAGGTTCTAGCTCATTTGTGGCTTGAGTCAGAAATCACATCAGGTTCCGGTAGCATCACTGAAACAACCTCGGCAGCAGCATCAGCACCTTCAGCTTCGTCGTCATCAAAAAAGGGTGCAAAGACTGACTTAGAGAAGAAACTTGGAGAATTCTTCAAGCACCAGATTGAAACAGATTCTTCTGCAGCATATGGAGAAGGGTTTCGAGCTGGCATTCGAGCAGTTGAACGCTATGGCTTGCGAAGTACCCTTGATCATATCAAGCTGACAGGGTCTTTACCATATTGACCTATGGTTTTGCCTCCTCGATTTGAGGGGATGGGGTATATATTACGAGTGACATTTTGTTCAAGTTAGACATACCAAAGGGGACATTAAATGAGCAATTAATAGAAGAAAAGGGAAATAAAGATTTCGTCATACGGTTGTGGCAGATTATCAAATTTGTATGTTGAGTGGGGTCAATTTCATCCAAAAAAATTACTATCGTACGACTTAAACACATTTTTCAACTGAAAATAGGATGCTTTGCAAAAACAAAACCAAGGGGTCAATTTATTCGACGCCTTCGTGACACAGTATGACATAGCCCAATAGCCCTTATGTCCAACCCACCTCAGCTAGTCAGCCCAACCCCAATAGCAGGCCGAAAACCGTAGTGCGGCTGCAGTCTCTCCTCTCGTGCAATGCTATGAAAAGAGTAGGAGCCGCTGGCCGCAGCTTCAAACACTGAGTGTTTGGTACAGTTTCAGCTCTATTAAAATTTATGAAGTTAGTAGAGTAGGGTATTCCTAACTTCAAAAATTTATAGAGTTGGAGCTGTGGATACATCAAGAGTGTTTAGGTGGGTCATCTTGTTTACATTTTAGACTAATAATATAAACTTAATTCACATTATTTTAGCCGACAAGCTTCAAATCTGAGGTGGAACTATGATATAAAGCTTTACCAAATAGGTTCATATTCCGTGGCATTGGTCATCGGCCTCACTGTCCTCTTCGACGGTGTCCTCGTCGGTGTTTGGATGAATCTTTGATTTGCAGAAGTAATTTTTGGATTTTTTTTTTAATTTTTTTCCCCTAATCAAGTCGTTCCATCTTTGTTCTTCTCCGGTGAGTTCTCAACCGGATTTCTTTTAAGTGTGACGAGCTTTATTGGGCCAGCTCACTTGGATGATTATGGTGAAGCCTATGCCTTAGATTGACACTAAAATAGATTTTGTACAAATTAATTTGCTATTCGAGTGACTTGCCGTTTTCTTCATATATTTTCGAACTTCACTTTACATCCCCCATCTTCAAAATCTTGGCTCCACCACTACCTTCGACACCGTTATAGTTTTTTTCCCCCGAAACCACCACCGGTCATAGCCGTGGCCAATCACGCCGGTGGCAGGCGGCCAGCCAGCCGCACCATCACTATCAAGTGGCTATTTGTTACTTAATGCGTAATTAGTACTCCCTCTGTTCCCCAATTCACGTCAAATTTTTAAATTTTGTTCATAAATAAATGCCATTCTACAATTTTGACATGACTTTTTATCTTTTTTTCTTCTATACCCCACTCCTTCAGCTATTTGTTATTTCATTTACCATCATATATAGTCTAGATCATATAAGACATATCATTCAAAGATGTAATGAAGAGAGATAATGTAGTCTTTTGTAGAAGTGTCTTGGTAGAAGCAGTGCATGAATCTAGAATTTCATTATTTATAAAAACGGAGGGAGTAGTTTCAAGAAACTGGTGCCATATTGTTAGGAGTACGTCTTAATCGATGAGTAGGTAGCTTGCAAATCGCGAGATGGATAGTGTTAACTACTACTAAGAGAGCGATTACATCATTTCTTAATTACTCCTAACTCCTAAGAGAGCGATTACATCATTTCTTGCGTTTAAGGTGGTCTAAATTTAATGAACTCTAAACTATAGCTGTCTAAAATCCTTTTTCCTAGCAGGAATATCACCGATGTATCTTTGGCTCCATCCAAAAATATCATAAAATAAAGTCTGACTCATGAAATACATTTTCGTGGAGCGTGTACATCCAACATATTTTCTATTAAAAGATAAACCAATTTTCTTAATGGTTGAAAAATCTCCTGTGAAAGCTTCCAACAAATTACCACCTAATCAATTATTTTATAGAGGAACTAAAACTAGCTTCTGGAATAATTAGTGGAACAATTGCCTCATGCATTTTCTAGGAACAGAGAGCAGCATCGATCTATTTAGCCTATGTAATTTAAGCGCCCACATACTCATTTGATAACTTTGTCATGGTATTATTATAGGTCAAGAATTCAAATCGCGTCCAAGGTCAATAACCAAACCACTGAATGTGATGAACATAGCCGGAAACAAAGACAGAGTACATCAAGTTGCTTTTATCTATGAACATATATAGCCGGAACCTATCTATCTGTATCTATATCTATATTATTTAGAGATTTGTCTAGAAGCCCCTAAATTTTTTCTCATATATGTGTCAAAGTCTAAACCATGTCTAAAGTCTAAACCATCATTTTTTAGAGATTTGTCTAGAAGCTCACCAATGTTTTAATGTGATAGCAACGGACATGACAATTTCTTCCGACAGGGAAATGCCTGGGCCTAGCTAGACCCTAGACCGTCCTCATCTAATCCATGAGGGACACTTGTTGTGACCAAGTAGAAAAAGTGTTAGTCCTAAGTACGGTTGGAAACCAATCGGAGGATCAGAAGACTAGGCAATCAGTTGCTACTTAGTACGGAGTGCATTGCACCCGGTGGTGGCTCACTGATATTTGCATACAGTACGAATTGGTAGTGCTAATTGAAAGGTTTATCTGTTATTTTTTTAGGAAAAGAATGTATCTTGAACTCAGAGGGATGGACAGGTACAACAAAAAATTCACATATTAATCAGAGAAAAACAGGAATATCTTAGAAATTCTCATATTCATCGGATAAATGTGTAATATATAAGGCGAGAAAGAAAAGTTGTTTCATACACACACAAATTATTAGCACAAACCTAATATACACTCAATGCATGCATCGATCTGTTTGCCGCTCAGAATCCATATTATCAATATACAACCTTCTCTTGATATATTTCTTCCTTCTTTTTAAAGCTCATAGTTAGCTTTGGTTTACATGCATCTAGACATGAACAAATACATTTAACTATGATCTCATGATTTAGACGTGCCTAATATGTAACATTGTCAATTTTAGACCGTGTGGAAGCTTCCCATGTTGGGGTGCACCAACGCCACCCTGGGTGCTCATGGAGCTAGAGCAGGCCAAGAAGGCGTACGTGTAGCATCATCGGCTTTTCCTGTGGTCTTGGCTTAAACCAAAATCTATCTATTAAAATATGAACAACACTCCTTGCAAAAAGCAAAAGGAACATGTCCACTGCTATCAATCATATTTGATACAGAAATTAAATTGATGTGCACTTAATCCCACTTATTGTAGCATTGCTTTTGTATCTACAAATTGTATGTAGAAATATACCTATATATGGTTGTGTCAACAAGTTGGCTTCACTGATCGAATCAATCATTATCTGTATCTGGAGCATACATGTCCCAATCATGCTGTTTGCGTGTGTGGTACAATACATCTTATCATGTTTCAAGTTGCATCTATATACATTTTCCTCTTAGAATAAAGAACCAAACAAATTGTGGGATTAAAATGTTAGAAATCATTATAACATAAAAAATATGTTGTCACCCAAAATTAATAAATTAAAAAAAATGAAATCCAAATGTGCAAGTTATGGAACGCACGTTTAAAATAGTTGCTGTAACTTTACAATGTCGCAGTATACAAAATAGTTAAATATTTCGGTCAAAGACTGACTTAGAGAAGAAACTTGGAGAATTCTTCAAGCACCAGATTGAAACAGATTCTTCTGCAGCATATGGAGAAGGGTTTCGAGCTGGCATTCGAGCAGTTGAACGCTATGGCTTGCGAAGTACCCTTGATCATATCAAGCTGACAGGGTCTTTACCATATTGACCTATGGTTTTGCCTCCTCGATTTGAGGGATGGGGTATATATTACGAGTGACATTTTGTTCAAGTTAGACATACCAAAGGGACATTAAATGAGCAATTAATAGAAGAAAAGGAAATAAAGATTTCGTCATACGGTTGTGGCAGATTATCAAATTTGTATGTTGAGTGGGGTCAATTTCATCCAAAAAATTACTATCGTACGACTTAAACACATTTTTCAACTGAAAATAGGATGCTTTGCAAAAACAAAACCAAGGGGTCAATTTATTCGACGCCTTCGTGACACAGTATGACATAGCCCAATAGCCCTTATGTCCAACCCACCTCAGCTAGTCAGCCCAACCCCAATAGCAGGCCGAAAACCGTAGTGCGGCTGCAGTCTCTCCTCTCGTGCAATGCTATGAAAAGAGTAGGAGCCGCTGGCCCAGCTTCAAACACGAGTGTTTGGCAGTTTATTTATTAAAATTTATGAAGTTAGTAGAGTAGGGTATTCCTAACTTCAAAAATTTATAGAGTTGGAGCTGTGGATACATCAAGAGTGTTTAGGTGGGTCATCTTGTTTACATTTTAGACTAATAATATAAACTTAATTCACATTATTTTAAATAAGCTTCAAATCTGAGGTGGAACTATGATATAAAGCTTTACCAAATAGGTTCATATTCCGTGGCATTGGTCATCGGCCTCACTGTCCTCTTCGACGGTGTCCTCGTCGGTGTTTGGATGAATCTTTGATTTGCAGAAGTAATTTTTGGATTTTTTTTTTAATTTTTTTCCCCTAATCAAGTCGTTCCATCTTTGTTCTTCTCCGGTGAGTTCTCAACCGGATTTCTTTTAAGTGTGACGAGCTTTATTGGGCCAGCTCACTTGGGTGATTATGGTGAAGCCTATGCCTTAGATTGACACTAAAATAGATTTTGTACAAATTAATTTGCTATTCGAGTGACTTGCCGTTTTCTTCATATATTTTCGAACTTCACTTTACATCCCCCATCTTCAAAATCTTGGCTCCACCACTACCTTCGACACCGTTATAGTTTTTTCCCCCGAAACCACCACCGGTCATAGCCGTGGCCAATCACGCCGGTGGCAGGCGGCCAGCCAGCCGCACCATCACTATCAAGTGGCTATTTGTTACTTAATGCGTAATTAGTACTCCCTCTGTTCCCCAATTCACGTCAAATTTTTAAATTTTGTTCATAAATAAATGCCATTCTACAATTTTGACATGACTTTTTATCTTTTTTTTCTTCTATACCCCACTCCTTCAGCTATTTGTTATTTCATTTACCATCATATATAGTCTAGATCATATAAGACATATCATTCAAAGATGTAATGAAGAGAGATAATGTAGTCTTTTGTAGAAGTGTCTTGGTAGAAGCAGTGCATGAATCTAGAATTTCATTATTTATAAAAACGGAGGGAGTAGTTTCAAGAAACTGGTGCCATATTGTTAGGAGTACGTCTTAATCGATGAGTAGGTAGCTTGCAAATCGCGAGATGGATAGTGTTAACTACTACTAAGAGAGCGATTACATCATTTCTTAATTACTCCTAACTCCTAAGAGAGCGATTACATCATTTCTTGCGTTTAAGGTGGTCTAAATTTAATGAACTCTAAACTATAGCTGTCTAAAATCCTTTTTCCTAGCAGGAATATCACCGATGTATCTTTGGCTCCATCCAAAAATATCATAAAATAAAGTCTGACTCATGAAATACATTTTTCGTGGAGCGTGTACATCCAACATATTTTCTATTAAAAGATAAACCAATTTTCTTAATGGTTGAAAAATCTCCTGTGAAAGCTTCCAACAAATTACCACCTAATCAATTATTTTATAGAGGAACTAAAACTAGCTTCTGGAATAATTAGTGGAACAATTGCCTCATGCATTTTCTAGGAACAGAGAGCAGCATCGATCTATTTAGCCTATGTAATTTAAGCGCCCACATACTCATTTGATAACTTTGTCATGGTATTATTATAGGTCAAGAATTCAAATCGCGTCCAAGGTCAATAACCAAACCACTGAATGTGATGAACATAGCCGGAAACAAAGACAGAGTACATCAAGTTGCTTTTATCTATGAACATATATAGCCGGAACCTATCTATCTGTATCTATATCTATATTATTTAGAGATTTGTCTAGAAGCCCTAAATTTTTTCTCATATATGTGTCAAAGTCTAAACCATGTCTAAAGTCTAAACCATCATTTTTAGAGATTTGTCTAGAAGCTCACCAATGTTTTAATGTGATAGCAACGGACATGACAATTTCTTCCGACAGGGAAATGCCTGGGCCTAGCTAGACCCTAGACCGTCCTCATCTAATCCATGAGGGACACTTGTTGTGACCAAGTAGAAAAAGTGTTAGTCCTAAGTACGGTTGGAAACCAATCGGAGGATCAGAAGACTAGGCAATCAGTTGCTACTTAGTACGGAGTGCATTGCACCCGGTGGTGGCTCACTGATATTTGCATACAGTACGAATTGGTAGTGCTAATTGAAAGGTTTATCTGTTATTTCTTTTAGGAAAAGAATGTATCTTGAACTCAGAGGGATGGACAGGTACAACAAAAAAATTCACATATTAATCAGAGAAAAACAGGAATATCTTAGAAATTCTCATATTCATCGGATAAATGTGTAATATATAAGGCAGAAAGAGAAAAGTTGCTTCGTACACACACAAATTATTAGCACAAACCTAATATACACTCAATGCATGCATCGATCTGTTTGCCGTTCGTAATCCATATTATCAATATACAACCTTCTCTTGATATATTTCTTCCTTCTTTTTTAAAGCTCATAGTTAGCTTTGGTTTACATGCATCTAGACATGAACAAATACATTTAACTATGATCTCATGATTTAGACGTGCCTAATATGTAACATTGTCAATTTTAGACCGTGTGGAAGCTTCCCATGTTGGGGTGCACCAACGCCACCCTGGGTGCTCATGGAGCTAGAGCAGGCCAAGAAGGCGTACGTGTAGCATCATCGGCTTTTCCTGTGGTCTTGGCTTAAACCAAAATCTATCTATTAAAATATGAACAACACTCCTTGCAAAAAGCAAAAGGAACATGTCCACTGCTATCAATCATATTTGATACAGAAATTAAATTGATGTGCACTTAATCCCACTTATTGTAGCATTGCTTTTGTATCTACAAATTGTATGTAGAAATATACCTATATATGGTTGTGTCAACAAGTTGGCTTCACTGATCGAATCAATCATTATCTGTATCTGGAGCATACATGTCCCAATCATGCTGTTTGCGTGTGTGGTACAATACATCTTATCATGTTTCAAGTTGCATCTATATACATTTTCCTCTTAGAATAAAGAACCAAACAAATTGTGGGATTAAAATGTTAGAAATCATTATAACATAAAAAATATGTTGTCACCCAAAATTAATAAATTAAAAAAAATGAAATCCAAATGTGCAAGTTATGGAACGCACGTTTAAAATAGTTGCTGTAACTTTACAATGTCGCAGTATACAAAATAGTTAAATATTTCGGTTTAAATATTCTCTACAAAATATGGCATCCAAAAACATATAAATTTACGTTAAAATAAGATAAGTATATTTGAACTTTTAAAATTTTAACACAATTAAAATACAGAACTAAAATTCCAAAATATAAAAATTCCAGTATCAACAACTGCAAAAGTATTTTTTTTGTGTCTAAATATATAAAATTCATAAAGAATTTCCAAAAAAAATTGTGTTACTCAAATGCAGATACATTCACATTTTAAACTTAAAAAAGAGTTACGAATTTTCAAACTGCAGAACTAAATTAGGAAAGTAGTACAAGCTTGTGATGCAAAATATCTTGCTCGTGTGATGCACAATTTCATGACTAGTAGTATAATACTCCATTTGGTTCACAAAAATATTTGCAGTTAAATTTTAAAAACTTTAGCTATCGACCTTTTTAAATATTTAGATTGGATGAATGAAAATCATATGTGTAGATTCATCTCAAAACATACTTTCATAATGTTATAATTTTATTGGATTTTTAAATATATAATAATAAAAATTAGTGATCAAAGTTAAGTTTTAGAGACCATATCGATATCTAAAATGATAACTATTTATGATCGGAGGGAGTTGTTAAGAGGATATGTTTGAGTAAAAGAAGTACTAAATGGATATGACTTTTGTAATCCTCAGTTGCACTTCCATTTCAAGGCTTGGAAGAGATGCCATTAATCGCAGAGAGGTAGGTCCTTCTCGAAAGAAACGTAAAGAATCGACCAAACGGCTTTGAGACGCCAGAACTGGGGCAGTTGTCCGTCGTTGCTTGAAAAGATGACCTGAGCCTTTTCTTCTCCTTTTGTGATAGGGAAGTTTAGTTGACTATGCAGTGGACAAAACGACCTCTTGGGTCGGTAAGAGGCCAAGTTCTCGACAGGCCGGGGAACTGATGATGACGCAGAGAACGTACCACACGCACTCATCTGACATGGTTGGTGGCAAGCTCGACATATTCTCGTGTTTCAATTTAATGATCTACTAGTATTGAATTGAATAATTGATTGTGTCAGTGCGTGCACAACATTGCGTCATGACCTCGCGCTCGATCCCTCTAGAGGGCAAGGGACTCGGCTAGATGTACTCGGTTAGCATTGCATGGTTGGAGAGTGGTGCATGTGAGGTACTGAACAAATGCTGTACTAAGTGGGTTGTGATTGCATTACTATGGAACATGTGATTACTATCGGGTCCATATCAGTATCACTGCCGGATGTGGACCCGACACAACCTAAGTGGCGATGATAGTCGAGGATATCCGCCGGATGTGAACCGGCATGATAATCACTATCATCGCCTGCTTAAGAACGGCGATGATAATAACTATCACGCCGGTTCACATCGGCAGATGATAGTCCTCGACTATCATGCCACTTAGGTTTAATGTTATTAGTTAGAACGGCGGTGATAACTAACTATCACGCCACATTTTCAATAATATCCGGCAGTGATAAGTAACTATCGATCCAATTGTTATCAATATCAAGATCGATAACTACTATCACTTGCCTTTTCTTGTTACGCAAGTGATAGCTCGTGTCTATTTTGATATCCAAAGCTGGCGTGATGGGTTTTTAAACCTTTTGCATATCAGAATTATTGCCATGGAGAAATGGTGTAAAATTAGCTCGTGTGAGAATTTCTCGAATTATGAACCCATATCGCTTGAAGGGCATCAATTTGTGGTCGACTGCTTCGGTGCTCTGATTATTGTCATGGGAGAAATTGAAGCATTAATTAGTGTCAATCGCTTTATAAAAAAAGAACGGTCAACATGTAATGATCGATATACCATTGGCCGTTGTAGTCCGTATTGTCGATGATAGCGCGTGGATATGTGTCATTCAGTAGTATCCACATAAATTGTTCCTTGGGTTGTTTAGCATGGAAAATGGTTGTATTCGAAATTTTTCACGTATGGCGATTGCTTTGCTACTTCTTGCAGTATTGTTTGTACACCTGTCATAGTTTTGACGTAGTCATTAAAATTAATTAGGTGCAATGGGATGGAAGATTATTAGACGTAATAATGCAACGCGAAGTTACTACAGTTAGCAAGTCTATTAAGTCTTGGTATAAATCGTCATGGTTTCCTCATTGAGTCCAAGACGATGATGTTGCTTTACAACATGAAGACAAGGACGATCCATGAAAATCGCGAGCCAATTAGTCGTCACATTGTGTTGATCAAATATGAGACACTAGTAGGCGGAAACACGTCTGAAAGTTGTAGGGTAAAATACGTAGTCCTTGTGTTGTAGCTTTAGCGCCTTGATACGTACACCTCAACATCATTTATTGTTTTGGATCTTCAATAAGTTTGCGATTGACCATGCCGGGTCCGGAATCCTATCTTTTCATTGTTGTCGCCCTAAGTGTCTTTGTCTCCATTCTCGTAAAAAAAGTCAGACCCTATGTTTAAGAGCGTGAATATCAATGAATTATACAAGAGACTTACGAGTCCATATTCTTAATATAGACACGTCGAGCGTCTCGTTGGTACATCGATATAGTTCCACGTGTTCAACCCGAAAGAGTCGTCATTGTTGTGAAAGTCCATATCTTTGTATCCGACGGAAAGCACGTTTGTGTCTTTTGGACATCTGCAGTACCATTCATGTACGCCGTAATGTGTGGTCGGTTTAACCTCCTTATTTGGATGCAAAAGCTTCCCGTTAACGAATGGCCACTTAGTGCTCTGCCCTTCACCACTTTGGCTTCCACATGCTTACCACAATCTCCTTTAGATTTCTTCCTAGAAATGCGTTATATCGATAGTTGGCTAGGTTGAGGAGCTTGATTATGTCTGTCTGTTTAACCTCGCTAAGTCCAGAAGAAACTGTTTGGAGTTCGATTTCAATCTTAGCGGTGGTGGCGTCTTCTTGAAGTGCTCTTCTACATGGCGCCTACTTCTTTTTGTTTCTTCGTCGGTCATTTCATATGGTCGTTTCTTGCTAAGAGTTTTGGCTAGCTTCACGATGAGAACTTTTCCCCGCTGTAGAATGTACGATCGCGGTGCTCTTTGGTTCTTGTGGCTGGAGCAGAGGAGTTTTCTTGGGTGACGCGGAGGAGGACTTTTCTGGTGGCTGGAGCGAGAAGGAGCTTTCTTCGATGGCCGGAGGAGGAGGAGGATGTTCTAGATGGAGACTCACCTCGTCATCGTTTTAACATCATCGTCGTTGTCATCTTCGAGGCAAACTTTTATATCGCTTGCCCACGCGATGAATGTGCCTATGCTTTGTCCAAGACTTTGCCCTCCTGCCGATCTCAACCTCTACTTTCGTTCTCAACCACGCTCACGCAACTCTGGCGTATCCCAGGAATTGGCGGTTATGCAATATCGCTCGTTGCATGGCAACCACCTTACCACCTTGATGGTAATGTTAAGCTCGAATCGATGCCTAATGGGCATCGTCCGAACTCATCTTGGTTCAAAACGTACTAATAGTATAACCGTACTAATAGTCATATATGTAGTAGTGGCTACGTATGCATATCGGTAGAACTTGGTTAAACTAGTTTCAGTTTAGTTTTATTTTCTGAAACCTATCCAAACTCTTGTACTATGTATATATAGAGAATAAAAACAGAAAAGGCGTGTGTTGTTTTCCGCGAAAAGACTTGTCGTTGATTGTTCCTCTTCGCTATATTTGTTTTGAATTCAGTATTCAAACTCGCATCGGCAAATATAGGCATGAAGCTTAGCTCCGCATTGTTCTGCGGTTATCGACTTCGTCTCGGATGTTTCAACAAGTGGTATTAGAGCGCTACACCACGACAATGGGTGACAATGCACCATCGGCGGTAACACAGGCGATCAATTTCATGTAGAGTTGACCGATCCATCCATGTCCGTATTAAAGCCGTGAAAGAGGAATTCCAATTCAATACTGATGCTTGATGACACAAATTATGGCCTTTGAATTGTAAAGATGAAGTTAATTCTCGATCACTTGGCATATGGGGAGCGGTAGATGGTGAATCACGGTTGAAGAGGACAAGGATCGGGCACTCTAGTTCTTGTCTCCCAATCTGTTCTAGATCATGCCATGATAGCTATTGTCGGCAAGGAAACGGCAAAGGAGGCATGGGGAGCAATCCGGGATACACGCATTGGAAAAGATATATGTCAGAAAAGCAAGAGTTCAAGTATTGAAGCGCCATTTTGACGATTATGGGCGATGGGGAGATCATTACGAATTCTCACAAAGCTCATGTGGTGGGTAAGATCGATCACTCATGCGAGTTGAAAGACGTTACCATTGTGGAAAAGTTGTTTAATTCGCCATCGGTTCATGCAAATCATTGGCACAATTGAACAATTTGGTGATGTTGAGGTATGTCTTTAGGAAGCAATAGGGCGTTTGAAAGCATTTGAAGAGAGCTCGTGTGGACATGGTGAGACACCCAACTAATCACATTTGCTCCAAGAAAAAATTAATACCCAAGGTACTTTTCAGTCATCAACATCACGGCAAAATCGTTGTCTGTATCGACCAAACCAGATTGCTAGCAATCTTTTTGGAGTATAAACAACCAAAGTTCAATGTCCCTTTTACATATCTCGAATCTATTTTACAACAACCATATGTTGACAAAGGCTCTGGAAGAATAAAGTTCACGAGTTCGACAAAGACTTGGAATTGTGGATATGAAATCGATACAAGATTAAGGGGAGTTTTGTTAGATTAACCTTGTAGATTCATATTTTAGAGTCATAGTCGTCTTGCATTTGTATCCGTTAAGTATTCGATTGAGTCGGTTAAGTGCATTTACATGTCGGATAGGCTACAATATGCATATCGGTAAAACTTGGTTACGTTAGTTTTAGTTCAGTTTTATTTTGCTAGATACATATCCAAACTCTTGTACTCCTGTATATAGAGAATAAAAAATAGAAAAGACATGTGTGCTATTTTCATTCGCAAAAGACTTGATGCGATTGTTCCTCTTCGCCATATTTGTTCGAATTTATTGGACTGAATAGTCATAAGCATCACTAAAGTGTAATTGAAATACATTGAAGCATCATAATATTTAATTATTACATTGTTCATTCACTTTTGAAGCATTAAATTGTTCATTCAGAATTATTGCCATGGAGAAATGGTCGTAAAATTCGCCCTTCGTGTGGAGAATTTCTCGAATTATGAACCCATATCCTCTTGAAGGGCATCAATTTAGGTTGAGCGCTTCTGGTGCCCGATTGACCTATTGTCATGGGAGAAATTGAAGCATTAATTAGTGTCATCGTCTTTATAAAGAAAAGTACGGGTCAACATGTAATGATCGATATACCAGCTGGCCGTTGTAGTCCGTATTGTCAGTGATGAACGCGTGGATATGTGTCATTGCGTAGTATCCACATAAATTGTTCCCTTGGGGTTGTTTCAGGCATGGAAAATCGGTGTGTATTCTGAAATTTTTCACGTATGGACGATGCCGTTTGCTCTTCTTGCAGTATTGTTTGTACACCTGTCATAGTTTTGAGTAGTCATTAAAATTAATTAGGTGCAATGGGATGGAAGATTATTAGAGTAATAATGCAACGACGAAAGGTTACCAGTTAGCAAGTCTATTAAGTCTTGGTATTTGCATCGGTTTCCTCATTGAGTCCAAGACAGTGATGTTGCTTTCGTCTAACATGAAGACAAGGACGATCCAGTGAAAGCTGCAGAAGCCAATTAGTCGTCACATTGTGTTGCGCATCAAATATGAGACACTAGTAGGCAGGGAAACACGTACTGAAAGTTGTAGGGTAACAGTACGTAGTCCTTGTGTTGTAGCTTTAGCAGCGCCTTGAGTACGTACACCTCAACATCATTTATTGTTTTTGGATCTTCAATAAGTTTGCAGTTGACCATGCCCGGGTCCAGGAATCCTATCTTTTCATTGTTGTCCGCCCTAAGTGTCTTTGTCTCCATTCTACGTAAAAAAAGAAGTCAGACCCTATGTTTAAGAGTACGTGAATATACAGCATGAATTATACAAGAGACTTACAGAGTCCATATTCTTAATATAGACACGTCCGAGGCGTCTCGTTGGTACATCCGATATAGTTCCACGTGTTCAACCCGAAAGAGTCGTCATTGTTGTGAAAGTCCATATCTTTGTATCGCGGGAAAGCACGCTTTGTGTCTTTTGGACATACTTGCGTACCATTCATGTAGACCTGTAATTGTGGTGTTTAACCTCCTTATTTGGATGCAGAAAGCTTCCAAGTTAACGAATGCCACTTTACGGCTTTGCGCCACTGGGATGACCACTTTGCTTAAAACAGCTTTTTTGCTTTACCACAATCTCCTTTAGATTTCTTCCTAGAAATGCGTACAAGATCGATAGTTGGCTAGGTTGAGGAGCTTCTCGACAGGCCGGGGTAACCTTCGCTAAGTCGCAGAAGAAATCTGCTAGTTCGATTCAATCTTAGCATGGTGGTGGCACTTCTTGAAGTGCTCTTACATGCGCTACTTTTTGTTTCATTCGGTCATTATCATATAGTCAGTTTATTGCTAAGAGTTTTGCTAGCTTCACGATGACAACTTTTCCGCGTAGAATGTCATGATCGCGCTGATCTCTAGGGGTTGTGGACTGCGAGCGAGAGTTTCGTTAGGATTGCGAGGAGGATTTCTGGGTGGGCATGGAGACGAGAAGGAGCTTTTGATGGCGGAGGAGGAGGATTGTTTAGATGGAACTCTTGTGATCGTTTAGCATCATCGTCGTTGTCATCTTCGAGGCAAACTTTATATCGCTCTGTCGAGAATTGCCTATGCTTTGTCAGACTTGCCTCCTTCGATCTCAACCTCTATTCCATGTATCATCAAGCACGCTATGCGACTGTGGCGTATCTCAGGAATTGAGGTTGATCAATATCGCCGTTGCATGGTCCAAACCACCCTTCGACCACCTTGATGGATTATTATAGCTTGAACGATCGATGCCTAATGGGCATCGTCCCGGATACTCTGTACCGGTTCAAAAACCGGTACTAATAGCTGTTGCCAACCAGTACTAATAGTCATATATGTAGTAGTGGCTACAGTATGCATATCGGTAGAGACTTGGTTAAACTAGTTTCAGTTTAGTTTTATTTTGCTGAAACCTATCCAAACTCTTGTACTACAGTGTATATATAGAGAATAAAAACAGAAAAGGCGTGTGTTGTTTTCACGTCGCAAAAGACTTGTCTGTTGATTGTTCCTCTTCTGCTATATTTGTTTTGAATTCAGTATTCAAACTCTGCATCGGCAAATATAGGCATGAAGCTTAGCTCCGCATTGTTGCGCGGTTATCAGACTTCGTCTCAGGATGTTTCAACAAGTGGTATTAGAGCCGACTACACGCACGACAATGGTTGACAATGCACCATCGGCAGTAGCAACGGGCGATCAATTTCATGTAAGAGTTGACCGATCCATCCATGTCCGGTATTAAAGCCGTAGAAAGAGGAATTCTAATTCAATACTCGATGCTTGATGACACAAATTATGGCCTTTGGACTGTAAAGATGAAGTAATTCTCCGATCACTTGGCATATGGGGAGCGGTAGATGGTGAATACACTGGTTGAAGAGGACAAGGATCAGGGCACTCTAGTTGCTGTCTCCCAATCTGTTCTAGATCATGCCATGATAGCTATTGTCGGCAAGGAAACGGCAAAGGAGGCATGGGGAGCAATCCGGGATACACGCATTGGAAAAGATTATGTCAGAAAAGCAAGAGTTCAAGTATTGAAGCGCCATTTTGAACGGCTGATTATGGGCGATGGGGAGATCATTACGGAATTCTCACAAAAGCTGACCGCTGTGGTGGGTAAGATACGATCACTCGGTACAGAGTTGAAAGACGTTACCATTGTGGAAAAGTTGTTTAATTCTGTGCCAAATCAGTTCATGCAAATCATTGGCACAATTGAACAATTTGGTGATGTTGAGAGTATGTCTTTACAGGAAGCAATAGGACGTTTGAAAGCATTTGAAGAGAGCTCAGTGTGGACATGGTGAGACACCCAACTAATCACATTTGCTCCAAGAAAAAATTAATACCCAAGGTACTTTTCCAGTCATCAACATCACTGGCAAAATCGTTGTCTGTGTACTCGACCAAACCAGAATTGCTAGCAATCTTTTTGGAGTATAAACAACCAAAGTTCAATGTCCCTTTTACATATCTCAGAATCTATTTTACAACAACCATATGTTGACAAAGGCTCTCGGAAGAATAAAGTTCACGGAGTTACGACAAAGACTTGGAATTGTGGATATGAAATCAGAAGTACAAGATTAAGGGGGAGTTTTGTTAGATTAACCTTGTAGATTCATATTTTAGAGTCATAGTCGGTCTGTTGCATTTGTATCTAGTTAAGTATTCGATTGAGTCAGTTAAGCTGCATTTACATGTCGGATAGGCTACAGTATGCATATCGGTAAAAACTTGGTTACTTAGTTTTAGTTCAGTTTTATTTTGCTAGATACATATCCAAACTCTTGTACTCCTGTGTATATAGAGAGAATAAAAAATAGAAAAGACATGTGTGCTATTTTCATGTCGCAAAAGACTTGACTGCTGATTGTTCCTCTTCTGCCATATTTGTTCTGAATTTAGTATTCGGACTCTGTATCAACAGAGACATTCTAGACAAGCAGGAAGCTTTGCTTTGCATTATTGCACAGTTATTAGACTTCGTCTCAGGGTATTTCAACAAGGTATAAAAGGAAAATCAGCAATCTCATTTCCATAAGACTTCCAAAGTAATATCCAAGAAAGAGTAAAATCTGGAATAATAATTAATTCAAAATCAGGAAACATCTCTGATCTATTTCGTTTTGTTTTTAAGTGCTGATGTTTTTGGGTTGTCTACTATGTACGTACAATAGATACCAACCTGTATATCTAAGAAAAGAAATCAAGTTGTAGAGATATCGTGTCTTTCCAAAGAAGACTACAGAAACACCACTGGTTTCCATATTGGTCACATTCTTAGATATGTATGTGTTAATCGTATGAGTGCTGCTATCCAACGGTATGCCATGCAGATCCCACCAACGGGATAGGTTCTAACCTTTAGATCCCACGTAATTGGGTGACTACACCTTGATTCCTTGTTGTTGCTCCTTCCACGAGGCTACTTCCTTCCGTGACCTTGCTGCTGTCGTTGATCATATTCCGCTGCACCTTCAATAAGGCTACTCAATGCACATACAAGCTCCATCTGTAATCTTTCCGTTGTCATTAATCGTGCTTTGCTGCACATACTCTTCCACCTCCACTATCACCCTCGTGGGATACCGTTTGAAGCTACGTTGTGGTCCTCAATGCACATGCAAGTTTCATTTAAGGCATGGCTTGGTTTCATAGTTCTTGCATGAAACATCTAAGAAAAGAAATCAAGTTGTAGAGATATAGTGTCTTTCCAAAGAAGACTACAGAAACACCACTAGTTTCCATATTGGTCACATTCTTAGATATGTATGTGTTAATCGTATGAGTGCTGCTATCCAACGGTATGCCATGCAGATCCCGCCAACGGGATAGGTTCTAGCCTTTAGATCCCACATAATTGGGTGACTACACCTTGATTCCTTGTTGTTGCTCCTTCAATGCACATACAAGCCCCATCTGTAACCTTTCCGTTGTCATTAATCGTGCTTTGCTGCACATACTCTTCCACCTCCACTATCACCCTTGTGGGATACCGTTTGAAGCTACGTTGTGGTCCTCAATGCACATGCAAGTTTCATTTAAGGCATGGCTTGGTTTCATAGTTCTTGCATGAAACATGTTCGACGAAATGCATGGCTTGGTTTATTTTTGTTGTTGCCTTATTTCTTCGTTCAGATGGCTTTGTATACACTTTGGTAGAGCCCGTTGCAACATCTTTTTTACCATAGAGTAGTACTACCGTATGCTATACCGTTGGAATCACTTCCAATGGTATAGTATGCTTCACTAGGTTTCAAAGTATTCTATTCACATTTTATAGGTTTCATTAGGTTTCAAAAGAGTTTCAAATAAATTTTATAAATAGTCTAGCATGCCTCAATAAATTTCAACGAGTTTCTAATATGAAACTACAACTTTCGTCAAGTTTCAAATCTGAAATTTGATTTAAAACGGGATCCAAAATAATTTTAACTAAGTTTCAAGAGGCTAACTTCAAAGTTTCACAAGTTCTAGGGTAAAATAAAAGAAAACTAGTTTCATACGAGTTTCATGAAATTCGCCAAATATTAAAAAAAAATCAAGCGTATTTCGCAGGGTTCGCATATCTGGCTGAAACACTATGAAACCTCATAAAAATTATATGTGAAACTTAGCCCTGAAACATGAATGTACTGAAACATAGTCGTACAGATTATCAATGCCTAATGAAACTGTAAATTTAGACGTGAAACTATATGATGAAACCTCATAAAACGTTTTAATTAAACGTTCGTGGAACGTCATGAAACTTATCTGTGAAAAGTTATGATACTTGAATTTATTGTAACTTATGAAACATCGTGAAACTTATTTCGTAAAACTTTATGAAACTTATCTGTGAAACGTTGTGAAACTTAGCCGCGAACTCATGAAACCTTGGAAAACTTAAACATAAAACCTACTGAAATATAGCAGTAAAAACTATCAAATACCTGATGAAACTGTAAACTTAGGCGTGAAATATGCGATGAAACCTCATTTTTTTTAGATAAAGGGAAGAATCCCGGTCTCTGCATAATGCATACGACCACGATGAAACCTCATGAAACATATTAATGGAATATCATAAAACTTAGCACTGAATCTTCTTGAAAATTCATGAAACCTGATGAACTTAACAAAACATCAATCTAACCTACAGAAAAATGAGAGCCAATCACAAAACAACCAATCAACGCCAACAGCCCAACCCCATTAGTTTCTGATTAATATATGTACCGGTCAGATATGCAAATTAGCTAAGGCTTAGCCAACAAGTTGCTATATACTGGTTAGAAAGAATGAGACAATTGACAGTCCAACTCGATTCTTATGAAAAGAGTTGAGCAAAAAATTCTAGTACTAAACCATGCACGCTTTAAATCCATTCTAACCCTGCTGTCTAATGCAACTGCTTAAATATGAAGGTCGCACGTTGCTAGGTACTATATTGTTCGACGGTTACTCATTGTGACGTGCGTTAAGAGACGTATCAACCGCACGTGCACCGAAGCTGCCAGACACCAGCACTCACTCCTCTACTGAAAACATGCATCCTCCACACTAGCACTCATTGTGATGCCGTTGTTTTAGAGAGTAACGTACACCGTTGTATAGTATTTCTGTAATCGTATAGAAGATGAATCAAAGGCAAGTGCGTCACAAAAAGATTAAAAAAATATATCTGGATGACGAAGGAGATGTTGACGCAGCGGAGATCGGTCAAGACGATGTTGGAGCCTCCGGCATGTGGGCGTTCAACAAGCGAGTGGCCGAGCATGTAGCTCGGAGCCTCGGAGTTGAATTCGTTGTCAGCATGCACAAGCTATAGCAGCAATAGGAGACATGCATGGGACAGAACAATCAAGAAAGAGGCAGTAGTAGATCGAACTGTAGAAGGATGGGTGTCACGGCTGCGCTGTTTGTTGCCAGGCGCCGAGGAAGGCAGAAGGTCAAGATGGTTGTATATTAGTTGTAGGGGATTGTGATTTCTTGGTAGTGCACATCTGGCCGATGAGAAAGACCACGGGGCAGACAGCAGCCGGGTGACGATCGTAGATCGCGCACGTCTAACCTCTGACGGCCGGTTCTGGAGAAGATGGGCAGCAACGGGAAGGTTTTTGTCAATCATGTTGCTGGTGTGAGGAGGACGGGACGCGCAAATGGCGGAGCCGTCGAGTCGATCAAGGAACAGTACAAGCCATGAGACATGCAAGACAACCAAGGAACAGAGGATCAACCAGGAGGACAGTGTTGTGGCTGCATTGTTTTGGGACACCGGGGTTGAGGAAGAAACGAGGAAAGAATGGCGATGGCAGCGCAAGCCTCAAGGAATTGAAGAACAATCCAACTGTAGCCAAAAATTTACCTAATGAAGAACGTTTGGATGGGAAAAAGAACATAAACATAGACAAAATACATAATTTGACTTCTAGTCTTTAACATCTTCGCTGGGGAGGCGAGTCTGCGATATGTTGGGGTGAGGGGGTGCATATAGGGCCAAGATATGAGGGTAATAACTAAATTTTTTTTTTTTTGAGGTGCATCTGCACCCACCTGTCTAACTGGGCTTCGCCCTTGACTGTAGCAGCGGTCATGTTGCAGTCTCAGAAAGAACATGTGCGTGACTGTAACAAGGATGTATGTGACAGTTATTGGAGTTTAAAGTTAAAATCAAAATAAATTACTTGCACTTACTACTCCCATTACTTTTATATTAAGTACTATTTTTATAATCTAAAGTTTTTATTTAATTATTTTATCTTTTCAAATAGAGACTTAAGCGCGCACTCTATGTAAGAAGCTAGCTAGCCCATACGAATGTACGGGTTGCTCACTAGTAATATTAATGTTTAATCACTATATCGCAAATTTTAGAGTAATTTTCCTCAAATTATCGTATGTAATTTAAACAAAGCTCTGAAAACACAATCCTATAAAAGATATCTTTTTATATACTAATTGGAGACCCTCCTAGAAGCTCCCATGTTAATCAGAAAATACTAGAGAAATTTTCACGTTAATCTAAAAAAAGAAAATTGCTAGAAAATCCCACATTATTCTAAAAAAAGAAAATCTTGGTCGTCCAATCTCCTTAATTATTTTCATCAATGACTTAGATCTATTTATCTATTCATAAGAAATATATGATAAATAAGAGAAGTACTGTTATGGAAGGAAAATTTTGTCTTCTTTATCTACTCGCTATCTTCAAGTGCCTAATAAAGAAGCAATAACTTGAAAATAGAAAAGAAGATGAAAAGAAATTATTGTATGCGTGACGAATTAGATCTATTTATAGAAATTGTTAGCCATATTACACACTAATCCTATAAAAGATATACATCAAGAAAATAGCGGGTCCCATAGAGGACGGTGACGAGGGATTACCTGTACAATCTGTTGCTCATTAATTTGGTGGAGTTAAGAGTTTATGTGTTGAAGTATAATGTATTGCAAGTGTTTTATGCATTTGAATGAATTAATTCCAAGCGCATGAAGGCATGATTATCACCTACTCCTTCACGGTACTAGTTCAATGGAGATGCATATAATAAGCGGGAAATTTGGATGTGTGACACCGAATTCGTTGGCAATTCATGAATTGACACTCTAATTCGTGTGGTTCATAAAATTGACACGAATCGATGAATTCTTTGTCTCAGTGACACTCCCGGCTATTTTTCACAATTTCAGCATTTTCTAAATGATTTTCGTATTGTAGCTGCAGTGATTTCCCCGTTTTACCCTCCTCTTCACCCTGTTAACGCCTCCGCAGTGAAATAATTGTTACTCTCTGACACTTACAGTGTGAAATAATTGTTACTCTCTGACAGGAGATTGTGTTATTCGGTTGGCTATTCCAACAAAATAATCTCAACTGCAGCTACGGACCTTAATAAGGGGAAGGAACAAGAGTAAAACGGGAAAACTACGGTAGCTACAGTGCAAAAATCATTTAGAAAATCTTGAAATTGTGAAAAATGGCCAGAGTGTCACTGAGACAAAGAATTCGTCGATTCGTGTCAATTTTATGAACCGCACGAATTAGAGTGTCAATTCGTGAATTGCCAACGAATTCGGTGTCACACAGCCAAATTTCCCTATAATAAGCAATGCCTAAGAAGCTTCGCGGTTCTAGCTAGTACCCACATGGTTCCTTGAGGCAACGGCAATATTAATATTGTGGTCCATTTTGCTTTCTAGAAATGAAGCAATCTCTTCTCGGAAACACCCGTATGCGAGATTGTGTTACACTTCAAAAATTACCGTACCAATATTAATATAGTATATTCTTTTCTTTTTAGAGCAGTTGGGATTCGCAAAGATTGAAATTAAAAGAGGGGTCATCTAGTTCTTTGCAAGTTACATAAATATTAAAGCATGAATGAAAGATGGATTGTAAATACTTTTATCTTTTTGTTTGCTTCAAAATTAGTACAACCTGTATATATTAGACAGTTCCAAAAGACTGAAAATGTGGAAATTAACTTAATTAAGTACAATGCCCAGCTGATCTTCCGACCAAAAGGGGCGCCGCAGGGGGGGGGGGGGGGGGATCGGTAAGATAAACGAAAATTGTGGTCCATTCGACGATCAATCTGTACAGATTAATTCAACAAATCTTCCCCTATGTACGTCCTCCATTTATATATAAATAACAATTGCAAGTTTGCAGGAACCATCTGATCATCGATCTACGTTGTTGTCGATCGTCGTCGGCGTCGTCGCCGGCAAGGCGTCGTTCCTTCCTCCCCACTCTCTGATTCTCTCTTCAGCCAGCATAGCCTGCAACACTCAAAGTTCATACGTTTCTTTACATAAAGATCCCTTTCTTCAAAATTTCATCACTATCAATATTTGGTGATCAAATCACTGAAAAAGTTTCAAAAATTCTGATCATGAATGTACATATCAGCTTCCCCTCATATAAAATTTTGATCAAATTCGTCTATATAGAAGAATAATAATAAAATTTTATATGTGAGCAGAATAGTTCATCCATGATCAAGTTTGTTTTTTTAACTTTTCTATAGTGCATGAATTTCACCAAATATTTGACATGATATGTGTTCTTCAACTTTGATTGGCAGTGATACATGTCTTTATAGTACCGCACCTGTCTCTCCCACTTGGTTCTGACGGAAATCCAGATAAGTGTAGCAGTCTGCAGCAGCGTGCCAACTGACATGCCCACCCAAATCCCCTACAAAAATCAATCAAGAACATAATATATATAGTCTTTTTTTTTCAGAATATTCAAAGGTTAGAATTAGATTGCGCACTCCATTTACAAGTTGATTTGTTCTTACCAATGCACCAAGTTTCAGCTTGAAGCCAAAGAGGACTCCCAGCGGAATCCCAACCAAGTAGTAGCACCCTATGTTTATGAAGGCCACAAGCGACTGCCACCCTGCTCCTATCGCCACTCCTGCAAAATTTGATTCAACAATTGTTCAGATCTTCGCGTTAGAAATGCGAGTACATATCTTGAAGAATTGATCATCGCGATATTATTGGTTTTGGTTATCAGAGCATATACATCAATAGAGACAGTTGTTTTCTATATATTCTTCCATATCATCTAAAGAAAAAACTAAAGATAGTTTCTACAATAGATGTTATCTTAAGGTTGTCTCTATGAGATTCTACAATATTTTAATTATGATACAAAAAGGTATTTATTATAGACAATAACTCATATAATAGTGTTTTATGTTATCTATATAGTCATTTTAGCTATATATACTCTCTTTTATATCAATAAAAATCTTACGTGGTAATATATATAGACAGTTGATATTACAGCATCGTACATACGCTTAGTCGTTGGTTGTAGTACCTGAGAGCACAGGCTGGATGCTGTTGAGGAAGATGGTTCCTGCAAGAAGGTACCCCAGTTTTGCAGCCTCCCTTATCACCTCGTCGTTCTCGCTGAAGAACCGTGGCAGCCCGGTCCTCCAGATAAGGAACACGGCCATGAAGATGGCCCCGATGAAGGCGGACGTCGAGACCGCCATGATCACCGAGAACTTGGCCGCCTTCGGCTGGTTCGCCCCAAGCTCGTTCGACACTCTCACGCTGCACGCTCAAGCAAGAGTAGCAGAGAAATTTTGCATTTGCACAAGTACTGATGCATTTAATCTTGTGTTCGTACTGCTTGCGTTGATTTTGTGTTACCTCACTGCTGCATTGAAGCCAAGTGCAACCATCAGGGTCCAAAGCTGGTAATTGATGCTGTAAATTTTTACACGAGTTAATTAATTACTAAACGAACATCTAGATACAGGCATAATTAAGTTACAGGGTTTGTCAGAAAAATTGCTTACCAAACTGACATGACGTCTACTTGGAGTTTAGCATTCTTTAGGAGACCCACAAGGATGAGGACTGCAGTGTAGTACCACAGCTCCAAGCTGAAGACAACATAAAAAAAAATTAAGTATTCAAACGATAATACGATTACAATTAATCTACCTGCTGCATGAATCGTAATCGTGTTAGGTAGGTAACTACGATGTTGATAGGTAGACCAACCAGAGCATGACAGCGGAGGCGAGCGACAGCTTGACGAAGGCCGCGAGGTTCTTGAACGCGAGCATGGAGAACCCCCTCCACGCCTCCGGGAAGCAGCCGGAGACGAGATACACGAACTGCGCGACGATGATGAGCCACCACGACACGTTCCCGACGATGGCAGCACCGACGAGGCCGTGCCCGAGCCGCGTCACGAAGATGTAGTTGAGAACGATGTGGATGGCGAGCCCGACGCCGGAGATGACGGTCATGATCCAGACCTTGCTCTGCGCCTGGAAGAACTTCTGCAGCGGGAAGTTGGCGGCGTAGGCGAAGAGCTGAGGGATGACCCAGCGCGTGTACCGGCCGGCGACGTCGGAGATGTCGCCCGGCTGGTGCAGCGCCCGGAGGATCGGCGCCGTGAAGACGTAGGTCGGCGCGAGCGCGAGCGCGGTGGCGCCGCAGATGATCCAGGAGCGCTGGATGTAGACGCCGAGCATGTCCACCTGCCCGGCGCCCACGGCCTGCCCGCACAGCGTCTCCAGCGCGCTGCCCATGCCCAGCTGCACACGCATGCATAGCGTCAGCGCGTGTCACAACCTTACATGCATGCGCGGGAAAGTTCATACTTCAAACGACCGATTCATACAAGGGAATTTTACTTTTTCCAAGAAATTAAAGTGCAAGTTTTGTTCCAAGAGTACTGATCTTGGTTATTATAGTCATCTTTATGGCTTACCAACCGAGACATCGTGAGACCAAATCCCTAAAAAACCACAGTAATCTACCTGACATGTATTTAACGAGACTCGAATTGTGGTTTTGCCACAATACATAGATATCAAGGTAGTGTTTCTACGCATTTTCTTTCTGTACAAGTTGCACAAAATTTAAAATAATATCGAAAAGGTAAGTAATCAGCACTCTTATACCATTCATACTTTAGTATTTATGCAACTTTAAGATAATGATGCATAGAAACGTCTCCCTTAAATGTTATCTTCAAGGCTTAGCAAGATGATGACCTGTTGCCATAAAACACAACTATACATGTATATATACATACTGGTCAGACTAGTTATCGGTTGACGTCTACTAGCTAGCAATATGTATATAGGCTAGCTTAAATATGGAATATATATATATCGTTAATATCGTTGCCAGCTTCACTGGTGCAAGCGTATCTTAGCATGTACAGACGAATTGAATGGTTTACAAGTACTCCCTACAAGTGGTGGAGGGAAGGAGATTAATTGGCAGGAGCCATGGCCCCATGTACTTTCGATCGATCTTATTTGCGCGCACTACAAATTTCATCTAAAAAATATATATTCTAGCCATTCGATTTGAGTGAATTTCGTTTGTATTAATGCTCTCATCATCTCTACAGCGTACGTGTTTATAATCCGAAAGTGCTGGCCCCGTCGCTGTCCGCTGCGTCCGTATTTTCTCGCTTGAGTTCGATCGAATGGAGTTCTCATCGCTGTACCTAACGAAAACGACCACCGGAAATGTCTTCTTCGACGTACGTGTGGGGACTCGTCGTCCTCCGTTGATTGGTCAACGGCCTCTGGCGGTGCACTGCTGCTCGATCCGTCCAGTAGCTGGTCGATCGATCCGAGCCGCCCCACGGCACGGTAGTTGGTGCTTGCGCTGACCTAGCTAGGCCATTGGTGTGATGAGCACACAGGACACATTCAGCTCTGTACAGCCACATAAACATTCGTATCGTGTGTGCAGAGAGACAGAGAGAGAGAGAGACAAGGAACATGTGTGCTTACAGCTTCTACCAACTTCCGGAGATAGAAGTGGTCATCAGGCAGCAGCAGGTTAATTTGTTGACATTTACGCAATCTTGCTTCCTTTTTAGCACAGCTTTAGTTAATTTTACACGTATGCACTGCATGGTGCAATGTCTGCCATCACAATTGCTTAGCTGACCGGTTAGGTTTTCACAGCTTTCCATCTGCCACTAGCTCTCCTTGGCTAGCTAGATCGTGTGTGCTTTTCTCCTTTTGTGCATGTGATCCGTGGTCAATTTCCTTACCCCCAACCAAGCTAGAAAACAAAGTAGCCAGCCAGCAAGAGACAGCTTTGTTAGAATCGATTTCTTAGCCTGCAGCCACACATGTTTATTTTCCACTTTGTTAGAATCGATTCGGTAGCTCGATCGATGGCCCTTAGGGCCAGCCAGCAAGAGACAGCTTCACTGGGGAAAACAAACTAGCTAGCTGCTGAAAGGCAATTACTACAAGTACTTCAGGTGCACGCATGGGCAAAGTGTACATGCATATATATGTACAAAATATTCGTGAGAACTAAACCGCGTACACACATATTGACTAATGTCTCCTGCTTGTGCACATATATTCGGATCCACGTGGATATATATCAAGAATAAGATTCGCGAGGACTAAAGCGCGCTATTAACCAATTAATTAATGGAAACTGTTTCTTTAGTTGTACGCATATATAATTATTAGCTCCCCCGGTTTGGTCCTGCTGGTGTCCTGTTGATATATCATCATCATTATACTGTCGACCCTCCAAGAGAAGGATCAAATCAACGTGTGTTTTGCAAAACGGAGCTGATCATGGAGACGGAGACGTGCAAACCAACCTTCATTTAGAGCGCCACGGCTCGCTTCGCGCTTGCTGCTTAATGAGAGTTAGTGCCATGCATTAACCTACCTACGTACTAGCAAGCTAGCTAGCGACCCTTGGTTAATTAACTACTATAGCTGACTCCAAATCTCTGCAATCTAATTAAGCTAGCCCCTATTTTGAACGCATTTCTTGTAGGTATTTCGTAAGAAACCCCCCACGTTCGGTAATGTTCATGGGAGTCTCCTTCTTTCCTAGCTCTAAGATTTCACAGAATTCTTGCATTCCAAACATGATTTAATCCGATCGAATAAACCGCAATTAGAGTATATTTATGTATGTATTTATGCTCTTAGATGGGTTATAAATTGAATTTAGTACACCAATGCATGCGTATGCCTTCTTAATTATGTGCTCGATCCATATAACAGTTCAAGGTTAATTTTGAAGTGACTAGCAGGTCCATATATTAGTTCTTAACGCAAATGCGGATACCTATAGTAAGCAGATGCCATGTACACAGACATATCCATGCAGCTAAATGTTGAGAGTGAACATATATTTCTATGTTTGCTCACGAGAACCGTTCATATCTGTATGTACGTACCAGATGAGTTAGCAATTAAGTTGGCGTGTACGTACCAGGACGCCATAGGCGAACCCCTCGATGACGTTCTCGACGACGGTGACGGCGGCTAGCTCGACCTCGCCGATGTGGCCGACGAAGCCGACGGTGACGAAGCCGATGGAGAACTGGAAGACGGCGGTGAGGATCGCCGGGAACGCGATGTGCCACAGCAGCTTCGACTCCCGCCAGCTCTTGCTCACCAGCTTCCCCATTGGTAGATCGATGGACGAGGACGGCCTCTTCGATCGATATATATAGTATATATACACCCAATTAATCCAAATTGGCTGGCTGGCTACTTGTCTCTAATCTTGCAACTACTCACGAAGAAGTAATTAAGTAGCTGGACACCAGGTACTTACATATATATGTTTGTGTGTGGCGTGAACTCTTGAAGAGCTAGCTATTATTGCAAGCTAGCATGACAGAGAAGCTAAAGCTAGATTGCTTTATTTATAGGCTTCCGATATGAGCTACATGAGAGAAAGACTGTGCCTAGCAAGCAGCAACATATATACACACGCAAATGGGTTGCAGTACATGTACTAGCAGTTGTTGCTGCGTCGTTCTTGATCAGTTTGTTATTAAGAAAACTGAGAACTATTGCAGCTAGCCTGCAGTTATGTATACTTCAAAAAAAAAAAAAAAGGAAAAGATCATTCTTGTTGGGTTCAGCGAGTGATCAATAAGACGATGAGGATGAATTTTGTGAGAATATAATTTTCTTGTGGCTCAGTTTCAAGTTTTCGATGTTGCTTTGGACGGTCAAGTGCTGGGGGAGGTAACAGGTGAGTTGGCGAGCAGCTGGGGCCCACTGGCGGTGAGAGATGCGATGAGATTTGGTTCCGGGGGAGGCGGGTGGGTAGGTAGGGTTGGCGGCAAGCAAAGCAGGGCCTCCTCTGATCTGGATTTCCTCGATGTTCAGGGGGTTTCCATCAATCATATAGAATTATTATTAGATATGATTACATATACTAGCACAGCCGGATCTGTTTGGTATTGCGATGCATGAATTACTGTTAATTATTCTGCGCATAGTTGGAAATTATAGTTGGCGTATCCTGTTACACAACATAGCGCAAACGATCTCGATCAAGTACAACCGTCACTGTGTCGTTAATTTGTTGGGTTTTGTCGGTGCATTGGTTAGCCTGTAGAGATGTACAATCAGTGCCGTGAGAAGCAGTTTACGCCTCTGCTAAATGATTAGTGGGGATACAGCCGGCTAATTGCGATTTAACAAACGGTTATATGTTCTTAATAATATGTTTATTTATACCTCGTATTGAATAAAATAATTTACTTACCAAAGTTACGGTAAATTATCATTACACAAAACATCATTTGTCATACTCCAGGTTCTGTTGTTTATAATTAATCTAAGTAGTGCACACTGTAAACACCGTTAATTACACAATATTTTGTTTTCAAACAAGGTTACAATAAACTAGTTTGTTGTGTAAAGCTACCAAGAAATAAGTTGTTTAGTGGCTAAACAGAAAAGGCCACCGAATAATCGTGACGGAGTTAAAAGCACTCAGATTATAGGTACTACTTCAAACACTTTAGGTGGTGTCACCCACTAATCGGCCGATCGACAAGGAAGCTGTAATATCCGGTCCGTTAAGGTGAAAATCTATATATAACACCTATGGAGTGGTTATGAAATTAGTAACTTAGTATCTTCAGGTGTAACCCTTTTAAACAAAGCAAAGACAAAAATATAATTAAGGTACTATGTATGCGTGAAACATCCTACGGTGAGCTGATCATTGAGCAGATTTTGGCGGAGAGTACTACAGAAACGCTAACTTTACTAGACGATATCAACACACGTGCTGCAAAATCCATCTGTTGCGCTCTCTCCAGAATCGAAGTGTGCATGTCATCGACGCCTTTTCTGTTACAGGAGCACAAATCTGCTAGGCTATTGCAGACGCCAAGCCGGGCCGGTTGGTTGGGTATAATCCGGCGCCCCTCCATAGCAGGACAGGCGGGCATATCCCGGTGGAGAACGGCCAATGCAAGAAGACCGCGCCGCACCGCACCTCAGCTGACCTGTTTCAAAGTTGACGCTGCTGCACCTACCTGTGCTGTCTTGCCGTGGTGGGGCGGAAGAAAATTGTGGAGGGCAGAGCATCTCTGGTTTCAGACTTGTTTCGAGGAGGAAAAGCAGAGCATCGAGCCTGCTTTTTTTTCTTCAGACAGGGGGGAGCACCCAGAGAAAACGCCAGCCATGTCAGTGTGCTGACTTGAGTGGCATTGGAAACGTTCCGGCGTTGGATCCCATCCCATCCACCAAATTATTGAGGTGAAACGTATGCTAGCTTTTTGTGGGAAGATCGTACGTGCTAATGATAGGCGCATGCGATATTATCACCGTGGGGGAATTTTCCAGTTTGGTTGAACAACTTGCCCATGTATAAAGTGGACTTTTAACCATTATCTATTAGAGATTTTATAATATATTATACTGGTGGTATATGATATGCAGTAGAATTCAAATGTAGTTATTAATTTATTAAGTGTATTTCTCTTACTCTAGTACCGGAGGAGTAGACATAAATACTATCTAATCTAATCCATATGATAAAAAACCGTAAACGAGCTCTCTCTATTTATCTCTCTGTCTTTTCCAGAAAAAAAAATGTATACCTACTTATACAAGTTTAAGTTAGCCTTTATTCCTTACTCGCTTTTATAGTTGACTATAACTGCTTTACCTAACCTCGTTACGACATCATGGATTAGCTTCTCAATTTAGTCTTCTTCCACTTCTGGTTCAGGTACACTAAGTAGAAGAAAACGCTCGGTCCAATACTCCAACCTATCCATTGAAACTGAAGTCATCTGCGGGCCGAGCCTAGCTCGGTTGGTGAGTCGCGCATCTCGTCCATCTGTGTTCGAGCACAACTCAACGTAGGCACGCACGACACCGTGTGCAAGCTTAGAGGAGTGTGTGCGTGTGTGTTTATAGCTCGACGGTTGTTCTCTTTTTATAATGAATGCCAAAGTTCCTGGCTAATTTTCAAAAAAAAAAATTTTTGAAGTCATCTAGGTCCTGACAATGGAGTTCATCGCTTTTTTAGCCTCCTATTTATCTTGTCTTTTTTGCAAATCTAGCCCCCTAGTTCGGTAGCTCTTTCCCAGCTCTGAGAGTGCGACATGTGATACATGTTGTCTTTCGATGTTTTCGTGGTCGATGATTGTACTATATTTGCAATTGTGTTTGCGTTTGAAAGGTGTTCAGATTAAAAACAAGTTTGTCATAGGACTTAATAAAATAATGATTTTGTGATTGTGTGAACGATCCTGTGATCACTACATCAAGATTTTTTTCCCTCTGTAACCTAATGCGCTACTCACAGCCTGACAGCCACAGGGAACTAACACGCACGAGTGACTCATTGCAGTCGTCATTTAAAAAAAGAAAGAAAGAAATAAGAAGAAGATAAATGGATACATCCACGGTCAGAGGATCAGGAGGTAAATTAAGAGTATGGTTGAAGCTGTCTCTTTGTTTGTTTTCTCCTTTCCAATTTGTTTCTCGATTTGGTCACGATCGAGGGTTCAGAACTTGTTCTTCTGTGGGACCCGAAGAGCCTGTTGTCCCGTCTTGGTCGAATTAGATCTGTTCAATATTCACGGACGAGCAGCAGCTGGCTTAACTCCCATGGCCAGGGCGACACACCCGTGAGCTTAAACTACACAACAAATTAGCATGCACTAGTGTTAATTTGTAACATCCAGAACCAAACAAAGCAGCATATATATGTGGATATATGCCAGAATGGATGGATATGATTTGAACAAGCATGCTAGGTGTAATGCTGCCGTACATGGACAGGAGATGGCAGAGCAAGAGAGCTGGAAGAGCTGGCCAATATGGACTGCGTTTAAGCCCGCTGCTTGCTACTCAGCTGCAGCAGCTGCTGGCTAGCCAGGGAGGATGAAATGTACAGCACAAATTGTACCTACCTACATGCATCAATCAATTGGCTTTCCCTAGCTACTCTTGTCAAAATTAACCGCACGTGCCGCGATCGCTTATCACAAAGGTTGGAAATAAATTGTTACTCCGTCACTAGCCAGAACGCATGCGCTAGGAGAGTGGTCGATTGTGTAGGTCTGGCCATGAAGAAGGGTTGTGCAGGAAAACAGGTTGGGGACACACGAGCCGAGGCAGCGCTTACCTCCTGCCGCTGCATGAGCTGCCGTGTCGTGCGGCTTGGCTCGTGGGATCGATCGAACCGGGACTATTAGGAACGGAACGGACGGTAGTTGGAGGCCCGGAGGACTATTCTACCGGGCCGCACGGCTAAACTAGCTCCCAGCCTGCGGCCCTGTGCTACTCTATGCATTCTGCACACGCACTTTACCGCCTTTCGTGGAGCAACCTTGGCATAAAATCTGTTTAAAGCCTAACATGCCGTGTAGGATGGATCCAATCCACACGTGTATAGCATTATATCTATATTTTTGTTCTCACTTCATATAAAAAAAATTAACTTAAAAAGTATTATATTTAAACCTAACAGATATTATGCACTACCACTACTCACTTTTAACGAGCAATATCCCACCATCGCCAACTTTACATGGGTAATTGAGCTCTCGCTCGTGCTCGACTCATTTAATGCAACGCTGAATTCCTCTGTCCTTTAAAACAAGGGAGAAAATATACCCCATGCCACTGAAAAACTCTCACTACCCCTCCATCTAACAGTTGTTGTTAAGTCCTGAAAAAGTCTATATTGCCCTTGTAAAAGCTTGATTCCCTCCATGCCACTGAACACTTGATTCCCTCCAACAGTGCAGTTTCTGGCGCCCCTTTTTTTTTCCAACACAACACAGACACACCCTTTGCCCACCCACATGACAATCTCTAAACTAGGGCATATGAACACATGGACAAGCAGCAAGTTGGGATCACAGTACGGACCACATAACAAGCACTAAATTCACATGGTGTAGCAACTGGTTTGAACAAGTAATAATTTAACCATTGTCTAGATCTCAGCAGGTTTGAAAAGCATTCACCTTCTGAGAACGTCATAAAATGCCAAACATGTCTCACAACATGAGGTCTACAAAGCAAAGTACAAACAGGACAGCACAAAGCATGCCATGAAGTCTATTTTCCTCGCAAGCAAGCTAGGTGTAATGCTGCCGTACATAGACAGGAGATGGCAGAGCAAGAGAGCTGGAAGAGCTGGCCAATATGGACTGCGTTTAAGCCCGCTGCTTGCTACTCAGCTGCAGCAGCTGCTGGCTAGCCAGGGAGGATGAAATGTACAGCACAAATTGTACCTACCTACATGCATCAATCAATTGGCTTTCCCTAGCTACTCTTGTCAAATTTAGGTCATATTTGGATCGCCTAGGACTGTTAGTTGGCTAAAAATTAGCTCTACCATTAGCCACCTAAAATTAGCCCACCTATTAGTCTTCCCTGTTTGGATAGGCTAATTGTTAGCTCACTCTCACTAGCTAATGGGCTAATTGTTAGCTCGAGAGGTTGGCTAAAATTAGCCCACTGCTTGGATGGACTAAGACTAATTTTAGCCGACTAACAATTAGCCCAGGATCCAAACATGCCCTTAACCGCACGTGCCGCGATCGCTTATCACAAAGGTTGAAAATAAATTGTTACTCCGTCACTAGCCAGAACGCATGCGCTAGGAGAGTGGTCGATTGTGTAGGTCTGGCCATGAAGAAGGGTTGTGCAGGAAAACAGGCTGGGGACACACGAGCCGAGGCAGCGCTTACCTCCTGCCGCGGAAATCGCGGAATTCCTGATTCCGCGGTTTTGTGGCATGATAATTTTTCCGATTTTCAGAACCGTGTCGGATAGCGCTTGCCCAATTTCACCCATACATAAGTGGTAGCCCGTGTTGTATAGGTCGCTCTTGATTTTTTTCGTATTTTTTGGGCCATATCCGGCCTGCTCCGCGGGGCTACGAAAACCCCTAAGTGGCCACGATTTCCACGGTTTCATGACCGCGAGTGCCTTTTTCGATTTTCGCAACCGTCTTGAATAATACCGCCTAACGCGCCTACAGACAAAGTGGTAGCCAGCGTTATGTGGGTCGCCCTTGATTTTTCCAGATTTCTTGGCCGTGTCCGGCACGCCTCATGGCTACGAAACCCTAAGTGGCCACGATTTCATGCGTTTCGTGGCCACGAGTGCCTTTTTCCGATCGCAACCTCGTGTCGGGACAGCATCCAGCCATCTCGCCCGTACATAAGTGGTATCCCGCGTTGCGTAGGTCGCCCGTTATTTTTTTCCGTATTTTTTGGGCCCTATCCGACGGGCCCCACGAGGCAACGAAAATCCCTAAGTGAGATGCGTATCACTAACAAAGTAAAATAATTTTTCCAGTTCATTACATCACAAGAAGGTTTTTTTTGGTAATTTTTTCCGGTTGAATACAACAAATATTGTACAAAAAACTACAACAAATATTGAAAAAAAAATTGCTACAGTAAATCGTTTGCTACAGTAACCTATCACCCCAGACAGGGGCGACAGGTCTGTTTTTCGATTTTTTTTTTGTTTGCCGTTAAAATTTTGGACTTTTCTCATTAGGCGGGGCACTGTCGCCGCCGATAGAAGCGATCGCCCGCATTTGGGCGACGGGGTATTTCATAAATTTTTCATCTCGCCGATTAGTTTTGAAAAAAAGGTTTAAAATAAATATTAAATAAAAAAAAATCGCTTGGCTCGTGGGATCGATCGAACCGGGACAATTAGGAACGGAACGGACGGTAGTTGGAGGCCCGGAGGACTATTCTACCGGGCCGCACGGCTAAACTAGCTCCCAAGCCTGCTATGTATTCTGCACACGCACTTTCTGCACACGCACTTTACCGCCTTTCGTGGAGCAACCTTGGCATAAAATCTGTTTAGAGCCTAACATGCCGTGTAGGATGGATCCAATCCACACGTGTATAGCATTCTATCTATATTTTTGTTCTCACTTCATATAAAAAAATTAACTTAAAAGTATTATATTTAAACCTAACAGATATTATGCACTACCACTACTCACTTTTAACGAGCAATATCCCACCATCGCTAACTTTACATGGGTAATCGAGCTCTCGCTCGTGCTCGACTCATTTAATGCAACGCTGAATTCCTCTGTCCTTTAAAACAAGGGAGAAAATATACCCCACGCCATTGAAAAACTCTCACTACCCCTCCATGGCTCCATCTAACAGTTGTTGTTAAGTCCTGAAAAAGTCTATATTGCCCTTGTAAAAGCTTGATTCCCTCCATGCCACTGAACACTTGATTCCCTCCGACAGTGCAGTTCCTGGCGCCCCTGTTTTCTCCAACACAACACAGACACACCCTTTGCCCACCCACATGACAATCTCTAAACTAGGGCATATGAACACATGGACAAGCAGCAAGTTGGGATCAGAGTACGGACCACATAATAAGCACTAAATTCACATGGTGTAGCAACTGGTTTGAACAAGTAATAATTTAACCATTGTCTAGATCACAGCAGGTTTGAAAAGCATTCACCTTCTGAGAACGTCATAAAATGCCAAACATGTCTCACAACATAAGGTCTACAAAGCAAAGTACAAACAGGACAGCACAAAGCATGCCATGAAGTCTATTTTCCTCGGAATTTTTTTTAAAAAATAATATTATTTTAATTCGAAATTGCGACATTAATACTCGCATTAAAAAAATTGCAGAAATATTACCCGGTCGCCAAACCGTTTGGCGATAATAGGGTAGTCGCCAAACGGCTTGGCGACAACTGCCTAATCCCGCGTGTTGAACCGCTAATAGCGTGTCGAGCGATTTGTCGCGCATCGCTTCGACGACTACTATATAGTCGCTAAACTGTTTAGCGACGACTAGTAATCGCCGAACCGTTTGGCGACGACTAACTGTTTGCCGATAATATCTGACATTTTTATTTTTGGGTAAATTTAGTTTTGAACTGTTTGTGCAATAATTGTTATATTAAACCGGAAAGAACTAAAAAACTCTTGTCATGTAATAAACGGAAGAATTATTTTAGTTCGTTAGTGATCGCATCTCACTTGCGTATTTTCATAGCCCCGCGATAGACCGAACACGGTCTAAAAATACTGGAATAAATGAAGGCGGCAGACGCAATGGGGGCTACCACTTACGTATGGGCGAGATAACCGGACGTTGCTCGGCATTTTGTTGCGAAAATCGGAAAAGGCAATCGACGGCTCTGAAACCACGAAATCGTGGGCACTATGGGTTTTCGTTGCCTCAGACGAAAGCGGATACGGTCCAAAAATACGAAAAAAATCAAGGGTGCCCTACGCAATGCGGGCTACCACTTACGTATGGGCGAGATAGCCGGGTCACCCTTACTACGCGTGAATACGGCTTGAATGGTAACAGAGTAAACACTTGGATCCAGGGAAAAATATTTGGTCAACCAAAGCTTTATATCACGAATGCTAACTCTATCGGGCATAAGTGTTCCGCCATTGTATTCGCAAAAGCTGCTCAAATCAACGCTATTTTGCCCAATTTTTATTTCACCTTCGCCATAATATACCCTAGATTTCATCAAGATCCAGACATTATGCGGCGACCTAAACAAAATTGATTTTTAGATCACCACTAACGTTTAATATCACTAACTAAACAAAATTAAATTTTATATTGCATCAATATCTAAATTAACGATTCCCTCCTAAATGAGAAAATTATCATGCCAGCATTTTCTATGAACAATCTAAAATCGCTATATTGCATCAAAATCTAAATTTTCTAATATTGCATCTAAAATTTCTAATATCGATATTGCATCAATATCTAAACTCTCTAATATTGCATCAATATCTAAAATCTCTAGTATCGACATTGCATTAATATTTAAAATTTCTAATATTGCATAAACATCGATATTGTATCAATATCTAATATTTCTAATATCTCAAATTTCTAATATCTCAAATCTCTAATATCTAACATTTCTAAAATCTTAATTTTCTAATATCTCAAATTTCTAAAATTTCTAATATCTACAATTTCTAAAATTCCTAAAATTTCTAACATTTTCTAATATCTAAATTTTATACATTTTCTAATATAACAAAATCTCTAAATTATTTTACACTACACAAATTTAATAACAAAATTACAAAAAATTACCTTTTTTTTTTTTTTTTCCTCCTTCCTTCTTCCTCCTTCTTCCTCCTCCTCTCTCTCTCTCTCCCGAAAGCCTCTCTCTCTCTCTCTCCTCCTCCTCTCTCTCCCTCCAAGACTTGCAAGCGTTCTCCTCCCTCAAGCGCCTCTCTCTCCTCCCCTTCCTCTCCCTCTCTTTCTCTCCCATACTGGCGATCTCCGAGCGCCATCATTGCTTTTTCGATCGACATGAAGCGAGAGCGAGCGACTGCCAGCCGTTCGCTTGACAGTATTCGACAAGAGTCGCCACACCGCGATTACTAGTAGTCACCAAACGGCTTGGCTATTACTAAGTAGTCGCCGAGCGGTGTGGCGACTTACTCCTGACCAGCGATAACCGGTCACACCGGTTCGAATCTGGGATTACGGTATTGTCGCCAAACCGTTTGGCGACTACCCTATTATCGCCAAGCGGTTTGGCGACCGGGTAATATTTCTGCAATTTTTTTAATGCAAGTATTAATGTCGCAATTTCGAATTAAAATAATATTATTTAAAAAAAATCATTTTCCTCGAAAGAAAAGCATGAAGTTGACAGCCCACATGGCTGGGCGGCTAATACAATATTTCCCCAATTTTTTTATGTTGTCACTTGTCAGTCAATAAGCCTCTTCTTGCTTCTAGTGCCCATGGCTGGGCTGTCTGGTCCTGTAGCTATGGCTTTGCCCAATTGCCCTTACGCTGAGTGGGTGTTCTAGTAGTTTGGGACATTGGCCAAAGAGGGAGCATGTATGCTGGGAAAATGGCCAAGGAGGGAGCATCCAGCTGGTTTGAAGTTGGAACCACTATGGGACCTCTGGAAAATAATTTGTCATTCAAACATACTGATTGCCTAAATCAAATACCAGTAGCAAAGGAAGTAAGATTTGGAAGTAAGCCATTGAGTTTTTCGAGTACTCCATGTTACACAAAAGTAGAGTTGCTATAATAAATTTTGAGCAGTACTTCAATACTTTTCCTCCCAATATAAACTGCATAAATTTTGAAACAAGTAAAGGAATAAGTAATCATCGTCTACTCTTCATTTATACTTTAATATTTGTGCAACTGTAAACAAGAAAAGTACAAAACACGTCAATGATGCACACTCTGGCACTGATGATGGAGACTTCAGGATATAATTGTTTTCTTTCTTTTGCTGAGTTAGCAGGAGAAGTCAATTAGATGGTGCGATATAGTAATTTTGTAGCAAATTAATCATGCAATAAATTTTTTCCTTGGTGAGCCTGGAAGGGCTTGTATTGATGATGCAGTACATGCATCACTTTTTTTAGCAGATGCAGAACTTCAAGTGCCTATTGTTTTCTTCCTCTTTGCCCTACATGTTTATTGCATTATTTAGCCTGAGTTCATGCAATGTTAATGGAAACAGTTTCTAAATTTGCAAGAGATTACTTTTACTATGCCACCAAAGCGTATGCCTCCTCAGTTTCTGCATCAGCCTATTTGCAATTTTGCCACCTATGAGGCTATGACTATACCCCTTGCAAATTGGAGGTTGGTGTTGCTCCACAAAAGACAAATCGGTTAAGCCAGAGATTAAGGAATGCTATGTGTTCTTCGTCCGATACTGGTCGAGTGCCTTTATTGTTGCCAATGTACTTGCTTCATCCTTCACCTTTGGTCCGGATTAATTTGTGCTAGGGATTGGCACTAAAAGCCGATATTTGCTCTCCATTTGGCCTTAAGCAGCAAAGCTCGGCTACATCCAAGAGGGTTGAGCTGATAGGACCCGTTCTAAAATCTAAAGCATTAAGAGCGTCCGATCAGAAGTAACAAAGCCGTGACCATTAAGGGCTCAATAGCCTCTGGATCGGCTAAAGATAAAGGAAGGCACTCCGCTATACCCATTCGCTCCCATTCAGGCATCTTATGGGCTGCGGCTATCCCTCCAACCTTTCAACTCTATCTACAAGGCTATAAAGCTCTTACTCCATCCCTCTATATTATATTCAGAAGCCGATAGGGGAAGGCGAGGTACTTCCTGATCTATTACGATTGACGGGTTAGGATTGCCTAACATTCCTAAGTAAAACTAGTCATCGTTGTTGAGTATGGGGATGAATACCTGGCTGGGATCCATGGAAGCCGATTGGAAGAGAAAATTGAGCTGAAGGAGTGACTGGAAGGAAGCTTGAATTCCTGAAGACAATGGTGAAGCCGATTGCAGGAGATTCGAGAGCTCGTGCACATGAAAATGATAGTGAGAGGACCTCATATTTATAGGGGGTGAAAAAAGTGAAACAACGAGAAGAATTTTGGAAGAGACGTGTGCGATTAATGGTGAAGATATGTGTCTCAAAATTTTACGGCACCATAAATGAAGCGGTTATTAAAAATTGCGTCAAGCCGATGATGATGGAAACCGATGAAGAAGATTTTTGGATGATAACATATTATCTCCCAAAAATAGAAGAAATATATTTACACCGAAATTTGGCAAGGCATAGCCAAATTATCAAGCTAAGGATAAATAGGTGTTTTGGCCGATATCGCATTAGGAAAGGATAACTTAAAGATGGGTTAAAACCGATATTGATCTAAACTTGGGGATCTGTCCGAGTAGAGGCTGATACAAATTATGATGGACAACGTATCAAAAAGGATACAATCGACCGATTTGCTATAAAAGATAGTCGAGGGCAAGCGAGAGGAACAACACAATCAAATCAAATAACTCACATTACTTTGTGTTTACTTTCCTAGGAGTAGTCTTGTAATTTAGAATATTTTTTGTAACCTGAGTTTGACCAATAAAATTGCGTATCGCTAATTGTTGATCTCCATCGATTACGCCAATCAAATTTGATTTTGTCCGATTTTGTTGCGTATCGCCTTTTTCAAGAAGATCTACCCCTTACCGTTTGATCAACCCTAATTGGCTTATTAGACTTATCATTACCCTAAATTTAATCGGCTTTTGGGTTGTTTTCACCATATCGGCTTTGAGCGTATTTTTCTATCTATCTTACTGATTGCAGGATCAAATCGGTTAGCACGCTCTAAACTCGGTGTTCATTGTGTGATGTAACCGATTAATCTTTCGTCATATTTTTTTATGCCAACACTATCTTGTAAGATAATCAGAAGAATTGCCTGAAAAAGTGACTAATCATTAAAGCTAAATGTGTATGGATATCGTGTACCAGGTATCTCCAACAGCCTATCCAGAGTTCCAGACCATTTGAGCATAGGCATAGGTTACTGTCGGTAACAGGTTAGTCATGAACATCATTCACTCTATTCTGTTGCAGTTGCTGAGTTGCAGCCAATGAGGTATAAAACAACCCAAATACCAGCAACACAGAGCATTACTAACTTCATTTATTTCGAACTGCAGATAGGAAAGATTATTCCTTTTCTCCTCCAGGATTTTAACATTTCCTTGCAGCTGCTTTTGTAGACAAATTGACTCATCAAGCTTTGCAAAAGAGGTCCTTTTAGACTCTCAGCAAGAGCATCGAGGGCAGGTTTCAGTGTTGTCTTGTATCTGAGACCTAATACCTATGCTGGAGAGATCCGTTTGGATTTAGCATGTACTGAAAACCAATACCACGTTCCAACCTGCAAAATGGCCCAGCAATGTGAAATTGAGCTAACAAAAGGAACTTCCAAAGCAAGGAGAAATACAAAAAAACTTGACCACAATAAAAAGGATAGTTTATATCTCGATCGTTGTTTGCTGTGCTGCAATACTGCTTTGACTAACCAGCTAACAACTGACATATATTTAGGGAAATTATACACAAATCACTACATTTTACAAAAAAAAAAATCTGTGTTATATCTGGAATTTTTAGAAAAAAAAATCCTTGCATTATACCTTTAGTTCCTAATCACTCATCTATCAGTTTTGCCGTTGAGTATCACAGAATTAGGCTTAGCACTAAGGCTTGGCTTTGTCCAATGTTTATGTCCAAATGGACAATGATGTACCCTAACTATCCTATGCTAATGCACATGGTCGGTCCACATGACAAAAGTTTTTAAGAACCTAACAAATGGGCCAAACAATGCATATGTTGCTAGGGATAGCCAAGGTCCATGGAGGACGATATCATGGTGCTAATTAGGGTCAAGTGAGCCCATATACAAATTATGTGACTTTCTGACAGACAAACGAAAGAAAGGGGTGATCAAGTACCAAGGGGTTTATGCAGAGATTAAATTAGAAAAGGGATCCAGGGGGTAAAGCAAATTCTAGACAAAATGCAAGTAGTTCTATACAATTTCCCTATATTTTCTGGTCATAACAATGAAACCGTCTTCATTCAGAAAAATATAAACTAGCTGAAGACTGCATTGTACAAATCATAATTCATCATGTCAATTCAAAGCCTATATTTTTTGTGATGAACAGAGCAGCTTAATGCTCAACTAATTTAACCTCAACAATAATCTATCAAAAATTAGGCCTTCACTCTCTTTGTCCCTCCTAACATATGTATTGAACGCATATCAAACTGTACTCTAAAACCATTTAAGAAAAATTCAGTACTGCAAATTAAAAGGCTACCTAAATAAAACATACAAACAATTGCACAGAGGAGCAAGGGGCAGGCGAACAGCAAGAGAGTTCTAAGGCATACTAGAAAGCACTATCCATTGTAACTACAGTGACCACAAGCTAGGCCTAAAAATGCAAATTAATTCTCAAATAACAGTTAATAAATTGAGAAATTGCAATGGCCACAAGTAAGGCCTAAGGCACCCTAAGCAAAGAAAATTTATTCTCATTTATCAAACAACAGTTAAGAAATTGTGATCTAGAATTTGAACTATGGAGCTAGGATGGAGCAGATTAAAACGACTTATTCATATCACCCTTTCAGCATTAGAAAAAATAGATATTTTGTATAAAAAATACTTGCACATGTAAATAAGAATGGCATTGTTACTTGTTAGTATTGGTTTTCCAGTGCTTAAATCACAACAGGTTTCATTGGCTCTAGAAGAATAACCACGAAACAATTCAAAGAATGAAGAAGTTAAAGAGTGCTTGTGGGGAATTCATACTTTTTGAGGACCTGGTTGCACTGATCGGCAAGACCCTCGAGCTCCTCAAGCTTCCTGGCCACCGCAACATCGAGCTCCCACCCCTTCTCCTCCATAGCGACCATCCATTCCCCCCCTTGGCAATATCATGAGCCACTGCCCAGTATCTCCCTATGTATCATGTCGCCATCCTTGACATTCTGCACCTGTGCCTCCATTTTCTTCTCATTGTCGGCAGTGGCACGCTGCCCATCCATCAACTTCGCCTCCAGCTCCTCCTCAAAATCCACTAGCGACTCTTCCTTCTCCTTGATCTTGGTGGCTAGTTCTTCACCACCGCCTCAAATTTGTACACATCAGCGGTGAACGCCTCCTTTTCGGCCTCCAGTGTGAGGGGTCCGAGGTGAGCTTACTCCTCTTCTCCACCTGATCAACGGCCCCCTTCTCGAGCGCCAGGACGGCCTAAACGGCGACCTTGCCATGGGCGCTGGCTTTGGATACGTGCTCGCCGTCGAGAGAGGCGACGGCGTCGTCATCTCCGGATATGAAGTGGGAGTAACCGTTGGTGAGGTACAGCGTCAGGTCACTGGAGACGGTGGCGGGAGGGGGGCGTCGAGGCTGTCTGACAAGCCGACGAGGAGAGTAAGCCAGTAGAGAACGGTGAGGAGGGTTCGCCAATAGTGCGGGGTACCGGGGCATTGAGGGCGGAGCGGGTGAGCTTGTAGGGGCAGAAGAGAAGACGGAGGAGGAGGACGATATCGTCATCGAAGGCGGCGGGGAGAAGGGAGCGGAAATTGAGGGCGGCGGGCACGAGGTAGGCGTTGATGGAGCGGAGGACAGTGGCATGGGAGGGGCGGTTGGAGATGTTGCCGACGGAGGCCATGCCGATAGAGGAGCAGAGGCTGGCAGCGTCGGAGTCGAGGCGGGAGGCGGCGAGGTCGAGGTCGCGCGAGCGGAGGTCGTATAGGTCCAGTGACGGGGTACGATCCACCGCGGCTGGACGGGGCAGGGACGATTTCAGGAGGTGTCGGTAGCCGCCGAGCCGCATGGTGGGAAGCAGGAGTCGGCGAGAAGCAGGGGCATTTTGAAATGCGAGTCGCTGAAGGGAAACGACGTGGGCGGCGGGCGGATTGAGCATGGACCATTCCGTTGAAAAATGGAAATGGACGTTTTTAAAAAAAATACAAACAGAAAATATCGGTATTAATTCAGTTAAAAAACGGAAATGAAAGTATTTTTTTCAGTAATATAAATGAAAAAATAAATATTGAACAATAATATACAAAATTTAGGGTGTTATACCTTTATAGTAGGAGTAAGAGAATGTTGATGATAATGATATGGAGGAAGATATGGTAGTCAGATCTGGAGGATAAATAGTGAGCCTTTAACTAACAAACTTGAGAAAAATATTTCTAGTGATACCGGTGAACATAATATTATTCTTGTGTTTGCCTTGTAGGTGGAATGAATTACATTATTTTTACGGCCACGTATATTATGATTATGTATTACGTTCTTGTGGAATTTTTCACTTTCATTTCATATCCGTTCTGCATCCATCTCCATCGCTATTTGTTTCCATATTCGCTTCTGGGGTTTTCAATTTTATTCCTATTACCAATAAAAAATATAAAAACAAAAACAAAACGACTATTTTCTGACCGATTTCATTCCATTTCTATCCCTAGCCCATGGAAATGCACAGCGTAGTCCTTGAAGCCCAGCCAGATTTTTCCCGTGCCTCGATGCTCGGCCTGTGTGGGCTGCGACAAATATTTGATGCCCAAAGTGCCGAAGGCTGTTTCTTACGGCGTGCCCATGAGCTCACAGCTGTAATTTCGCCGCAAACGACCCTACTCTCGCTGGATCGATAAATTCTTGTGTTAAAACAAGTGAAACGCGTCACTTTTATCTGAAACGCGTTGCTTTTATCTATCTCAATGTGTCTTTATTTTCACAAATCTATACTTATTACAAACGTATTTACAAATTTAGACTCCTCGTCAACGTAGAAGGAATTGCAGGTGACACATGTCTCTTGCAGCACTCGATGAGCGTGAAAACTTACCAGCGCAGTAGCAATGCGTGCAAGCGCGGGAGTAAGTGGCCAATTGTGGGAGTGTGTGGCGAGCCCCACTACTGTGACCGGGTAGCGCGGAAGCTCTCTAGCAAATACATGCGTGAGAGGACTAGGTTTGCAAAAAATGAGATACGGAGAGTTAGATAAACAATAAGTTCAAACAAGTGGCAATTCCAATGAAAGTTTATTATTTTTTATACGCCACTTATTATGTTCATATATCAGTTATACCATTCAAAATTTTCGAGTGACATATGAAGAATTAACCCTTAAAATAAAGTCTTATCTCGTGATTGAGAAATACCAAACTTTAACTTTTTTAAATACAAAGGATCCATTAATGGACATGCATACCCCCACAAAGCACATACACGTGGCGCGTGCAAGGGCGTCCACTTGCATACACAGATACGAGGACCACTTTTCCGCTAAACGCTTTCGCATAAACATATGCTACAAAATCTCAACTCGAACCAACGTCACTTTTTATGGTAATGCATTGTTGAACAAGTGCTTCCTTAGCACACTTGACAAACTGACTGACCTGTTGCACTCTGGTTGTATTACTCTGTTAAAATTATTTTCTTCTGTTGCTAAAAGACTTTCGAGGAGGCGGACACAAAACACGATGGGAAAATTGACAAAGAAGAATGGCGCAATCTAGTTCTCAGGAATCCCTCTTTACTGAAGAACATGACACTCCAATACCTCAAATAAGATATTCTAACTTGTTGGTGCATACTTAACTCTGTTTGCTTTTCATTTGATCATTTACATGTGTCTTATCTGGAGTTGTGTCCTAACACTCCGTGAATGATATTATGAGCTTATGGTTAATTTGATTGTTCTTGAATGAAGAATAGCAGGAACTATCTTTGAAGTTTTTTGCTAAATTACTCATACAGTATCTCACAGAGCTGAGTGTTAAACAACATTTATCTCTTGATGTAAAAAAGAATGTCATAATGCTCAGATACTGAAAATTGGCAAACAGAATATGAAACAACACACATTATTTAAATGATATTTTAATATAGTGGAGACTGGAGCGTATGCTGGCTCAGCGCATTGGTTCTTATATATGAAGAGTTCATTTAAATTCATGACATTACAATATTCCATATTTGTTGCTCAAGGCACATGCACGACAGGACTGTTAAGTGTTAATGGTTCAGTTTCAACCAAGCCAGTTTGTGGTAGTGTGTTAGATTCAAATGGATATATTAAAGCAGCATATAGTCATCTGTTATCTTTTTCGGAATTTTTATTTTTCCTTGGAGGCATGAGAACATTTTCATTCCCTTTTGTTGTTCTTTGCCTGCTCTAAATTCACAGACTAATCATGTCAACTTTCGGCAGGGACATCACCACTACATTTCCAATCTTTGTCTTCCATTCTCAGGTTGACGATACCTGAAGTTTCAGCAGATGCCATAGCGTTCTGGATTCGAGAAATCATATCGTTTCTTATTGTAAATAACATTTTTTGTGTTGCTTTTACCCCGGAAGTCTGGCTGAAATCTTTCAGTGTGTGTGATACTGTGATGTATGTATGAAGTTTCTTTCCCCCTTTCGTTTTCTATTTTGCTTCCGGGTAGCTGGTAGTGGATCCAGATATTTTATGTTTCTGTTTTTGTGCACAAAGCCAAAGCTGGTGTTACCCTTCAATGAAGTGTATTTTTTGTGGGGAAGTTTTCTATTGTATATTGTAGATTAATTGAATGGTGAAATGCCCTGGTTGATTAAGTTTGTCACAATTAGCTGATTTTTTTCCCGAAGTGTTTACCTGTTTTTGTTAGTGTTCTGCTTAATGTTCGTGGACAGCTGCGGGGGCCACGACAACCAAATTGCTCCTTTGAAGAGAAAATTGGTTATTTGCCACTTCAAAGATTGACTCTTTAATTATGATGCCATTTGAGCTAATGACATATGGGATCATCTGAGTCAATGAAATATGGGTCTAGTGGCAAATTTGCGAAGCCACATGTTTGAAGTGGTAAATAACCAAATTGCTCTCTTTGAATATACGTTTGAAGGGTAATCAGGTTTCAGGTCAAATCGACGGCTCGGAGCCGTAGTGTTTTGAAGTTGTTTTGTTTGCCTGGTGGGAGGCTCCATGCTACTGAGAGCAGAGTATGACAAGTAGTCAGCTGCATTGATAATTTTCAGTCAGGTCGATTATCTTTGTCCCTGCCGACCACTTGAACACAGTGCAGTTTGGTGAACGCTGTTGGCAGTTGATCTTATCGAGAGTCCCACCCACCAGCTACGAATCGAGAGGTTGCTCTTTCAGTGTAGCAACTGATCTTACACGTTGCTTCTTTGATTGAACGGGTGAGAGGAAAGTCATGTTGCTGTTCTCTGCTTTTCCAGCCTCTCGTTATTCTTAGGTTGCATCTGTATATGCTAAGTGAGTTATTTTACTACCCCTCAGTTCTCTTATAAATGACGCTGTAGACTTATTTAATATTTACACGTATTAAGGGGGGAAAAGCCATCTAGCGCCAGATAGGTATGATCTCCCTTAGGAGCTCAAGATCTGGCTGTATCCTCTCTTCTCAAATCCCCTAAATCCTACCTCGATTAGTCAACATCAAGCTAGTGATGTGGAGCGCATACAAGCTCGTCACCGGCGTCTTCCGTGGTCGCCCACACAAGCAAGCGGCACACAGATCTCACCAATGAAGTTAATCCATGGCTGAAGCTGTGGGCCTGTGGCTTAACATAACGTAGCTCTAGCTCTGCATCTTATAGAGCAAGGGCGCTGTCCATTTGCACACAAGCGGAAGTCCTGCGAGCTTAGGCCAATGCCACTCGCCGTCATGGGGGACAGAGGACTTCCCAACGCTATTGCTTCTGGATTTAAATTTTGTTTTTTCTTTTGAATTTTGTCTGAAATAATGAGATTTAGTTGAAGTTTTCGTATGGTAACAAGATGTGAGCAAAAACAAAATTTGAGATCTCGAGCCATATACAAGAAAGAGGAGGTCGGATGACCATGAAAGAAGCCAATTGCCACCAGTACATTGCGAACAAGATTGCACGAGTACATTGCATCAATCGGTTCAATACATATCATATCATAGCCTTACCCCATCAATCATTTTCATCGCCTCCCCCGCGAGTGCTTTTCTCAACCTATTGACATCATCCACCACGCGCGAGCTTCAGCAGCACTGCCAGTCTATCTCACCGTCCACCATCGGTGGCCTGCCCCTGCGCTGCATTGACGAGATCAGTAAGGTTGTCCATTACCTCCGCTCAATGGATAAGCTCAACACATTTGCAAGAGAGGCAAGAAGCGGTGGGGTTATATAGATTCAGCAACCGAGGAGATATATATAGAATCCAAAATAAGAAATTGTCGAATAAGTAAGGTAATAAAAAGGAAAGATGCGAGAAGAGACTCAATTCTATGAATTAGAACTTTGCTTCATTCGGAAGGGAATCAATCAATCAAATCCAAAAAGCACCAAAAGCAATCATCGTCGATTCAAATGCTATATCAATGAGAGAAAAGAAAGTAACAAATGAATCATACATATTCATTTACCTCCCGCGATGGGATGATCCAATCCAATCTACCGGAGTGGCCACTGCTCTCTTCCCATTCAACCACGCAGATGCGCACGCGTGTCGGGGTGAGGGTGGGGCAAGGACGTACCACGACCAACTCTTAATTAGAATTAGTAGATATAAAGATAGAAATAACAAACTTATCTAGTCACGTCATGCATAGCTAGAATCAAGTCCATACATGATTAAATAAAAAGAAAAGATATATGCAAGTAAATATTTAATGGAAAAGATACATATGGCAACTCAAAGGCACATAATAACTCAGAAACTGTATACGTGCAGTATATGGAAAAAGAATCGGCCATACAATATTTGAAAATAGAATCGACTGATTAAGATAAGAGTCTGGTACGCTACAGATCACACATGCATGCATACCCAACCGAATTAAAAATTTCTCCGTTCGCCAATGTATAGAAGATCAGGATAATAACGGTTTTAGAGAGAGAAGAGAATGAACCACCGCTACCAACTAATAATTAGAAGTAGTAGAGATTATGGATATTTTTGTCTTGTTGATTTCGTAAATATATTCTACATACAAATATATCCATATAAATTTAATTTAAAAACATGCGGACCTCGACCGGGCCAATAGTCCCATAAGACTATCTCCAGCAATTTCCTTTCATTCTTTTCTCTTCCTTCATTCTCTTCCTCATATTTATTCCCTTTATTCCTACCATCTTCAACAGTATCCCCTCGAAAGGTTTTGTATAGAAATTGAAGAGACTGAAGAGATTCTCTCTCTAAATTCCTTCCGAAGGGAACTGTGAAGGGAATTCGTTAGAGTGTTTAGAATCTGTCTGTGAAGAGATTTAAAGATAGAAGGAAGGGGGCATATCCAATGCAATCAGGCTTTTGGTGCAATCACCGTGCAATCCAACTAAGAAAAGTTTCAAAAAATTCTGAAAAAAAATCATGGATGTACATCTCATCTTACCCCATCTACATATAAAATTTCATGATCAAATTCGTCCTATGCTAGAAGTTACAAAAAAAGAAAAATTTAGGGTGCATTTGAACTATTCAAGTTTGTTAGAAATTTGTCTTTTTTATTACTCTTAATATAGGACGAATTTGATCATGAAATTTTATATGTAGATGGGGTAAGATGAGATGTACATCCATTTCATAATTTTCCATGGATTTCATGGGTTTCAACTTTCAAGTTTCATAAGGTTCATATTTCATTAAAAAGTCTCATAGATAAGTTTCAACTAAAGGTTTCATCGACAAAGACAATGCTAAACTTTTTAATGAACACGAACCTTAAAACTCCTCATGATTATACCGGATATCATAAAACTTACTCCAAACCTTAGAAGGAATACCGCTGGAGATAGCCTAACACTGGTGACAGGTTGCGGTTTATAAAAAATACCCCCCGAGCTCCCATCAGCCCCTCCCTCACCCAAATCCGCAGCCGTCGCCTCCTCCTCCCCCGCCTCGACGCCGACCGCCGTGGCTTCATCGCCACCTGCTCCTCCTACATCAGGTAACACCCTCTTCTCTCTGCCCCTCCCCGTACCCTGTTCTTGCAGACGTTCTCGCGCGGGCAGGCTTCGGGATTTGGGTCTTAGTTGTTATGTTAGCGAAGGGGTTTGGTCGTTCGGGTGTTGCGGACGGAGCGCTGTGGGGTTTAGGATTCGATGTATGGCGACGTGTGTACCCTGCGCTGATTTCTTTTGGTGGTGGGGGCTGTGATTTAGGTTTTATCATCGGCTCATGGCGAGGTACGGGTAAAGGGAATTTTTTTTGGGGGTGGGGGGGTGGGGGGTGGGGGGTGTGGTGTTGAATTGGTGTTGTCAAGCTAGGTTTAATATAGAAGTCTAAAACTGACTTCTTCTTCTTGTTGCTTGGTAGTATTCTTGCTGTTATTGTGAGTATTCTAAATCAAGGCTGTTACAGGCATATGCACCGGCTAAAGCATTTAATTGTCCATAGTTGCTCTGCGTATCAAGGATCAAGGTTGGTAGTCTGCGTAAGTGCTTAAAAGTAGGGTGGCCTAGAACATAGGCTCCTCTGTCATACATAGGGGTGGAAAAAAAACTCGAAACTCGTAAGTTAAACGAGTACTCGCAAACTCGGCTTGACTCGATTCAAACTCGTTCCTTAATGAGTCGAGTTGAGCTATGATTTGAACTTGTTTATATAACGAGTTCAATGAGCCAACTCGCGAATTAAACGAGCCAACTCACTAGTTTAATGAGTCCTTCAAGTCGGCAAGTATAGCTGTATATGTGTGAGGCGAGGGTGATAACACATAACATACCGTAAAGTCTCAACAACAATCCTCCTCTCAGATGGCAATGTCGAGTTTAACGAGCTAACTCACAAGTTTAACGAGTCGAGCTGAGCTGAAATTTGAGCTCGTTAAGATAATGAGTCGAGCCGAGCTGACTCGTTATCTTAACGAGTTTGATCGAGCCGAGTTGGCTCGTTATCCACCCTTAGTCATACAGATGGAATTATTATTTATTATCAAAAGGAAGATGTATGGTTGTACACGGTGCACTATGCCTGTGAAACAACGCCTGTTTCCAGGGTTTGTGAATTTTAATGTGTTTGCTTAAAGTTAGATGACCTGTGGCTTCTGACCAAAACCTTCTTTTTGTGTGACTAGAATATATGGATGGACCTATAGAGAATTTTGCTGGACATGACATGGGTGAAATGCCTCAAAATCTTTACCATGAAGAACAATTGAACCCTTACAGCGATGTGGCGGAGCAGTACGATGAAGAACTGGGCAATCCGTGCAACGAAGAACCTGGGAACCAATATGATGAAGGATCTGGTAATCCATACATTGAGGAGCAAGAGAACTTGTACAGTGAAGAACCTGGAAATCAGTACAATGAGTACCAGGAAGGCCCGGAGAATGCATACAATGGGGAAGTGAAGCAACAGGAGAACTCGCAGGCAGAGGCTTATGATAACAAATGGCCTGGTTGGCCAGGAGAGAGTGTCTTCCGTATACTGGTCCCAGCCCAGAAGGTAGGCGCTATCATTGGCCGCAAAGGAGAGTTTATAAAAATGATGTGTGAAGAGTCTAAAGCACGCATAAAAATACTTGATGGCCTGCCTGGTGTACAAGAAAGAGCAGTAAGTATCTCTGCGAAATCAACAGTTGATAAGTTTGTATTCTCGTAGATTCAACTGCAACCACCATAATTCATAATGTCATTACTCATTATTAGGTGTAGCGGGTTCATGCATGAAGTTAGCATTGATTTCTTGCAATACTACATTTTTAAGTGCTTTTCTTTTGATGGTTTCATTTAGAACTAATCAGCTAGAAACTTTGTATGTATGTCTACATACTCTGCTAGTCAGTGTCCAAGCCACTCTTAGATACATTTGGGATGATTTACTGACTTAGCAATTCACGTACCTCATGGCAGTTGTTCGGTATGCTCAATGCCTGAAAGCTGGAGTTGGGATATGGTGTTGTTTGGTTGTTGCTTGTTGCAACCTTATAGCGTCACTGTAACAGGGGAAAATAGAAAAAGAAACTGCTAGTTCACACCTAAACTGCCTTACTGAAACCTAAAATTCATTTGTTGATTGAGCTACTTATGAGCAAGACAGCAACAGCTTGATTTGCTAATTACTTGCGATTTTCGTAAATGTTTAATAATATTTTCTGTTGTTATTGTTGCGGGCTTACAACACTTTCAGTAACTATGAACATTTTTATTTATCAGTGTGAGATTTGGATGTTATATAATCATCCAAGTTATTTTTGTTGAAGTTTTGTAATAATGTAAATTATGGAGCATATTTTGGGGAAGTTTTGTAATAATGAAAATAATGGAGCAATCAGTGTTTGTGTGTGAGGAGTGATCTTGTTTCTTCTGTAGCTCTGCAAGGGACTGATATGTTCGATGCAACACAGTGTCCTAGCTCATTTTTTGATAAATGAATTGGGTTGTTTTTTGTTGGATGCAATGGATTTTCATGTCGATCACATAGTTTTCACATGTAAATAAAAGCATCTGAATAACTGAGATATGAATACCATTTTTTTTCAATTTAAGATTCACCTTATGAATCCACATGAGCTATGGGATATGATTAGGTATCCAGTTTTGCCATGCACTTAGCATGGCCATACTTCATAAAATTACATTACATATAGTTGTAATCTACACATGACAAACGTGCAAATACTTAAAAACTGATTTAGTTTAGCAATGCAAATGAGAGTTATTGCTATGTTACTGATAGGCATCTCAGCTGAATTCGGATTTTGGGTGTTTTTTTCTTTTAAATTTCTACCGAGATCTATAACCTTTGTAATTGCTCATGTTGGATCTAGCTTCAATCTATTAAAAACATATATTATCCTAGCATTGGCTATGCTCTCACTTGTGGATACATCAGTACAAAAAGGAGAAAATATAGGTTACAGACAGTGATTAAAATAATAAGTACTATGTTTTTCTTTCCCTTTCATAACTTCTCCAAGATTTCCATATAATATTAGTGCAGCTCATGAAATGTATATAACTAGAAAAGAGTAATCATACAATGATACAATCAAGCGAATGTTTCCTCCATGATGACATGTAAATGCAGTTTCTTGGTGACACATCACTTCGCTGAAAACAAACTTCTGAAAAAAGCAGCCATATCCTAGTTTGCACCTGGTGTAGTTGAGTGACATCACTAGCATGCGGTAGTTTTTGTGGTACACCACAATATCACACGGTTTATCAAACTCCGGAGTTATATCTGCTATATCATCAATTCATTGTCCAGTGGGCCTTATAATTTCTATGACACCTAGTTAGGAGTAGCTTTGCTTCCTAAACGTAAACTTAATAGCTAGGTTACAAGTCAATATAATAAGCATATTTAATATCCCGAGCAACACTCAGAAAGTACAAGATGGTGAAATTCTTCACATGCAGAAAGGGAGTGGCTCTCAAAAATAACAAGAATCAAAATATGACCATCCATCAAAGTTCAAAATTGAAAAGCTTCGATAATAATAAAACAATATAATGTTTGCAGGTTGTGACTGCAGTCTAAGGCCCCAAATCAAACCACCCTTCCAAAAAGGACGAACAGACATGGTTCTGAAAGTTCAGTTTTGTGCTCCTGTGCTGCAAATATGATCTAGTTCATTTGAATAATGAACGAAGATTCCTTTCAAGATGCTCCACATGTTATCTGGTAATTCCACGACCTGTTTGATTTCTGAACTGAAAGGAAATCACTTGGAATAAAAAGGATAAAAAAAAGTGTACAAGAGTTAGTGAGTTACATACTTCTAAATGAATATGATACATACTACATAATTTAAAGTTGAACTGCATGGTGAATTTGGTACTTATTTATATGTCTGACCAAAGTATAAAAATGCATACAGTAGTAAAAAGTGCTACATGGAACAACTTTTTGGAGTCTTTTTGGAATTTTCTAAAGTTTTTAATAGTCATGTTATTTAAATTATCAACAAGTGAGCAAATTATGTTTTTAAGTCCTTGAAAAGTGAAGAAAATGTACCTGTTCTTCACTAGGCTTTAAGATCTATTGCATAGTATGAACAAAATGGAAAAAACTTGACCCATGTCAAATAATAAGGTAAACATAACCATGGTGAAGGATGTTTTTTTTAGATGTAAATGATGTTGAATTCGGTAAAGAAGCATGTGGACTAATCAACAAGCGGCGATTCTTTTGGCCATCCATACTCCCTGAACACCATGCGTTATTGTTAATTAAATGCGCAGGAGGATAGATTGTTCTGTTGAACTTTTGGGGAGCCCTTATTTAGGAATTGTTATTTCCTGCAGTGGAAGGGGTAAAATGCACACTTCTTGACATCCTTAGTTGGGCTCCTTATTTAGCATAGGAAAAAATTATTTAGTTTGTATGTGAATATATTATCTAAATTTGCTTGTGGGGTCTATATCTACTGTCATAATCGCTTATGTAGCAGTGATAAACACATGAGAAAATATCTGTTGATTAGAAACTATGATATTTGACCTAACAGAACATAGTTATGATACTGACCAGTGACCACATTTCATTATACTTGTTGTAGGACGCAAATATTTGCACATGGTATTATCATCATATCATTGTTCATATGTTATGTATGTCAATGCCAGTCATGCAGTCATTGAGGTCTAATAATTTGTTCTCTGAAACCATTAAGCAATATGTAATATTTAGTTGCGCTCAAGGTTATTAAGTCGTAAAGTCGAGTCAAGTCGCCATAGTACTGACTTGCCGACTAATCGCGACTAGTCCCGACTAGTCGGCAACTAGTAGCACGATAGAATAGAGCAATGACACATCACATACTCATAAACATCACAGCTGGCACAACGAAGAAACGGGCAAGAGCATTACCTGATCTGGAGTCTGGATGGGCAGGGGCGGAGGGGAGGAGGCGGAGGTGGGCTACGGCCGAGGCCGAGGCAGGCAGAGCTGGAGGCAGCTGCGGCCGGACGGCAGGAGGCAAAGATGAGTTGCGATCGAGGCGGAGATGGGCAAGGGCAGAGGGGAGGAGGCAGAGGCGCCTCCGGTAGACGAACTGTCAGAGGCGGAGGTAGCTTCAGCAGACGGACGAAGGCGGCTTCGACAGGTGGCGGGGAGGAGGCGGGAACGGAGGGAAGGAAGTGGCTTCGACAGGCGGGCTTCAGTCAAGCAGACGGGCGGCTGCTGCCGAGGTAGAGGCGGTTGAGGCCGAAACAGACAAGTGCCTACGGCTGAGGCCTAGGCGGATGGGAGGAGGCAGAGGCGGCTCCGGCAGACCGAAGGACGACCAGATGGGCGCAAGCGATTGTGGCGGTTCCTAGGGTAGAAATCGATCCAGACTAGAGGATTTAGGCTTCAGCCTCTCCGTTCCATATTTATATGTGCCTTGTGGTCGTCTGGCTAGGAAAGCCTGATTAATCGCAGCTAGTCGCAGATTAGTCGTCTAATCGCTTGACTAATCTTTCAAGTCCAGCCGATCATCCTAGTCGTGCTCCGTGTACCGATTGGGCGACTAATCCACAATTAGCCAACAACTTAATTACACTGGTTGTGCTCTTGTAATAGTTGTTGTTAATTTTTTACTAATTTAGTGAACAATGTTGTTTTTCCCAATTCAAGGTAATGATTTCAGCAAAGGATGAGCCAGATGCACCAATATCTCCAGCTATGGACGGCTTACTTAGAATTCATAAACGGATAGCTGATGGTTCACATGGTGAGTCTGGTCAGCCTCAACGAAGTGCTGGTAATATAGGGCCAACACGACTGCTAGTGCCAGCTTCCCAAGCTGGCAGCCTTATTGGGAAGCAGGGAGCAACCATTAAATCCATACAGGATTCATCGAAGTCTGTTGTCCGTATTATTGGTAAGTTTTTTTTTGGGTCATTTTTTCTATGTTATGTGTGCTAGATTTCTTCCTCTTTCTGATATGTGTTTATGCTATGATACATGTATTGTATCCTTCAGCATATGCTGTGTCTTGCAACTTTGTTACATTCAAAGTACAAGAAAATTGTGTACTTGTTCTCAATTAGTGTCTTTATAATGGTTTTCTTTTGATGATAGTCCGTAACTGATCAATGTTGGGACATATGCCTCATTTTCACCTTAACTATGAATACTAGATATCCATGTCTCCATGCCTGGCAGAAATCAGATTGGTACTAAGGAATCATTGTAGAGACTCAAAGAGGAATCTTCTGAGCTGATCACTTATTGGAACCTGTAGAAACTGGTCTCTTTTAGCTGGTTTCCAGTGCACTCTGGAAAACTAATCAATTTTAGGGGGTGTTTGGATTAGGGGTATTTCATTGGAATATTTTAGGATCTAGTTCAAATTTGAACTAAATCCCAAAACCTCCCAAGAAATTACCACTCATCCAAATAGGGCCTTAAATTCTTTTCCCTTTAATGTTGTGTTTGAATTCAAGAATAATGCAAGGAAAAGGATATTCTATGGTTATGATTTGGCATATGTTAGTGTAAAAGGCCTACATTTTATCTGTAGACAGGCTGTATTTTAGAAAACAAGTCAGGTTCGGTGTTTCTACTATTTGGGACCTTTGGTTTGCTGATAGGTGTTGCAGAAAATCTAATTATACCATATACAATATTCAGAAATTTTACCTTTCTCCTTTGTTCAATGTGCTGATTATTGTATTGGCTTTATCATTTGTTTGGTGGAGTTTGGTTGGTTCTGTGTACTGGAAATGGAATGCCGGTATCCTCCAAGAGCGACTGCAACTAATCCACTTGGAAATTGCATGTGAATATGTGACATATATGCAAAAGATGGTCTGTAGGGTCAACATTCTTATGCTATATGCAAAGTTTTAATTCAAGTTATAATTTTCTTTTCAGAGAATGTGCCTCCTGTTGCATTAAACGATGACAGAGTTGTGGAGATACAGGGAGAGCCTCTTGGTGTCCACAAAGCAGTGGAATTGATAGCGAGTCACTTAAGAAAATTTCTTGTCGACCGCAGTGTTCTCCCGCTGTTTGAAATGCAGGTATGTTGGATTTTGTTCTGGCATCCTGTGTTCCTGTCAATATTAAGTTTCTTGTATTGAGCGTTTGATGGCTAAATTTCCATCTCTACAGATGAAAATGCACAGTATGCAGAGGGAGCAGCCAATGCCAGCTCCTCAGCATTGGGGCCCTCCTCAATCCTGGGGCCCTCCTCCAAACCTTCCTCCTGGTGGTCCAGGTTATGGCGAAAATCCACAGTTCATGCCTCCAAATCCGCAAGACAATTATTATCCTCCTCCTGGTGTCCCCCATATGGAAAAGCAGCCACACTATGGTATCTCAGCATATGGACGTGAAGCACCACCAAGTGGTGTTTCTGCTTCAGGGAATCAACCACCACCGCATGTGGCTTCTCAGGTTAGCTGTGTTGCACTTGACCAAAATATGATGGATGCTTTTGAATGGCTCGTATGTGTTTGAATGGCTTGTATGTGAAGCAGCTACTGATTATTATGTATTCTTCAAAAGGTGACACATAGCATGCAAATTCCTCTCTCCTATGCTGATGCTGTCATCGGGGCAGCTGGTGCTAGCATCAGCTATATACGTAGGCACAGTGGTGCAACAGTAACTATTCAGGAAAGCAGAGGTGTACCTGGAGAGATGACTGTGGAGATAATTGGGAGTGCATCCCAAGTTCAAACTGCCCAGCAACTGATCCAGGTCTCTCTATTCTCTCTAATCAGCAATCAGCTGCACACTGAGCATTAGTATTTCCTATGTATGCATGATTGTTCTTATGATTCATATCTTTGTTATTCTCTGTTATTTCCATCATTTCCTATGTCTGAATACGTTTCTAGTTGTATCACCACAATAGCCGGAAGGAATGCACTATGCTAGTTTTTACATTGTTTTATCGTATTAATAATTAGAACTGTACAAAGGGAGAAAAAGAAGCAAAATGCAACCATAGAGAAGACTTATGCAATCCAACTAGGTAATGCCACTACACAGGTGGAGGAACCAGTCCTCAATCACATTAGCATGGCATAGAGCACACAGTACTGTGTCCACCCAGACATTAAGAAAATTAGATGTAGCCAGTCCTCAGTCACAAAAGGTCAATAGCTGATTAGCATGACATAGAGTACACGAATTGTGTCCACCCTGAGATTCTTTTTAAGCAGCATGCCTCTAGTGTTTGTTTTTACTTGTAAAAGAATCCAGAGGAAAACCCTATGTTTAAACATATATTTATGCTTACAAACCCACTGATATATTGGAGAGACTAGAGTGTTTTCTGATATATCCACATATGCTTTTTTTTGGCAACAAATGTTTAAGAGCCCCAAATAAAAGTCCATGTGTCTTGATCCTCATCTCTGATATCACAAGAGTACCCCTTTGGAACTCAATATTAGTAGAGGCAACCTCTGAATTGAGGCAAGTTTGTACATGGTGCATCACATGAAGATCACTGTAGGGTAGCTAATCTGATGTCAGGAAAGCATATTGCTAATGTGGATATGACTATATGCTAGATGCCACTGTAGGGTAGAGTGTTTTCTGAATTAGGATGCTATAGTTCTCACTTTTCAGGAGTAGGCAAATAGCTAAGTTTCACAGAACTAGATGAAACATTTGTAAGCGTACCTGTGTATGCTTATTGCTAATCTGCATTTCGAGTTACAGACACAGATTTGAGAAGAAAGACCTCAATGAGCAATTTTCTAAGGGAGTTAAGAATAGAAATTAGGACAGTGATGACACTTGTGATTGGAAAAGAGGTCAAGGTGTGGTGTCAAAACCTAGAAATTCAAGAGCCTATAGCTCCTCTCTGATCTCTCTTTTATGCTCACTAAAGTCAATATATGTGTTTTACCCACCCATCTGTAACAAAACCACATTGGCCTCTGCTTGGCCTACTCCATTGGTGGAACTAGCAGTAGCTTAGGAAGGACTTGATTGCATTTTATTTTGAAGTTACAGGAATTAAGCAGTTAATGTCCAAAGGTTAACTTGATTGATGAAATCATAAAATACAGGGATGTGCGTAAATTAGTTGAACACGTCATAACCATCTTGTAACCACTAACATGTTCTATATCTCCCTTTGGATTGACCTCTTGCTGTCACCATTGTAGGTTTGAGCTATGTTTCTTTTCCTCTCTCTTACCTAATAACACCTTTTTGCTTGCAGAATTTCATGGCAGAAGCTGCTCCCCAAGGCCCGCTGCCGGTTTCTAACCCTCCAGCACCACCAGTCAATCCGAGCTATGGCTCTTACCCGCCACCATACGGAGCATCCTATGGATCTCCTGCAAGCACAGGGCCTGCTCCTCACAATGGAGGGCCCTATGGTGAGGCCACCTACCGGCCCAACTATGGATACTAGCATCATCAAGATAAAGGGGTGTAGGAAGATTAGTTTTGTCGCCTGCTGCGATGACTAGGATTTTGTCGCTGAATAATGACTCCTGAATTCTTGCCTGTGGCTAAGTTTCTGGTGATACTATACATTTTTTACTTTCCTTTCATATGTTGTATGCTGAACCAGTGAATATTGGAGTATGTTTACCGCCATGAAATAATGTGCTCTAGCCTCTACCTGAGCTCAATTATTCCATACCTAGTCTTTCTTTGTCTGAGACAAATCCTTGGCATCTGTTGGGGTTTAGGTGGAAAGTGTCAGGCCTGAGAAAGGAGACTGAAGATTCATCTGAAAAGGTTATATTTCAGTTACTGGAAGGCTGTGATTTGAAGATACCGATTGGATTAAGTCTATCCAAGGGCTGAGATGCTAGAAGAAGGCGTTATGTGAAGTAAACGGCTGAGATTGCTGGATACCGATTCAATGGAATCTGTTGGTTGAGATTACTGTAACCACAGTAATTACTGTTTACTGTTTAACCTTTTTCTTGTTACTGTTTCCATCTTCTCTTTTGTCTTAGCTGAGGTAAAAGAGCTGAATTCGGATATAAATACCCCTCTTGTAATGAGATCTGATATGAGAAACCTTAATACAAGTGATGCTTGCCACTTTCCCCAATTGATTTTTTGCAACTATTCTCTTTCGACTTTTGCTATTTGCTTCAGATTTCATCCTCATTTAGTCCCAGCGATTTCAGGTGTTCTGACGGTGGTATCTGAGCGCTTCGATTCTTGGCCGCGATCAGATTGGTAGTTCCCTAGCAAAGGTTGGGGAAGAAGGATTTCCATGGTAAAATCCCCAAGCTAGCTCAAGAAAACTCCGATCCGTTGATTGGTAAGTGTGGATTTGAGTGTGCACTAACAGAGAAGGTTGGGGAGGAAATTAGGGTTCTTCCTGTAAAATCCTAGATCTATTAGGGAAGTGTACAAGTCAAGTGGTGATGCCGAAAGCTGGAAAAAATTCCTGACGGTGATGCGGGTGTAGATCTGATGGGAGATGTTGAAGAATTGAAGAATACGGATAATAACTCTACCATATTTGTTTTCATATTTTTTTCAGATACGGATAACTCGGATACAAATATGGAGTGAATCTATTGAAAAAAAAAAATAACGAATAATGCCATGGATATTTACCGAAACAAGAAAACCCTTTATGGATGTCAAATGATCACTGAATCCTTTCTCCAAATCGAAAGGGTACTGACAGTTACTTTTCTAGCCACTTGGTTGCCCACATTGAAGATCCGTCACCATTACTATTGCAGGCATGGCATCTACACCCCCACCCAAGTTGCGAGCTGGGCTTTTATGTGTGTGTGCCATTCCATTCCATTCCGATTCGGTCTTCCACTATGCAGAAAGCCAAGACACTTATCCTTTCCGGCATCTATCTGATTCCATGCTATCTTCGGTCTCACCTTTCTGCTCTTCTGTTTCTTCTTTATTGCCTCTGCTTCGCGCATATGGGTTTCCCAGGCTGCTGCCGCTGCTCTACCTCGCCGCGCTGTCCACGGCAGGGGCAGTCGCCGCTGCCCGCCGCCGGCACTGGAGGAGGAGGGGGAAGGGCCAGCTGCCAGCAGCGGCCATGGAGGCAATGCCGAGGCTGCAGATGACCAAATCCGGCCGCATCCAGCACTTCGAGAAGTTCTCGCACTACGTCGGTCAGTGAGCCTCTTCCGTTCTTCTGTTGCTTCTCGCGTTCTTTGTCCTTGGAAATTTGGAAATCCGGTTATTTCTTGCCGCTTTTTAGGGGAAATTTTATTGCTGCAGGTTTAAACGAGCAAATTGGCCGTCGTTTATTCGATAAAATAGCCGATTACTGTTCCTGAATATTTGTGGCATAATCCGTTTGGATCGTCGCTAAGAGGATATTGTTGTCTAGTTTCTGTTGGGCCACCGTCTTGTTCTTTTAACTAAATTCTGCGTAACTATAGGTTTTTGTTTTGCAAACTATCTGAAAATTATAGGTTTTAGCTTGAATTTCACAAATTACAAATTTTAAAAAAACTTATATCACAAAACTAGGCTAGATTTGTTTGATAAAAATATCAAATTGTCATAAAATCTATAGTTTTATGAAATAGAAACTAAAACATGTAGTTCTCTGATAGTTTGTATAAAAAAATTATAATTTTGTGAAATTTACTATTTTTTTTCTTTTAGGGAGAGTGCAAAAGAGAAGGATTTCTTTTCCATTAGTGCAAAATAGAGAAGGATTTCTTTTCCAATAGTGCAAACACCTATTTCTTTTTTTCTATCTATCTATCTCTCTCTCTATATATATATAAAAGAAAAGCCTATTTCTTTGTCGACAAAAGTACTAGTGAACAGATTTGTTTGATAAAAACATCAAATTGAAAAAAAAAAAAAGCCATGTGTGGTGGGAAAAAAAATTATTCGATCAAAATAATCCACTCCAAACGAAAGACAGAAAGTGACTCAATTGGTTGGTGTAGGTGCTAGAAATTTCATACTCAAGTGATTGAACCGACTCAGGAAGGGTACAAAATCCAAATCAAAAATAAAAGTATCCTCTTCTGATTGACATGCGCACTGATGCTTCAATGGAAAACAAGCACATAGCCATTCAACTATCCTCTATCTGATTGGCATGTGCACTGATGACTTCATGGAAAATAAGCACAAAGCTAATAGCTATCAACTATGACGTCCGACAAGCATAAACCGGCCGAAAATGACACTGCGCTGGAGAAAGCAGATAACGATGGCATTTCATTTGCTTGGTGACCTGAACTGCCTAGCTAACTAGATCCCCATTGTCGGGATCAACCCATACATCCACATGGCAACGGCGATGGTACGTGGAGGAGACTCATCAGGGCCGTCAAATTTACATCGGGCGGCTCCGCGACAGCTTCATTTTCTCCGAAAGATTTTTTTATTAATAAAAAACGATGTGACAATCACACTAAAAATAAGAAAAATAAGCAGCATAAGATTGAGATTAGAGCCAGTTTGTTTACTGTTGTGTAATAGCAAACCTTCCCTCTAATTTCTTGTTATGATGTGCAGCTAGGCAGATGGGCTTCCAGGACATGAATGAGTGCCCCCAGCTTTGCAAATTGGCTAACAACTACCTCAAGAAGACCAAGAATGGCTTGGATGACATTTACGATTTCTTCGCGAACGTCCCAGATGCAGCGTCGCTTTATGTCAAGTTGATAGAGGAGTTGGATAAATGCATCCTCGGATATTTCGCTTTCCACTGGGATCATGCAACCTCTCTCATCACTCAGGTAACTCTTAACTTCGAAGGGCTCAGTCCTCCACCTTTCGTAACACTGTGTCTCTGTTTGCCCGTGGAAATGTACTATTTTACATGATAATTGGGATATGATCTACAGAAGATTTATTTATCAATTATTCATCCTTAGCAACACAAGATTAAGAAAGAAAAAAACCAAATAGAGAGAAATCAAAACTCAAGAAAGGAGATCAAAACAAGAGCAAGATCTTAAGTACGAATTTGATTTCTATTTCAGCTTCAAAGGAATGATTATAAGTCTTTCTAACGGGGGCAAAGTTTCCAAGGAATTCTCTCGTACACAAGAAACAAAAATCTTATTCCACCACCTTGTGCCCTAATTGCTCTCTAGTTGCTTCACTTTTCTTACCTTCCCTCCACACCTCTTGAGACCACACCTCTTAAGACCTTATATAGAGGAGGCAACCCAAGAAAACTTAGACCTGACACACAAGTGGATACAACTCACACTTAACATAGGCTAACCTGTTAACCCAACACATAATGAATTTTACACTCTCACATGTACACTTCTCAAAACGGCCTTCTCCATGATGCTCCAAATAGCTCCACAAGCCTAAACTCACATCCATGCCCTATTTGGTTTGACCTAAACCACTTAGACTAGCGCCATGGTTTTTCAAACCACCTCTATCTCTAATAATGGTCTAATTACCAATTTGTCCCATTACTAAACTTTTCCTTCGACTCAAAATATCGTCTATGCTTCATCATCTTTCATGTGACCCTAATGACTTGTCACCAAGCCTCTTACGTGACCGATCTCCCCTGAATTGCCCTCGCTTACAAATGAGTCTAAGTCATTTGGCGCACTATATGTTCTTGACCTTTTGACCATAACAGCTCCATCTTCCTTTACTATTGCCCACCATATCTATCACCAGTGGCTCACACTTTAGCTCCTGGTCTTTCCGGTTTGCAACAACTCCTTAGCCTTACTCATCTTTCGGCATCGTCTTAATCGTCTAGACCTCGACTTTCCTATTGTAGTTCTGGTCTTCTTCGCCTCATCATAACCTAACTTTGAAGTCCTACAACCAACATAGACAAACAAACTGTCATATAGCACTGTCCAACAAAATATGCAATAATCATTACATAATTTAAACCAAACTCAAATTTCATTAGAAAATTGGTACTATCGCCCAGGCGGTAGTACCATCTTAATCTCTGAAATCATCTTGAGTCCTCTAATCTTGCGCTAGCTGAACCGCAATGCACTATCACGAAAATAACTATCGCTACCTAAAGGTCGGTAGTACTACTCCCATAAACGTAGTACCGCTTTTGACACAACCAGAAAACACCTATCTGAAAAAATAACTAACACCAACTAGAGGCGGTAGCATCTCGGGGCAGAATAGTTTCACTCTCTTCGTTGATAACACCTTAAATTACTTCAAAATCCAAAACAAAATCAAATCAAACTCAAACCTAAACACCACAAGCTCAAATACAACAAACACTCATTACAAATATAGATAGACCATTATATGATCTCTCTCAGAATGTGTCACGAAGACAGCTACACATAAATTTTTTACGTGTGCATATACAGCAGCCCTCTTAGAAAAATGGCAAAGTAGGCTCGATCTTAATCACGTATTGTTTGGTGGATCTGAAAGCAAAGTGGACGCCGACCAGATCGACATCTCACATTTGTAGCTAGGGGTATGCGTACATGTACACGCCATGCACATGAACATTATCAAACCAATCAACATACTGCCAAAATCAGGGATAGATCTACAGTGTATAGTCTAAGATCAACTGACACCAACAACTTCTAACCTAGTACTTGTAGGTTCTTTAATATACAAGCATAACATTCTCTTATTGGAAGTTAAAAGTTAGTGTTACGAGTTCGTGTTGGTCCTGACGATCTCGGTGATCTCCTTCGATCTCTAGATCCACCCCTGACCATAACGACCGTTGCCACATGTGTGCAGGCCTTGACCGCGGACAGCGGCACCAAAAAGAAGCTCAGGTACTTGGTGTTGGAAGCTACAAGGTGAAAAACCCATTGCAACCTATTTCGTTTTATACTTGTTTAAATTCATGGCAATAGATATTGCTGGTTGTGGCTTCTACAAGAGAAAATGGTTGTGTCTTTACAAGAGGAAAAAAACTACTCAGCAGCAGTAGACATAAATACTGGAATATTGTAGTACTACAACGGATTATTTACAGAGGTAGGTTGGTGACGCGATGTAAATATTGAAGTCTTAGCTCAGTTAGGCAGAAACACACAAAGCAGCAGAGAGAGAGATAGAGAGAGAGCACAAGGAATTAATTCTTCGAAGGATGTGATGTTATTTCTCATGCCTGTTTCTTGTGGAGTAAACAAAATTGAAATTATATATCAAGGATATTTCGTGTTGTCTACCACCTGTATTTAAAAAAAAAATCTTTGACGTGATCGATCTCTACTGTTATTATCTGTTGAGAAATTAAGCGGTTCGAGATTAAATTCGAATATAAATCATGAACGACATCACTGAACTAGCATGCATCTCTAACACACTAGAGCAATGCGAGCATCATGATCATCTTGATAGATATAATTAACCACAAGACTAGAACAGATCGGACGTCATCGGTAGGGAAGAAGATCTGACAGCCAGGCTGAGTGCGAGATCAGATGTTAGCGTGGAGCGGCGTTGATGATCGCAGCGTCGCGAGAGCCGCCGGCGGCGCCCAAATCCAGCAACGAACGAGAAGACGAGCCGTGGTGAAGATCTTGAGTAGCGGTCGCATGAGCGCTTCCAAAAACCTTATTAGCCCTCTCCGGTGCGAGATCTGAAACCGAAGGTTCAGGAGACCGCTTCTCTCCGATCGCGAGATGCTGCGTCGGCGCTTCGGGGATGGAGAAAACTACGATATGCGGCCGGCGAGCGGCGAGAGAGTGGCAAAACCCTAACTCGTTTCACGTATATCTCATACCGGGTGAACTGCCAGCAAGATTTATAGGGATACTCACGGTAACTTAATGACCGACGATGACTTCAAGGCGTGCCACGATCGGTCATTCTGAGTCCTTATCTCATCTGCTTATGGCAGCGAATCCGAGTAGCAAAAGAATAACCGCAAAAGCGCTGCGTGCTGCAGCGCCTGGGCCGGATTTCGGCGGACCATTCACGCAGTGCATATTCGCGCCTGCGCCTCATCGCCGCCTCGGCCTGCGGGTGCAGAAACCGTGCGGAGTAGGCGAGGCGGCGGCGTGTGGGCTTTCTCCCACATGGTTCTACCATGGTGAATCACACTCCACTATATAAACTAGTGTTCACCACTTTAGGCTAGCAATGGGACTATTCATAGTGCACATGCCTCTCGATGAGTGGGCCTTTGAGATTTTCTAGGAATTATTTGTCTCAATTAAGTGGGTCAAGCCCAAATAATCCAACAATCCCCATAGATCTCAAAGTCCATTTAGAGATTGCCAATACTCACCTCTTATTAATATACTTGCGTTTCATTTAGGCAGACAAGTTGAACTTACGCCTAGAGCTCTAATTGCACTCCATCCACAACTTGAACAATGGACTCGCCTTGAATTGCAAGTTTTGTGAGACAGTTTCACTCAAAGTCATAAGCGATACACAATTGATAAAAAGCATCCTCAACATCAGACTTATATTTCAACAAGTAAATCCATGAGTAGCGACTATAATCATCCACAAACACAACATAATAGCGAAAACCTGTACTTGAGGTTCTAGCTGGTCCCCAAGTATCGGCATGAACAAGCTGTAAAGGAAAATCACTTGTTCGACTTGACTTATGGAAGGGAAGCTGATGAGCTTTAGCCTGCATACATGCATCACAGACCAAAGGATGTTTATTGGAATCATCTAAGACACTAGACTCAAACATGGAGTGGATGGTGGCCGAGGCAGGATGACCAAGGCGTTTGTGCCAAAGATCCTTTGGGAGTCGCTTTATTGAGTACGCAGAACGTCGAGGGACTCCATGAGGTAGAGCATAAAGTCCTCCTTCAGCCTTACCGTGGAGGAGTACCTTCAATGTGACTCGGTCCTTGATCAAGAAATAAGTCGGATGGAATTCAAAATAGACATTATTGTCAGTGGCAAGTTTTTGGACAGACAAAAGATCTTTAGCAATGTGAGGAACATAAAGAGTGTTTTTGAGTTTCAAGGGAATACCAGCACTAGTGATAACAGAAGATTGACCAATATGTGATATGGACATACCTGCACCATTAGCAGCTTGTATCTGATCTCCTCCTCTGTAAGTTTCTCTCATTGTCAATCGGTCAAGATCTCCAGTTAAGTGATCTGTTGCACCGGTGTCAAGGTACCAGGATTGTTCTGAGCTTGGCTTGTATGAAGTGGCTGAGGAGACAGACTTGACTTGATCTTCTTCCTGGTATGCCTGGTTATAGCGATGATAACACTTAAGGGCATTGTGTCCAGGTTTTCCACAAATCTGACAGGTCGGGCGAGGAGGCCCATTCTGGTATCGTCCACCTCTTCCACGCCCTTGAGTTCCTTGACCACGGCCTCTTCCAGTATAGCCACGGCCACCTCCTCTTCCACCATCCACCACCAATGGTAAACACATATCCTTTGGTGGCGTAGTCATAGCTACATCTCCAGAGGAGACAATGTGCTCAAGCAGACTCTCAGGCGCCTCGAATAGTGCATCGAAAGTTGACAAGATAGCGCATTGTTTGCAGATGCCAATGAGACAATGTGCAAGCAGACTCATGTGCTCCAGGCGGGCATCAAAGTTGACAAGATGAGCATACACTTCATTGACACTAATGGCATCAGCTCAATTGGTTAAGCCTCTTCATTCTTTCTGTGTCATGCCAGGATCATAAGGATGTAACCAGTCAGGACCAGTGAGAATGTAGGATATAACCTCTTCATCTTGTAGTGGCCGTCCTGCGGATGCAAGTTGATCTGCAAGACTCTTCACTTTCTGGAAGTATGCTGTCATTGCCATGTCCTTCTTCTTGAGGTTGGCAAGTTGAAGCCTGATCTGCATTGTTCTACCTCTGGATTGCGAGGCGAACATGTCCTCTAGAGCATTCCACACCTCTTCGGATGTAGAAAGAAACACAACTTGCCCAAGAATGCTCTCCGTCATAGACGAGAGCAAAGCACTTAGGACTAACTGATCTTGTTGATACCAAATTTTGTAAGCAGGGTTTGGTACCTGACGACTGGTTCCGTCTTCTGTCTCCATGAGGAACCTGTTGGGCTTCTCAATGAAGGGTGTAACCCTTAGCCACATGAAAGCCTTGTACTTCTCAATAGTACCATCAGGCCTAAGTTTCTTCTAGAACACCCACTTCAACCCACAGGTTTACTGAACCATAGTCGCCCGGTCACCTCCCAAGTCCGATGAATCGAGTCCATCTCATTCTGGGCTTCTCAATTGTGCCGCCAATGTAGCCGATGTATGATCTGCAATGCAGCGGGGAGTATTCTCATCCACGAGGTACACAATGAAATCATTATGGATCTTTCAATCTCGTCTCTGCTCTTTCTAGGAGCTTCATTGTCATCCTGTGTTGGGCTTCTCAAGTGTGCCGTCAATGTAGCCGTGTAATGAGATCTTGACTCTTGAAGAAAATCTAGGAGTGCTGTCTTTCACAGAAGATGATTCTCAAGGTGGAGCTTCACTGTAATAACATGGCTGAAGGAAGCTGGAGCAAAAGTGGAGCCACCGCTGGCAGCGGTGATTGGAGCAGTTTCGGAGGTACTGAGGCTTGATGTAGCAGATGATGTCGCCATGAGATCGCCTGCTCTGATACCATGAAAAAGTTAATGTATTGTGGCGAACAAGCTCAGCCTCCCTCGGCTGGAACCTTGAGTTTATATATTAGTCTCAATAGAGATCAATACAGCAAGTTTACATGAATTGGAAACATATCTGCTAAACAGGGCAATATACAATTATGGAAAGAAACATGCTAACGATGCTAAATATCAAGCCTGACGATTCTGCATCAATACTTGCCATATTTGTCGAATGAGCAACAGTAAGTATTTTCAACACTGCCCTCGCTTACAAATGGGTCTAAGTCATTTAGCGCACTATATGTTCTTGACCTTTTGACCATAACAACTCTGTCTTCCTTTACTATTGCCCACCATATCTATCACCAGTGGCTCACACTTTAGCTCCTGGTCTTTCCGGTTTGCAGCAACTCCTTGGCCTTACTCATCTTTCAGCATTGTCTTAACCGTCTAGACCTCGACTTTCCTATTGTAGTCCCAGTCTCTTTCGCCTCATCATAACTTAACTTCGAAGTCCTGCAACCAACATAGACAAACAAACTGTCATATAGCACTATCTAACAAAATATGCAATAATCATTACATAATTAAAACCAAACTCAAATTTCATTAGAAAATTGGTACTATCACCCCAGGGCAGTAGTACCATCTTGGTACTACCGTCATGCTGAGTCCCATAGTACTGCCCTAGCTGAACCGCAATGCACTATCTGGAAAATAACTACAGCTACCTAAAGGTTGGTAGTACTACTCCCATGACAGTAGTACTGCTTTTGACACAACCCAGAAAACACTTATCTGAAAAATAACTAACATCAACTAGAGGCCGGTAGCATCTCAGGGCTGGTAGTTTTGCCCTTGCTGATAACACCTCAAATTACTTCAAAATCCAAAACAAAGTCAAATCAAACTCAAATCTAAGTACCACAAGCTCAAATACAGTCAAACACTCGTTACAAATATGGATAGAAAATTACATAATCTCTCAGAATGTGTCGCGAAGACAGCTGCACATAAATTTTTTACGTGCGCATATACAGCAGCCCTCTTAGAAAAATGGCAAAGCAGGCTTGATCCGAACCGCGTGTTGTTTGGTGGATCTGAAAGCGATGTCGACTAGATTGACATCTCACATTTGTAGCTAGGCGTACGCGGACATGTACACGCCATTCACATGAACATCATCAAACCGATCAACATACTGCCAAAATCAAGGACATATCTATAGTGTATAGTCTGAGATCAATTGACACCAACAACTTCAAACCTAATACTTGTAGTTTCTTTAATATATAAGCATAAACTTCTCTTATTAGAAGTTAAAAGTTAGTGTTATGAGTTTATATTGATCCGGACGATCTTGATCTCCTTCTCAAGATCCACCCCTGACCATAACGAACGTTGCCACATGTGTGCAGGCCTTGACCGCGGACAGCGGCACCAAAAAGAAGCTCAGGTACTTGGTGTTGGAAGCTACAAGGTGAAAAACCCATTGCAACCTATTTCGTTTTTATACTTGTTTAAATTCACATGTCAATAGATATTGCTGGTTGTGGCTTTACAAGAGGAAAATGGTTGTTTCTTTACAAGAGGGAAAAAAAACTACTCAGCAGCAGTAGACATAAATACTGGAATATTGTAAGTACTACAACGGATTATTTACAGAGGTAGGTAGGTGACGCGATGTAAATATTGAAGTCTTAACTCAGTTAAGCAGAAACACACAAAGCAGCAGAGAGAGAGAGAGCACAAGGAATTAATTCTTCGAACGATGTGATGTTATTTCTCATCCCTGTTTATTGTGGAGTAAACAAAATTGAAATTATATATCAAGGATATCTCGTGTTGTCTACCACCTGTATTTAAAAAAAAATCTTTGACGTGATCGATCTCTACTGTTATTATTATCGATAGTTCACATATTCAGAATGAATCCTCTATTGGATCAAGGCTGAATCATATATGTCCTACAAGAGAATGATTACAACGATGACCTTTTTAAAAGTTTTTTTTTTTTTGTAAACATGAATAAAACTGTATGGCAAAAAGTACACTCACAACAGTGTTGTTTTTATACTTTTTGTTAGGTCGCCGTCAATAATAATTTACAATGATGAGATTGCTCAAGATTTGCATTCTTTAGGGGTCCCGAATGGAATCTTTGAACACCTCCAAGTTTGCTAATTAATCCCCAAACAAACAACATTGATTTTAGAAAGTTTGACCGTATGTATATGTACTACTCCAATCTTGACTCTCACCAAGCCATCAATATTTTGCCTCAACAATTTTATTTTGTTTAATTTGACCTAGCCGAGCAAACTGTACTTTATCATAGGTAGTCTCACAGAGATGAGCATGAGCTTCCATTAAATAATTCACGTAAATGCATGAATGTTTGACAAATTTGCATCACAAGCCTCTTCTGAAGTCTAGATTTTTTTTTGAAAGAACAGCAAGAGAGTTGCTGTATAAATTAAATAGAGGTAAGAGAAAGGTGGGCTTTGTTTTTTAAGGAAAAAACCGGACCCGTGGAAAAACCTCACAAACGACCACCACTTACAAGAATTACAGAAGACACCACTCCTTAATTAAGAAAGAAATGAAAAGAAAGACACTAAGAAAAAGCTAGTCCTTACAAGAATTACAGAAGACCCACTAACAATTAATCAATGGAATCGTTAACCAAGAAAGTGACATGAATAGGCAAAGCCATTCCACAAGACAACTTCAAGATAACATATCGTCTAACATAGAGATGAGCATGACCTTGGAACTGCCTAAAATAGTGCAATTTCGCCGCATTATATTAGCCAAAATAAAATACTGCAATAATTGCTACAAAAATACAGCAATTAACAAAAAAATTTCTTGTGTGACTTGGCATAAAAGGTTGTAGTATGAGTATGGCTACTCTAGACTCTAGAGCTGTCATAGTATAACTCGATAATTGAATTAGCCATTGTTATTACCTGATCAAAACCATTGGGCTACATCACGGAGTGGGGCAGGATCACCAACTCAGGGTAGAGGACAACGCAAATGCTATCAATGTTGGTTTCTTTAAAGATTTGTGAGGATGTTTGCTGGACCATCATCGATGGCTAGCTTATCCTTCAGTCGTTGGACCTAATTAAGAGATACAATTAGCAAGGACCATTTGCCATGTACTTACAAATAACACATCGACATTCCTACCTGTCTATATGACCAGACAGTGTAAGGTGTAGACTTGCAAAGAAAAAGAAAACTAAAAATTCAGATGCTATTAAATTACTCCCTCCGTCTAAAAGTTTATAGTGCATTTTTTCTCTTAGCACATAAACCAAGGAGATATTGAAAATTATTAGACTACCCAATACAAATGCAAATCAATTTTATACTAGTCTCTTTGGTGACATGTGAGGGGATGTTATCTTTTATGGGCCCAGGGCCCAGGTCATCAGTCATCGCTAATGTTTGTGTTGTTGGGCCTAACAAGTACATACATGGACTGTTTGCTAGTCATAAACAGACCAAGCATGTGTTTTTGTAAGGAAGAAATAGTTGCCTAGAGCAGTAACCAGATGATCAGATGAACATGAACCAGGGTTAACAATACCGGTTAGGGTGGAAAATCAAAGACCCACAGTACAGATTTTTGTCAATAATCGATCAAAAATCATCAAAAATCGAATAGTTTGCAAAGTCAAATAGATTTGAAATCGATGGTCAAACCAGGGCAAAAAATTTTGCTTATTGCCTGATATGTTCGATTATTGACCGGTATTCAGCGATTATCAAGCGATATTTATGAAAAATCGGCAACCAAATGAAACATAGAAAAAATCAAGGAAAAATAAAAAAATTGAAAAAAGGTGGAAATTGCAAAAAATCAGAATAATATCAATTAATCTACAAAAAATCTCAGATAAATTTCAAAATTTTTGAATTCATTTAGTACTTTTGGAAAATAAAAAACAACAATTAATGAAAAGAAACGAAGACACTGTCATATTTTTATAAAAATTTAAAAGGTTGATCAAGCTCTTAAATTTTAATGGTACCATAAAGAGTTACCAAGGATCATGTATGAAAATTTTTAGAAATATTAGACTTTATTTAGTAAATCAAAAATAAAGAGCATATACAAAGACAATAGCATTGTCAGGATTTTTTTAAAAAATACACAGGTCTAATAATTATCTAAAATGTTTACAAAATCATTATCATTGTCCCTGGACCTCACACAAAATTTTTATAAATATTAGACTTCATTTAGTGCCCTAGAAAATCAGAAATAGAACAGTATATACAAAGACAATAGCACTTTCATAATTTTTTAAAAAAATACACATAGCTGATAATCATCTCAAAATTTTATAGAATCATTATAATTGCTTCAGAACCTCACATAAAAATTTTCAAAATTTTTGACACCTTTTGATATATTTTTCCAAATTTTTCGTATTTTTTGAATTTGCCCTGACATGAACTAGGATGCAAACCCTTGTATTTTTTCAAACTCCAGTGAGATGATGATAGCTGAAAACTCGATGCCGTAGGCTTCCTTTTGTAATGCAATAGTTTGTAATTAAAAGCACTTGTATTTTTCTACTTCTGGAAATACTAACTAAATAGAACATTTTAACTTTTTTTTCTTAAAAGCATTTGCTCCATAGGCAAAACAAAAATATTTTAGTAGAACAGTAAAATTTCACAGAACTAACTAGATTCCAGTGCACGGCACATCAGTATATATAATAGACCAGCAGTTGATTGAAACAAATAAAATAGGAACAATGTAAGTGTACGTGGGTGCGCTCTAGGAAGAATGTAACATATGTAAAACCATGCCTTCCAAATTCTCAAGGGTGAACATGTTTGCAAATTAAGACTGGCATGGCGATGACACATTTGAATTGCCTATGATCAGGAAGCAGAGATTCGAGAGGGTGACGAGGGACCTAAAGGTGACGCGAGTGTTCTCCACGCTGGTGGAGGAGATGAAGGCCATCGGCATCACCGCGGCGATGAACAAAGACGACGACGGGTCGCATTGCACCGACGTGATGGCTCCGGTGGCGCTCTCCGACCGCAGACCCGTCCTGCTGCTGATGGGCGGCGGGATGGGCGCCGGCAAGAGCACCGTGCTGAAGGAGATACTGCAGGAGTAGGCGCTTATGCTTTTAATTTGCTCAAGTTTTCTGCGCTTTCTTTCTTACAAGAGAACCGCACATGCAGCTTCTAAAACCGGAGTGGTTTGGGCGTTTCAGGCCGTTTTGGTCAAAGGCAGAGGCGAGCGCGGTGGTGGTGGAGGCGGACGCCTTCAAGGAGACGGACGTGGTCTACCGCGCCATTAGCTCCATGGGTCACCACAACGACATGCTCCAGACAGCAGAGCTGGTACGTACGTGCGTAGCATTCGTAGCAGCACGTACTCTATCTACATCGTATACCATCATCATTAATGTCCATCGCTCGACCCATAGCATCCATCTGCATTGTTTTCAGTTGTTCATCACGTACACCAACGTTGCAGCAAGTCATACATCAGTTCTTCTCTTTTTGTTTGAAAACACGCGGAAACATTAACAAGAGAGTTTTCGCAGTAGATCGATCCGTTTGTATGGTAGATCTGCGTGCGCAAGGTATTTGCCGGGTCCACGTAAAAAGATGGAGATGATCCCTCCTCTCTCTCTATGTTATTGGCTTACAGGATGTCTGGACTCTGGAGCATAGGGGGTAGGGAGACCATGGCCGCCTGTCTTGCTGTCCACGCGGGCATTATTGCTGGCTGCTGGCTCCGCTCTTCTATCCAATAATAATTCATCCTCTGCTCACTAATTAATAGTACTAGTTCAATGTCCGTGCGTTGCTACGAAAAAATAAAATTAGTAGCGAAACATAAAAGTTAAGCAATAAAAGAAAATTGCGCTACAAGGATCAGCTGAATCAACCCGTTTATCTCATATATCATCATTACGGATTTGATCTCGTCTTATATGACCATAAATCTATCGCACCATCCACATTTTTGCTACACTTGTCCTCTATACATGTTATCTTTTTATCATACTACATTCCGCTGCATATATCATCCTAGATTTGATCACCATCCTATATAACATACTCTTTATTTTTTTATAGATTTTTCTATCATATAGAACAAACAGATGTGACACTATTTCATCCACCCCACCTATATCCCGTAGCTACTTCATCAATCTCACCGCCACTGTATAACATTGATCTCAAATATCGAAACATTGAGCTTCCTAACCCATAATTACTTATTTTTCAGTGGGGCATGCCCACAGTTGACTGGTAAAACAAAAAGATGAATCAATTGGTCTGCAAATAACCCAAATCTGAACAATTCACATGATTCCAGTCCAATTCATCCTTGAAACGTGCCAAATGAATAAGAAGAAAACAGCCTTCATAAGACAGAAAATAGTTAAAAATGATACAATGCATCCGACGTTTCATTTCCCCCAACAAGCTGCAGTCACATGCGCACCGCAACATTTTTTGGGTCGTAAACAAAAACTACAGCCAGTCAGAGATGGCGATTACAGGAGACAATACAAGGGGCGTGCTCAAGCTCGCAGGCCTTTGCGCAGCCAGACACGATACGTGGTGTTAAGTTACATATATTCATCTAGCGTTACAAGTTGTACTTGGTTGTGCCAATCAGTCAGAATCAAGGCGAATTCACGTCGGCGGAATGGATCAGTGGTTCAAACGCTTGTTCCTTGCCAAGTGCTAAGATCTTTATGACCTGCACTGACCACCAATATTGGCTTTACAATGATCACCACTTCTTACAATAAACTAAATAAAGCGGGACAAACTCAATAACATAAGATAACCTCAATGGATGGTAAGAGGATGAATCGTATGGGGATTATGCCGAACTTGACTGCAACATACAGGGCCTGCATGAAAAATTACAAGAACATTAAGAAAGATGATTACATGGTAGAAACATATATGGAAGGCACAACTTTCATGTTTTAGCGATTCAACGGAAAAGCAGAAGGTGTAATGTTCAGAAAGATGATTACACGGCAGAAACATATATGGAAGGAACAAGTTTCATGTTTTAGCGATTCAACGGAAAAGCAGAAGGTGTAATGTTTTACCAAATAGAACAATCAAGCTTTTATTATTTCAGAAAGTAGAGATTTCTGTAAGGCTAAAACACAGACATACTTAGATGGTACAGACAGGTAGATAAAATGCTTACATACTCAGTTTCCATGTGACAAGGATGATTCTGAAGGCTAAAATTGAATTGCACAAAAAAGGTATACATAGTTTATTTAGATATTTTATTCCATGTATACACTTGCATGTTTGCATTGTTAATTTGTTATAAACATAAAGATCATAAGGACTGGAGAAGAGACATGGCCTCTGTTTCTTAATAGAAGGAAACTAAACTACAACAGATCAAAAGGGTACTAAACTACAACAGATCATGTCTGTACAGGCTCACATTTCTGAGGTTTCATAGAAGTATTCCCACATTAAATAAAACTCCGATGCAGCACAAGCAAGAAATGCCAAAAAAAAGGAACAGCATATTACTAAAAAGAACTGGGTTGTCTAAAAGGAATCGAAAACTGACACCCAAGGTTTGTCTATAAAATGGCTATCTCTGAATCCAAACATACCAATTGAAGGTTAATGCTAAAAGATGTAAAGAGAAGTGATTGGCAGATTATGATTTAGTACTGACATGCATGTAAAGTACAGAACCAGTTAATGATACCCACAAATTGCATGCATTAACCATGACAGGACCAAAGAAAACATCATGTAGGTTCAACAAATATGCCGAATTCTCAAGCTCACACACACATTAAATTATGAATTATCTAAAAAGAACTGGGTACGTTGGAAAAGTGGACACATACCCATCAGGCTTTGCAACATACCTTTGCAAGATTCCTAAGGTAAATCGTTGTGTAGTTTCCAATTGGGAATAAAACTTCTATCAGATCAGCAAGAACCAACTGGGGCTGGGAGATAGCTCAATCTTTAAAAAATAGAAAATCCATTAGACCATTACATAGGCAAAAACCTTTTCTGCTGCAGAGATTACTCTACATAAGCATTTTTTGCAGGCATTAGTGTTAATCATATGGTGCAAATTTCTTTAGACTGATGAAGGACGTTTGCTGCCAAAATAGCAAGTTTTAGTGTACCTGGAAATGGGGATCAGCAAACTCATGTGCTTTGACAACATGAGGTACAATAGCATCCCTTGATGCTTGATAAACCTCTATTGACTTTGCTGAGACATTCGTGCTTGTCTTCGTGACCCATTTTTCTTTGAAAAAAGGAATCCATTTCTTCAAGAAAAAAATGTCATTGTTTGTGAAAAATGAATAAAGATGCCAAAAATTCACAACATTAGATACTATGTCACATGATATCCGTATATACCAAGAATTGGCTATAAAAATGCATACAAGAAAATTCTCCTAAAAGATAGTCTAAATCAATATTAGATTGGTCAGTAAGAAATTTACCCGTGAGAAGAACAATGATTGCATAAGAAGTTCAAGTTGAAACTCTGTTGACACAAATGAATTTAACAAACAAGTCATTATAGATGACTAAAAGTAGCATGTTCAGAGCTTTTTGGAGCTAATCCTTGCCAGTATCTTTAATACAGAGGAATATGTGATCTACAATAATGGATACCAAGGAAGACCCTGCTGCTTCTGCATGCTGGTCAAAATAAGAGCAAGAAAATAATAAGAATGCAAACTGCATATAATGCAATGATACAAACACACGAGAAAAACAAAACCTGTTGAGCTTTTGGATCTACATCTCCTCTATTCAGGCACACAGATACCCCAGTCATGAATCGAAGGAAAGCCCGTAAACCTGATCAATGAGTTTCGAGCTTGAATACAGAAAACAGGATAGAACAAAAAGCTCAAGCTTTGTAGGCAATAACCACTTACCAGGTTCACTTAAGGCAGGACAGACAGCTTCAGTAATATGCAGCTGAACCTCAAGCCCAAGTGGGTTATTTTGTTCTGTTCGTTGGACAGTGATCTGATGTTCAAAGCAATCCATAAGCCAAGAAGCCCAGATAAAAGGAAGTTTAACATCAATTAAAAAAGCATCAAAATCCACACAACATAATCGAAAACTCAAAGCACTCACATTAGCTTCGCCTGATATCCCTTCCAAAAATCTTTCACCACCAAAGAGCATTCGCTTTGCGCCATCATCATCTCGCTTGTTATCTTGACTGTTTGAAGAGTTAAATCGTGCATCGGTGAACATGTCAGGATGAGGTAACAGATCAATTGACAGCGATTGCCATTCCAGTTTCTGCAAATTTAAAGAAAAATATATGGGATATCAGAAAACCTATTTAGTTTAGTAAGCCTTAATTCATTATGTCCCAATAAATTAGATAACAAGAAAAGCAGGAATTAATCTTCTCGAAGAAAATAAAATAAAATCAAACCTTGAAAACATAAATGAAACCTGTGTTGTTGGAGAAATCCCTTGCTTCTTTTAAATCTACACCCTGATTACAAAAGTAAAATCTAATCAATGCCCGTGCATTGCTACGAAAAATAAAATTGATAACGAAACATAAAAGCTAAGCAATAAAATAAAATTTTACTATAAGATCAAACATATATTTATCCTGATTACAAAAGTTTCTACGGTCTCCTTGGCGAGATATCGCTTCATCTCATCCTCGGCCTCCTCGATGTCCATCCGAATGGCCTCCGGAGACTTCACCGACACGCGGCGGCCATGGGGAGCGGGCTCCCGTGCTGCTACTGGTCAAAGAGGAATATAAAGCTAAACAAAACCCTCCAGTTCTGCTTATTGATAACCTTAACACAGAAGCATATATAATTAGCTCATGGACAGATACATATCATCACATGGATAGACATAACAAAAATAATATTCATAGCTTCACCAGATAATGAAATGATATTTACCCTCATTGCAGAGGGTGGTATCTTCCATTTGGATCAAAAAGAAAATTAAAGCATTTAGCACGATTATATTTCACTCGACTGACATTTCACCAACTCGGCAACCATACTAAGACAAAACCCTCACCTTTTATACTGGGATAAATACAATTCCTTTCCTGGAGACCCCGTCCATCCCGGGTTATACCTCTTGAGAAGCTCTATTTGTGCCGGTGCCGAGAATCCATGCTGCTCTGCCATCAAAGTGAACGTCTCCCTGTCCTCTGGTGGTATCACTTGCCCGTGCCCTCTCCCCAGCTGAATGACCTACCTCTTCACCGTGCGACCTCTCCCTCCTCCTAGATAACCCTGAACCACCAAGAAAAGGAGTAGGAAACAAAAATTCAAAAGCACAACCTCTGCAACGTACCAAAAAAGCGCAGGAAAAAAATAATCAAAATATTAAGATCCTAACAGGAAGCAACATAACTCTTGCATACAGGATGATGGAATATAAATGCAAGGCAGATACAAAGCTAATCACTTAAGTTAAAAAGATGAGGCTTCAGCTTTACCTTGGTCTCAAGATAATGTACAAGGACAATGTGCATAAAATCCCTGCAAAATCAAATAAGAGGATATTCAAATATAAACACATACAATCAAGCATTTAAACTCCCCATGCACGTGCAAACAGGTAAGTGCAGTTATGTGCCTTCTAGCAGGTATTCCAGCACATAACATAACACAACTACAAAAGCAACATGCAAGGTCCTATGGAAATCCACTTACTCCTCCAACATCCAGTAAGTCCTCCTTTGGAAATTCTCATTCTCTTCCCCATGCGCATAATAGCAGTGAAGCACATCAATGCTTCCAGACTGGATTTACGAACAAGAGTCAGTTTTATTCTCACTAACAAATAATCACAGCACAACAAGCATAAGAACTCCAACAAAATCACTTACTTTCAGCCTTTCATGGGCTTCTTTGACAGTCTTTCCATCCTTTTTCTTCCTCCAATTATGACCATCCTTCCTAAAATACCTCAATACTTTCCGATCAAATAGAAAAAGTGAGCCACCTAGGCATGAAATGAAGAATGTAAGTCACCAAGATCTATTCCACCTGAGGATGGTACATATTGGATATTTAAGAGCATGTAATGGGGACATAATTAAAGATAAATTGTGTAACAACCAGGTCAATGAAAGGTAGATTTTTTGAATTTGTGCGTCTTGGTTAATGTTTTATCCTAGCAGTCATATAGAGCTCAGTTTAGCGTATCTTGTTTTAGTTACTTTCACAGCACATCGAAATTCTGCTGAAATTCAGAGTTACATAGTATAGTGAAATAACAAACTGGTACTACGACAGTATCAGCTACAGATAGAAGTTCAGAATTTCATTGTCTTAAAAGTACTAAAGGAAAACTTTCATAGGTGCCAAAAAATCTAGGAGACTAAACCGCATATGCCATATCAAGTTCAATCCACAGGCCAACCATCTCAACTAATCTAGGAAATTCAGCACCCGCAAAAATCAAATCTAGGCGCAAGAATCCACCTAAACTACGCGCAAGAACCAGTAAACCGAGCATAGTCAAACCAAGAGACACTTACAAGCGCCATCTCGACGGGTCGCTGGCTTCGCTCGATCTCAGATCTGCAAGAAATCAACGGAAACAAAAAGTGAGATTTAATCCAAACGCGAACAGACGCACGGATGCATCACAAAGGCTACACACATACGAATTTCTTTCCCGGAATCGGAGTTCTTACGGTCGCGGAGATCGAGTGAGCAGCGCAGGACAGGAGAGGAGAGGAGAGGCGAGGCGAGGCGGGGCAAAAACCCTAGTGGACTTGCGGCGGGCGACGGGCCTTCGCAGGTGGCGGCGGAGCTTCGGCGAGGCTTGCGGCGGCAGCGGGGCGCGGAGGAGGATGCCGATGCCGACGCGGACGCCGTAGGAGAGCAGGAAGGTCTGGCACAGGTTCCCCGCAGCGTGCGGCGCGCACGACTCCCCCTCGTGCCCGCACCCCCACCCTCCTCCCCCCTCGCCGCCCCCGTCTTCTCCCCCTCCGCTGTGGTGCCGGTGCAGCTCCTCGATGGCCTCGCGCAGCCGCTCCTCCGCCTCGGACACCTGCTGCGCCCCCTGCGGCTTTGCGGTAGGAGACGAGGGCGCGGCGCGTGGAGGGGGAGGAGGAGGGCGAGGACCGAGGGTGGGGGTGCGGGGCGGCGAGGAGGTGGGGGTGCGCCGGCACGATTGGGGATTGGGGAAGGGACGGGGGGTTCGGCGTGATTGGGGGGGATTCGGCGGGTGAACAGTTGCGCGAGGGGATGACCTGGCGTGATTAGTGCGGGATGAACCAAATAATTGGGACCATCAGATTTGATGAAGTAGTCTGAGAAAACATCTTAACGCTTGATTTTGAGGAAGGGGTTTTTTTGTGTGCACATATTAGGGTGGACAGAGGAAAAGTACTCTCTGTGGAGTAAAAGAATGTGTGGATGACTGTGTGGATGTAAGAAAATTTTAACTGGTGTATTATAAAGGTGTTTAGATGTCGAACGACCATAAAGAGAGAGAAAACTTGTTTTGTGGCGGTGTCGCTATATATAAAAATTAATCTTCACAGCTGTTCTAGAATATATAATATCTTTTGTTATTATAGGGCGTCACTCTTTTAGGACCGGAGGGAGTATACCGTATAATTAAGGGTTTTTTTAGAGAGAGAGTCGGTATAATAAGGTTTTAAGAACGCATGGAACATCGTGTGATTCCATTTGTACCAAATGCTAAGTAGTACTGCCTGGCCACATAGTTTAGCCAATACTGGTTCATTCTAGCTAGTTTGAGGAATTGTAGCTGAGCTTGAGTGAAAGGAAGTTAATTAAGAAAGAGGCAACTTTCTCTTTGAGTGGGTCAAGGCTCAAGAAAAGGCCGGCCCAATCCGGCCCTGCAGATGAGTGGGCCAAAGGCGCCTGGACCTGGACGCTTCAACTGAACGGCTAGTAGGCTCCTGCACAACCACACCGGCTTCTTGATTGTTGATACGTGCGAATGGTGCGCGTGCAGGTGCACCAGTCGTCGACGGAAGCGGCGTCGTCGCTGCTGGTGACGGCGCTGAACGAGGGGCGCGACGTGATCCTGGACGGCACGCTCTCCTGGGAGCCCTTCGTCGAGCAGACCATCGCTATGGCGCGCGCCGTCCACCGCCAGCGATACCGCATGGGCGTCGGGTACAAGGTCGACGACGACGGCACCGTCACCGAGGAATACTGGGAGCCCGTCCCCGACCACGAAGACGGCGAGCCCGCGCAGAACGGCGACCTGGCAGCTGCGAGGAAACCGTACAGGATCGAGGTCGTCGGCGTCGTCTGCGACGCCTACCTTGCCGTCGCCAGAGGCATCAGGTAACGTACGAATTATTATGATCTAGCTAGCTTCAAACTTACTTTGCGTAAAATTTGTAGGCTAAAGAAGACAAAGATTAGCAAACGTACAGGTGCTGATGGCGAGACTGTTCATGCAGGAGAGCGATCATCATGAGGAGAGCGGTGAGGGTGAAGTCGCAGCTCATGTCGCACAAGAGATTCGCTGCCGCGTTCCAGAAATACTGCAGTCTCGTCGACGGCGCTAGGCTCTACAGCACCAACTCCTTGGGCTCTGCCCAGGTAGATTGGATTTTAATTTTAATCCCCTTCAGTTCTGAACTTCTGATAGAGATATTATCCTTAATTCTGTCGATCGTTTTACCTGCCGTTAAATTAAGTTTATTCTCCTTGCACATTGCCTTTGCACTGCCGTCGTTGCAGTTGATCGCGTGGAAGGACGGGAACAGCGGCCTGCTGGTGAAGCCGCACGAGATCGACTGCCTAGAGAAGGTGAGCAACCTCAACGAGAACGCCACCTCCCTACTCGATCTCTATCCCGACGGCGCCACCACCTGCGGATCCCGGTCCATCTGGGACGACGTCATCGTCGCGCCGTCCCGCGCCGCCATCCAGCGAGAGCTCCGGGAGGCCATCTGGTCCATGGAGCGTCACTCTGTGGAGCCAACCAAGACACCAACCGCCTTGTAGCATCGAATCTGTCACATATGCTCAGCTGCGTCCCTGCAAGAATTAATTATTCCTACTGTTGCATGCTTGCATTGTTTGAGGGTGTTCTTTTATTATGTCTGCTGCAGATTCTTCAGTCTCGCTCATGATTTTGGCTGGGCTGGTCCAGCAAATGTAAGCGAGTGGGTAATTAAATTTGTTGTAAAAAAAAAAGGAAAGTTTAATTGTTAACGGTGGTGTGTACAACCATGTTGGAGCACTCGAATGAAAATGTTGCAACATTTGAGAATATAATCGAAGTGGCCTCCCTAGCAGTAAAACATATTGTCGGGCATAATCTGGGTAAGCATACAATTAATAACTGTATCAATGTCCAGCTAGCGAAAGGCAGAGCGTGCTTCAATAATCTTTCCCAATACAAGTTACACAAATCTTGAAATGAGCGAAGGGGTAAATAATCACCATCTACCCTTTATTCACGCATTAATATTTGTGTAACTGTTCAAAAGAAAAATATTGAAGCACCTCTCATAAATAAAATATAAAGTTTAGAAGGGGAGAAACAAAGAGAGATCTAGAAGAAAGAAAGTATAGTTGATATCAGCAGCCTTCAACCAATCTCCCTTTTTTGCTAAAAATAAATACGCTAGAAAATTAGAGATAAAAAGGAGAAGAAGTGAGAGTTCTGTCAAACTGACACATGAACCTTGACTTCCCCCATCCTAGTCCCACCACAATATCTCTGTCCTTAGTGCTGCCATGATGTATCAGCAAAACACTGTGACAGCTCAATAGCTTTAATTCTTAACAAACTGTTAAGTATTAAGCAGCCCCTAACATGGCAAGTAGGTAAGGTTTTCTCATCACTCAAGAACACTTCTCAATGATAGGAAGAGAATCATCCTGAAATAGTGAAATGTGGTGCTGCATATTTGCAGCCGTCCCGTAGAATGCAGATGAAGCTGTGTGCTTGAGAATAGACATGGGAGCTAGGGCCAGGACAGCTTGGAAGGTGATGAAATTAAGATGACAGGCTTATTTTTCAAAAGAACAAAACAATAGTTGAGATGGGATTTCTCCTATCATTCCAGCGAGGGCACAGGTCAAATGTAGCAGTCAGCAAGCAGAGGATCACAGTTCACAGCTAAGGCCCTGCAGTGGTTGTTGGTTGGGAATTATGCCCTATCATCCTCCCTTTTGTATCCCAACAGCGGCGGAGCCGGCCCATGGTTTAAACCTTAGGTTGAGCCAGCTGTTCTCGAGTTATAGTCTAAGTGGACCAACTGTTCTCGGACCATTTAAGCTCTGCCGCTGTATCCCACGCTCTTATTTGAGAGATTTTTTATGATTTTTATTATCCATTGAGCTAATATTAAGAGGTATAAAAAATTAAAAGGTTTTAGATACCAAGAGTTTAAAAGTAATTGTATGGTACCTTATGGCAAATGATAAAATCTCTCGTCGGTTCATTTTCTTTGCTGATTCAGTGATTGCGTGAAGAAATTATGAGGACGTCAACACACACGTTGCAAATCTCTTTCAGTGTGGTCCGTGGATAAGTTTGCCAAGATTTGCAGATGGGTCCGTGCAAAGCCAAGAGAGACTTGAAGTACGTAGCTGGTGGATGTGGCTAATCGAATTTTATGGGCAGTGGTCCAAGCATCTTTTCTCCGTACATCGTTGCCGCTGGTGTTTTATGCTTTTATTTGTGGTAAACCCGAGCAGATCCTAGGCTAGCAAAAAAAGGTTTGATTTCGGCCACAATAATTAGCTCTAAACCCAGCCCGTAGACTAGTTAAGCTTTGTCAACTTAGGTTGGGTTCAGATAGCCTCGATAAGGCTGTCGGGCCTAATGTTGCTGCTCTAAACACAGGCGGAGTTAGGGACTGGGTTTTTTTCTGTATGCTTATACAGAGGCCGGAGTTAATTCTATTGTCTAAAAAAATGTCTTGTCAACGTAGAATGTATTTGGAAAAGGAAGAAAGTCCAATTTCAGCTTAATCACTGGAATCGGTTTGTTTTTCCAAATCAAAATCTCTAACTAATGAAACCGTTTACTTTACACCTCTCCTCTCGATTTAAACCGAGTGGCTTCGTGTTGGCATGTCGTCCACGTGAATCCCAGTAGGAATCACGCGTCATCCTCTATGAGTAAAAGATGATATGGCTACAATGCAACACAAATAAAGAATCCCCGGCTCTGCACTCTTGCCCCTGACGACCATACAAGGCTAAGCCAGAGAAGGCGCGCGGGCCAGCTGCAAAGAGATATGTAGCAACGAGTGTTGTGACGGCGAGGTGGAGAGCCGTGTCGGGAATGATGGCTGGCGTAGAGCATGCTTCCTCTTGATACACTTCTCCCAAGTGCCCTCTCCTCCACCATTCTACCACACCAAAGCTCAAGCGGGGGAGCCGAATTACCATGCAGATTTGATCCGATGGGGTCAAATTCGGACCCGTGGCGGCAACACCAAGTTCACTGATGTACAATTTGGCCTGGGGCACTCCGCGATGCGTGGGAAGAGCTCGGGTGATGCAACATCCTCAATGCAACGGAGAAAAAGGGAGATAGAGAGGAAAGGAGGGAGACATGACGAAGATGGACAGGAAGAAAAAAGGTGACGTGATATATAAATGACATCCACATCAATAAAAGGTGGTATATAAATGACATTAATGTCAATAAAATTGTAATATATACTTAGCATCCACATCAGCAAAAATACTATAAGATAGCTTGTTTTGTAACTAAGGTCCCCTTCGTTTCAGCTTAAATACAGCTTCTGCTTAAAATAAAAGCGGATTGTGCGTCAAACATTAGGATTCTAGACGAACTTTCCAAGAATCGAATCGATTTGTCACGAAATCGGTCACACCCACCTAATTCTGCGGATTCTGACTCAGATTCTGCGAGTTCCGCCTCCCACAAGTCGTCACAAGCACAAGGGCTTCCGCCGTCGTCCCTAGACCCTTCCACCACCCTCATCCGCCCATCCGTCACCGACACCAATCAATAATCAACACAGATAATCAGGATTGCCGAACGACCAGATTCTCCTATCAGCAGATTCTCCAGACAGCTATTTCTCCAGACAGCTAACTACAATCCAAAATCTGCATAATCGAAGCTATGGACCAAGCCTCACGAAACTGTCTTGGAGCGAAAAAAAAAACCTTTTAAAAAACCTCTCAATATGTAATTACTGCGACACTGGCTTGGCCCGAGAAACCGAGCCTCTCGTTCTCCGCCGAAACCCATCCCACACAGCGCCACTTTCCTCGTCACCTCTGCCCCCCTCCACTACCTCCTCCCCGACAACCTCCAGGTAGCTGAGGCCCTCGTCTACCTCTCCTCCCTGAGAGCTTCCAGATCCGGTGCTTCGAGCCTGGCTTGCAGCACGTGTCTGCGCGAGCTAGAGTCGGGCTTTGTGCGCGTCTCGGTCGCTCCGCCCCAAATTGGATAACCTGTCAGACGCTGCTCCTGCTCGGTCTTGCAATGGCGCCAGCCGTTTCCTCTCTCTGGGCGATGGTCTCGTGCGTTTCCGGCGCGGCGACCTCCTAATGACCAGTTTCCCTTTACGGACTTGGCGTGCATCGCCTCTCTGGCCGTCGAGCCACGGCCGCCGTGTATTTGCCACCCCTGCTTTTTGCCTCTGGTTTTCCCCACCTCCACTCCCTAGCTGCTCATACAGATGTATTCACGAATCTGGCCGTTTCAAGGCCACTCGGATGGAGTTCACAACAATATATCTTCCTCCTCACCGGACTCAACCTCCACTCATGAAGGCCCGCCCTTCCCAGAGACGGTGACATGGCTGTCCTTTCTACGCTACGTCTCCCGTCCCGTCCATGGTCTCCGGCGGCGCTTAGGTGATCCATTCACGTCGACGCCACCCGCCGAACGGTACTCGGGAATCCGCCATCCGTACTCTTCGATCGTGGCAGCGCTGCGACAATCTGGCGAACTGGATTTCGATGCAGCGTTGTAATCCAACAAAGTTTTTGACATCACACGTGTATTTCCTCACCAGAACCGGAAAATCAATGCAAAAACCACCCCTTGGATTTCACACGCATGGCAGGCTTGGACCAGCTAGTAGCTAGACTTGAGCTTATGCATGTAATCAGCCTCAGGCTGGACTTAAAATCTCCATTCTCGGCAGCTAAAACTTGTTGCTTCTAGTTGGAAGCGATACCAACCGGTAGTCTTGTTTTTGTCAAAGATACCAATCATTTGCGGTACTACCACCTAGAATTTGTTGTTGCAACCTTAGAATGATTGGGTAGGAACAGGTTCATATCGGAGCAGTACATAAAGTAATAATCGACAGGATCACTTTTAAAGGGAAAGGTGTCCAAAAATGGCGCGTCTCTCTCAAAGCAAACATCTTTTACAAGAACTAATTAATTGGAGCAAATCAAGGTCGGGTTTACTATGAAATGACTTGGAACAAGCAAGATCGCAATCAACGATCAGTATCGTATATAAAGAGAAAATCAGTAATTATTATTACTATATTATATCAGTGAATTTAGGTGGATCAGGAAATGGGAAGCCTTCATGGAAACAATTTCACAATGCCACATTGCATTTTAATTTCTACCAAATATAATAATATATAAAAAAATATTTCCAAAGCTATCTCATATCAAAGCCTGACGTCTCATCAAACCACATGAGTTCAACGATTATGAAATCGGAATTGCTAGGAGCCGGACATCCGATTTTTTCGGACGTTACAATATTTTTTCTACTTGTGAAATATTTTTTTCCTACGCGTGAAACATTTTCCTTCGATAACAGTAGAAATGACGATCCGGATTGCTGCAACATTTTTTTCATACCGCGTGAAACATTTTTTCCCTACGTGTGAAACATTTTTCTTCGATAACAGTAGAAATGTGCGCGTGAAAAAAGTATTGCACACGTTGAAAAAAAATAGTGCAGACGTTAGAAAAAAATATTACACCGAAAGTCTGATGCAATATGCTAAGATCGGATATCGCTAGTTCTTCCCTCGTGACATTGATTGCAATGAGAGAGCAACATATGACCAAAATAAGTCGAGTCACGTGGGTCCCCCAAATTCTAATAGAATGCTTATCTCACTCGGAACGGTTGTTCAGGATCGACATCGCCTACCAACATATGGTTAGAAAATCCAAGCACATATGCCTACCATGGCTTAAGTATTGGTGTAAGGACTTGCAGGTTAGTACTTTCTTTCTTTCTTTTTGAGAGAGAACTTTCAGGTCAGTTCTTTTACATGCACAGCTTTTACATGAAAAAACAATCGTCAGATTAAAGCAATACAATAAGATAGGAATTTGATAGCTCAAGTTTTTTTTTAATCCCCCATGTTGCATGCGTGATTCTTTTTCGTTTTGGTAACACATCACTCACTGACCATGGCATATGCTCTGCATGTTCTCCGGCCACTGCGAGCAACTCCGTCCCAGCAAGTCACAGGCCAACAAGGATGCATGCATGCATGCAAGAAGATCCCATTAGCACTCTCAATCATCTCGGAATTATTCCAAAAGATGAAGAGAAAAATGTATACGCAAGAGATTCGCATGATGATGATCTATCATTGCTTGGAGATAGAATATGCAAATTTGGAGATGCTAAGCCAGTAGTACATTACGGCAATACTTCACCACAAGTTTCCTTTTTGAATTCTTAGCATGCATGCAATGAGTTGATAAGTTATGTTCTTGTTTCAATGAAAAATTAAAAAAAGAAAGAAAGAAAGAAATCTTGTCTCTTTTTCAAGATTAGTTAATACCTGTTGGGTGCACAATTCAGTTTCTTCCCATCTGGTGCAAAATGTTGTGGGTGTAAGAATACACCCATCATTCTAGGACTCTTTGGTCCTGTTTGGGAGACTTCAGATCTCAGTTTCTTAGACTAAAATAAAGTGAATTAAGTTTATATTTTTAGTCTAAAATGTAAATAAGATGATCTACCTAAATACTCTTAATGTACACCCATCCATAAATTTCTAGTAGAAATCTCCACCAATCAATTTGATGTCAACCAAACACCCCTTTATAATTGTGTCAACTCCAAGTGGAATCTATATACGAAGTGGATGCTATGTCTTTTCCGAGAGTGATGTACGTCATTCTAGGAAAAGGATCCTCTGTCCTGGAGAAGAAAATAGCTTAAAAACTGTGTAATGTGTCTGATTAGCAATAGTTTTTTTGCAATGAAGCTACCATAGTCTGAAGGTTCCCAATGGCTTGACACGCGACTCCTACCATAGTCTCAATCCTCGGCAGAAGCTAGTGAAGAATCAAAAGAGATGTTTGCAATTAATGGGGGTAAAATGGAGTATTATTGGAGGATTTCAATTTTCCTACCAAAAAGTTTAGGTTCTACCCACATGACTATAGACATTACTTCCTTTCTCTTACAAAAGAAGCTACCTACCCATAGCTGTTCAGCTCAATGTTATTTTTTTTGAAAAAAAAAAAAAATAAAACAAGCAAAAATATTGGCAACTCATGAGATGATTAGGCATAAATGAGCAACATATATCCTTAACCTTAGGACCACGAGGAAAATGGTATTCCACTGTGACCATGTGATGGTCTGATAGCAAACCAACTTTTTTGTGCACTTTTTTTTTTTTTTTTGAAGCTAGCTTTTGCGCGGTTCGTACAAAAACCGGGAGAGCGGATGATTCAAGAAGATTTGTTGTACTAAATTTTACTCAATTTTCCAAGCTTACACAACTGTCTTTTCTCCCCAACTTCTATCCTCCCTTCCAACTCTTCACTCCCTCCTGAGCAAAATCTCAGGTGTCCTATCTAACAGCTTCTGCTTCCCTGTCATCATTTTGAAACCTCCTTAAGGGGGAAGGAAATTTTGTGTTCTCCCGCATCAACTGCTAAAATGGCTCCACTTTGTCTCTTTGCAATCCTAGCTTACAACACCAGTGCAGTCATCCGCTGACAAGGGCTGCGGTGTTGGCACTTCCTGAAGAGTGTGATAATCAAGAGATTCTCTACGCCTGTGCAGACTGAGTTGGCATCCGAGTGTGGTTGTGCTCACCCTCGTATGTTACAATGAGCATCGATGGATCATCTACGCAACGCTCGACATGCTTCCTCGCTGGGCAGCCCCTCACGCTGCTGCATTTGTAGTAACCCCTGCATTTTATTCAAGCAATCAGCGGTTAGTTTTTTGTTGCAGAGATAATAGCCAGCCACACGATGGATTGGTGATAAAAATAGACATGCGCTAGATCATGTTTCTATATCTAGTGTTTGTTAGAAAGAGCAAAAGATCTGTATTATTCACCAAACAACCATATTCATGTGATTGCCATTATGGTATAGATATTTGTGTATTTTCTTATCAATAAATTAAAGGTAGAGCCCATGTGGACAACTGATATGGATGGGATTATTATCATCGTAGCATAATCTCAGTTGCATTAAGAAGTGTTCACTTTAAGCCTCATGAATGATCTGCTTTCCAAAAAGTGCGCTCACGAAAGAATGAACAACAACATCCACGAAGTAATTATTTAATGTCATAGCAAGTAAAAGGTATCGACACATGTTGGATACTGAAGCACCTTGAAAATAGAAAACAAACTAGGATACATAGCACCGTAGAAAATATATCCCATGGATAAATTGTGTAGTGATTATCATTGACACATTATTTATCAGAAGACACTTGAGTGGGTCATGGAGATATGCAGTTGTGCATCATATTATAACATGGCAAATGATCACATCTTCAGTGCCAAAATTGATGTGTTAATACTGGTTGAGTATAGCATCATCACAGCTAACTTCTAGCATTATTTAATCAAGAATAAGCATGCATAGAAGAACTACACTAAAAATAGTCAGAGCTCAGTTTTAATACCTAGGGTGAGGGGAGCCCTTAATTGGCTTCTGCCCATACTTCCTCCATGAGTATTCATCCGGAGGTATATCAGCAATTTTATTACTGATGGCGGGAACTTTAATTGATCTCTTCACCCGCAACTTCCTGCTAAAATAGCGGAGAGAACATCTGATGATATTCAACCTCGAATAAAAAAACAAAAATCATAAGCACTAAGAGAGAGAGAAAAATGTACCTCCTCTTTGAGCAATGGCACCTGCCAGTTGCAGCGCACTTGCCATTCCCATCCTCCCCACGTCCTGTGCATCGCCTCCTTGGGGCCTGTTGTGCATTCACCGGGTCGCTCATGGCAGGCCCACCGATCAAATGGAATGACGAAGGCTTGGCATCCAGACTGGCCGCACTACCCTCCATGCTCAGTGACGACAAGAAGGACCTTGCCGACGACATTGTCCCGGTGCCACTGGGGGTGTCAAACTTCAAGTTAATCCCACTATTGCTTCTCTTGAACATCTCAGCTTGCATCTTCTGTTGCTGCTGCTGATGCTGGAACTGGTAACGTGATGCGTTGCCAAACTGGAAATGCGCAGACAGTGGCTGGACCATCTTGGGAGGTCCTCCAATCTGATGACCGCTCTGTGAATCCAAAACTCCCATTCTAGGATACACATGCGCGGAACTAGGCGAAGGATGAGCACTGTTCAACACCACCACCGGGGTGTTACTATCCAAGAAGCTCTTCTGGCTCAAGAACCCTGGAGTCTGTCTTCTGCTGACAATCTTAGCTCTAGGATGGCTTCCTCCCGCTGCTGCTGCCCTCCTCCTCCTCCTCCATTGCTGAGGAGTGAGACCACCTTCCTAAACCTTGCACAGGCTTCATCTGTCTCCAAAGCTATGCTCCTGAGCTGCGCAGGGTCCTGGGGCTGGGAGAGCAAGGCGAGCACTCTGTGACAGCTCTCCACGGCTGCCCTGTTCGCCTCCTCCACTTCCTCCATTACTCACACGCCAAAAACAGAAACAATCCTTCCTTGAACTCTTAACGAGCACCACAGCTTCTTCGCACCAGCAGATCTGAACATAAGAAAGGGAGAGGAAAAAATTACTCAGATCTCAAGGAAGGCTCACCCAAGGCTGGTCTTTTATCGCACAACAACGTAACGGCCATCGGAGAAGCATCAGGCTCAAGGCCAGGAAAGCAGTTCGGGACCGGATCACGGGAGGAGCCGTCTCCGCAAGAGACCCCAGAAGCAGCAGGAGTGGGCACCAAGCCGGACGTTGACGGCCCAGAGGGGGAAATCCACCGCGGAAAGAAACAACCCAGGTGGGGGATTTCTTGCGTGCAACCGCATCAAACACCGCAAGAACCCCACATAGGCACCTCCCCCAAAGATTCCCCCAAGAACTCGCCCAAGCAAACAGCAGCAAACGGCGGCCAAACCCGAACCCAGAATCACCGCGAGGGCTCGCGAACTCACCTCGGGGAGGATCCGGGGAGGCCGGGGGATGAATCTAGACTGCGAGCTCGGAGGCGGCGGCCGTCCCCCACCGGAGACTAATGGAAGGTGTGAAGGGGATGAAGAGGACGGCGAAGACCAGATGCATTAGAAGGCAAAATAATTCCCACTTGTTTCTTCTTTTTTAGCAGCTGAGGCCGCCGGTTTATATAGTATAGTAACCAGGCCCCTCCCCCCTTTGAAAAGCGACGCCATTGGAAGTAATTTATTGCGGGGCCGTATTAGAAAATTGTGGCCGTTAGGTTCATCCTGACCGTTGGTACTGTGGACGAAGGATATGGACGGCCGGAGATGGGCTTTGGCTTTTGGGAAAGGCTTGATTATATTTTAATGAGTCGAACCTGTGCTGGGGTCAAAGGACATGGGTCAGTGTGGTGACTGGTGAAGTAGTTTTTGTTGACCTTTGCTACGCTCACATGGAAATTCCTCCGTGCGTATGCTTTGTGGTTTCATATTTTAAGATGGCAGATTTGGACAGGACATCTAATTAATGTTTTTACGATATATCTTTAAAAAAACTGTTTTTTTTACAAGAGGGAGATTTACCTAACCCATAAGTATTTTTTAAGCATTTTTACATCACATTGTGTACTTCGGAATTAGCAATTCAGGAAATACTAATTGCAGCAAATATGAATTGCTATTCATAATCCTTATTTCCTACCTTGCAAAAAAAATCCAATTTTTAAAAATGTGAAGTCAAAAGGATTGACGTACATAATCCCCGCCATCTTTTTTTTTTTCAAGGTATAGCTTAATACAAGTTATTTCTTCAGCGAATTAATATTCTGGTTACTTTTGAGGATTTTCCTTTATCTATTCTTCCCCATTTATGTCTATATGCGTCTTTGGCTTCTATAAGACCAATTAAATATACAAAAATTTGGCTCAATCAGAATTCTAAAAGAATTTAATGCTGAAATCAAGACGAAAGTCCAAGTCCTATTGGGAATTTTGGGATATATAGGATTTTTTTGAGAGAGAAAATACGATGATTGGGGACGTTTTGCCTTGAGAAAAACACTAGGTCAGTGAGGGGTGGGGGCAACATATATTCGTTGAATCGTTGTACCATACAATAATTGAATTATCTATAAATGAGAAGGGTCATTATTGCGAGGCTATGATTGATTTTATGAATAAACGAGAAATAGTCCCTCCCATGCAGACCAGGGGCCGTGGGATCACATGTTTTTCTTCTTGTGTTACGAGCATGCAGGTTGCTGAAAAGTTTTATAGTTATTTTTAAGAATAATTATATTTATGAGAGAGACTGATTTAAAACAGAAATTATACATGAGATAAAAAAAAGATGATGACTTCATGTAGGTCTCGTAGGTGTTAGTTACTACGTGACGGCGAAGTAGTGTGCTTGTTATCACTCAACCGAGTGTGCTAGAGAGCGTTACCTACGATAACTCGCTTTTTTTTTTTTTTGTGCTTACCTGTTGGCCAACTCTTCTACCAACACCCTGCTAGCTTCAGTACCACTTTCATTCAAACTCTTTCGTACGTGTGGATAATCACTCGATATGAATTTTAAAAGAAAGCCGGTATAAGGTTTCTCGTAGAAATGTTGGATATGATTAAGAGTTTTCCTCGTGTGTTTGGTTTCATACAATATTTGTACCGAGAGAGCGGTCGAAAATAGACTTTGAGAAGAGAAAAACATGCTAGCTTCTTTTTTGCTTCAACAAATTTGTGCAGTATGTATTCGGGTTTACAAGTCCACATTTAAGTGATAGAATCCCTATAAATCAAAAATGCATATATCAAGCATGCTAGTAGCTCGTCTTTAACCAAAAAGAAATCCCAAATTGCTCAAAAAAAGGGTGCAGGTTAAGTTGCGTTGATGAATATATCCCGCCGCTACCACTTAGCGGTAAAATCAGGTCAGATAATTTTTAATTGCCTGACTGACCGGATGTATTTATATCGAATTTAGATAGTTATATCACATACTTGTCAGATTCAGTATTAGTTTTGGATTTTTGAATTCAGATTCAGAAGATTATTATTCGTTCGGTTCGAGATATTTTGAATAATTTTCGGATATATTCGGGGAAAAAAAGTTCAGATATTCGAAAACAAGATGCTATCGTCCGGCCCAGTAGCAATTTTCCTGGCCCAATAGGGATACACAACCTCTGTCCCTCCTCAGTCTCCTTAGACCATCTCCAACAGCATTCTCTAAATCTCATTCCCTATATCTCCATATACAGAATTCCCTAAAAAGATTCCTTCCCTATATCTCTTTCCTCTCCAACAGCATTCCCTAAATCTCACTCTCTATTTTCTCACTCCTATATTATAATGATATTTCATAACCGCCATATGAGCCATGTTTATTTTTGAGTGGGAAAAATTTGACCGGCTATTTTTAATTGCGGGAATTTAAAATTTGAAATTTGTTCTAACGATCAACGTGCTTGGCTATCTTTATGTTGACATATCGAGGCAGCTATGTCATAACAACATTCAGGTTCTTGTGTCATAACTCATAACCAAAAATTGGAATAACAATATTTCCCCCATGGATATAAACTGGACAAAACATCACAACAATTTATAGTTAACAGTCCATAATCGACTTAGGGACAACCTGAACTATTACATTTTCTTCTTGATACCAACTTGCTTCTCTTTCCACCCAGAACCTGATCTTGAAGTGCAAAACAAATTGTGTAAAGATACCAAAAAGACATAAGAATCTCAAATATCTACAAAGCAATCAATTAGATTGAACAAACAATCAAGAAAGAGGAATCAAACATACTGTAAAGAGAAGTGAAGAACCAGAATTTGTGGTGACGGAGTAAATTTGGAAACGCCAACTTGGTTGTAAGAATGATCTCCATGTATTACTCCAAGTCATTCGCATTTACTACTCAAATATCTACAAAGCAATCAATTAGATTGAACAAACAACCAAGAAAGAAGAATCAAACATACTGTAAAGAAGTGAAGAACCAGAATTTGTGGTGATGGAGTAAATTTGGAAAAGCCAACTCTGTTGTAAGCATGATCTTCATGTGTTACTCCAAGTCATTCACATTTACTATCTGATGCAACAATAAATGTCATAGGCTTGCGTGTCTTGCGACAACAAAGGAGAAGAGTGTGCCATGATGGAGGACAACAATGTGGAAGTTGTAGCAAATTTTCTTTCCTCATGCTCTCGATCTTGTGTAAACAAAAAGCCCAACTTTAACGAATATGCAGGCAGCAGGCTTATGCTTCAAATCTGTCTGCTCACGATACATCCATGTCTGCAAGTGGAGAATCCCTAGCTGTCATGCAGGAATTTTCCTATAATTATACTTTCATTTAGTATTCTGGGCAGTGGACATTAAAAACATATGCGTGCGAAATTTGAAGGGTGAACTGAAATTTGAAGGACCTTAAAATCTCAGCATGCAAGTCCATTAGCCTAAAAGTCATAATTTCTTTGGCCTAAGGTTTCACTGTAAACCAATGTTAACGCTTTTCATCCTTGAGCCATACCTATCGTGTGATAATAATACCAACGCCATTTATCTGTTGTTTTGACTTACATTTTACACACATTAATTGACCCTTATCCATTGGCTGCTGCTGTAAGGTTGAAAATGAAATGAGAAATAACAGACTAATCTCACACCTTAATTGAAATTCCAGATCAAAAGACACATGCCTATAACTAGTTTCCAAGATCAAAATTCCAAATTGCCAAAATCAATTTCAAGATTCAGTGGAAGAGAGTGCTTACAGGAGGACCCTGGAGAGGAACCCGTCAATCATCTTCTCGGATCTTCTGTTCACAGCAAGATCCAGAAAAACAAACACAAATCAAAAGGCCGTCACCAACAGCAGCACATTTCAGAAAAGAAATGACAAAAAAACTGGAGAAACTACAAAGAAACCTTGTAGGAGAGGGATCTGGAAGGCGATGGGCAATGGATGGACAGAATATGCACAGCCTCTAGAATAAAATGCGCGGTGGCATCGATCTCGCCGGCCTTCTCGACAGCCTCCTGGAGGATGAAGTCTGCATCAGCTTGAGCTGCCGCACCACACCGGCACCTCCAGCGCCTCCGCCTCTGCGGAATCCGCCACATCGTTGGAGAGGTCCGCAGCGTCGCCGAGCCTGGGCTGCGCGATTTCCTCCATGGCACCGACGGATCGGGGACGAGTTTATGCGGTGGGATCTGGGAGCGGAGGCGCGAGCTGGTGACGGCGCGGTCGCCTCCTCGCAAGTTCCTCGCGGGCGCGGGAGGAGCGATCGTTGCTTCTGAGCAGATGGGGAACGTGATGGGGAACGGTGAGAGAATCCTGAGATTTCGGGATTCTCTCACCGCTCTGTAAAAATGAGGAATGAGATCGGTAAGCTGTTGGAGCGAGCGAATTGGTGATTCTGTGTACGGATTACTCATTTTATCCGGTAAAGAATGGTTTGAGGAATCTGTTGGAGATGGTCTTACTCCCCCATTTGGCAATCTGTGCAGCTTGCATCACACGTACGCTTCCCGCCGTCGCCCTCCCGCGGACCCCCCGCGGGCCCCGGCGCCCGCCCTCCGCCCGCCATTCAGCATCACACACACGACTCACGCCGCTCCCTCTGCTCCTCCCTCCCAAGGCGGAGAACAAGCTGGCGGCGAAGAAGCCCGCGGATCGAGAAGGCGGAGAAGGCCCCGGCGGGTTAAGGTGGGAGAGCAGCATCACCTAGTTCGAACTAGGGTTTTACTCCTCCCGCTCCGAGGAAGCGAATAGATTGACCTCCTCCGATTCCGTCCGTCGCTCAGCACAACCCCCACTCCTCTTCCCGGGCGCCGCCAAGATGAAGCTCGTTAGGTAACGCTCTCCATTTTGGTCTCCCCTTCGTTCCGATTGGTTTCGATTTGCCGCTCCTCGCTTATTCGTTTGGCGCAAACCTCCGAGGAATTGGCGCTTATTTGGGTGCTCGGGTTTGGCCGCAGGTTCTTGATGAAGCTGACCAACGAGACGGTCACCATTGAGCTCAAGAATGGCACCGTCGTCCACGGCACCATCAATGATGCAACGCCCGCGTCCCCTTCTGAACCACAAAACCTGGGTACCTTATTTGGGTGCTCGGGTTTGGCCGCAGGTTCTCGGAGGAACGGCGGTGAGGGAGGCACCGTCGTCCACGCAAATGCACGCTTCGGAACAACTGGGTACCTCTGCATGCGATTACCCATCGCCGGATAGCATGCACTGGAGCTGGAGAAGCATGAAGATATCAATGTATATACGTACAAACGAATGATCAAATGTAGGTACGTACGCGCTAGCTACACCTGAATTTGTTGCTGGTAGGGGTGAAAACGGTATCGGTAATTCCCGAAATTCCGAAAACCGTTTTCGAAATTTTTCAACCGGACGTGTCGGTATCGGTAATTTTCGGAATCGGAATCGGTAATTTTTGTCAGAAACGATAACGGTAACGGTTTTGATCGGTTCCGACCGTTTCCTTCGGTATCCGGAAAAAATCGGTAAATTCCGTCGGTAATTACCGGAATTATTCCAGCTCACAAATCACACTCCTTCGGTCACTAAAACGCCCATAACTTTTTACTCCGAACTCCGATTTAGGTGATTTTGGACTCTATGCGAAGCTTATCACGAGGGCTACAATCTTCACCCATTTTCATGATTTAACCAATCATATATATTTTTAAATATCATAAAAACAAAACTCTAATGTAGTCATTCAAGTCTAAAATTTGATGTGTGTTCATCGTAAATTTGTGAATATTTATTAATTACTAATTTCTATGTGGATGTACTATTTGTGTGAATTTTTTGAAGTCAATTGGTGGTACATGTCCTTACGACGTTACCGGTCTCTTTTTCGGATTCCGATCGTTACCGATATATATTTTGTATCGAATTTTCGTTTCCGATATTTTCGAATTACCGATGCCGTTTTCGTTTCCGTAGTTATCGATTCTGATATCGTTTCCGAGAAAAAATATGAAAACAAAAATGATTTTAGTGTTTTCCGACCGTTTTCACCCCTAGTTGCTGGAGTGACTTCACGTACTCGACGGCGTGATCCAGTGTTGAGCATTAATTATTGACCGATCTAAAAATCATTTTATAATTTTCTAATCAGTTGTTCGCATAATTATTAATCAGTAAGCACAGCACTCTGGCATTAGCTCGGTGCCTCTCTGGTGGTTTTGTTTGGTAGGCAAACTTTGTGCGCCGCTGCTGCCTCTCGACGCTACCGAACTTGGCAACAAATAATCTTCGCCTTTTAGTACAGAGTTCTTCCAAGCTGGTTCCTAAATCCTAACCATTCAGGCGCGCATTATATAAAAACAAACAGCACAAATTTTTTTAGAGAGAACGCAAGTTTTCTAATCAGACATGTGACGGACCGCCTTTTCGAAGTGCGATAATACTTTTTGCAGCTACCCAGGATTTTAGCTGCAGGTAACCAATTGTACATTGCTTGATAAAAGAACAAATGCTAACATTTTATAAATGAAATAGGGACCTAACGGCCAGGTTTTACAAAAGGTCTGGTGGCACCAAATACATTCTGAGACACCCACGAGAAGCGCAAGCAGATAGATCAAGGCCTCCAAAACCAAATAACATCGTCATCTACGGTCTTCTGGAACTCGCCATTCTTCAAATGAAATCTATGGAGGGGATTGGGAGCAAGGTTGAGTACACAACCGTACTCAACAAACCACACGGAAAATCTGAATATTACATGCGAGGAATAAACAAAAGCGAGCGGGTTTTAAGCATTTGTGGATGCAAGTTGGAATCATTCATTTTCCTTTTTATATTTGAAACACAAACCATAAATAACAATATATAAATCAGGGGGGGTTTATCTTGCAAAGTTCACCTTCACGACAAGTTTTAATTATAAATGCTACAGGGGCGCAGTTACAGGAATCACCCTAGATTAACTCCGCTTCATTATCCGGAAGCACGGCGTATTCGAATACCATTGATATCACTCTGCAGAGGTGCTCAGCTTTACCCACAAGATATCTACGGTCGTTAGTGCCACTAGATTAACACGCAACTTTTATGCATGCGGCCGGACCGAGATAAACATAGCATTTCGTTGAACTTCCCCCTTTTAGCTCCTACCCAGTGGGCTATCCAAGATCCGCAACATTCAGGACCCACTGGCCGTCGCGGGAGACACTTTCTGAATGTTGTGGACACCCACTGTTGCGTGAACCTTGAATGGCTGCTCCATTCCTGCTCCGCTCCAATATGCGATCCTTTTTCTCGCTACTTCCTATAGGTATTAAAAAGGGAAGTACAATGTACTGAGCTATGTTAGGCCAAGTCAACAGGGTTGGCCGGCCTAACTCGTGGTTGAGCGGAATCTGAAGTTATTTTCTTTGCCCAAGACGTCGGTCCTTGAATGCCAAAGACTTAGCCAAATGACAAACCCCAAACCATTGGTACCAACTGTACCACCACCATACCTCAACCATTGGCCTCGTCATCGGTTGGGGATTGGGCCGGCATCCACCTCCCGTGGTCCGCCTAATGTCATCCCCTCACCGTAGCAATTTATAAAATCACAAAACCAACCGAGCCATCTCTCGGAGATTAAGCATTTGTCTAAAAGTAATAATTGTATGAATTGCTACATTTACGAGGGTTCGATATTTTATAGCCTAAGGTTAAGAAGGAATTAAGGCATAACAATTGGCTTAATATTTGGTTGTATCTAATCACGTCATTCGAAACTATCACATTTTCTAGTTTCCTAAAATAACGGAAATAATGCAATACAAGAAATATATATATAAATACTATAATGGAATTGGGTTCAACATGTTCAAGGAGTGTGGCTTGCCTTGCGTGATCGAGGGTTCGCCTAAAAGGGAGTTGGTCGATGTCGTGTCTGGCTTCGAACGGCGTTTGCTTTTGATGCTGCTCCAAGAACTGCTCCTGCTCCGAGATTCGTGCCAACGGTGGCGTCGACGTCGGATCTAGCGCGAGAAAATGCCAATAATAAATAAACGAATAAATCAAACAAAGAAAAAGCAATGGAAAGGAAAACCGAGAGAGAAATGGCCGAATCGGAGTTCAGGGGTATCCTGGGAATTTTCGGGACTTGGTATGGTGAAACGGAGATCATTTTTGGACTCAGTGGTTTGAAACGATTAGGAAAATGTATTTTTGGCATTTCTGGATTTTTGGGGATTTTTGGGAATTTTCTAGGATTTTATTTGCATTTTTCGGATTTTAATTAAATCAAAATCCGAAAAAGAAATAAAAGAAGGAACTGTGCTAATGGGCTGCACAGTGACTCGTGGTTCGCCCATGGTAATGCGCGCCCACGCGTGAGTCTGGCGATGCGCTGAGGCGATCATCGGCCTGCGTCTGGCGAAGCGGGTGGTTACATCTGAGCCGGGATGGCGGCGACTTCGGAGAGAGTCTTTGGCGAGTGGGGGCGGACGGTCAGAGAGAGAGCGGTGCGGCAACGAGGCTTGAGCCGGAGACGTGGAAGAAGATGGCGAACGCGGCGAAGGGGAGCTCGGGAGAGGGAATGGGTTGGCGGGGAAGCTAGAGGGGATTACGGCGGACTCGACGGCGGTTGAAAATGGCCGGGAGAAAAAAGGGAGCGGCGGGGCAACGGAGAAGCACCGGAGCTGGAGAAGATGAGTGTGGGGCGGGCAAACGGCGGCGCAAGAGTTTGGAAGAAATAGTGGGAAATGGAGAGGAGACTGCAGCGGCACTGGCGCGGCGAAAATGGAGGGGCAGTGTGGCTTTATATACACGCGGGGGCGGGGAGAGAGAGCTCGGGCCGGGGAAGAGAGAGATGAGCGGCGAAGGGGCACTCGAGTGGCGATTTGACCGCACGGGGCAGGGGAATAAAGGCGGCAGGGGAGCAGCCTTTGGCGCGGCGCAAAGGAGAAACGCGAGCCCCTCCGATTGGGTGCAGGGGCGGCGTGACGAGAGGAGGTGCGATGGAGAAGACGGCCTTGTCACAGGCAATGATGGCGATGGGATGGAACAGAGGTCGGACGGTTCGGCGTCTTGGCGCAGCAGAGGCGTAGCGTCGGCGAATTGGCGAAATGGCGGTGGCGCGGATTGAGAAGCTCATGCGAGGTGGAGAGAGAGAGAGATGAGCACGGGCGGGGAGGGCTTGAGGCTAGCCAAGGAGCCGACCGAGAGAAGCGGCGAGGTGGCGTCTGACGAGAGCGGCAGAGGCTACAGACCAGTCATGCGACAAGACAGTAGTGGCGTGGTCGACGGCCGCAGATGATGATGGCGATCGCGAAGGGATTAGGGCGAGAGAGTGCGGGTGAGGGGACGGTCGAGCAGGGAGACGACGCGACGGATTTAACGAACGCGCATGAAAACAGGCGGCGAGATGGGCTTGGGCAATGACGACGACGCTGAAGTTTGCTCGGTAAGCAAGCCGGGCGAGGCGAGAGCGGGAATGGGCGAGGCGCCAAAGAGAGGAAGCGGAATTGGAGAAGGCGCGAACCGAAGGGGAAAACGCCTTGGATGAAAAGGGAAAGCGGAATTCGGGGAAGACTTTCCCGAAAAGGAAAGTTTTTGATTTAATTCGGATAAATGCGAAATAAATTCGGGAAAAATCCAAATAAATTCCAGATAAAAGAACAAAGGCCAAATAAATTCATTTTTGAAATTTTTGGGTTATTTCAAGACAAACCATGTGTAGGATACTTTCTAGCTATATGTTTGTTTTCTTAAAAACATTACTGAGGAAAAAGCTCTAGCGAAGCCATAATAATACTATAGAATTCAAATTATTAAGTCAATCCCAATGTTTAACTCAAAATTACTACGAATTAGTTGTAGAAGTATGAGCCTTTTTGTTTTTGCAACTCTTCCTTTAGATCCCTTTTCGGAAAAATGGGTAGCCAATTTAAACCGCTACGACTACATATAACAAGCTGATTTCTCGCTACTCTAGAAGAATCAGTTTGGATAAAAAAAAACTCTTTTTTAAAATGCTGTGTCGTAGAACACTTGTGCTTTACAGACATCAAAACCATCAAATGTGAGCTAATATTTATTCTTAAATACAAAAATCTGAGCAGCCAGTTGAGGGGAAGTGCAGGTTTTTCGCCTGGCTCTTCATCCAGGACAGGATTCTTACGGCGGACAAGCTTGCCATCAGGGGGTGGCCTCATTCCACCACATGCGTCCTTTGTGGATCGGAAGAAGAAACCGCCTCCCACCTGTTGCTAACGTGCTCTTTTGCGAGGCAGGTCTGGACGAGGGTCCTTCGCCTTATACAAGCAAACCTAAACGCTCCACAGCTTTTCATGTCTCAACAGGGGAATTCCGCATGGTGGATGAACACTCGTCTCGTGGTGTCCTCGACCGAAAAAAGAAAGGAGTTTGATGGGATGGTTATTTATGGCATGTGGAACCTGTGGAAGGAAAGGAATTGTCGAATCTTCCAAAATATCTATACTACGGTGCAGCAAGTGGCTGACGCAATCATCTCGGACGTCCAAAACCGACTGGCGGCTCTCGAGATGCCTTGAATTCTAGCCTCCAGAGCATCTCATCCCTCACCTAAAGTTGTCTTAGTCTGTCGTTGTAATTACCGTTCGTGTTGGTTTCACCTGTCAAGAGGTGTTGTTTTCCTTTTGTAGGTCTATCTCCAAGTCTGTCCATCTCTGTAATTTTTCCAGCTATCCTTTCTTTAATGCATCTGACAGAGCTCCTGCCTTTTCCTTCAAAAAAAAAAATCTGAGCAGCCAAGTAAACACGTGTAAACTGCGGGTTGCCTTGTGTAGTAGAGCTCCACAGCCTCCGCAGTTCGTTCGTCGTATCTTCAACTAACGCGTGCATCTCCTCCAATCCAACTCTCGCTGTTTGTGCCTTAGCATTCACCGACGATGAAACATCAATGTCGATGTTGCAGTTTTTGTTCTCACCTTGATTAAGAGCAGGTTTATATGATTAGGAAATTTTAACTAAAAAATTCTTAATAGACTAAGTACTAAAAATTGTTAGTGAATTCTGAATGCGGCGATTATTTTAAGTCAGTAGCAATTAAAGAATTAATTGCAATTTGGGTGGTATAGGTGTCTCCACCATCTATCTGAGGCTCTGTTTGTTTAGGCTTTTTCACCGGTTTAAAAATTAAAAAGTTAAAACCTAAACAAACGAGTAGCTTTTTATCTACATTTTGCAAAAACTATAAGCCTCTATATAATTAAAAGCCAAAAGCTATCGGAGATAGACTTTTTTTGACTTATTGATGGTTAGTTTTAGACTAATAATACTAAAGTTAGATAAAATTATCCACCTCTATCACATGCAAAAGCCATTAGTTTTTAAACTGTTTAAATAAAAAGCTGACTTTAAGTTATAAACAAAAAACCTAAGTCTAAACAAACATGGCCTGATCGTCGATGTTCTAGTTTTGCACATCGTGGGAAACGAAACATATGCAATGAGGGCGAACGCTTATTTTTATGCTACGAAATTGATCTCAAATTCCAATTCATTTATAATTATTTTTTCTCGGACTAATTAAGGTGAAAATTTCTAGTCGCTTGAGGCGAATACGATAGCAATGAGTTCAATGAATAAACCTGGGGGAAAGCCGGACGCAGAGCCAACACCTTCCCCTTCGCGCCACAGCTTCCACCACCGCCTCGCCCGCCGTCTTCTTCTTCCTCCCCGGCAAAGAAGCGTTATCACCGGCGGCGGTGTCGTTGTCCCCATGATCGAGAACACAGCTCGATCGGTTCTGCATGCACGCACGCTCGCTGATCGACGTATGTATCTGATCAAGTGCAACGACGAAAGCGACCGAGTCTTAATTTAAAACAAAGTACAACAAAACCTGCCCTGTGACGGATCAAGTACTTCTGATCGTCGATCGATGGTGTACACGTATGCGCGCGCGCGTGACGTTACCTTTCGCTGCTCAGCTGAGAGGGGCATGCAGACCCGCTTATGTACGTATGGTACGTCTTCGATCCCATGGCCGCCGACGCTAGCTGGGATCACCGGAGTACTCCGGTTCTTGGGATTTCATTGCTCGTTCAAGTTAGTTTTCAGGAACCTACTGATGAAATCGATCGATCCAGGCATTAACGTACGTAGGAGCTGACAGAAATCCTATGGAATTGGACACGTGGGAGCTAGGGCATGCAAGCATAAATGTATTCACGGTTTAGTCGAGCGCACACATGCATACATACATACACCTGGTCTAGCTGCCGACGTCGATCGGCTATATATACGTACACAGCCGCGGCGTCCGGCCGAGACCGCCGCCATATATATATATATATATATATATATATATATATATATATATATATATATATATATATATATATATATATGATTTCATACTCCAGGTATGTGTACTCTCACCTCTAATATACCGTTTAAATGATGTTGTTATACCTCTTTACCCTTTTGAGTATACTCTAATACTGATTATAAGATACTCCAAAGTGAGTTTCACGAAAAATTTCATTAAAATCCACCCTTTATATCATAATTTGTTTACACATTCCTTATACACATGGAAAATGATATGTAGCAAAAAAAATAAAGGGTCTAATGAATTTTTTTAATCATATTGTATTGGAGTATCTTAGAATTATTATTAGAGTATACTGAAAATAATAAAAGAGTATAAAGCGTTTATTTAAGTGGTATATTAGAGGTGGGAGTATGTACTCGAGTACTGGAAGAGCTATATATAGGAAAAATATCTTTTACTCCCGGGAGTAGTTACTCCCACCTCTGAAATACCACCTAAACGAACTTAAAATACTCTTTTATCACTTTGGCTATACTCATACATTAATTATAAGATACTCCAATGTGAGACACGTGAAAAAATTGCAAGAGAGTCCATGATTTTTAGTATATTTTGAAAATACCTTCATATACGCACATGAAAAGGAGTATATCCAAAAAAATGAGCATACCACCTCTGAAAAAATGTACATACCACCTAGATGATCTTATATACTTGTATACTACGCCAGATATACCCTTAAATCATAGGAGATACCCTATACGTTGTGAGATACAACATAGGGAATAATTACTCCCGAGAGTAAAAAAGAGGCTTCCTATATATACACACACACACGAATACAAATGCGATCCATCTGCTTGCTTACCAACCCATCGAGCGTATATATTGGATTTACACGTACGTATAGATGGGTATATAGAGCATAATTAAATTTGAATCGTTATAATAGATGGTATATATTGTAAAATTGATTTTTTTAAAAAAAATATACTGAATTTGACTTGAATTTATGCATTTAAAATCATGCTACAGTGACACCATGGTCTCCTAAGCCTTTTCCATACTTCCTAGAGTGCGTATTTCCATCTTTCAATATACCTCTTAAACAAATGTGTCATATATTTTTATCGTTTTCACTATACTTAAATACTAATTTAAGATACTCCTTTGCCACATAGTACTTGAAAATATTTGCCCTTCATTTTTAGCATATACCCTTTTCTGTATACTTACGCGGGAACACACAGAGAGAGAGAGAGAGAGAGAGAGCGCTTGTCAAATATCATGCTAACAACGTGGAACGATTTGGACTTGTGGAGATTGCTAAGAACATCAACCTAATTTGTTTTTGCTCGGACAAATAGTAGAGCGACCACTATTCAAAATCCTACCCTATCCGGGACCTCTGGCAATATGTTGCTTATATCTGATTTTCAACCCCTGATACAGGGACTAGGAAATAGGGATAGCAGAAACTTGAAATTTTTTTTTTAACTCACAAGTCACACGGTTTGATCAAACATGTTTGCCAGGAGAAAAAGTTAGCAGTGTTCCACCTGCATGAATGAAATCTAATTGAAGAAAATTCATGTCGAGCTCAAACACCACAATTCATACAATTACACAGGTTCAAACCATTCGCTAACTTAATTAAAACATAGTAAAGGTCCATAATTATGTCCTCACTCGTTTCTGAAGCAATCAACCGCGCAAATTCCCCCACGGTGCCTTTTTAAATGAAAACACCCACCTTATCCTTCATGTTTCTACTGGACAATCAAAGCTAACCTAATCCATTCCAGTCCAAGCATTAACCATGCCAATGCATTACAGCGAACGATCTTCTAGAACTCAAACTCTCGTTTGTCAAACAAGCCAACATCACAAGAAACGATGCAGTGGGGGTACAGAACAGCACCTCAACTAGAGTGAGCATCATATGATTGAGCACACAAAAGCCACGGTCGGTACTCGATGTTAATCTTCCTCCAAGTTGATGGCATCCTTGAACTTTGCGTACAGTATCTTCTTCAGTTCAGCCATCTGGGCGAGGATGGATTCCTTCTCCTCCTCAAGCCACTCCAACTTCTTAGCGGCATCCTCTTTCATCTGCTCCAGCCTAGTCTCCACATCATCCCTTGGCATGTGGGCAAACACTTCTCCAATTTGGAACCGCACCACATCTTCGTCAGACAAGATGAGTTCGTTCCCAGCATCATCAAGGTTTTCATTTGCTTCCTGGAACATAGAGTAAACGAGTGAAATGGCATTTAGGGTGGTGGTCTTTTAGGCAAAGTTTTGGTTTCAAATGTATATCAGAATAGTGCCAGCTGTATATAAATAATGCCAGCAAAATTTTGAAACCATGTGGTAAAGATTATAATTTGACAATCTTCTGCTGCTTATATACACATGTAAACCACTTCATGTGACATAGATACAGGAACATCAAAAATGTTGTGATCGTTACTGCAAATATCAAAGATCACCTTAAGATAAAGGTAAACCACACGCCCTAACATGAATTCATAAGTCCTATATAAACTGGAGGGTACATCCAAATGCTTTATCTGCGTACATGATACATCAGTCAACATGTGGAGGGATTCACATAGAATACCAAGCACCAAAATGACCTACCCACTGCAATTTCTTAGCTAGCACCAATGGCAACATTTTTTATCGCGTCTTTTAAGGTAACTGGTTCAGAAAGACCCAAGGCATTGATCCACATGGTAATTTCTTGCAACTCTGCAGCGCACTTTATCTAGAAAGTGTTAGCACAACAACAGAAGATCGTAATAAGATATGTCAAGCCATAACATATCTGGACAATTCAAAAAAAAATGAATAAGCAACTTCAGTAGAACAGTTGCTCAACTCCTCTGCCTAGTGATAAAGTTTCAGCCAAATTAGATGATGTCTCAATACGTGTTGGGCCATGGTTTAAAACTGTGTGAACCTTGACAAATGTAATACCAAGTTGTACACACCAACCATTCCGATTTTAGAACAATCCTTAAAAATGATTTATCTTAAAATAATCCGATATATCTATCTATTTTATCTTCATCGTTTAGTCTACCACACTTTCTTTTTTGTTTCTTTTGTCAAATTTATAAAGATTCACTGTTCAGATATCGCCTACTGCCTGGCGAGGGCATGACTTATGAATGAGTACAAACTAAGGTCCTGTTTGATCCTTGAAAAAATAAAAACAGTGAACCATCTTCAACCATCCTCCAAATCAACATATCATCATTTCCATGGGGTGAGTGCTTAAACTTTTGAACTTCTAAATCTGAAAACACTTCCATATTTCATGTTTACTTTAAATATCAGTGATTCAGTGGCATGGTGGAGACAAAATATATTACAGCAACTGAGGCATGTAAAGAACTTATATTGCTAAAGAGACGTATCTATGAGCTCGAAATGATGAAAATGCATTTGCTGTTCTGTCATATCTCAAAACTAGTGTGTGTGTGTGCGCGCGCGCCTTGACATGATTATATGAGATGGAAGCACAATAGTCTAAATCCACAATGTTCGCTTGTTTGGATAAGGTAGGATTGCATTTATAAAAATAAATCCATACGGAGCTAAAGTGCTAAACCAAGGGAACTGACAAAGGTGATTGAAAGGTCAAAACAAAGAAGACATGGGCATCACTTTTTCTAATACACGAGAAATAGCCTGAAATTTCCTACAAGGTTCAGTTCTTTGGGAAAACATTTTCCAAAATTTCCCAATCCAAAAAGAAAAACCTCAATATTATTCTGAGTTTTCAATATTTATGTCCATGTGCTAAGTAACTGAGAACTTAAAAACATGTAATATCTGTCCATAGCTAATTCCACTGCCCAACCTAAAATGTAGCCAAAGGAAACCCATCAAACAAACAACCAGATCACACTGTAATGCCATATTGCAACGAAGGAAAAACTCTTAGAAAGATACATACAGAAAGAACAATTCCTTGGGGTTATCGCAAACAAAGCAGAAACAGATCCATTTCTTTAGAACGGGACAGCATGATGTGACGCAATCTTCAGCTTAACCAAAAACAACATAAAAATGGATCACCTTTGCGAGTTGACGAGTCCCTAAGATCCTAACAGATACTCTCTTTTCCATCCTTGCAAATAAAGGCATCAAGAGAATCATAGCCCTATCTATCGCTTCTCGCTGTAATCTTCGCGAAGGCTTACTGGCTTAGGCTAAAACTAACGCTTCGTTTTTATCTCGCTGGGAACAAATCTAACGATGCGCACCAAGAGCACACGGAGCAATAAATATAGGAAATCTTTAAAGGAGAATCTAGAGAGGCGACCTTGGCGAGCCTGATCTCGTCGTCGAGCTCGTGGAGGCGGTTGTTGAGGCGACCGAAGCGGTTGATGTTCTGCTGGTCCTCCCACGTTACCTGCGCCTCCGTACCGTCCCCCTGCATCGAACCCAGCCAAGAATCCCCACCCGGATCAGACGCGCGCGCGCGCAAAGAAAAAAGAACAGATCAGCGTGCAGAATGAACCCCCTGGCCATGGAGGGGTCGGGGGATGGGGCTAGGGCTTGCTCTGCCTTACCTGCTGCATCTCCGATTCCCTTCGAGTTGCGGCGGCCCGAGAAGAGAAGCGCACGCGTGTGTCAGGCTTTGTGGTAGCTGAACTCAGAAAAATTGGAAGAAGCGGAAATTTCAGTAGAAGCAGAGGACGTGAAGACAGAACAGAGATCGTGTTCAAATAGCATCAACGGTCTGAGGCAATTGCGAGTGGTTTCGGGGCATCCGACGGCCAGATGACGAGCCACAGTAGTTACTGGAAGTTCTTTTGCTGATGTTTGTCGTTTCCTTTCATTTACCTGTTGCTTTTACTTGGATGCGCTGAACTTTTACTTTTACTGCTGTAAAACCGAAGGGCGTATAAACTCTGAGATGGGGAATGAGAAAGTATGAACCTTCCGCATATTTTGTTAGCACTAGGTAGAGTAAAGTAGAACCCTAGTTCTGTTCTTATCCATTTGCTTGTTCTTCTCTGTGGTGGCTCGAAATTGGTCGGGGCTCTGGTTTTCAATCGGATTCGATCGGGTCTGACAAAGTGGTATCAGAGCACTTCTTTCCTTGGCTGTGATTTGGATTGGGGTTGGTGGATCCGTAAAATCCCCCATTCTATTGTCGCGATTTGGGAGTCATTCAGGCATTCTGAAGAACTGGGCAGATCTGGAAGCAATGAAGGCAGAGATCAAGTTAGGGCTGATGGGTAAGGTTCTTCCAACTACACAAGTGGATTATCAGCAGATCACATCTGTAAGTGCTGAAAGTATTATACCCACTTCATTCTCTGAGTTGAATCGTGGAGGGGTTTTGATGGGGTATTCTGGCAATCTTATGGATGCTCCAATCATAACGGAAAGTCACATTTCTGGTAACCATCTTCCTCATAGTTTCTCAACCGCAGTTAGAACATATTCTTATCCGTGTTCAAGAGGCTTTGATGGTAGAGCTTCGGGGCCAAATGTTGTTTTTAGTGGTACTCAAAACTCACAGCCAATGTGTCCGGCTATTCATCTGGGAGTTGGTAATCAACCCATTCCAGCTTATTGTCATCCGGCCTTGTCACCATTTACTCAACCTGGGAATGGGTATGGTGGACCTTATGGCAATCCAAATACAGCTGGGTCTGGTTACCAAGGTAGTCCTCCAAGCACAAATAGAAGACCTTGGGGCAGTCAAGCTCAATCTGGTGTCGGCAATGCAGGCTATGGTGCTTGGAACAGCTCTTATGCTGGTGGCAATGTGTATGGTGGGTATGGAGGAGATGGGTCATATGGTAATCATGGAGGATACGGGGCTTATGGAAGACGTGGAGATGGTGCTGGCAATCCTGCTACTAGTGGAGCATCAGGGTATGGTGCTGGATATGGAAGTGGTAGTTATAAGATTAAGTCACAACCTGATAATCCCAAAACACCACAACCAAGAGAGCAGACTGAACAAGTTAAAATAGTTCCCACTGACAAGAGATCAAAGAATTGCTGGCATTGGAATGAGCCGTGGACTCCAGGACATAATCTTAAGTGCAAGGTAAAGAAAGCAGTGCATGCTATTCTGAGGCATGGGGAGGATGAAGACCTTAGGAAGAAGAGACTGATGGAGTAGCCGAATCAGGGCTACTTAACTACTCTGGCGGCTCATTTCGATCAGTCTGCTAAAATGAAGAACAGCTCATGCTACTGTCCTTCCACGCAGTTTGGGAACCAACTGGTACTGCTACTTCCTCACTGATGATCAGAGTAGGCAATCAGCAATCAATAGCTTTGGGGAATAGTGAGAGTACCCATTCTTTTATGGATTATGAACATGCAATCGCAAATGGCTTTGGATTCAAAGTTGTTCCTGTTAAGAAAGTATCAGTAACTGGTGGAGTTGACATGGCAGCAATGAAGAGTATTCTCGAGGAGGGCAGGCGGGCAAATCTTGCTTCACAGTCAAATCCTTTTGGGCATTGGACAAGGATAACTGAATCAGTGGGAGGAATGCTGTCATACAAACCTCCAACTCGAAATATCAATGCTCCGGATCTGTACATTCCTCTGATGGCTTTTGGCACTTATGTTGTACTTGCTGAATATGCCTTAGGTGTTCTTGGAAGGTTTACTCCCGAGGTATGGACTCCACAGTTCACAAAAGGGCTACTTGGCTGGTTTCTGCAGATCATCTACATCAGAGTTCTATTATACTCACTGAGAAGTGGTGAAGCACCGATTTATAAGTACGGTTCAATCACATTGAATCTTAAGAAGACAATTCTCACCATTAGAAAAGAAGGAGGGGGAGAATTGAGTTCGATCTTTGTGAGTGAGAGTCTGCTTCTACGAGATCTGAGAAGTTCCTTTTGTCACCACTCCTAAGCTAATGAAACTGGGTCATTATGATCGATTGGAAGCTTATTACAACCCATGTTGGGCAAGAAAGAGGTTCAAAAGGAAATCAAGTGGGACAATCTGGTAAATTATGTTGGCACTATAATGAACCTTGGGATCGAGGCCTAACCAAGAGAAGCAAGGTTATAAATGCTCTTCATACTTGGTTGATGCAAAGGGAGTACATGAATGCGAAGTAGCAGATGAGGAAATACCACCTAATTCAACTAGATGTGTTCTTTGCCTTTGGGTAGCTCGAAGAAGGTGAAAATGAGGAAAATCGGAGAAATTGTCAGCCGATTTCAGAGTATGCGATTTATGGCGCGATGGAGAATGGTTATTCTCTGCAATCCATGCCATTTAGGAAAGTTACGATGGCAGGTGAGGGGAACAGATCTCTAATGTTGTGATTGAGAGCTCATTTTATGAGATACAAGGTATATCATTTACCACAACTTTCAAACTTTTGAAGTTAGTAAATTATGACATGAATTTGGAAGCGGATTGGATATATGACCATAGCCCCATTGAAATGGATCTCAAAGAAAAACTGCTCACCATCAACAAAAATGTACAACAAGTGAACTGTATGGAACAAGAGCAGCCGAACTGCTGGTTACCAATGAACCTGATGGTTGAAGATATATGGAATGAATATGCTGATGACTTTGCTGGAATATATGGTTTATCACCGGAAAGGGACTGTGACCATAACAGGCATTGGGAAGTAGGAGCTAATCCTCCTAATTTGAGACCTTATCACATTTCTCAATATCAGCTTGAGTACAAAAAGGGAAGAGAACCCAGAGCAGCGGATGCATTATCTAAAAGGAAGCAATTGAATGATTTGGCTGAAACATGTACTGTAATCACGTATATTATACCGGACCGGGTCAATGATGTTAAGGACAGATATGAAGATGATGACAAGGTGGAAAAGATTCTGGAAGAGATACAAGCTGAACAAGATACAAACCACAAGTTCAATGTTGAAGAGGGACTCATTAAATATAAAAGCCACATTTATTTGGGTGAAGTAACTAGTCACAGTTTTTCATTGCTGGATTCTTTTCACAATTCTTCTATCGGGGAAAAATCTGGAACAAGTGCTATTTATCATTGGTTCAAGAAGCTGAAGGGAAATTTGTTCAAGTACATGGTTCACGAAACAGAGAAGTTGCATGCTAAGGTTGAAAGATACAAGAGCCCATATGAGCATTTTATTTTTCCTTGGAATTTGCTAGAACAAATATGGTCACTTGTTCAATATCCAAATGCTTTGCATTCAGCTGATGCTTCCGTCAACATAAACAGAGATATTTGGAATGTGTACTTTTGTTATCTTCTGCCAATGCTTGTGAGGAAATTTGTAGCAGAGGCAAAGTTTCAGGAGTCACTTGCTAAGCATGAGCCTACAATCAAAGCACAAGACAAGGATAAGCTGATGGAAATGCTGACTGATCTGAGGGCAAAGGAGAATGTCCAGCGACGTGTGAAGATCAAGGCTAATACCTTTGGACAGGAGGTGAACCCTGCAGTCTCTCTGGCGGTCGACCAGAAGCTCCGGAAACATGTTGTTCACCAAGTTGTTCCAATCCTGAGTATATTGCTGTTTGATGCAGAGGGAAGAGTGAAATCAGAAACTATTGCAGCATTTGATAAAAGGATTATTCTAAAGAAAGGTTTAGCTGTGTCTCAATGGCTTATTCCGTGGTTAAATATAGCTGAAGAAGATGGTACCTGGGATGATGTTGGTTTCATCCGAACACTCTTTCTGATTTTAAGCTTGGGGACAAGCTTTGTCTTCAGGAAGGGGGTATTGTCAGGCTTTGTGGTAGCTGAACTCAGAAAAATTGGAAGAAGCGGAAATTTCAGTAGAAGCAGAGGGCGTGAAGACGAGCGAGATCGTGTTCAAATAGCATCAACGCATGTGCGAGGCAATTGCGAGTGGTTTCGGGGCATCCGACGGCGGATGATGAGCCATGAGTTCTTGGAAGTTCTTTTCTTGATGTTTGTCGTTTCCTTTCATTTACTGTTGCTTTTACTTGGATCGCTGAACTTTTACTTTTCTTCTGCAGTAAACCGAAGGCGTATAAACTACGAGATGGGGAATGAGAAAGTATGAACCTTCCGCATATTTTGTTAGCACTAGTTAGAGTAAAGTAGAACCCTAGTTACTCGTTCTTATCCATTTGCTTGTTCTTCTTGGCGGTGGCTCGAAATTGGTCGGGGCTCTGGTTTTCTGAATCGGATTCGATCGGGGTCCTGACAGTGGTCTTCCGATTTGGGGGCTCTTGGCTGGGCAACAGGGGGAGAGGGAGGAAGACGGGGTTTTTGAGGGAAGACTCTGCTTTCGTCGTAAAAGCAGAGCACGGTCGCCTTTGGGCAATTCTCATCCGTCCGATTCGGAAACAGAGGCGTATGATGACTACAGCGTATTCGCTATACTAAATCGGTTTTGCTAGGCATCGGACGTCCTAACACTCTGTAACATTTTTTTTCTACGCGTGCAACATTTTCTACCAACGCGTGCAACATTTTCCTTCGACAAATGCTACAATAAACGGATGTTGCAAGCGTTCAAAAAAAAATGTTACACGCGTTGGTAACAAATGTTGCAGGAGTAGACAAAAAATGTTTCAAGAGGCGTCCGAAGAGAACAAAAAAATCGGACGTCCGGACGGTAGCATTCGCCATACTAAATATATTTGCAACCATTATGTCACGTCGCTCTGCTATGTTAGACGTGCTACAGTGTTTTGTCGTTTGAACGGAGAATGCATTTTGACGTGAATTTGGCTAGCGTGGACATCCTGACATTTGTAAATACATAATTGCTAATTGACAGTTTTTTGTTTGAAAAATCGGTTGAATTCCTCATCTTTGGATTCGCACCAAGATTTCACGCTATGATAATGGATGGCTCCAGATCAAGGATTCAAATTTCGTTTGTAAAAAATATCGGGTAGGATCGAAATCCAAAATTTTGGTAAAATTTTGGTATTTTGGATAAATTTTGGTCGAAATTCAAAAACTAAAATTCAAATCCGGTCCATTTGCAACCGAAAAAGAATGAATTTCAGCGAAATTGCCGAAATTTTAGTCGTTTTTGCACCAGCTGACAAGTGGGTCAAACGATGACGAAAAATTTTAAAATGTTTTTTTGGAGAGTCCTGACACATTGATGATATTTCATAAAAATTTAAAATGATTACCAAATCTGAGGAATTTTTAAAAAATTTGAATATTATTACTGTCCTGATAAAACGTTGACCGACAAGTTTGAACCAAATGAAAATTAGATCAAACGAGGTTATAAAATTTTTAAATTTTTTCTTTATGGTTCTAACATATCTATAATATTCTCATAAAATTTTCAGATGATGGTCAAGACTCGTGACTTTTTAAAAATTCGAACAGTACTACTGTCCTCTTAAAAGCCTTACCAGTAAATTTGAACAGAATGAAAAATTATTCAAATCATCTTATAAAATTTCAAAAACTTTTGTAGATAGTCATGATGTAGCATTAATGGTTTTATAAAAATTTTAGATGATGATCATGCTTAAATAATATTTAAAAATTCTGACAATATTACGTCACGATAAAAGACCGATGATCAATACATATATTTGTTTTAGAAATAAAAAAGTTTAAAATTTTTGAAAATTTTACAGAAGAGTGATAAGAAAATGCTTAAGATCTCATAAAATTTTTGAACCATGATTACATATTAATGAATTTATAAAATTCTTACAAGGCACATTACTATTTATGTTCGTTCTCTTTTTGATTTTTGAAATATAATATAACAAATGAAGTTCAATGCATACATAGATTTAATTGACCAAACAAAAATTAAATTTTTTAAAAATTATAGAATTGTACTGAGACAGTTATTAATCTCTTATAAAACTTTTAGATCATGATCACACATGAAACAATTTATAAAATTCTGAGAAGGTTGCTATCCTAATTATGTTCATTCTGTGTTTGATTTTTCAAAAATAACAAATGAAGCTCAATTATTTTGAAAAATTTTCTGTATACCCCAACACTACTAAAGATTGTACTATAAATTTTTGATATCATTATTAAGCTTATAGAATTTTATAAAAATCTAACAGTATTTCTACCAAAATTTTAAAATATCTCAAAATTTTGATTTTTCAACAAATTTTCAAATAAGATAACTTTCTTAAGAGTTATGGGAGCAAATCCGATCAAATCTAGTCCTAAAACTTTAAAAACCAGACAAAAAAACCTGAAATTTTGGTAAAATTTGACCAAAGAAATTAATCTAACCGGTAGTTTTAAATTCAGGGTGGCCCAAAATACAGTTTTTCAGCTAAATTTCACTGAATTTCATCAAAAATTTAACCTTGCTCCAGATCCAGAGGGTTTCGTCTAAGAATTGGCCAGTGTCAATGTGGATTAAAGAGATCCAATTAGGGTATGAAGTTGTGAGATGGGGAGTAGGGCGCAGGGTTCACAATATTGTCGATGATAATCATTCACGAGTATTGAGCCAGCTTTGCATCTAAAGCCGCTCAGTAAATCGGTAAAATTCAAATATAAATTAAAAAAATTGGAAAAAATTATCAAAAAGTATCAAAATTTTTGTGTGGGGTCCTAAGGTAACCCTAATGATGCTATAAAATTTTCAGATGATTATCGAATTTGTCTATTTTTAAAAATTTAGACAGTACTATTGCCTTTGTATATATTGTTTTGTTTTTTATTTTCTAGCGGTAATAAATGAAGTATAATATTTCTGGAAATTTTTTGTGAGGTTCAGAGGCAATTATAATGATATTGTAAAATTTTCAAATGATGATCAGACATGTGTATTTTTTTAATATTCTGACAGTGCTATTGTCTTTGTATATGCTCTTGTGTTTTTTATTATCTAGGTGCATTAAATGAAGTCTAATATTTTTGAAAATTTTAATGATAATCCCTGGAAACTCTTTATGGTACCATTAAAATTTAAGAGCTTGACCAAGCTTGTATATTTTTATAAAAATTTGAGAGTTACTCTATTCTTCTTCATTAATTGCTATTTTTGATTTTTCAGAAGTACTACATGAATTCAAAAATTTTGAAATTTCTATGAGATGTTTTTTAGATCAATTTGAATTTATTATGATTTTCCTCAATTTTTCCTTGACTTTTTTCAATTTTTCGTTAGGTTTCCATTTCCATAAAAATCGCTCAATAATTGCTGAATACCAGTCAATAATCAACCATATCGAGTGATAATTGAGATTTCATGCCCCGGTTTGATCATGATTTTAAATATATTTGACTTTGCAAACCGTTCGATATTTGGCAATTTTCGACCAATTATCGACGAAAATCAGTACCGGTGGGTCCTCACTTTTCCACCCTAAATTGGTATTGTTAACTCTGGTAGGGTGTGTGAGCGGGTCTTAGGGCAATGGCAAACGGCTAGCATTTCTACCTCTGTAGCACCGATACGTTGGTTTGGTGCCATATCGATATTCAACACGTGCCCAACACGGATACAATACTGACACACCGCTCGACACGTATTTGTCACGTATTGGATAATTAGATAGCTAAAATAAATAATTTCAATATTCAACAGGGCTTCGACACTTATCCGATATATATGGTGACACTACCCGGCCCATCTCACCCATATAAAAAGGTAATCCTAGCCATCCGAGAGCAAAACACCAACGTCAAGACTCCGTTGTGGAACTATATTGATGTTCAAGACAAAGGTGGTCTATCTAGAAGAAAAATATGAAATGAAGATGCTAGTATTGCAAATATATTGGCACTAGCAGCTACTCTAGTGTCAAAGCGCATTTGTTGAAAATTACTAATGATGATTGAAAGATATGTCCTAAAGTGACATTATCTATTCTTATTTAATTTAGAAGTGAAGTTGTAGAGCCTGAGGTACATATTTCTAGAAAATAACGAATCTCGTGTGGGTATGCCCATGTCCATGCATCGTAGAGGTTTCTACTTTCCAGAGGGGAAGGTATATACGGAGGGATCAGTCCAATGGTTCAAAGTTTCAAACTTCAGTCAAATTTTAAAGAATCCCATCAACCGTTGTTTTGGCATGGTATATTTATTTTTTTATTATTGAAAAATTATAATTATAATGTTATTAAAGTACTTTTATAACAAATCTACCTCCCTCATTTTCTTGTGGTCAAGCTATACACTTCGGAAGAATGAGAGATACCGGCAGTCAAACTACGAAAGTTTGATCGGAGCACATATACTTAGGCCTTTTGAAATGTAAGTAGTAGAGAAGGAAAATTATATTATGAACACAGGATTCCTACATAAATTATTTTCAGTTATAAAACACTGGATTAGTTAGTTAGTGTAATATTCCAAATTTTGAGCCATTTTAAGTTTTCTTCATTTTCTAATTTTTTTGTGAATTTAAAATTTCATCTTAAATGTAAACAAATCAAATTAAAGCAATTTTTGAAGTTTATTTGGGTTCCAAAAGTTTAGAAATATTTTTGAGAATTTTATGGAATTTTTCACATTTAATTGCTATTTATTTCGGGTTTTTTGGTTTTTCTGGAATTTCTTTAATTGAAAAACCTTTTTAAATTCTAAAAATTTGTGTGGGTCGCATTCTTGACGGCCCACTCCTATTTCGCTGATGGCTCGAGTTTTCCCAGCCCGCCTTCTTTTCCCTGGTTCCTTTTCGTGTGCCCGACCTGTTTCGCCTGGCCCATCTCCTCTCTCGGCCCAGCACCACGGCCTAGTCCGCCCAAGCCAGCGCCCGCTGATGGCGGGGCCCCACCTATTCGCATTGGCTCCATCGTCTATGAGCCGTCTCCCGAAAGGACTCCACCACTGCCACCCGATTACGTACCCACCGCAGCAAAATCTGAGCAGTTTCATGTCTTATCCAAGCAGGAGAACCTCGGCTCAAGCTCCTATAACAGCCGCTGGCCTTCCCTCTCTCTTTTCTCGAGTTTTCCCACATGAGAACACTGCCCAGAGCCAAACCCTAGCAGCCATTTTCCGTCACCGTGTCGTGGAGCTTCTTCCCTGTAGATCTCTACCGCCGGTGAGCATCTGCCCAGCTACCGATGGTGTTGTCAAGTTCTTTACGTCGCCCGCATCCTTTTGCCCCAAGTCCCAAGCTTGATCCTCCACTCTTTCGCACTTGGTTGAGCCATCTTTTTCCACTCTGGCGAGACCGCACGCCGCCAGCTCATCGGAGTTTTGCACCGGCCAAGCTGACGTGTTGTTGCGCTAGCATCCACGTGTTTTGCCACCTTTGCGCCAAATTAGGCCCGTGAGTTGACACGGCGGCCGCGCCAGCCGTGCCACGTCAACAACCGCATGGCGTCCATGTCATCACCACGTGGCATGCCACATCAGCACACAGACCATCTCGGTGAATCTAGCTCATCGTGCACTAAGCCTATGATAATTGGGCCCCACGTGTCAACCGGTTTTCTTTTTATTTCCCTTTTTTAGAAATTCCAAAAATCCCAATTAATCATAATGCGCCACATGGTAGTATTGTTCACCCTTTCGAGAGCTCATTTTTTTTGTTCGAGTTCTAAATTTAGTGATTCAAATTTCTAAATTCAAGCTCTATCTTCCAATACCATTCTTTTCAATTTTTGAATTGTATTTATATTGTTTTTATTTATTTATGTTCATGTGTAGAAATTGTTGCTGAAGAAGCTCAGCTGAACTAGCAGTCAGAGATAGAAGCAATAACATTCAATGAAGACAAGTATTCCTTGACCACGTTGATCCTAGATTTCTAAAATAATTATGTTGTTTTAAATTATTACATGCTTACTTTTATACATTGTATTTTAAATTCAATCATAGCATCTAGTTAAATTTCAGAATTGTTATGACCTCGTGGCATTGATCATGATGTACCATTGTCACCCTAGCTGGTATTAACTATTTTATTTAGTGATAATTAGTAGAGTAGCAATATACAATAGAATTGGTTAGTTCAACTTAAACGTTTCAGCATTATGCCATTAATGGGAATCATTTCAAAACCCTATTTAACTCATTTGTGAAGTTATGACAATATATATCGATGTTGTTTATTAAATAAAATAAAATGAAAAATAGTTTAGACCGGGCGGATGGAATATTTGGTGAGTGCATGAAGTACAAGACTTTGTTAAATAATTGTTTCGCCTTAGTCAATTAAAGACCGAAGCGTGTGTTATTTCAAACTAAGCACTACTGTTTAACCACAAGTCTATATGGGTATGATCTAGCATAATTAATTTATGTGTCTCGTTATTGGTTTCGCAAATTGGTGGAATGTGGGTGTTGAATGGAGACAAGTATTCCCACAAGATGCAAGAGTGTGCTTCCGACTAGGTGAATGAAACCCTTGGTGGTGAAACCTTAGCGAACGAGGTTAATAACGGGATTGTAAATTGTAAAGGCCTTGCCATGATCTCTCTGTCGCACATCAAAGAAAGTGTGTTAGTATAGCAACAAGAGACGATCATCTCTTGTGGGTAAAGTTGTATATACTCTGTAGAATTAAAATTACTTAAATAGTTGTGTCCACGGTCAAAAGAGGGCAAGGTGCGCTTTTACATGATAGATTGTTTGTTTTTTTGTTTTAAATAAAAATGATGATTTGAGAATCCGTGAATAGATGGAACTCTCGGGTTATGGTTTAATAGTTGGAACCTGTTTTAGTTGTCTCATTAAATTCAATTATTGCAACTACATTTTGTCAAATGATGTTTTGTGAAATTACTGGTTGTAGTTAACGTTGAAACATTGCTTTATGTTAAATGAGTCATATTAAGCCTTCATTTAATTAGCATTGTATATTGATATCATGCATTATGTTTCTAAGACTTGCAGAGTACATTTTGTACTCACTTTGCAACATTCTAACATTCCACAGAGGTGCGCGTAGAAGTAGAAGATGATTACGAGTTCTTTGCTTGTGGTTTTGATGAAGGAGATCTGGATTACTGGAACGCGTACCCTAGTCGATTACCTGTTAGATGAACGGATGGACTTATCCTACTGCTATTTATTTTGTTTCCGCTATTTCTTTATTGAACTTGAGCCATGTGGTTGTTTATTTGTAATTGTTGACCATGATATTGGTACCTTTTTCTTAATTATTAATATTTGATTCGTGACATGCATGTGTTATCATTGATGCTTCTACTGTATGTAATAACTTTGATTATAGACTAGTGCAGCCTTACGTAGAGGACTCAGAATTTGAAAATCCGGTTCCGACACTTTGACTTGCAGTTTTTCACTCTACATTACCACCTCGTAATAATATTTATTTATAAATCAACTGGTTGGCAATTGCCTTGCCCGCGGTTCCTTGTAACCTCCCTTCGCAAAGACTCGGTTGCTATGCAACATTAACGAAAGCTCTCTGCTTTGTTTTAATAAACGACCGCAGATCATTATTGAACAGTCAACACGACCAAAAATACAAGGTGCAAGCCAGGTCAGTCCGACCGCTGAATTAAAATCGAAAGCGAACTGATGACTGAGACTGAGAGTGAACCCTAACCGGAGACAGTAAGCCTGTAAGATATTTATGTTAGGGTTCAGCAGATGAATGCCGTCGGACACATCCTTATTTCATACTTACAAAAGTTCCCCAGCAGATTCAGGTAATAGAATTCCAGTCCAAAAAACAAACTTCAGATAATAGAGCTGGCGACACTAATAAAAGCCAACAAATCTTAACGCGGTCAGTTCTGTCTTCTAGCATCAACTAGCTTACCTTCGAAGATACCATAACGCTACAAGAACAATAAAGCACAAAACCCAACATCACAACAGATCATATGAGACCATTCAATAGGGCGAGTTTAAAGAATTACAATTTGGTGTTACAACAACGCATGAATGACACAGCCGAAAGACAATTTGCAGTACACTCTAGTCATCATCTCTTACAAGCAAAGGCTAAAAGTGTCCACTCTCTTTATACCCAACCTAAACATCAATGATGCCTACAAGTATCAATCACAACCACCTTTTATCTATTCTCTTCATGATGTATAATAAATAAGAAAAAGACAATCCTAATTGAGTAGAATAACATCTACGAACATCAATGAATACATGAATATGACGCCAAGGGCTGGCTGCCGAGTGAGCCAGCCACATTGTGAGGTTATATCAGGGAGTTCTTGGATGACCTCTTCCTGGGGTCCAGCAAATGGCTGGCTGTGGCAGAAGAAGGGACCCGCCTTAGGTCGAGAACGGATTGAATTTTGTGTGGTGCATTCACGACACGATGGCCTGTGGCCGTCCATAAGTTAGCACCATTACAAACTCTTTCGCCGAGGAGCCTATAATGGTCTGTGTTGTCTGGGTTGGTCGTCCCCTCAGCCATAACTCTACTAAATTGCACAGGGGTTGTGTAGGATTGACCGGCTGCCCACAACAATTTATTTCCACCTGTGAACATGAAGATTATTTACTATTCAACCAAGTGAACAAGTTCAGATGAGCTTACAACGGCCCTTCACAAACAATTAAAGCAACAAGTTCAGATGAGCCTACAACGGCCCTTCACAAACAATTAAAGCAACATTTCTTGGTACAAAATCAATTTAAAAGGTAATAATGCGGTGCTTAAGGTATTTACTATTATCAGAGAAAAATATAACAAGTTGTGAGACTATACGCAGTGTCAAAGGTAACGATGCGGGAACTGAAGGTATTTAGTATTATCAGAGAACAAATATAACAAGCAGTGAGACTATACGAAGTGTCAAAGGTAACAGTGCAGGAGCTGAAGCCTGAAGGTATTGACTATTATCATAGAATAAATATAGCAAGTAGACAGACTATACGCAGTTTCATGTGTGACGTGCATCTGAGAAGGTGAAAAAATAATGGAAAACCGACAGCTTCAAGTGTTCTCCTCATCATTAGGGATATTCCTTCAAAGCAACTAGACCACAAACTGGAAGTTTATCAATTCACTGCCCATCATCAATATAGCATGGATTTTGATAGCATAATTTAATGTTCAAATTGCAAACAGTGGCCCTCAAAGGAAGAAAGACAGCAGAAATGAAGCAAGTTAGCCACATCCAGATGAGCGTGAAGTTCTCAAATGATGCTGCTACTTTAATTTTGGCGTTCCATGATCGGGGACCTGATCCGAATGTTCCATGATCTATTTTCTGGTAATTTACCTCTTTTTAGTCTCAATTTTGGCGTCATTGTTCTAATCCCTAAGGTCCAAGAGGCTAACATTATCCAGCAGTACAGACCGATCTGTCTGCTAAATGTGTCTTACAAAATTTTCACCAAAGTAGCCACCAATAGATTGAACTCGGTGGCTGACAAAGTTATTAGTCCAACCCAAACGGCTTTTATGAAAGGAAGAAATATTCTCGAAGGAGTGGTGATCCTTCATGAAACGGTGCATGAACTTCATCGGAAAAACCAAAACGGGATCATTCTTAAACTAGACTTCGAGAAAGCCTACGATAAAGTGCGATGGCCCTTTTTGTTCCAGGCTCTCCGTATGAAAGGCTTCTCTTCCAAATGGATATCTTGGATTAAGATCTTCATATCGGGGGGAAGTGTAGCGATTAATGTCAATAATGATGTTGGGCATTTTTTCCAGTCTAAAAAAGGCCTGCGTCAAGGAGATCCTCTATCGCCTTTGCTATTTAATATAATAGCGGATATGCTAAAGGTGCTAATATCTAGAGCTAAACTGGATGGGCAATTTGACGGAATAGTTCCTCACCTTGTTGAAGGGGGGCTTTCGATCCTTCAATATGCGGATGACACTATACTTTTTCTAGATCATGACCCGGATAAAGCTCGTAACATGAAGCTTCTCCTTTATGCGCTCGAAAGCAAAGCTTCGGTCTTAAGATTAACTTTCACAAAAGTGAGATCTTTTGCTTTGGGTCTGCCAAGGAGTTCTCTGGGTTCTACACAAACCTTTTTGGTTGTAATGCCGGAAATTTTCCGATTAACTATCTTGGCATTCCAATTCATTACAAGAAGCTTAGAAATTGCGACTGGAAAAAGGTTGAAGAGCGTGTGGAAAAAAGACTCGATGAGTGGAAAGGGAAGAATCTCTATCGAGGCGCCTAGTTTTGATTAACTTTCGGTGCTCGAGAGCCTTCCGACGCACATGATGTCCTTTTTCTCCTTACCTAAAGGAGTGCTTAAAAAACTGGACTATTTCCGCTCCAGATTCTATTGGCAAGGAGACGAACATAGGAAGAAATACAGACTCACCAAATGGAGCATTATGTGTCAACCGAAAGATCAGGGAGGACTCGGGATACATGATTTAAACATTAAGAACATTGCCCTCCTTTGCAAATGGTTGCATAAGTTACTTACCTCGGATGGGCTGTGGCAACAAATTCTTCGTAACAAATACTTGGGCTCAAAGCCTTTGGCTCAGTTGAATGGAAGAATGGAGATTCTCATTTTGGTCTAGCCTAATGAAAGTGAAACGTGACTTTTTCCGCTTTGAATCTTTATTGTGAAGGATGGAACTCAGATTCGCTTTTGGGAAGACAATTGGATGGGAGGATCACCGTTGAAAGATCAAGATCCTTCCTCTATAACATTGTCGACCAAAATTCATAACAATTCTGGCGACTTTAAGTTCGTCTCCTCCTAGTTTCATGGCGTAGAACCCTCATTGGTCCAAATGTGGTTGCTTGGACTGATTTGTTAAATCGCATTGAGCAAGTTGTTCTATCATGCGATCGGGACATCTTTTTATGAAACTAACCTCTAATGGCCGCCTTCTGCTAACTCTCATTATGCTGCCTTAATGATTAGAAATGTTCCTTTGTGAATAAACAATTGTGGAAATTAAAATGTCCGTTAAAAATTAAAGTATTCTTGTGGTACTTACGCCGGGAAGGTGGTGCTAACAAAGGATAACTTAGCAAACGAAACCGGAGGGAGCTTGACTTGTGTTTTCTCATCACAAAATGAGTCAATTAATCATTTGTTCTTTGATTGTCGTTTTGTTTCGGTCTATTTGGTACATCCTTCAATTTAGCAACTGTGATAAAACAACTTTGTCTGTGTTGAACATCCGTTTGGAAATTGGCTCCGTATACGATAAAGATTCTAAATCCTCGCTTCGCTTGGAGCGACAAATTTGCTAGCCGTCCCTTTGGCTTTCTTGTAAACGACGTGATTTTTAAAAAAAAATGCTTTGTCTTCTCCCTTACTGTTATCTACTCTGCGGCTTATTGGATCTCCAGTTGGACTATCCTTCAAATGAATGTGGATTTGCGGTGCTTTGCGTTGGGGTCGCATCTCTGCAGTGCGGTGCCAAGTTTTTTCTCTCAAGCGCATGGTTGGCGGTCTAGTCTTCGATTGCGGACCATTAGTCTGCTTTTATTTTTCTTTCTTTTGTTCCGTGGTCATGTGTTCTATATGAAGCGGGAAGTGTGCCAAGGCTTTGTATCCTCTTGATGTACTTGTTCTTGGTATTAATATATTTGCTTCCTTTATCGAAAAAAAAAATGCTGCTACTTTAAATCTCAATCATGCATATATATGTCGCAACAGAAGAAAAATTCCAAGTGCAGACAAAGAGTTGTCTGAATGATGCATCAGACAATTGTCTAAATAATACATGAGGCAGGTAGGGTTCTTACCTCAGACTCACTTGGAAGACTGAGCTTCTTCATGAGATACTTTTGGATAGACGAAGCAGGTACATTTCCATCCCTATTGTAGAACAGTTAGCGTGTCAACCACAATCGGAACTGTTACAGGTTATCGAGATGGAAATAACACAAATACATGCATGGACGTTATGCAACTAAATCTGCATCATGCAACAATATTATAACAGGGACACCAAATCTACAAACAATTCACAGTGAAGCTAGTTTTTTAAGTGATCATTTGGTTCCACTGGCAAGCAGTCAGCATATCTATGCATGAAGATCAAGTAATCAACGCATGGTAGAAATAAGATTACCATGATATTTTGGAACTTCAAGTCCACCTATGAACCAACCTTTGCATATAGCCCCACTGACTTAGGGGTAGAAGCTCTCACATTGTAGTGTAATGGTGGAAAAGAAACAATGATCAACAAGGTTATAACCAGCAGGCAAGTGAAGCAAATGGCAACACATATGGTGCTAAACCATGGTTATTTCTGGAATCAATGGCCAAGCATCAGTGCAAGATTCACTGATCCCAGCACCTTTTCACAAGAATTTACGCCTAGGCTAACCAAGTGGCTTTTAGCTCCAATCAGTTCTATCAAGTAAAATTTCCCCCACTTTCCTTGAAAGTACATTGTGAAGGTAATCAATGCTATGCATTTTCTCTTGTTTCGTCAGCTTGCACCTATTCATCATAAAAATTATGCCACTATGGAAGTATCCCTGCTCTTTTTGTTCCTTCCTAATGAACATTCTTAATTTTTCTTTCTTGTGCTTGTTTATCATAAACCTATCTACTAACAACCCGGTGTAATAAATTAGAACAAGAACTTGTGTCAGGGTCAGATCTAGAAGCATTTATTAGATTAGACTATTTTTGAGTTTCAAGCAAACGCTGAGTAAAATATGAGCTCACTTTATTCGCAAATATTGGGAAGGTATCTGTGGTAAAGGTGGGTCTCCTTTCCTGAAAATAATCAGAGCACAAGAAGATAAGATAAAAGCCTATGCTAGCTATTGCTTTTCAGAATTTTAAGACAAAATGATACTATATGAATTAACGATGCTTACTGTTCAAATGAGGCAACCAACGAAAACCATATGGAGATAAACTTCTTTTCATTCCGCATAGCTGCAGCATCAGGCTTTCCATTGGCTGGAGCTCGAAGTTCTCTCCTTTTCCGTACAATCCCTTGAACAACTTTCCTTTTTGGCATCACTGGTGGCACAGGAACATCCTTCTTGTCTTCGTCAATTATGGACTTCTGCAGATGCTCCCTACCCTTTGTTTCGTTAGCATGTGTACTGCTGGAAAAATCATTGAGTTGCTCTCCCTTAACAACTGGATTCTGTGCGCTTGACCTACAGGACTTTGTCTTGCTTGCAGCTTCTACCAAACAATTTAAAGGTCTCCAGAGCTCAGCCTTATCTGCCAACTCCTCACTATCATCTTTGGTACCTTTATTGGATGAATGGTCCGATGCCTCCGCACTTGATGATATCTGCAGACAAAAGGATCAGGTTACTGCTGGTATGTGCCTTCTTCTAGCTATTTTAGTTTTGGGAATTTAGTGTGCACATTCCACAGCTAACTCCAATTAAATACCATGAAGATGCAGGACAGCACAAGATATGAATACCCAATTACCCATAAGGTGTGATTTGTTTACCTGTCTTCTTGTTTGTGGCACTTTTCCCAAATTAGCAGGCAAGCTATTATGAGCACGCTTGTCACTATTATCATTTTCCTTTTTCACAGGATCCTCAATAATGGGACCAAGTCCACGCAAAGCAGCAGCTTTCCTGGCAACTGCTCTTGTCCGCCGTCCAGTCAATCCTGTTGGTGTTACTCCAGGTGTATCGACCACCAGCGAAGAGATAGATCTCTCTTTCCTTTTAGTGGGAAATGAAACAGGAGTTGCAACTTCATCAGCCTTAATCTTCTTTCTTTTGAATGGAAAAATTTTTGATCTCATATCTTGTAGGTTGTGATCAGCTCTGAAGATTACAAAATATATAAACATAAGTATAAGAAAGACATAAGGTACCAGTACAATGACTTAAGATTCTTGAACATGCGGGGAGCTACACATTCCTGTACATCGAACTTATTCAAAAAGTTACTTAGAATGCAACATTTCTACGATTATTTCCAGTGTGTTACTACCTTCTGTTTTTTCTCAAACTTTTATTGTGTATTACAAATATTTGAATCAAACCACCAAGTTCTACATGTACTACATCCAACAGTAAGGTCAAAACTGAAAGTCGCAACACATATTTATTTTGACCTTAAGATCTACAGCAATAAGCAAAGTGGATAAATTGTAAGTAAATAGTCATGAGGATAAGTGTACCTAAGCTTCTCAACTGGAGTGCAGCCAAGATCAATTTTACATACTGGGCAGGATTCTACCTCCTCGTCATTAAACTTCTCATATATACACTTTCTGCAAACTGCATCAGGATGCAAACATTAGAGCTCTGAAATTATGAGCACTCAAAAGATTAATTTTAGTAGCAAATGACATGTGACACTAGAAACGTTTTCGCACTACTTCTATTGCTGTGTTGTACACTGAGCTCTTCAGTTAGTGATAGGGTCAGAAACCCACTTGCAAAACATATCATGGCAGACATACTTGAAAAAAAAAACTACATGGTTTTCTAAGAAAAGAACAAGAAACAAAAATGCTACAGAAGAAAATACCAAAGGGCCCTCAGATAGTATAGGTAACAGATTCCATGCTAACTTGGTATCCAAATAATTTCTGGGATAGGGTCAGTCATTTCTAGCTTGCCCAGAATTAGCGGATACCATTTCGTAGTGACAAAATTATACAGAGTCTCCAGAATCGAAGAAAAAAATTAGAAACCTTACAGTCCAGTATGTCAGGGGAACTAGCCAATACAGTCAGCTCACACGACTCATGCTCCCAGTGAAGCTGAATAATTCAGTATTGGAGATCCAAGCAGCAGCGTACGTGTTTCCAAATCGAGAACCCAAAAATTATATGTGGCATTGTCTTGAATCCCAACTGGAGGCTAACATTTGCTTGGGTCCACGTCGAAAAGATCAAAGTAAGGCCAACTTGACATTTCACTGTCCCGAAAACAAATAATAGCTCATCCAAGTCTTAAACTCGAATGAAGCACCAAGTCAAGCAGGAGCACCCCGAACATTATGCAAGACTAGTAGTAAATCTCATCTACCTGACTAAGTTCGGCGGAACAAAAATTCGCAGCGATCCACGTACATGTTTAAGATTCACACTACATGGACGCATGTATAACCCGAGATTTCCACGTCGCGTACATATGAACAGAACTAGAGCCCACGTAACGTAGAACTTTAGAGCAAGCGTTGAACCCGGCAGGGAGAATCCCAGTAGCCTGAGTCAACATGAGCTCGAAGCCAAGCACGGCGAGGCTATCCACGCCCTCCCAAAATTAAACGAAATCCCAGCCCGCGAGGCGTCAACGCGCACCAAATCGTCGTAGATCGCTCGGACGCGCCACCGCCCCCACGTTCCGGAGGCCACAGGAGCAAGCAGGACGCCGGATCCCACGTCCCAGAAGCTCACTGACCGTCGAATCAGGCCCGGCCGAAGTCGCCGAAGGAGCCGAATCTAGTAGCAGCAGCTAAGGGCCAGAGCTGTACGGTGGCAGTAGGGGGAGCTGACAAGGAATTACTCACATGTGTGGAGGCACTCGGAGACGGTGGTAGCGTCGCGGAGGAGGCGGTTGCAGAGCGGGCAAGTCATGCACCGCACGAGCAGCTCCCGCTTCACCATCGCCACCCCCCTTGCCGAGCCAGCGGCGCCCCTCCTCACTCTCTTCCTACCCCTGCCCCTCCTCTGCTCCTCCTCCCTCTCGTCCTCATCCTCCTCCTCGTGTTCCTCCTCTGCTACAGCCACCGTCTCCTCCTCAACCTTGGCCACCTCTTCTGTCGGCGCGGCCTCGGCCTCTGCCTCCGGCGATGTGGGGACGGGCTGCATGGCGCGGGGCTAGTGGCGCATGGGGTCGTTCGTCGTTGCGAGGTGGGAGAGGAGGAGGAGGAGGAGGAGGTGGAGAATGGAAATGCGCTGCCGCTGCGCGTGGTGAGAGCGACCAAGGAAAAGAAAAGAAAAGTGGGCGAAGCCTGCCTGCGACGCGAGGTGGTTTCGCTCGCTCGCTCGCTCGTTGCGGTCGGTTCCTCGTTGTCGTTGGCGTGTCAGGCCAACGTGTCCGAGCTGGCGGTTGCCTTGTTTTTTATTCTCGCATCTCCTCTGCTGGCCTGCCTCCTCTGCCTGCCGCCCTCTTTCTGAGATTTGTCCAGTGCCCTCCCTGTGCCCGTGCGTGTCCTGCAAACGGTGTTATGCCATATAAGTTCTACGCTGCCATGCCTGTGTTGTGGTTGACCTTAAACATTTGTGGCACAATCTGCCAAGCTTACGGCCGGGTCACAAGGAATAAAATAATATAATCTGCATCTCTCTCCTCGTCCTCTCCTCCCCACGTGACTTCACCGTTGCGCTTCCGGTTGTTCTAATCTTGCCTCCACACTTGGGAACGATGGGGACAGCGTGCGTGGGCCGACAGACTCCGGAAACATATCTGACCGCGGAGATGAAGCAGACGACATCTCGGCGGCCGTCGGGACCGTATCTTGCCGTCGAACGGCGAGTATGGCTTCCTCGACGAGAGGAAGAGCAGGGAGAGAGAGAGGGGTGGTGCTGCTATGGCGGACACGAAGTGGCGAGGGAGAGGAGCGGCACCGCCACTGTGGAGATGGAGCGGTGAGAGGTGCTGGGAGCCTGGGCGGCAGCAGGAAGCGCTAGAGAGAGACGGCGATTGGTGCATGACGAGGGAAGGGGAGACTGGAGAGAGATGGGAAGGTGAGGGAAATCTTAATTTATATGTGGCGCGGGTCCCACCTTGATACACATAATGACCTATATATCGTGTGAAATTGTAAAAGCAATAACACCATTTTAGGAGGAATGGGCTATTTGGTACAGCCAGTCAGGGAGACGTTATTGGACATTTGATTAATGGCATATGTAAATAAAGACATTTTATCAATTATTTCCTCATTTTAAGGTCAACTTTCAAAATAAACATCTAAGATATCCTAAGAATTTATTAATTATCATACCTCATAAGGACATGTGAGTTTGGATGTCTACCTAGTTATCTGTATATTAAAGTCCAATTTATTTTTGTTTTTTATTCTATATTCTAGCTCTAAAAGCAAAGTCAAAAATAAATAGCCCGATTCACTGTCGGGAGTCAAACTCTACCTATCAAAGATCGCCTCATCAAGTAAGTGACCTTAGAAAATCCATCTAAAAAGAGTGTGACCTAGAAACTCTAACACGGACGGCACAAATAGCTAGCGAGCTCGATTGGATCTATGAAATGATTTGCGCTGGGGCTGAGGAAATTGCTTGGGACACAATTTTTTTCCTTCATGTCTTACCAAGTGTGACTCTGATCCGTTACTGTCTTGTTCTCCTCATATCAACCCGTTTCTTCCTCTTTTCCTCCCTCTTCAACAGATTTTCCTTGGCGCCAACTGCACCATCTATCGTAGATATCTACCTATCGACCACTATTGTCATCCGCCTCAAGCTCTCAACTCGATTTGTACCTTTCCTGCGATGAGCAGGCGAGCCATCCCCAGTTAGGACACATACAATGATATAAATAGCGATTAATTATATGTATTACACTTTCATATTATCTATAAATAGAAAATTAAACATAATTTGTACAATAGATTATCTATATATTTATCTATAATGGTTTAACATACAATTAATAGATTTTCTATATAATGGTACAACCAATATAAATCCGTCTATAGAACTATATTCTAAATAATAGACAACATCTTTCTCTCTCCATCACATCATTAAAATTCTACGTGACATAGTCTTACAGATAGTTGATATGTACCACTATACATGTCCTTATCCAGCTATGTCGACACATGTGGCTGGTGCTTCACACCTGTATGGAATAATGGAATGCTTGGAGTTTATGGTCGCAACTCGCAATGCATTTTTGTTGTGAAATTGGCCTTTGAGCTTGCATATTTGTATTTTTGACTTCTAATCATCTCCCGCTACGGTATGGTACCAGCAGGTTGGTGTCGCCAGGGCAACGGGCATGAATGAGGGGAGGATGGCCTGGTAGAGCAACAAGATGATCTGCTATGATCGGATAGCACAACAAGAGATCCTGCCACGGTCCAGTAGTGCGACAGGTCACATGCCGTGGTAGGAGTTGCCACGATACCCGCTTTGTTGATGTGCTGCTACAAATCTTCCATGGCACAACTAGGGAGGGGTGCAAGTGCACGGCCCAGGCCGGCATAGTACAATTGTCAGGGTGGTCCAGGTTTGGCAGGAGGGCATGATTGGGTCAGTACAACACAACACAAGCACAGCATGGCTTAGGCACGATTTTTTCCAATTTTCGATAAATATTATGAAAAGTTTGGTAACAGAAGTAAGCAAGAAGAACTACTTCAACAATGCAACAAGCATAAGGTGATTCAAGCGCTTTAAGCGTGTGGAAGAACCTAAAAGGCGAGGAGTCTAGTTCGTCTTTCGAAGCGCTAAGCAGGTCGCAATGAAAACCACGAGTAAAGATCAACACTATCTCGACACACGCTTTTATAGAGAATGAATAAAATTTAGTTCTTTTTCTCTAATATTTGTATTCATTGTCTTGATCTTATACGTCTCTATCTTCTTTCTTCTCTTTGCAATAGTATAAATAAACCAAGACTTGACCGATACGATATAAAAGTGTCACAATACGCTAATTAGCTATGTCTAAACTCGTCGAAGCCGAGTCGAACCGATATGACACGACACAACAGGTTAGATAGAACTATACGACGAGACACGGTCTAAGCTCATAGGCCATCCTACTCATGCCACGCCGGCCTGACAACCGTAGTCGAGAGGAGGGCAAATATGCCAAAACAAACGAGGAGGTGCTAGATGCGGACTGACTTCTGCGGTTTGCGTGCATGCATAGGGTTAGGGATGGGACGGCGATTTCTAAGGCTCTCATGCGGGCAAAAGAGAGAGAGAGAGAGAGAAGAAGAGGAAGAAGCAGTGGCGGAGCTACCGGGGGAGCGTAATGGGGCATGGGCCCCCCCGGTCGGGCCATGCATGCAAAGAGCCAGAGTATGTTACAAGGCGTCAAGGCCAAACGCCCAAAGCCTCAAACGAATGAAACGCCGAGTCATCGACCGACTGACATCTCGCCTTCTCCTGTTCTTCGTCCAGTGCAACTCCAGCCGATCGCGACGCGACTCCACGCGACGGCGCGAGACTTCGCGCGAGATTCTACGATTCCTACTGGTATGTTTACACATGATAGATTTGCTTGTTTCTCCGGGACTTCTTGAGGTGCGGTGGTCACACACTAGTCCATCGATCCATACTATTTTGCATGGTTCCAAGTAGTGTACGAGAGCATTTAGTCAATGATTATTCAATTTATTTTATTTTAATGATTACATGAGACAAACATAACTAACGATTAAAACTTGATGTGATGTGATTGGTCTATAGAATTGCTAGGAAGTCCAATTTTTCTGGACATTTTTGGTTTTTGATACAATACTATTCGTCTAATCTTCAGGGCAGTGAAGTATTATGTGCTAACAATAAGTATCAGTGTGATTTCGCCGAAGACACTTCAGGCTACCGCGCTTGCTTACTGCACTGCCACTCGCTGCCTCGCCACCACCACGACAAGGTATTATTAATTATTTTATGTTTTTTGTTGTACTAATCTATAATAGGTATTAGGTAATCTATTAATTATCAATGATCAGGGTATCAAGCTACATCGATTTAATGTCTATAATTTTGATTTTTAGATGAAGAGATATTTTACGCCTTTGTCAAAATCAAAGCCATCCGATAAGATACCATCTACGTCTAGACAACCCGAACACCCTAATCATGATCATTAAAATAAAACTATTGAACTTTCTAATGTGAGATTTGTTTGCAAAGATAGACATGAAAGATATTTTACAGCATTTTCAGAATATGAGGACTCGCAAATATCAACTATCGCCTTTTGTGAAATAATAAGTGGTATGTGCCCTAAATTCTTGCAAGTTATAAGTGTTACATATTGTACTTACTATATGTTAAACTTTAAATATCAATTATTAGTAAAGATGATCACTTTATTTTTAAACCCTTTCTTTAAAAATTTCTGGCTCCGCCGTTGGGAAGAAGCGTCCGCGTGGCTCACAAAATCGAACAGTACTGTATTGCGAACGAATCGAAGAAGAATGAAAATAAAGGCTATAATCCAAACCGATGGGCTAGGTAGCTTGCTAGGCCATTACGCAACGCTTTCCCCGTACGTACAATACGATAACCATGCATATGCACATCGGAAGCAATGAGTGAGGCCTGTTGGGTTGGGACTTCCTATTCGCTCGCTTATCTTGTGTGGATCCACCTGTGGATTAGTGCTCGCTGCACGCAGGACAATAATACTACCACGCTCCTTTTTCGTAGTATCATTTTTTAAGCTAGGAAATTAGAGCCGCCCCTTTGGAAAGAGCCCCATGATCCCATCAACTTAGCTCAATGGACGGCGGAGATTTGACCATTTTCCCGTCCTAGCTAGATATCTCCCGACCGTACCAATGTGCTTGTGATCAACGTGCCGTCAGGTGCCAGCACGTTGGCAGGTCTACTCAGCGTGTTTTTTCTCCTTTTGAATTTTCTCCTGCTACAAAATGCGATCGTTACTGTAGATTTCCCGGCGTCCTCCGGTAGATAAGTGTTGCTGTTATACTTGCTTGTACCCAGTTTCGTTGTCCCCTCTCGAAGAAAATTCGACGGCCTAGCACTCCACGGGAAAGGTGTGCATGCACGTCGTACGTAGTGCTTGCTTGACTAGTGACGGACGCGTGTGTAGTAAAGCATGCCGTACGTCGCGGCCAACAACCGCCACCACCAAGGCACAACAGATAATTAAGACTTAAGGGCAACACCGATCATGCACTGCAGCAGGAGTATGGTATGATTAGATTTATTTAATTACTAATGCTAACCATTATGAGCTTATAGTTAATTTTGGGCACGGCTAATTGACTGCGCCCTGCGGCGACCCAATCACCTGCTGTGCTGGCCTCTGCTTTGATTGGAGCAGGATGTCATGTGAGAGGTACACAGCTCTGCGACGGCAAGTACCCTTCATTTTTCTTTGCACAGGGCGACGCGCAGACGCCAAGTAGCTGATTCTGTTTCCATGTGTTGGTGGTATGTTCGGAACCTTTTCCTTTTTTCTGGGCCTTATACCGTCCATTAGCCTAGCTTTCGGCCTGCCTTGGCCCATAGCTGGTTGCTCCCCGTTCTAAGGTGACTCACTTCGGGGACTATTTGGTTTGAACCCATGTATCCCAAATTTTGGGTAAATTTTACCAAATTTGGTTAATTGCAAATTTTTTCGGCCAATTCATGAGCAATAAAATTTTGGTTATCAGCCAAACAAACCCTTTTTATGTGAATAGTACATAACAACTCTGGTTTTCGTTTGAGAAGAAAAGAGTAGGCAATCCAATGCCACTAGCTAGGAGTGTAAATAGAGCGGATGATTTCTGTTCGAATGACCAATGGAAGTCTTTTGAAACGAATACAGAAGGGAGAAACGCCTTTCCGACACTATGAGCGTCCGACTCCAACAAAAAAGTGGAATAGAACACGGTAAGAGCAATATATGTTCGTATTTGCGTTTGTTGCACCGTAACTGTCTAATGATACGTGTAGAGGTGCAAACAAAAGATATAATTTTTGTCCAACTGACCGAAAGATTTTGGAATTATACAGAAGGAATGATTGGATATTCAATATTATCCATGTTTGACTCCGAGAAAAAAAAGGAATAAAATATGGTATGAGCCACATCCATCTGTATCTACACTGATTGCACCTTACTATTGTATGTTATATGTAGGGGTGCAAATAGAACATATAATTTTTCGTTGATTGACCAAATATGTTGAAGCATATACAGAAGAAATAATTGGATATTTAGCACTATCCATCTGTGACTCTAAGATTTTCTTTTTTGCAAAATAGAATATAAAATGAGTAATGTCCACCGTGCATGTCCGCTTGGATTGCACCTCTAAATGCCATTCTTGTAACAAGTATCCAACTATCTATGAGATTTGGGGCCTGTTTCGTAGAGCTCCAGATTCCAGCTTCACCTGAGATCTAAAACTTATAGACTAAAATAAAGTAAATTAAGTTTATATTTTTAGTCTAAAATGTAAACAAGATGATCCATCTAAACACTCTTAATGTACTCACAGCTAGCTCTAACTTCATAAATTTAGTGAAGTTAAAATTAAACTGAATCCCTGCCAAACAGGCCCATCAATTCGATCAGCCGTCTAGTGGCATGTCCTTGCAGCTGGCCGATTACGACTAGGGGTGGAAAAAAAACTCGAAACTCGCGAGTTAAACGAGTACTCGAACTCGACTCGACTCGCTCGAACTCGTTTCTTAACGAGTCGAGTCGAAGCTGGTTTTGAACTCGTTAAAAACGAAGTTAAACGAGCCGAGCTAACGAGTTATCGAGCGAGCTAACGAGTTAATCGAGCTACATGGAAAAAACCTAAATCCCTAAATGACTAAATCCTTAAATCCCTAACGAGTTAATCGAGCGAGCTAACGAGTTAATCGAGCTACATGAATCAAATATGTATGCTCTCTTGCTCACATTACTAACGAGCTTAACGAGTCGAGTTCGAGCCAACTCGAGTTTATAACGAGTCGAGTCGAGTTGAACTTCTAACTGTTAAGATAACGAGTCGAGTTCGAAATGACTCGATTACCTTACCGAAGTCTACCGAGTCGAGTCGAGTCGAGTCGAGTCAGCTCGATATCCACCCCTAATTACGACTAACAACCTGCAACGTAGCAGAACTAGTGGCAGAGGGCTATGACAACTTGCGAGTTGCGATACAGACTTCACACGTCTTCCGTGCGAAAATATCGCGTACATATATATGTACCTGCATCGCATAAACATTTCTTCACACCGCACAATTAATTCACAGGCGTTACAAAGTCAGGCAAATTAAACACCCGAGAACACTAAATTAATTAAGAAGCTACGTACAGTTGGCGCATGTGAAGGACGAAAATGCGATTAGAGGATTAGAAGGGGTGAATCGCAGCTAAAAACAAATTTTTCCCTCAAAATTTAAACTACTTATCTGGCTAAAAGAATAGATAAGATAAACAGAGCAAATGAAAAGAGGTCAGATGAATAGTAAAAACAACAACGAATCAGACAGTATGTACCTGACGAATAGTAAACTGTACATAGCTAGATGAACAGTACTAATGACCAAACTTTGCATGCACGTTCCCAAGGAAGCCAGAAATTTATTCAAACCTTCAATCATAGAGAGATTGATGTTAAAGTTTCAACATTTTTCCAATCTAAAGAAGGTTGCATCAAAATAAAGCAAAAACTAAAAACTTTATTTTGAGCTTACTCGTGGGGATTTGATGATTAAGATAACACTAGATGATCTCCCATATATCCTAGCAAAAAAAAACCCACCGAAAACTAACCCTCAAACTAACAAAAACACGATCTATCAAAGATCTTTCTCTTCTCTAATAAAAAAGATGGTTTCTTGCAAACAAATAGAAGATATAACTGCATCTTACCTAGATGATTGGATATGACTTATATAAGGTTCATCTAACAATCATTCATCTTTGGCAATAAGAACAGGAGAGAAAGAAATCACAAAGAAATCAAAACTCAAGAGAAAAGGGCAACCAAATGAGCATAAACTCGAGCACGAAAATAATTTTTATTTCTTCCTTAGAGGAATGATTACAAAGCCTCACAACTAGGTGGACAAAGTTCAAAAAACATAATAAAACTAAAATTCTTCTTACAAATCCTAAAACTTTTTTTTTTAAAACCTTTAAATGGAGATATCCCTGTGCCCCTATATTTATAGCCTAACCTAAACAATCTCCACCCTTAGATGACTTCTTTCTCTTATAAGAAATCTTATCAAGAGCTGAAATTAACTCTCTCAACCATACATGGATTGACCCAAAATCCAACAACATAAAAGGTTTTGATACACACTTCTTAGAGAACTACTAACTTAACCATTACACCGTGAACCTGCGATCCAACAATCCTCCATCGCTTGAGTAGGGTTTAAGTTAACATATTCACCATCCACTTGTCTTAGCTCGCAGCTACTTCCTAGCCTCAGTCATCTTTGAAGCCACTTTGATCGTCTAGACCTCAGCTCTTATAACCTAGTTCCGATCTCCTTTGCCTCACCATGACTTAGCTTTGAAGTTCTACAACCATCACCGTAAAATAAACATATCACATAGTAATATCCAACAACATATATAAGCAAATCAATACATAGTCAGAATGATATACAATTTGTCTCGATTAGTTTACAATCTTTCTCAACCAGTTCACAACCAGTTTACAAACTATCCTGACCAGTTCACAACTAGTTCACAAGCTGTCCAAATTAAATTCAAACTTGTGCACCACAAGCTCAAATACAGTCCATTACTTATCACAAATATAGGTAAACCTCTACATATGATCTTTCAGCACGAGAACAAGACAAAAAAGAAAAGGAAAAAAAAAACTGTGAAACAGGAGAATAAGATAGGAGGATGCATGTAGTTACATCTTTGTAGTCAGAGGAAAACCCGGAACGCAAAATGCATTACGAACCTCTTGACAAATTGTATACTTCTTTGTATGTAACATTCGGGCCACTTTGTGGTTTAGGCTTAGATAACTCCACGTGCAGATTTTGGGGATGATGTGATATGCGGGATGTGACCACCGCATTTTCAACAAAAGCATGGGTGTTCTTCTTTTCATCTGCAGTAAGGTCAAAACAATTGGGTATATATGTCAGATTTTGATTTGCACTACCAACCCTCCAATGGAATTGTGTCAAGCTTTAACGTTGCACACGGAAGAAGTTGTGTTTCCACCACACCACAGAGTCAAAGAGACAAAGACCCATATGACAACATATGTCAAAGAGGCAGGGCTCCTCAATCTAAATCCTGTGCATTGGAAACAAGAGCAAAAATAAGGAAACAGGCACAGTGAAGGCTATCAAAGAAAGACAATCTAGAACGAGTATAGATAGTTCATAATGTTCTCTAGCTTGCTGCAACATGCGAAGCTCTAATTTCAGATCGTAAATCCAAGAAGTCTCAGAGTTCAAACGGTAGTAGTTGATACTAGATACGTGCACTAAATTAATATCGCAAGGCCAGGGTCAATTATATTGTAGCCTTTCGCCCAGTATTGTAGGGGTTTATTGAATCCATAGGAAACATATGCGAAGATAAATTAGGGTTTACAAACGAATTTCATCTAAGTCGCCCAGCAAGAACGATTGCATGAAATAATGATCCAAACCACAAGTTCAATATTGTAAACACCCGACAGAGGATAACTAGTCGAGTTCTAGAGTCCTAGAGTCCTAGCCAAAATTGAATCTTCATGAATGCAAGTTTAAATCTAACTATTCTAATCTACTCGATCGCTGGCTTAGGGAAATAAGTATCTAGATCTTTGGGAAGGAATAATCCAGCGGATTACCATCAACTAGCCAGCCCTTGACTTTCATCTAGACGCAAGTATTGTCACATGTCATGGGTGCTTAGTGATCGCTGTAGACCTTGAATCAATATAAATCTCCAAAAATAAGTTATATCTAAATCACGGCATTAATTTGCTAACCTTCATGCCATGTTCTCCCTGTCACGAAGGGGCGATCTACCACTAACTAGCTGTCATATCTATAAACACGTATACAAGGATCAACTAAAAACTAATCTATCGCCATGATTAGAGAAAGATTTGCTAAAATGACCTAATTCTAAAGGAACCTATGAAAGCCGAGCGGTGCTTCTATGCTTTCCCTCCCAATACAAGTTGCACGAATCTTAAAACAAGCGAAGGGGCAATTAAGTAATTACCATTTACCTTTCATTCATGCTTTAAATATTTGTGTAATTTTTAAAAAGAAAGCATGGAAGCACCTCTTAAGAACGCTTCAGATAGCAAATTTTGGGTAAACGTGACCAGCTTTGGTTAGTTGTCAAAAATTAGTAATATTCTCTTTACGTTTGTTCTCCTGTTGATTTCTCGCCAAAACTTGGCCAATGCACTAGCAACCAATTTTTCTCAAACTTCGCTAAGGCAAATTTTGGTCACGAACTAAGTACACCCTAGCATGGAGCAACAGTACACTAGCTTTTGTTTGAGAGGAAGACAGTTGGAGTCCGATGGCACTCTTGTGACGATAATTTTCCATGAGATTTGATCGATTCGATCTCTACTGGCCGCTAGCAATCACGTACATGGTATCGCATAAACATTTGTTCACACCGCATGATTAAGCGGCAAGCTCGGCAGATTAAACACTCGAGAACGCTAATTTAATGAAGCTGCTGCGTACAGTTACAGTTAGTACTCGATCAGTTGCTCCTCCTAGTCCTAGCTAGGCAGGCGGCAGCTCTAGCTAGCTAGCTCGCTCCCTCACGTGCATGCAGTTCACTCTGCATACATGTATATATCCAACAACTGCGGGCCGCGCGCGAAGACTTCACCAGCGCACAAGGCCGGCCGGCAGCAGCAGCTAGCAACACCGGCTGCGAGGTAGAGACAGTTTGTGCTGCTAGCTGGTTAATTATAGCGAGATGGCTGAGTCGTTGTCCTCGTCGACGAGGGTGGAGGTGCAGGCGACGTAGAGCGACCAGGCTAAGGCGAAGACGCCGACGAGGACCCAACCCAGCAGCTGGCTGCTGCTGCGCACCCCGAGGCCCAGGCGCCCTGACGTCGCCTGACCCGTGGTGCTCATCCGCTCGTCCACCGAAGGCCGGCTCGAGATCACCGCCGCGGCCGCCAGGATCGCCGCGCTGCCGCCCTCGCTGGCCGCCGCTCTCCGCCTCCTCGACGCCGGCAACGCTGTTTGTAACAGCACAGAAAAAGTTAACTCATGTGCCGTAGTTACCGACAACAACATGTCGACGGTGCAGAGAATCAGCTGGTTGGTCACGTACATGGAAGCACCGCCGGCGAGGGCAGTACGGCTGGACGGACGAGTAGGCTGCACTTGCACGCCGTGGCGGTGGAAGAGATGAAGGAGGCCATGGCCAGAAATTAATGCTACATATGCGATAAAAAACGGGGCGTGGTGGTGACCACGGGGCGTGGTGGTGACCACGGGAAAATTATCTGGCAGGCCAGCGATCGGATTGGATGGATCGATCGGAATATTTGGAGTTTTGGATAACGCCGGCCGGATGGCGCGCCTCATCCTTGAGCCTGCCTGCGTCCTCTCCTGGTCCTGGATTGGAAGAAAATGCCTAGATTTTCCGCGGATCCCATCCCATGTACCGTCGCGCAAGACTTTTCTTTCCATGGCGGACTGGAGTGGCGGCTAATTAGCTAGTAATTAGAGAGGAAAAAAACATGCGAATGTAATATATATGGATCTCCTTTTTTCCTAAAGCTTTTGCATTATGTCAACCTCTATGTTCACTAGCTTTATCCTTTCAAACATACTACCACAAAGGCACAAACACAGTATAAGACTTAAATTTTGGTTGTTCTTTATGTGGATTTCGCCCCCATATGGGCATGTCATCCCGATTCGGCTTGCCCCTATGTTAATACCACCCGGTTCCTGTGGTCCGCGAACGCCGAGGATTTGTTGCGTGGTGCGGACCTCGACCATTGCTTCCCTTGTCCCTTCTTCTTCGAGAGGAGGAACCTCTTGCGCCTCTGTTGTGTTGGCCGTTAGGCGGAGACATGCGAGACGCTGCCTGTTCGCCTCGCGCTCCACTATATGGTGCGGGAGGTGTGTGTTGGGCTTATGCTTGGACAACCGAAGCGTGCCTCGCGATCAATGCAAGATGCCCGCTGGTGGTTGCATAACACCGTAGACGTACTCGGTCCAGCTTTTCGGGCGGTAGTGGCACCACGGAGAGGTTGTTCCCCGCTTATCCCATGCCAAGGTTCGAGATGTGGGTGGTACGTCTCGGGTCCACCCAGCTTGAAGTACCAAAGACTGCTCATCCTCGCCAAAGGGCACCCCAGAAATCATGATGCTGCTAGATCACCGGTGGCGGTATCAACCAACGCCTCAAGGCTATATACGCAAAAGCGTCGGGGCTTTACCGGCCGAGGAGGTTCCTCCGTTGACTTGAATGTCCTTTTGAACTCCCGTAATGCGATGAACCGGTTTAGCACTACTACTTTGTGAGTTTAACATGAGTATGTCGCATGAAACTCACCGATCGGTTGGCCCTTGCACACCGCCCTAAGCTCGTCGATCTAGAAAAGGTACATATCCTGGCGGCCTCTCCCAGGGTGAAGTTCTCGCGAAGCGGGTTTGGCGTCGTGGCGCTTGTAGAGAAATTAAGTAGTCGCGCCGTTCGCCCACGATCCATTGAAGAAGCAACACCGTCCTTGTCCCGAGAAAAGAAAGAACGAAGCATGAGATAGTAGTGTTACCTCAGACAGTGGACACCAAGAGGTTTACCTTGTAGGTGCGTACGCAGCCCGAGAGTGAGCGATGACCATCGCTCCATGGGTAGATTGCTCAATCTTCGCCAGAGGTTGCAATGATTTTGGTCGGGCAACTCCGCAGAATCGGGCGCCGACGCTCTCGGCATCCGGATATTCGGCGGATGACTTCGCTGTCAAGAGGAAGACGAGAAACGACATTGTGTCCTAATTTGTGTAGATCACCGACGTTGATTGCTTGGTTTGGCCGTGTTGATGTCTACCCTTCGCCATGTTTTATAGTGGTGGTGAGGGTTACTCGGACGACGTGTCACCCATCATCAAAGCCGCGTGTTGTCGCTCGATCACCGGGGTGCCGGGTGCAACGTGTTGTCGTCTCACCAGAGCAATGGGTCCGGAGTGTTGTCGTTTCATCAAAAAGCGGGTGCACGGTTGTCGTCTCGGTCTGGCGCGGGTGCAACGTGTTGTCGCCTCGGCCAGAGCAATGGTGCAGGTGTTGTCGCTTTGACCGAAAAGCGGGTGCGGCGTGTTGTCGCTCGATCTGTTAAAAGGGGTGCAACGTGTTTTCGCTCTCGCCGAGCAGCGTGGTGCAGCGTGTTGTCGCTTGATCCAGCCTGGAAAAGTGGGTGGCGTGTTGTCGTCTCGATCCAAAACGGGTGCAACGTGTTTTAAATCTCTGCCGGCGTGGTGCGCGTGTTGTCGCTTTGATCTGGCGGGTGTGCGGTTGTTGCCGTCTCGAAAAGCGGGTAACGTGTTGTCGCCTCACCAGAGCAACGGTCCGAGTGTTGTCGTTTACCAAAAAGCGGGTGCGGTGTGTTGTTGTCGCTCTGGCGAAGTGGTGCAACGTGTAAATACAGATGTTGGTGTGACTAGCTTTGGAACCCAGTTTGGACAGCCATATGACACTTAAAATATTATAATTAAAGCTCGCTTAACATGTAACATACTGAGATACATGAAGATATGATATCTCGAAACCACTTCGAAGACATGCGTGACTAACTCGCCTTTGCACTTAAATTAACTACTTCGCAAGAATAGAGTACAATACAAGAACGATAGCCACATATACAATCTTCTCTAACCATTTCATATGATCTAAAATGCGCTCCATCTTGAACATCAAGATGTTCACCCCTCTGCTCAAGCATAGGGTCCATCCTCTCCTCCATAGAAGGTCACGATCCTCGTGGTACAATGGTTGTAGGACGCCTCCTCGAGGTGTCCATGGTGTCCCCATCGAAATATTGGCACCTCGCAGCCCTCGTGATGACGTAAATAAGCATTGAGTATGCGTGGAAGAAATGAGATATCGCAGAACAACTACACAACCTCGAATAGAACAAATAGTGTGCACAAGAAAGAATCAAACAAGCTTTTCACTTACAGAGAAAAAGGGCACTTGTAGAACACTCGCCCATTATTTTCAGTGTTAGCGTACAACACATTAGCTTGCGTGGCGCTTGGGACATTCGACTGCCTTGCATTGGCAAGTGCACGAGCCCTCCGATTCTGAGCTCGCCGCTTGAGACATAGTCTTTGGGGGCAAGGAACGGGATGAAGACGAGGATATGTGGTAGCGGAGGTGGTATGAAAGCTCTTGGATTTGTGGAAGGATTGCGGGGTTCCGGGGAAGAATGTTCAACGAGAAACTGAGGTGCTTTAGGCTCTCCCCTGAGAGTCCTCTTTATAGCCACGCCCCCGACGAGGACGCCCCGTGCCCCACCCGATCCATTCTATGACGACACGTCTTCCCTTTACACGGGACATGCCCGGGATAGATTTCGCGATCGAGAAACTCGAATGCTGCGTCTTGTGGCCTCGCCGAGAAAGCTGTGTTGTCGAATCGATCTGAAAAAGTGGGGTGCGGCGTGTTTCGAATCGGTCAGAAAGCCGCAACGTTCGCGTTGTCATGTCGCATTGATATCGGAAGGTAAAAAGCGTGAACATCACTATTAACATTGTAAAACAAGACGAACAAAGTAACAAAGCGAGAAGAACACTCTAAACAATGTAGAATAGTACAAAGCTAGAACAAAAGTAGGACAAAGACCTATCAACGAGTCCCTAGTCGGCCCCACCCTCTGACGACCCTCTTGACCTCGTCTTTGGCGGTGCATCGTCAAGAGGCGAGGTGAAGCGCTGCGATGGCCCCGCCGCTCTCGCGATGGCACCGCCGCCGTAGTCCGGCGGGCTATGCTTACCGCCGGTCGTGCCGCGGGAGGCAACGTACTGAAAGTCTAGGTACTCAACTCCGTGCCGCAATTCGTGGTTTGCAGCTGGGTCACTGTGTTTCGTGGTTTGCAGGGTCGCGGCGGAGAGGCAAGATGGAATCGTGCACCAAATAAGAACCGTCCGCGAAGAACTCTCGCCGACGTGGCCGAGGAGTCGCGTGGGATCGAGAGAACGGCCTCCACCTCAACGTAGCTCGCTTGCGTTCGAAAATACCTTTTAATTGTAGTTACGTGATGCAAAAACTCAACGTAAGTAGCTCGACTTACCCGGCGTGGGGACCATGGTGTGGCGCGGTGCTCGCCACCGGACCCTCCACCACGCTGGGCCGGAGGCAAAGGAGTGTGGAGCTACACTCGCCTCCATTGTGTAACGAGGAGCTGGGTCGCTGGGTGTGCAGTGCACGCTACGCGGTCTCGAGGTGGCACTAAGCTGAGCGTCGACGCGTGCGACAAGAACCCAGCTCCACGATCTCGCCAAAGCCGCCACCATGCGTCTTCGGGCTCTCGCCATCTCGGCCCAAATGAGATGGCAACTCCATCCTGTAGCTCGGACAAGACACGGACCGTGTGTGCATCTCCTAGCGTGGTCCACCGCCACACACGAGAAAGTGATATGCATATGGACATAGCGCCAAGAATACACAATGTAATTTACAAAATTAATACTTACCATGGCGTGCATGGCCGGCCTCCTGCCGGCTCGGGTACAAGTCGTACGCTTAGGCTGACGCTGTGCCGGAGCATCCGCCACTAGTAGGAGACGACGCAGCACGCGAACGCGGCACGTATCAAATGCAGTATGGTGGGGCGAGTCGTCGTAAGGTGTGGCCTCATCGACGGCGTGCTCAGACTTTACCGACCCCGCTACATGCCCACGGCTCCATCTTTGTAGCAAGGTGACCAGTTCTTCGGAGGGCCATGGGTGTGGACCACGAAAAGAAATCCAAATTATTAGACATACGATTTAAACTATTTCACATATTTTAGGTCGGCTAACTCATGTGTATCGCTTTGCAGACACGATCCCCCAAGGAACAGGGACCGCTGTCGTGAGGTCGAACTGCTCGAGGACTCGGTGCGGCGCGTAGTCCTCCACGACGTCGAAGACGATCTTCCTCGTCGTGAGCTATGAATCGCGGGTCCCTATAGCAGCACCGAGAGCCGGTAGGGCGGGCTCTCTTCTGGACATGGCGCCACTATAAGGGTCCTGATCACCGCCCGTGCAGGGTCGAACGCCTGCGTGAACGAGTGGTACGCAACGTACTCGCACTGCCTCCACCGTGGGCGCAAGAGGAAAAAAATGTTGAAGCACATGCGATCGCAAATAAAATTTGATAAACGCAAGTCAAGAAAGTAATTACCCGCCGCCGAGTCCAAAGCGAGCCCATGGTCGGCCGGTCGATGTCGTCGCCCGTACATCTCGGCGGTGTACACTGGCGGAAGACCAAGGGTCGACCCATCGAAGCGCCGAACGACCAAAGCCGGAGGAGTAGAGGCATCCCGTCGAGGTTGGAGTTTGTTCACTTCACGCACGCGCCGCAGCGGGCGTGTGCGTGCGAAGAACCGCCAACCCCGTGACACCGCCGACTGGCCTGGTCAAGAAGTCAGCGTCGTGATAGCCCGTCGTAGGCTATCCACCGTCGGCGGACGCTGTCTCCGTCGCGTGGTCGTGAACATGACCATGCCAAACAACCAAAGCAGGTAGGCCTCCAAGTGTCGGTCCACCTGCTACGGCGTGGGGTCCGCCGCCATGTGCTGCACCTGTGACAATTAACATATAGTAATATGTTAATAATGTTACAAAAAATTAGAATAACATATACACGTGCAAGCACTCACTCGAATCGCCCACCACCTCCTCAACGCCGTGCTTCTTCCTAGCGAGGGTATCGCGGGTTAGTGTGAGCCACTCCGTGAACCTCTCCTGCAGTCACCTGCCACTCGCAGAGCCACCGAGGGTCCGATCGGTGCCCAGCCGATCGGCAACCTGTAAGCATGGCGACGTCCCCGGGGTGACCGTCACCTCCCGAACAAGCAGTGGAAAGTGTGCGTCTCCGGCGCCAACGGTCCACCGAGACAAGATAGTAGGCTCGGCCGAACGGAAACGCCGTGACCGCTCTCGACCGTCGTCGCCTCCGCAGGATCCTCACCAAACCTCGGCCCACGCCTCGGTGAGGCCTCGATCATGCGAAGCGAGGGAAGCAACCCAAAGACGCGCCAACCTATCGACATGTAAATTCAATTGTTAGAAGAAATGCAATTGTGCGAGCAATGAAACTGTAAATGTAGTGCAACTCACCGGCGAAGGCCGGGTGGAGCCGCCAAGGTCTCGGCGCACACGGACCAGCAGAGAGGCATCGCTCAAGGCCCGGTGTGGTGTGGATTTAACGCCGCGGTGCCGCCGGTCAACGAAGAGTCAAGGAGTGACTCGGGCTCAAGTGCTCCATCCTCCAAGTAAACAGAAAACAAAGACGATTAGTATGTAAATCAAAAGACTGAAGAGTTGGACGTAAATAAACAAACGACAAACATATTACGCGATTCAATAGAAAAACATGACGAAAGGTACAATCGTAGATAAAACGATACATGTTACAGAATTCAATACAAATTACATAATTCACTACATAAACATGATGGAAGGTCCAACATACTCGCAAATACCTAACATAGGATAGGATGGTACATATTACACAATTGAATACACATTACATAATTCAATACATAACACTAATGGCATTATGTTGTTTTGTGCCCGTACTCACCGTGACCGAAACACCTCCTAACAGGGCCACCCACTTCAGATTCATCCATGTCATTGCGAATGCGCTTAGATCAGGATGACGCCTAATCCGCTCGTGCACATCTCCGCAAATTTGCATCCGGTAGACATATGCGCACATCTGTGTTAATGGCAGTGAAATCACCTTGTGCTCGAAAACCACGGAACTCACCGGACCAGGTATTGATAGCATGACCCTTCAAGTAGAAAGTGGACACGATTGCGCGCTGTTCATCCCAATTTGCCCACAAGCTGCGATCACATGCGGCGGTGGAATATGAAGAAGTCTTGGCTTGTTGCGGTGCATTCACACCATCCAAAGGCCCTTGGCCTAAGTTAACCTCGTGTAATAACCACCGTAGTCGGTTCCCAATCCCCTTACACCGGAGAGTCACTTGAGCGGTACTCGGTGACTCGGTTACGCACCATATGCAACAGCTTTCTTGCACGTTCTCCATGTAGGCCATCATCCGCAAGACAAGATGGGCGTTTGCAATGTCGTGGCATGCATCTGACCTCCGCATGCCTTTTCTCGAAGTACCCAACGATGCGTGCAAAGATGCCTTCCGTGATGGCCACAAGTGGTAGCGGACGCAGCCTCGATGACCCAATTGTAAACCTCGGCTATATTCGTTGTCATGACACCAACTGTTCAAACATATCGCTTACCACGATAACTCCAATTGTTCAATCGTCACGGCTATGTTAATTTAGTATACTAACTTTGGCGCCTCGGTGTCATGGAGCAATGCCCACTTCTCCAACGGCTCCGCCTCTATCCAAAGCGAGAAACACTTAATGTTTCTTGACGATCGCCTCTCAAATTTGGAGGATCGGCGCCCGAGGGTGATAGCCTTTTGGGTGGGCAATCGTTCGGCGTTCGGGTTGCTTCTTCACTTTCAATCAATGCGGTGAGTGTGCTTGTCCAACTCGGCCAATATCGCGTTGAACTTACGTGCTCGGTTCTCGCTTGCATAACCTCTTAAATAGGTTCATCGGCTTCTTACTCTTGAACCGCTCAAAAATTTGCTCCCAAATGTCTCATGCACCACTTGCTCGCATGTCACGCCATGGAAAAGGCTCATCAAGGTCCTCTGTAGAGAGTCTTAATTGACGAAATGATACCTTTATGGCGGTCATGGATGATGCACACGCTGGTAGATCACGAACTACCCCGAACTTCAAATGTCGAAAAAACCACGACCAACTATCCCGTTCTCACTCTCAACAAATGCAAAGGCCAATGGAAGTATGTGGTTGTTCCCATCAATTGCAATTGCCGTTAGAATCGCCTTGTATTTCCCGGTCAAGAATGTACCATCGACGATAGCAATGGACTTGAAGACTAATGACGAATGCAAGGACCCAAGGAAAAGAAAGCTCGACGAATATCGAGACCCGTTACACATCCGCTTTCTTTCAAAAGCGGTACGTGTCTCGGGTTGGTTTCCTTCAAGACATCAAGCACACGAGGTAGGTTATAATCTGAAGCCTCATATGTGCCAAACCTCATCTCTAATGCCTTTGCCGACGCCAAAGCCATCGAGTAACTTATCCGGTACTTAAATGTTCTCAAGATTGCTTTCAATATAAGAACACTCAATGTCCCGCTTCTCGATGATCTCATTGAACATCACGCTAGCGACATTACCGATTCAAGTTGCGTGTTTCACCGTAACATTTTCTAGTCCGCATGTGCCCATCTACCGTGATGCAATCCAAAATGTCTCGACTTCGCTTGTAAGCATGTACTCGAATTCACATCCTTCGGTTACGCACTTCACCGTATCTATCTCGATCGGACAAAACAACTCGGAACTCTCTCGCTGCGATAGTGCCCACACCTCACCGCCAACTTCAACTCGAAATTGTTTGCGAAAACTTGATTCAATTAACGGCATTGCTACCATACTCCCAACGCGACTCATGCCCCCAAAACTTCCATACTAGCTTTGTTTTTCTGTTCCACTCGTCAGTGGATGGGTACATCCGCTGTCCCAATATTACTATGCATTTCATCATCTCCTCCTCTTCCTCATCTTCGCCGATGTCATCATCACACTCCAACATTTCAGCTTTCATCTTGCCTCGCCATATGGTCCACCAACCCAATTGATCAACAATTTGCTCGATTTCCTCCCCTTCATCTGCCCGACCTTCGCGTGTCTTGCATCCCTGTTATCATCCTCCGCCGCTACCTCCTCAAATGCAAGCACCACTACTGAACTTGACCGGTACAGAGCCGACGCGTCTTTGCTTTAAGCACGCCGCTAATAATCACCTCTTCTCTAGGGCGCGCTTGCACCAAAGATTACACATTCAAGGCTAGATCCCTTGCACCACCTTAACCATTTCGCCACAAGTACGTCCGATCTATTTTCTTCAACTCCCACAGAGCGGTCACCCTTACTACGCCGTGAATACGACTTGAATGGTAACAGAGTAAACACTTGCATCGAGGAAAAATATTTGGTCAACCAAAGCTTTATATCACGGATGCTAACTATATTAGGACATAAGTGTTCGCTATTGTGACCAAAATTGCTCAAATCAACACCATTTTGCCCAATTTTTATTTCACCGCCGCCATAATATACCCTAAATTTCATCGATCCCATATCTTCATGACGACATAAACAAAATTAGTTTCTAGATCACCACTAACATTTAATATCACTAACTAAACAAAATTAATTTTTATAACACTCCTAACATTTCATATCGCTAACCTAAACTAAACAACGCTAATTAACAAGAATATCTAACTACAGTGACAAAATTTTATCACTAATTAACAAGAATATTAACTAATTAACGAGTAATATCGCTGACTGAGAATATTTCTAACATTGAATATCTAAATCGCTAAAATTCTCGCTAACATTGAATATCTAAATCGCTAATATTCTCGCTAACATTGAATTTCTAAATCTAAATCGCTAACTAATAGCTAATTCACAAAAATATTAACTACACATCTAATGATTTATAATAGCCACTATCAAATTAACAAAAATTACAAATTGCCAATTTACCTTCTTTTTCCTCTTCTTTCTTCTTCCTTCTTCTCCTCTTCTTTCTTCTTCTTCCTCCCTCCTCTCTCTCTCCACCTCTCCCTCCGGCGCTCCCTCTCTCTCCCTCTCTCTCTCTCCTCTGCGTTCTCTCTCTCTCTCTGCGCTCTCTCTCTTCCCTCTCTCTCCCCTCTCCTCTATTTTTCTCATTTGCCTTGCCTCTACACTCTGTCTCTCTCCCGAAAGGCGATCGATCGATCGAGCGGCGAGTACTAGTCACGAGTAGTCGCCACACCTCGGCGACTACTAGTAGTCGCCACTGACGGCTTACTATTACTAAGTAGTCGCCGAGCTGAATACAAGCTGTTACTGACTTTACCGTAGCGATCTTTTAATACGGGGAATCTCGAAATGTGTTGCTACTTGCTCCATTCTTAGGCTATTTTCGGTGGCAAGTTTCATTTCACGGTTTTTAGGAGTGCTATATCATTTAAAGGGGTTTAGATTGATAAATGAAACAAAACCTCCCAATACACAATTTCATTTTACAGTTTTATAGGCTAGCCATAGTATTTAATTATTACATGGTGTTGTGACAAATGCTCCATTTGATGCAGTTTCATTTAGTTTCAGTGCGTGGGAATGCATGGGATGAAACGATACGCTCTCAGTGCAGTTTCATTCAGTTTCCAATGTATTAAAAACGGTGTGTACCTGATTTCAATCAGATAAAACTCGTCTCCTCTCTTTTCTAATATCACCATTTTACTAATATACCACCTCATTAAATAAATAATAAAGAAACTTTCACTGTGATTGGCTTGTATTTCCTCGTTTGGTCCGGCCGGTCTCCTCTCGTGCTCCGAAAAAAGGCGCCAATCCCTCCCCAATCTCCCGCCCTCCCCTTCCACTACTCCTTCCTCCTCCCCATACCCTGACCGCGTCGGGGTCTCCCAAACCCTAACCCCCCGCCCCCATGGCCTCGCTGCCCAAGCCGCCGCGCCCCAGGACGCGGGGCAGCTACAACTGCGGCCGATGCGGCCTCCCCAAGAAGGGCCACGTCTGCACCGTCCCCGCCCCACCCACCCCCTCGCCCTCTTCCTCCTCTGGAGCGACCAGCGGCGGAGGGGAGAACAAGCTCCGCCGCGCCCTCTCCTTCGACGAGCCGTCCTCGCCGGAGAAGAAGCCCAGGGTGGTGGACGAGGAGGTGGCGGAGGACGGGGAGGCGGAGGACGAAGAGATGCTGGAGGTGGGTGGGAGGGCCGTGCCAAGGGAGGTCATGGCGGAGGTGCTGCGGCTGCTGGGGCCCAGGGGCGTCATGGCTGCGGCGGCTGTCAGCCGCGGGTGGCGCGACTGCGCGGGCCGGGTGTGGCGGGCAGCGGCGGAGCTCCGCCTCCGCGCCGCCGGCGTCAGCCTAGTTGCCGCGCTGCTCCCGCGGTGTACCGCGCTCTCGCGCCTCTCGCTCCGCATGGATAGGTGAGGGACCGGGCGAACCCACACGAATCTAATCCTTAACGATTCATGATCCTGTCACGCCGCCGTGATATCGATGGCTTGATCTTTGGTCGGCGGCTGCTCCGGGCAGAGTTGTTATGCATACGTTCTGGTTTAGGGTTCGGTAATATTTGTTTAGGCTAGAACACAAATCACCGGTATAACGAAAACGTGAGATTTGTGAATGACTTTCCAAGTAGAATGGATGTTCGATCTGATACTGTTGCAGGGGGATTTATGCCTTGATCTCTAATAGGGCATCAATTTACATGAATTTGTGTTTGGGTGTAGGAATTTAGTCAAAGGTGCGGGCATCATGAAACCATTGGTAAAATGATGCCCGTTTGTGACTTTTTCAGCTTTGGATGTGAAAAGCTCGTGTGTTTCTTTGAGGAGAGCATATATTGGCGCCTGGAGATTGAATTTGAGCAGTGCTTGGCTGAGTTGGTGTGATAAGATGAAATTCATGTAGTGTAGGAAAACCATGTAAGAAATGGGTGTGGGGGTGTCTGTCTCTTTTGGATAATCATGTGGTGATACTGCAAGATTGATTTGTAGTCCTTTCATCGGTGCTTGGTTGGATCGTTAGGGTTAGGAAGCACCAGTGTTATCCTAGGCATTAGGCGCTAGGTGGGCGGTGGCATGCCGCCTAGGCGCCCGAACAGCAACAGCCAGCAGCAGCAGCATTGCAAGCAGCCAGCAGCCACAACATCACATTGTAGCAGCCAGCAGCAGCAGCAAGCCAGCAACCAACAGCAGCACCACCACCAATCCACCATTCAGTCATTCACAAGCACAAGCATCCATTCACAAGCACAAATCAGCAATTCAGCATTCGACAATATCACAATTCACAAGCAGAGCACAGGCATCCCTTCCATTGGCAGCAGCATCCAGTGCAAGCACAAGCGCATCCACATTCCACAGAGGCACAGACCACAACAGAGTGAGCAAGGGGGTACCTAGAGGCTGGAGCAGCCGAGCAGTGGAGGTTGAGGTCTGAATCTGGGGCGGGGAGGCTGGTTCCGACGACGGCGAGGAGGATTCTGGCGGCGAGGAGGTCGAATCCGACGACTTGATGCCTCGATTCGGGGTGTGGAGGTCGAATCGAGCCAGGGCCAATGGTGGAGAGGAGGATTTCGGCTAGCGGCGACGTCGCTTTGGCCGTTGGTGGTGACCGGTGAGGTGGCGACGCGGTGACTGGCGAGGCGGTGACGCGGTGCAGGGGGCGAGGCGGCGACGTGGCTTCCCAACCCCAACCCTAAGCCGACTGGGATTTGACAACTCCAGTTGCACCTTTTCTACCCCGAGTCCTCGCTTAGGACGCCACCTACCTCGTTGGCCGCCTAAGAGCTGACTCGTCGCCTAGCCACCGCTGTGCCTAGCTCCGCCTGGCCGCCTAGGCGCTCCGCCGCCCAGGCAAACAATTACACAAGAATTGCGGCGGATGGCAGTCGACAAGTGCATAGGCGGCGCCTAGGCGAACACTGGCAAGCACAGATCCAATGGGTTGTTAGTCTATGACGACATGTTTATCCCTTGCTGTGAGCCTTTGACTTTAAACATACAACCCTAAACTACTGTTAAAAGCACTAGAATTTTGTTCCACAAGTATCTACTCAGATCATTTCTATGGTATGCTTGCTGCATTTGTCTGCGGAGAAGTAACATACATATATTTTCAATGCCAAACAAAAAGGGCTTCTTTTCAACTTTTCTTTGTTGTGATTGATGAAACTTATGTTTCAAGAGAAATTATGCTTATTCTGACTGATGCTGTACTTTTGAGACCCATTATTCTATACATGATCAATTGGTTGACCACAAGTCGGTCACCATTGATGATTATCCATAATTTTCTGGTATAAGATCATAGATGTCATCATTTGATTTTAGAATTCCATGTGCGAAATATTGAGGACAGCCCTGTTGCTGATAAGATCGCTGGTGTCTTGTGTCTCTTCAAGTGTATCATAGTTGTTTTTCATCTCACTTTTGTTATAATATTTTTTCAACTGTTTACCTGTAAAAATCTTTTTTCTGTTGAACACATAAGTGGCTACGAACAAACATGTCCATTCTTATTCGAGTTAGCATATTTTTTCTGTGTTAAAGGTTTTCACATCCTATTGTTTTCAAACAAGCTAGCAAATGCAGACTTAGTCTCACACTTTTGGTACTTAGTCTGCCCTTTTGTTTTGTACAACAAAAGATGTTAGGTGGAACTTATCTACAATGATATTATCTTATGCGCCTAAGTTGATGCAGAAGAGGATAAATAAAATCCTTACATTGTTTTGGATGTGGTCAGAGTCATGGTTAATCTAGCTTTAGTCCTCTGATGTATGTTCCTCTGTCCTATTTGTTTTTGGTGAAGCTTATCTACAATGAAATTATCTTTTGCACTAAGTTGATGAGAAAGAGGATACGTAAAAACCCTACATTGTTTTGATCTGGTTGTGGTGATAATTTATCTAGATTTAGTCCTGTATGTTTCTTATGCCAAGAAAAGATATTCTACTTGTAATAGGTATCTTGTTCTTTTATGTTCGATGCAGTGATGTTAATGCCACTATGCTGGCATCTCTTGCTTTGTCCTGCTCAAGTTTAGAAACTCTTGAGATCACCATGGCTGACAAGGCAGTCAACAGGATGACTGGGTATGTTGAAAACTTCTAACATTATTTGATGCGTCTTTTGATATTTTGGTCCTTTACTTTACATTATTGTATATTGAATGGGCTTGCTTCGTTATAATTTGAATGATTGGTATTAAAGATGTCTTACCTTGTTTGCAAGTGCTAGCTTCTCATCCAAAAATTTCCTTGTAAGAACAAGGTTCCTAAACAATTAGATACTGTCTAGCAGAGATTTTACTTTTACCTGATACATAAGGATTTGTACTTATTTTGAATTTTACTTATGCAATGCAAGGTAGTTGATTTTTTTTTAATCTTTGCCGATAGTTCTAGTCACCCCCTTAGTTATTTATCATGTTATGTTATACTTACGTAAACCAGTGTATTTCCGGTTATCTTGCCATGCTAGTCATTGAATATTTATTGATTTTGAAGAGGTAACATTGTGCAAATTGCAGGAATGTTAGCACAATTTTCACTTTCACCTCCTATATTAACTGAAGCTGTTTCTTTTCTAAACAGACAGGAGCTAAATCGATTTGTTTCAGAGAAGCGTTCTCTCTTAGTTCTCAAAATTGGTGGTTGCTCTAATCTTGGTTTTCTTAATCTAAGCTCTTCAAGCCTTTCAGTTCTTTGGTTGTCAGATGTTTGTTCCCTTTCAAAATCGGTAATATTGTGTTCCAGTACTATTTACAGTAATATCAACTTTGTTTTCTGCATGAATTCATTAGACTGCAAATTTCTTTCAGGTCATAAACTGTCCTAATATGAGCGAGCTCTCGCTGTGTTTCACACAGCAAAGTAATGATTGTACTGATCTGGTTACTTTGATGAATGGCCTGGGTCATACATGCCCGAACTTAAGAAATATGCACATATCATCAATTCAATTATCCAATGAAGTTGTGTTTGCTCTAGAGAGTGCCAACCTCAGGTATATTTCTATCCCACCATGTTTTCAATGTAATCTTGCCGGATTTTTCATCACAATTCTAGTTCCATAGAATTTTAACCTTTCAATCTCAATCTCGTTGTTGCTTCATCAGGGGCTTGTGCATGCTATCCTTGATTCTAGGTTCAAAAATAACAGATGCAGCTGTTGCATCTATTGTTCGATCTTGTGCAAGCTTGGATATGCTTGACTTAAGTGGGTAAGCTCTATTATGTCTCTTTGGAAATAAAATTAAATTATGGGGCGATCATAAAGCTGCTGATTTATTTCCCACGATGAGTTACTTCAAATTAGCTGATATAATTACTCGTTTTGATTATACTCCAGATCTAGCATCAGTGATAATGGTGTTGGGATGATCTGCAAGGCGTTCCCTCATACTTTATCAAGGCTGCTCCTTGCTCTTTGCCCGAATGTTACCACATGTAAGCCTCAGATTTCTTCTCATGGTTTATTATTTCTGCTCCACTGAACATTAATACCAGTCACCATTTATGTGCCCCAATGTAAAAGAAAGCCATTTTATGTGATTTTCTAGGTGGGATCCAGTTCGCAACAGCAAAATTGCCACTTCTTCAGCTCATGGACTGTGGAATGAGCTTACGTTCTAATTTGCAGAATGAAAAACAGGGGGCATTTTGTAGTGAAATTAATGGAGGCATTAGATTCTGTCCAAAATTACCTACCTCGAAAAAGCAGCCTATGTACCAAAAGCTAATTATAAAGCATGGTAATTTGAAGAAGCTGAGTCTATGGGGCTGTTCAGCAATAGATGTAAGCCTTATAATTTTGCCAGCATCGATTCATTCAAGTGCTTATTCATATGGTCTTGTTACTAATTTCACATTTGGCAGGCTTTATATGTAAATTGTCCAGAGCTGAATGATCTCAATCTCAACTCTTGTACAAATCTACATCCAGGTATTGTGCCCTTCACTTTTTCTTCAGCTTGTCAAGTTGGTAAATAGTTATTACCATTATTAACAATTTAAAATACTTGCCACAGAGCGGTTGTTTCTTCAGTGTCCAAATTTGAAGAATGTGCATGCATCGGGATGCCATGATATGTTGATTGGTGCAATCAGAAACCAGGTACTAATTTGTTAACCCATTTCACTCCCAAGTGAATCTTAATTTCAGCTAGAGCTTCCTTTTGCAACTTGTCAGATATGTGTGCATCAGCCAGACGATTCAGGGTTACTGGATGTGCACATTTGAGGTGCTAAGCAGCAAACCATTCACTATTAGCAATCAGAAAGTGGAAAATATGTTATTGCAAGCTTAGCTGCATATTGCCCCAGAGCCCAGAACGTTCCTCACCAGTGCATTTGGCTTATCCAACATATGTAGGCGTGCCCAGAATTAGGCTCAGCAAAACAGACCGACCAAACTTTTTTTGAAAGTGCAGCACGAGCATTGCTGCAAAGCTATTATTAAGATGGAAATAGAAGAAAAGGGTGGGCCCTGTTTTTTAAGGAAAAAACCGGACCCGAGAAAAAACCTCACAATTCACCCCCACTGACTACTCTCACAATAAAACCACTCCAGACTTTAAGGAAGCACTAAGAACAGAAGAAGAAGAAAAACCCACAGGAGGCACTACTTCGTAAACTTAGATGACAAAGCGAATCCACGGTGAGAACCGCATCCTTGATCGCCGAGGCCACCGCTCTGGCGATCCGACCATCCCTTGAAAATGCGCCGATTTCTCTCTAGCCATAAATTCCACCGTAAGTAGATGCAGAGGCCGTCCGGATCTCTTCTTATTTCTTTGTCGAATCGAGATCCGAGCTTCCACCACGCCGCAGCATAATCGAGCCATTGTGACTCGTGTTTTGGCACCACTCAATTTCCCCATCGTAATAGGAGAGTCCACACTGCTCTCAGCGAATGGGCAATCTTTACAGAGATGACTTGGCGTTTCTCGTGACACGCTGCGCAGAGGGCCGCGCTTATGCTACATGGCCACCCCTTTTGAGCATGTTATCTGCTATTAAAATTTTGTTGTGGCGGCGTTGTCCATGCAAAGAATCGACATTTCGGTTCAGCTTTTGCCTTCCATATCTGGCAGATCTTCATCTTGCAATAAACCGTGTGAAATTGCATCAAGTATGCGCTCCTTGTTGAGTATTGCCCATCTGCTGTCCAACGCCAGGTTATCTGATCATCCCTCCCTTCATCCCTGTTGATTCTACGAATTGCTTCAAATAGTGCCACAAACTCCCTGATTTCATTTTCTGAGTTCACCGGGGTGCAAAAGCGGATACAGTAGTTATTTTTCAAGGCTCGGTGGACAAGAATATTCTTCCTTCTTGCTACACGGAAGAGGTGTGGTGCGATGTTTTTGGTGCTTGTCCTTCCACCCAACTTGATCTCCAAAAGTCTCATGAGTCTACCGCTTCCTACCCGACCACCGCTGAGGCATTGAAGAGAGCGATATCCGCTTTTATCACATGGCGCTCCATCCCGATCCGAGCCCCTGCGTTGTTTTTCCATCTAAACCAGAGCAGCCAGAACCTAAGTGCTCGCGGTTGCCCAGTCTTTAATACTAAGTCCCCTTTGCTTTTTGGCCTCTGGTGAGAGGCCAATTGATTAAGCAATGGTCCTCCACTACGCTTTCTCGCTTTTTTCCTCTCCGAGAAAGCTTCTTCTTATTTTGTCGATGCTTCTAATAAGCCACTTTTGAGCCGAAACACCATCATATGATATATCGGTTGATGACAACACCGATCTAACAAGGGTTTCCCTTCCGGCCCTGGAGAGCAGTTTCCCTTGCCACCCTGCCAACCTGCTGCTTATTTTATCAATCAAAGGTTGAATTTCCATCCTTCTTAGATGCCTGATGTGTAATGGCAATCCGAGGTACCTTCCTGGGAAGGTTGAGAGTTTCCCAGTGAAAACATTCAGCAACTCTTGTACTAGGTCATTTTGGCATCTGATAGGGTAAATTTCTGTTTTGGAGAAGTTGATTGTTAGGCCTGAGCATCTTCCAAAAGTATCCAATATTCGACTCAGGGCTGTCAGTTCCGCTACATCTGCATTTAAAAATATCCCCGCATCATCAGCGTAAAGTGAGCATCTTAGTCTTGCATTTATTGGTAGAACTGGTTTTAGGATACCCCGACTCGCTGCTAGTTCGATCAAATTTTGTAATGGATCCATTGCAAGGATGAATAGTAAGGGAGATAGAGGGTCTCCCTGTCGCACACCACGCACATGTCTTATTGGCTCCGTCGGTTGCCCATTGATTAAGATCCGCGAGGATGAGGTCCTGAGGATTGCAGCCACCCATTCTCGCCATTTGCAGCCAAAGCCTAGCGCCTGGAGTACCTCGAGAAGATAAGCCCGCCATCGAGTCGAATGCTTTTGAAATATCCAATTGATGAAGAGAGCGGCTTTGGTCTTTGTGTAGTTGGCGGATAACCCTTTGAACATATAAAAATTGTCGTGTATGCATCTTTTCTTTATGAAAGCGTTACGTGAGATCGAGACCAATTCCTCTAGCTTGGGAGCCACCTATTTGCGTGATTTTAGTAATGATCTTCATGAAGTCGCTAATGAGACTAATTGGCCTGAAATTTTCCAGTCTATCTGCGCTTTCAGTTTTCGGGAGCAGAATAATGTTCGCTTCATTTAACTTATGCAACTTGTCATGACGGAGATTGAAGAAGTCCTTGATTGCTTCCACTAGGTCTGATTTAATTATGTGGAGACATGCTTTGTAGAACAGACCGATATAGCCATCCGGTCCCGGTGATTTTAGTGTTGGCAGTTCTTGAATGGTATCCTCCACTTCATTGTCCGTGATAAAGGTCTCTAGATCGCTGAGGTCCCTCGCATTGTAGCCCAAGGTATCCCATAGTAGAGATTTGTCCCTCACTCCGTGTCCGCCTAATACCTTTTTGAAATATTCGTAAGCTTCTGTTAGTTTGTCCTGCTGTTCAAACATTATTCGGTCATCTCTTTGAAGCACCCGAATCACGTTCTTTCGCCGCCTTGAGCTGGCCATTAGGTGGAAAAAACGAGTGTTGGAGTCCCCTAGTCTGATTTTTGTTAATCTTGAATGCTGGCGCGCTCTTGATTTCTGTATTGCCGCCAGGCCGAGCAGCTTGGCTTTGAGAGTTTTCCGGAGTTCTATTTCATTCTGTGATAACGAGCGTCTTTCTTGCGTGCACTCTAGGATTGTGAGAGTGACTTGAATCAAGGCTGTTTGCAGAGTAATGCTCGCAAAAATTTTTCTCCTCCACTTCTTTAGCGCGATAGCTGTTCTGTTCATTTTGACGTACAGCCACTGCATCGAGTTCGATGTGTGGACTGGCTGGTTCCAGGATTGTGCCACGGTTTCCTGGAACCCGGGCATCGAAGTCCAGCACGCCTCGAAACGAAATCCTCTGAAGTACTCAAAACTTGCGTCTCCTTGCATGAGGAGCGGGCAATGATCTGATGTCATAGATGCTAGAGCGCACAGATCCGCATTTGGGAATGTTTCATGCCATTCTGTTGTAGCCAGGAAACGATCTATTCTTGTCATGGTGGGTTGTTGTTGTTCATTGGACCAAGTGAACCTACGACCCTGGAGGTCAAGTTCGAAAAGCTGCAGAGTATTGATCGTGTGGTTGAAGCGTTGCATCATTCTTCTATTTGTCAAACCTCTATTCTTTTCCCTTGCTTGTCTAATTAGGTTGAAATCCCCCACGATCAACCAACTCGGAAGCACCATTTCCCTTAGATCTTCTAACTCAGAGAGAAAGTTTCTTTTCTCCACGTCTGATTGTGGACCATATACTCCAGTAATGTCCCAGGTCTCCTCGTCCAATCGTGACGCCAATGTCGCCGTGATCGTGTTGGGAGTGGTTCTAGCATTTTGGAGGTCGTACAGATCTTCCAAGACCGCCAGGAGAATTCCTCCCGAGGCACCATTGGAAGGGGTATAGGCTGTCTGGTTGGCCATTCTCGCTCCCAGAGTTTCAGTTAGCAAACTTGTAGTCCAATTTTCTATTTTCGTTTCCTGAAGACAAACAATCGTAGCACCCGTTGACTGTATTAGTTGCCTAGTGCTCGCTCTTTTTGCCGGGTTGTTTAGACCTCTAACATTCCATGAAAGAATATTACATTTTGCAGGCATTAAAGACTAGCAATTCCACTGGTGGAAGGGATGTGTACCAAACAGAAAGGGGACATAAAGCATAATTCATTAAAAGTCCACATCCTGACATGAACCGGCTAAGGGGATTCAACCCTGCGCGCCAAGGTCGGTCTCTGCGCCACATAGAAGAGGGGCAGAACACCATTGGCACTACACCACCTTTGACACACAACAACCGACGTGGGGTTCTAAATTCCCAGCACCCAGGCCTAATGGCCTGTAATACAATGGCAGATAATACAACAGTCTCACACCGCACATCAATTAAGCTAACATTGTAATTAAGAGGAGCATCCCTAGCTATTTTTGGACTGACATGAGGTTGCACCAACTCATCTTGTGGCATGAGAGGAAAATGCAAACTCCACTTCTGGCGACCTCCCACAACTGTCTTATACCGCACATCAATTAAGCTAACATTGTAATTAAGAGGAGCAGCCCTAGCTATTTTTGGACTGACATGAGCTTGCACCAACTCATCTTGTGGCATGAGAGGAAAATGCAAACTCCACTTCTGGTGGCCTCCCACGATCAACCAATCAGCCTCGCGTCCATCCTTGCTCCCATGTTCCCCTTGCCTATTTTCTTCTCACCTCTGTGCTTATTCTTGCCCTGGTTGACCAGCTCAAGGATGGCCTCCATCTTTTCCTTGCTTAATGGCTGCTCGAAGAAACTGGCGATCTGCTCAAAAAGATCATTATGTGAGCGATCGTTAAGTAATTGATTCTGTTGCTCCGGTGGGGAAAGTTCTTTAAGTTTGGATGCAAGCACTTCTTGAGCTAATTTGATTGCTCCCGATTTAATCCCTGTTCTAGCTTTGGCTTTTGCCGCTAATCTGATGCTTTTTCTTTGGGTGTATCCTTTGGAAGATGTACCTCTGTTTTCAAGATTGGGTTGCTGTCGATTATTAAGGCATGGGGGGGTATGTATGATAGGAGTTTCCGGGTTGTGCGACACTGCCAGTATGAATTCCTCTAGACCCATTTGATTGTTTGTTGAGCTGTGCTGTGTCGACTGAGGGGCTTGAGCAATCTGCGCAGCATGGTGTGTCTGTGTCTGTGTAGCCTCAGATGTTGGAGTTTCTAATGGAACCACTAGTGATGCTGTTGGTAAAGCCTGTGAGGTTAAAGTTTGCGGTGCATTATCTTCAGCTATTATGGCTTGTATCATTGGCGCTAAATTTTCTGGTATTGTTGGTTGTGGTGCTGGTGCCTGAAGGTCATGCTCTACAGGGTTTGTGTCATTATCTTGCGTTGGTTCGTCCTGGGGGTCATTGGGAGATGGTTCCGCCTGGGAACCACTAGACTGGGTACATTGAGGTTGTCCTGTAGCCAGACCGACTAGGTGGGCACTTTCCGGCTGAATCGACACACCCGATTGACAATGCACCGACCTAAGCGGCTCCTTCACCACTAACAGACCTTGATCTTTGCAGAGGTCAATATTGGTGCCGAGAGGAGCTTGTGACAGGGGTTTTACAGGGCTGTGTGCTATTTTAGTGATGTAGTCTACTAAGGCCCCTTGGTTAGTAGCTAGGCTTTGCTCACAGTGTAATTCATCTATGATTGGTATGCTTTGCACAGCGGGCCCAGGATGTTGTGTCATTTGGTGGTTGTCGGCATGATTTTGCTGTGTCTGAGACTCCTGTTCTACAAGCCGGCAAGGAGCAGTGTTTATTTCCCCTTGGTTGCTAAGGACACCAATTTGACGTTGTTCCAAGGGAGTGTCGATATAATTAAGTGACCCATTAACACATTGCCGAGTGGAATTTGTAATTGGCTTCGACATCGACACGGAGGTAATTTTATTTTGAAGTGGCGAAGGGGAGTGAACTAGCTGGTCACTTTTTTGTAACTGGACAGTTGGTGGACTGTGCACCTCACTAATACACCGGTCATTCAAAGAAGTATCAATCCGCCCAGATGAGGGGGCAAAAACCTGGACAAGCGACTGGTGCAGTGCTACTGGGTGTGTGGATACTGAATGAGGTACCTGAGAGCATTCAGGTGGTTGACATACCTGCAATCCCAGTTGAACATCTGCCTCCGAGCAGATGCTTTTCGCCCCCACGCCTTTCTGGCTCTTCCTCCTGTAGGTGACGGGAGGATCAGCAAATGTAACCCTCCTCTGCCCCTTCACTTGCGCAGTCTTCTCCTGTGCCGGCTTCATTGGCAGAGGCTTGTCATACTCGGCTTTCTCTGGCTTGTCTTCAGTGGTGGTGCTAGGCTTGCGCTTCTGAAGGTGGAGCGGTGACAGGTCCTTGTAGCGTCTTGAGGATGAGCCAGCGAAGCCGCGCCAAGAAGAGCTGTGGCAGTCCGCCACCCCCCTCTGCACCTTGAGTTGCGCACCCAGCTCGAGACACTGCGGTGTCTGCGAGCGTTGCGGTGACGATCGCCGTGGTTGTTGTTGTCGTCGTCGTGGTCATCATGGCGCCGGTGGCGGCTGTAGCTTCTATCATTGTCCAGTTCCACCCGCTCCCTCCGCTCCCCCACTTCATCCGGGGCGCCATATGCCCAGACAAATTCTCTGCGCTGTTTACGGTTCGGGGGACCCCCCAAGCCACCGCGACCACGGAGGAATGAGAGATCCTCCACGACCTCCAAATGGTTGCGAAGATTGAACACCTGTCCTCGCTTCAAGTCAGAAGGCTCGTCGTAGTGAGGCGCCGCTTGAGGTAGAGGGATGTTGACAGGAGGGGGCTCTCTGTCAGGCTCTATGATCGTCAAGCTTACCTCCTTCGGGATATTGCAAGGGTCAGAACACCAAGCCCAAAGGTCAAATGATCTTGTGCGCTCTCTGCGCCTTGTGCGCTCCTGCACAAAGTGGATCGCGCAGCTCGGACCTAAGGCTCTCGCCGCCACCTCCTCGCTCCAGCAGTGCACAGGGACACCTTCTACGCGGACCTTTACATGGAACTCGTAGTTGACATTTGTTGCGTAGCGCTGCTCAGACCATGCTGCAAAACTGAAGTCACGGCCCCGGTAAGGCACCACCGCAGCATTTGCCACCCTCCGCCTGACCGCCGCCTCGGAGAAGATGACCAGGAACTGTTCCGGATAGTGCTTGACAAGATGAAAATCGCCGTGGCCGAGATTGAAGCGCTCACGCAGCATGTCGCTCACGGTGAACGTCTCCACCTCATGGCTGTTCCCCTCGAACCAGCACACCGCCGCCCGATCGATGAGCTCATCGCGGCGGCGCTTGATTGCCCCGGTAGCAGAGACGGCGCAATAGGCCCTAGCAGGCCTGGCCTTCGGATCTCCTGGGTACCTCGCTGCCATTCCGACACCGCCTCGGACAGCTTCGCAGTAGGATTTGGAGTGTAGTCGGCGCTGCACGGTGGAGGAACGACCTGAGGCTTGATGAGTTTGAGCGTTAGTCCCCCTGGAGGTTTTGTAGGACTCCCGGCTGGTGCTTGAATTACTTCTGCAATTGATAGCCCTGTGCCCAGAGCGGAGGCAACGCCAGCATCTTGCAGGTTCTCCACAGATACCAGCAATGTGTTCCCGTGAAAAGCAATTAAAACATCTCCCTTTTAGTTTCAGCTTGAAGAAGTCCGCGCCGCTGAGCCTTGGAATTGAATGCTGAGGGATGCCTTTTGGAGCTAGGCGTGCCTGACATTTCCGCCACCAATATTGAGGCTTGACTTGCGTCCATCCATCCGAATCCCCATATGGCACCCTGGACATTGATGCATCCTGGGCGGGTCGACGCGAGCTTTGATCTTCGAATGCGATTGTCGAGGAGGGCCTCTTCAAGGGCTGCTGGAAACCTGCCTGGGGCTGGCTGGATGCACGGTTGAGCGAGCGGGATCCACGAGCCCTGTCTACGTCGCCTTGAATCCATTTCTCCTTAACGGAGGCTGGTATTCTGGATTTCAGGATCTCTTCCTCGGCCGCCGCTATTGAATGTTGCCCTGCTTTGAGGATTTGAATGCCTCCTGTTCTCCCCTGATGGGTGCCGGCCTGCCCTGGTGCCGCTTCCAAAGTTACCAATGAATGACGCCCTGACTTTGCTTCCTCTATCATCGAGGGCTGTTGATGCGCTTTGACTCCTCCTTGGGCTTGCCTCCTGGCCAAGGAAGGCTGACGGAGGGAAAAACTTGGCGAAGACGGTGGATCTTCCCCCAAATCCAACCCGCAGCCTTCCATACCTGGCACCTCCTTGCGACCCGGCCCTTGACCATCACAGGAGATTTGATGCAAATCCGGACCTATGGCTAGAAGATCGGTAATGGGGGGATACGGATCTGTTGAAATCTTAGCTGATTTGTGGGGAGATCGGCTGGGATTTGGGTGGAGGGGGGGAAGATGCGAAGGAGGCGACATGGTCCAAACCAGTTAGGTAAACAAGTGCCTCCTGTTCCTAAATTAGACCGACCAAACTGTCCTAAATGTTTGTAACTCCTTGTTTGGTTTGCAATTTAGTAGGAAAAAATTAGTGCCTTGTTTCCAATTTCGCGGGGAAAATGATTTAATTTGGCTTTTGTTTTTTGGTTTGTTTTTACCCTTCAGAAACTGAAAAACTGAAAGAACCTAATGAAGCAATGTGTATCAACTGGAGTCTAGCAAGGAGTAAACAGCAATGAAGCTGAAGGTGTATCAGGCTGTAGGCAATCTTTAGCTTAGAAACCATACTATTGGAATTGGTGCATGTACATTACAACGGCTGGTGCCCTGTGTAGCGTGTAACTGATGTTGTAACCTAAGAGTTTGTAACAGCCACCTTTTTCTCTTAATTTAGTGGAAGCAATCCTCCTGCGCTCCCAACAAAAGATTATAGCACATGTTTTTTTGAGCCCCCCCTCCCTCTTTGTAAAGGATATAGCCGACTTCAGTGACTTGGTCACAGGCCTGCAATTTCATAACAGGCCCACTACATGAAGATGAGTAATAATAGAGCACCACCTGTGTACCCAAACCCTAGAAACTTATCAGTCTCCTTATGGCTCTTGAGTTCTTGCTCCTATCGGGTTGGTGCTTGATCTAGTGCGCGTGTTGTCATCTACCTTGTGTGACTTTTTGTCATAATCCTATGCATTGCTGGCATCTGATCTGTGTGTTAACACAAGGAATTTCGGGGCGAGCTGCACATGTGATATCGTGACTCCACACCATCCATGTGAGGCCATGACTGATGGTGTGTCAAGACTATCATATACTTTGTTGAATTGTTAAAATTAAAAAAATGGCATCTTTGGTTGCTTTTGCCATTAATTGTCCGTTGTGAACTTATTGTTGAGCTGTCACAGGTGGAGAAACTTTGTGCTAGACTGTGAAATGAAACCCATAGTATGATGCTGCTAGACAGCACTACTTTTTGAGATAGCATAATGTTATTGGCAGTTGCCAATTGGTTTTTTCCAGCTTGAAATGTGTTACCGCTTATTTACACAAACATGAACCAGATTATAATTTGTGAAATTTCAAAACCGAAAGAAAGAACCAAAAATAACTAAATTGAGTAGCTAATAATCCCAATGCACACTCCTAAACAAAATGGGTGGGACTCTTATTTATTGCAACTGCCAAATTAACTGATACTGTTCAGAAACTTGGCCAACTTATTTTACTAACTTGCATTTGAGCTGTCTCTTTTTTTTTAAAAAAAAAAATTTGAAGAGCATTAGCCCTGTCTTTCGTTTTCCAATGTATTGCCAAAATTTTTGCCAGGTTCTGAATGAGTTCGCTGCAGCTGAACCACATCTTCCATGCAAGCGGCTAGCAGATGGTTCAAAACGGGTTCAGCTCCCACAATTCCCACAACAGGAGGTAAACCTTATCCTACAGAGCTGCGATATCTCCTAATCGTTATATCAAGGTATCTGCTAACTCTTGTATTTCTTTCAGCCATCGGAGGGCATAAAATGGACTGGATTAAGGCGGACTCAGTGCACCGTGCATCTTGGTTCTTGATTAATAGTAAGATAACCAGAGCTAGGGAACTGAGCATTGTACACACCCTAATTTGTGAAATTATATACTGGTGAATATTATTAATTTGTTGTGTTCCTCCAAACCCATAATATATCTGTAATGCGCTTGTTGTATAAGCTGCTACCTGGAAGTAGAACTTGTATCAATTACTTCTGGGTTTCCTGCAGTTTATTCCGCCTGGCCTGTGGGGCTTTGTAGAACAATAATATGTAGCCATGACCCTGTATTCTCTTCGGGACAATAAAGATACTGAATCCTTTGGACTGTTCTACTCGGCATGTTTAAATGTATTGCTTGGTACAGCTGCATTGTCCTGCTACTGTCGTTTATATATGCAATTGTTATGGTATATGGCCGGGGGCATATCCAGTGCGATCAGCATTTTGGTGCAATCATCGTGCAATCCAATTAAGAAAAGTTTCAAAAAATTCTGAAAAAAATCATGGATGTATATCTTATCTTACTCCATCTACAAATAAAATTTCATGATCAAATTTGTGCAATCACCGTGCAATCCATGATTTTTTTCAGAATTTTTTGAAACTTTTCTTAGTTGGATTGCACGGTGATTGCATCAAAATGCTGATTGCACTGGATATGCCCCCTATATGGCCAGCAGTTTGATCTAGATTTCATCTATAATGTAGCGTTTTCTTGTTATTACTCCCTTCATTTTTTTTTAGACAATGGAATTACTCCCTTCATTTGATAATATTATTCTATTTTCTTGGGAATTGTCGTTCCACAGTAAGATTGAGTAGTTGGAATATATCTTATTTAATAGTGGGTTGCATGGTCCAATCTTATGAATCATTTCTTTGATTTTGTCTCAGTCCTCATTTGGTGGTAGGCCATACATTGCGAAACGAAGGGGTGGTATTTCAAGATGAACTGTTGTCCTAGAGGTTAAACAAAAAACCATTTGGATATCTGTAGTGTGTTCTGTTTATTGACCAAACAATTCAGATTTATTTTTCTTTTTCTTGATATCAATAGAGCGAAGGGTTGAAGGTGTGGGGGATGGTAAACCATCAAAATTGTGACGCCCGCTTTCTCTGGGACCACTGTTTATCCTGACAATTCGTGTGAATCCTCGTGTAAGATGGGTCGTACCAGGTATATTACCTTCTGCTTCATATATGCATTGTAATTTGTGAACATATGCTTTTCTGTTTTTAGACTACTTGTGCGCTGAAATTGTTATGGTAGTTGTCCGTTTTTTGTTCGAGAGGACAATAGATTGATCTTGTCCTAGATTGGGTTTTACACTATTCAATACAAAATATATATCTACGATCGTGGCCGGAGGGGAGGCAATAGATTGATCTTGTCCTTTGGCTTGTTTTGGGAAGAAAGGCTAAAGGTTATCTGACCCCTTGCTATCGATTCAATTCCTGAAAACGTACAGTTCCTTACAACTTGGCTTGGATTCGAGGGGCCGGGATTCAATAGCAACGGAGTCTATATTAGTTAAATATCTCCTTCAAACATCCCCTGTGGAGCAGCACCAGCTCTCATTCCTGGCCAATGAACCAGGCGTACGTATTCACCAGATCCTTGTATTATATGTAGTTCGAGAGAGCTTAAGCTAGGTTATATATCTGACGACACTTACTCCCACGGTACCTGGCCGACGAGCATCCAGTCGCCGACCTTGTCCTCGTACGTCGGCACGTACTCGGATCCGTTGAGCAGATCCATGAGCTTGCTCTCCTCGTTCATGCCCTTCGTCCCCTGGGAGCCGCAGTTGCCTGAACAATTTTGAACAGCATCGCAGCGCGACGTTAGAAACAGAACTACAACGCAGTAATAAGTTTGGCGAGTGCACGCACGTATGTGAGTTAGTATATCCGTACCAACGGTGAAGGAGCTGGACATCTTCTCGAGTGCCTTGGACAGCTCCTGGTAGCTCTTGTACTCAGGGGCGGATCTACAGGGTATGCCAGGTATGCCACGGCATACCCTGTAGATTCGGCTCAATACAGTCTATATACAGTGATTATCTTATATAGTCAGCTTGTAAAGGTCATAACTTTAGATCCGTAAATCCGATTGAGCTGATTCTTATTGGGTTAGTTTAGAAATTGAATCTAGTTTCTACAGTTAAAATTTCACATCAATCCAACGGTTGGATCTTCAGTAATTACTGTTTTACTTAACATGTGTCAGTCTGTTTTTGCTGAAACCGAAATAGTTTTTTATAATTTGTTTAGGGGTGATTTGAGAATCAATAAAAATTTATTTTAGCTTCCGCGCAATCATTCACTCCCCTCTGATTGCTATATTAGTGTATATCGATCCTACATGTGATTTGAGTGTAAGACTGCTAGTTGATTTATAGAGTAGAAACAAATATAATTGTTACTTTGCTAGAGACTAGAGAGTTGCTTGTTGATGCATTGCTTTTTTTTGTTTGTAGAGTTGTTGAATTATGAAGAGGAATGAGATATTGCATCTCTTTTTTTGAAACATGCAAAGAAAGAAGGCTACTCCGCTTCATTTCCTTCCATGGCTCGCTTAGAACCGTAGCGGAAGATGAACCTCAAGAGCAAGAGATAGTAATTGAAGAAATTATGAATCCTATACCATCTTCTCCGTCTTCGTTCCCTTGATAATGTCTCTCCACCCAAGACGCACCGCCACCGCCACCACCACCGTCTATGATATCAATCGCCTTTCACATGATCCATGTGAAAGGCTGCCCATTCAAAGTTATCCTGTTAATGATCAAGATGCAATTCGAAGAGCATATATTCTTAAAGGTCCATTCCAACTATATGCACATGAATTTCCAAAAAGGAAAATTGGAAATAGAGATCGTCAATTCAATTTTGTATGGCTCTCTTGCCGGAGCTCCTCGCTCGCCGCCTTCCCGGCGTCGTTGCATGGCATGTGTAGATTTTTTGCAACGGTTGAAAATATAATCTCATGCCAAGTATGTATAGAATATGACAGTTTCTAATCTTGTTGCATACTAATTATTAATGAGCTGATTGTTCTTTTGGTTATCTAGTCAGAAAAGGGTTGCACGGCATTTCATTTTCATGTGGCACATATAAAATCGATGAGGTATGCAATTTTATTATAAGTGTTACATGGGGCTAAGTCGTCATATACTTGAACAATCATATTCCTACCTAGATACGTATGTGAATTTGTAGTTTTCGAGTATGCGAACTACTGGTTTTTAGGTATACAAGTATGGAGAACAAGATGGAGGGCAGCTTCTATCTCCGGATTTAAATACTTGAGATAAATGGGGTATATATATACAATATAAAAAAGTTGGAGGTATGTAGAACATTTTTTACTCATGAATCATCGAAGTCATATTGTGCAGAAATTGGATCGAAGAGGTATATGTGATTTGAAGGAAAAAGAAGGTATATATATGTGATTAGGAAAAAGATGTACCCCAAATTTAAAGAGAAAAGGTATGCACATATACCTTACATATATGTACATGGCATGTATAGATTTTTTGCAATGGTAAAAAAATTTAATCTAATGCGAGTATGTGCCAAATCTGCCATTTTGTGTATCTTGTTGCATGCTAATTATTAATGAGTTGATTATTCTTTTGATCGGTTATCTAGTCAGAAAAGGCTGTATGGCATTTCATTTTCATGTGGCGTGTAAGTCGATGAGGTATGTAATTTTATCATTAGTATTACACAAAGGCCGAGGCGAGCATATACTCGTACAATAATATTCCTAGCTATATGCGTGAGTATTCGAATGCATATTTTTTGAGTATGCTAGTATTTGTGAGTATGTGAAGTAGTAGTTTTTTGAGTATATGAGTATGGAGAAAAAAAGATGGACGGTCGTTTCTACCTTCTTATCTCCGACCTTGTCCTCGTACGTCGGCACGTACTCGGATCCGTTGAGCAGATCCATGAGCTTGCTCTCCTCGTTCATGCCCTTCGTCCCCTGGGAGCCGCAGTTGCCTGAACAATTTTGAACAGCATCGCAGCGCGACGTTAGAAACAGAACTACAACGCAGTAATAAGTTTGGCGAGTGCACGCACGTATGTGAGTTAGTATATCCGTACCAACGGTGAAGGAGCTGGACATCTTCTCGAGTGCCTTGGACAGCTCCTGGTAGCTCTTGTACTCAGGGCGGATCTACAGGGTATGCCAGGTATGCCACGGCATACCCTGTAGATTCGCTCAATACGTCTATATACAGTGATTATCTTATATAGTCAGTTTGTAAATGTCATAACTTTAGATCCGTAGATCCGATTGAGCTGATTCTTATTGGGTTAGTTTAAAAATTGAATCTAGTTCCTACAGTTAAAATTTCACATCAATCCAACGGTTGGATCTTCGTTAATTACTGTTTAAGTTAACATGTGTCAGTCTGTTTTGGCTGAAACCGAAACAGTTTTTTATAATTTGTTTAGGGGTGATTTGAGAATCAATAAAAATTTATTTTAGCTTCCGCGCAATCATTCACTCCCATCTGATTGCTATATTAGTGTATATCGATCCTACATGTGATTTGAGTGTAAGACTGCTAGTTGATTTATAGAGTAGAAACAAATATAATTGTTACTTTGCTAGAGACTAGAGAGTTGCTTGTTGATGCATTGCTTTTTTTTGTTTGTAGAGTTGTTGAATTATGAAGAGGAACGAGATATTGCATCTCTTTTTTCGAAACATGCAAAGAAAGAAGGCTCATCGCCGCTTCATTTCCTTCCATGGCTCGCTTAGAACCGTAGCGGAAGATGAACCTCAAGAGCAAGAGATAGTAATTGAAGAAATTATGAATCCTATACCATCTTCTCCGTCTTCAGTTCCCCTTGATAATGTCTCTCCACCGGCATCAGCACCGCCACCGCCACCACCACCGGTCTATGATATCAATCGTCTTTCACATGATCCATGTGAAAGGCTGCCCATTCAAAGTTGTCCTGTTAATGATCAAGATGCAATTCGAAGAGCATATATTCTTAAAGGTCCATTCCAACTATATGCACATGAATTTCCAAAAAGGAAAATTGGAAATAAAGATCGTCAATTCAATTTTGTATGGTTTGCTAAGTATCGCTGGCTTGAATATAGTATCAAAAGGATTCGTGTTTTGTTTTGTATGCTACTTGTTCAAAGATAACAAATGTAAGGGTAAGGGCCGATACATTTACTATTAGAAGGCGGAGGCCGACAGAAGGACAATAAGTAATATTGTATTCTTTGAACTGTTGTTGGTGTGTAAGCTTCTTTTATGCATATTTCATACTTAAAATATTCGAACTATTTATATTGTAATTTATACTTGTATTATTATGTTTCTCGACAACATTCGTAGTAATTTATCGAATTGTTCATTGGATTTTATCGAATTGTATATTATAGTATTAGTTATACCCTAACTTAAAATTCTAGATCCGCCACTGCTTGTACTACATGCTGATCGAGGTCCACCTTGCGCAGGTAGGGCGCGCCGTCCATGCTCACCTTCACGACCACTGCACCGGCGGCGGACTTGTCGCCGTCGTCCTTGCTGCCGCCTTTCTCGGCGTGCGCGGTCAGGATGTTTTTCCGGATCGAGTGACCGGACGGGCGGCCACCCCACCACCTGTGTCCTGATCCGTTAAAAAAGTTGAGTTGTTCAGACCTCAGGCGTTCTATATGTTCTTCGATTATGCAAGTCCGAATGTTTGCAACACAGGAATTTCAGGTCCCATTTTGGGAGTGGGAATTTTCCACTTCCAAAATGTGAGTTGAACTCTTGTGTTCCAAACAGGCCCACATATATATTCTAAAAAAAATTCGGCCTTTCAAGCGGGCTTTACGAAGCCACTGTACAAACACTTTTTATTTAGCCGTTTCAATGGAGAGCGTCATTGCTTTCTACTTAGACGGTCATGGTCAAGTGACTTTTCCTGCTAGAAGCTAGCATGCATATGTCTGGTCTCTGTTTATACTCCACTCCCACTACAGGGAAAAACAGTAATTTCGACAGCCAAAACCGTCCACCCTAGATGCAAAACCGTCCACCATAAGTAGGGTCGACAGCTGGCCGTCCACCTTAAGCCGCCGAAAGTAAGTGGTCGACCATAATAGTAAATTCGACGGGCAGGCTGTCCACCCTATTAGGGTCGACAGCCAAATGTAGGCCGTCCACTCTAGACTAGCTAAGGTGGACGGCAAAAAGTAGCTGTCCACTCTAGACTAGGGTGGACGGCCGCCTCTTGGCTGTCGACCATAATAATTATGGTGGACGGCTTTTTCCACGTTGCCGTCGACCCTAATAGTTATGCTGGACGGCTTTTTCCACGTGGCCGTCGACCCTAAGAGATTTGGTGGACGACTTTTTCCACGTGGCCGTCGACCCTAATTAATCGGCATAAAAAAAAAACAGTCGCCCGATCCTACCACTGCTATTAGTTGTTGATGAAATGAGAGCTCTTCTGAAGTTTACTCAAATGAAACCCAAAAAAAGAAACAGAACACAAATAATACCTCAACTCATTAAGTGACAGTTGTGTAACCTGATATATTCCCTATAATTTTGCACAGCAGATCATTTATATTCACTAAATGGAGTTCAAGCAATGCAAATCACCAAGAGTGCTGTACTGTAGTCTAGATACAAGAAATCTACTTATTGCCATAAATGCACATGTGCTTGAACATGTCATCCTAGAGATGCTTAACAACTAATTGGATCAGCAAATTAAATAATTTACCATAATACAGTATGAGCTTTGTTGAAAAGAATATATAGCGTGAAGTGATATACCATTTGCCCCTCTTGAATTTTCCTAGCAGCAAAGAGCTAGCCCCCATCCATGTATTCCAGATCGGCCACAAGAGACCCTCTTGTTTTCAGTTTTCTGAAATCAACAAACATAGAGTTTATCACGTGCTGACATATTGTAAGAACAGCAATCCCTCAAACTAACCTGTAAATTACGAAGCCGTTCTTTAAACGTACAAAAAGGTTGGTCATCCTTCTGATCCTGTTACCAAGAGAACAAGTTGCATAAATGCTTCCAGAATTCAATAGTTACTGAAAAGAAAGAAAATGCATCTAGAATTCAATAGTTACTGAAAAGTTTTATTACTTGTTCCTACAATGCATCCCATTAGTAAATGGAAAATTGTTTTGTGATTGCTTACAGCCAACTGACTCAAACATCATTGACTGATTGCTGTATAGGCTGGACCTGTAAATGGAATTAAAGGATGCATCCACCGAAGAGTAACAACAGCTGACCAAACCAAGGAACCAAAAATTCACGACTGTTTCAGTTCACCCAGACAACAGGCATCTCAATTTGCTACCAGTTTTCTGCTAACTTGCATGGACAATGAATTCTATGAACCATTGGACCTTAGTCCATTAGCACATAGCTAAATTTGGAGGAATATCCAACTATAAAATCGAAGAAGCCTCTGACTGGGAATAAATGTGGGGGACAAGACAACCAGTAAACACTACATTTTAACAGCTAACGGTCCATTAGAACATGGGCATTATGCAACCTTTCTTTCTACTAGCAACCTAAACAAATTCAACAACTTCCACTTATAAGATGCTTATTACACAATGGACTTCATTTTCTTTTTGATAGGGAGATGGACTTTTTTCTTGATAAAACATAGTACCCATAGACCTTTTCCAAAGCATAAAGCATGGACAGAACTGGCGCACTTTTTTTCCCGTTAGGGTAGACGGTGGTTCTTTTGGCCGTCGACCTTAATTTTTTTTTGGTGGACGGGATGTTTTGGCCGTCTACCATATTTGTAGCCGTCGAGAATAAATACTTTTCCTGTAGTGTCCACTTGCTAAAAACTTCTGTGTCAGATCGAGTGGTTTTTTAGGTTAACCCAAACATATCGATCGATACTAGCTAATAAACTTTATATTAAGCTCTCTTTCTTCCTTTAGAAGATGGGAGGTTCTTAATTAAAAGGCTAAGCACTCCCAAACATGGCCGTACTTGGTAACCAACATGGGCACATGCATGCATGCACGTAAGAGGATGCATGCATGGACGACGACGTACTTGGGCGCGCGCGGCTTCTCGGGATCCGGTTATCATATAAGTGTTACACGGGGCCATGGGGCTAAGTCATCATATACTTGAACAATCATATTCCTAGCTAGATACGTATGTGAATTTGTAGTTTTCGAGTATGCGAACTACTACTGGTTTTAGGTATACAAGTATGGAGAACAAGATGGAGGGCAGCTTCTATCTCCGGATTTAAATACTTGAGATAAATGGGGTATATACAATATAAAAAAAGTTGGAGGTATGTAGAACATTTTTTTACTCATGAATCATCGAAGTCATATTGTGCAGAAATTGGCCGTATAAATCGAAGAGGTATATGTGATTTGAAGGAAAAAGGAGGTATATGTGATTAGGAAAAAGATGTACCCCAAATTTAAAGAGAAAAGGTACGCACATATACCTTACATTTACGTACATGCATGGCATGTATAGATTTTTTTGCAATGGTAAAAAAATTTAATCTAACGCGCGCGAGTATGTGCCAAATCTGCCATTTTGTGTATCTTGTTGCATGCTAATTATTAATGAGTTGATTATTCTTTTGACCGGTTATCTAATCAGAAAAGTTTGCATGGCATTTCATTTTCATGTGGCGTGTATAAAGTCGATGAGGTACATAATTTTATCATTAGTATTACACGAAGGTTGAGGCAAGCATATACTCGTACAATAATATTCCTAGCTATATGCGTGAGTATGCGAATGTATATTTTTTTGAGTATGCTAGTATTTGTGAGTATGTGAAGTAGTAGTAGTTTTTTGAGTATACGAGTATGGAGAAAAAGATGGACGGTCGTTTCTATCTTCTTATCTAAATACTTGAGATAAATGGGATATATACTATATATATAAGAAATTGGAGGTATGTAGAACAATTTTTACTCAAGAATTATTGAAGTCATATTTTGCAGGAAGAACTACATAGCTAGCTCCGTTAAATTTATAAAAAAATCAAAGGAAATTGTAATATTCTTTAATTGAAAAGATAATCAAATGACGGACGCACCAATCTTATTCATGAATGAATCCCTTGATTAGGGGGCTAATGCTCTTAGCGGGTTGGATCTCAACAAATATCCACTTTACAGAGTTCATGCCATACAAGAATGTTAATAATGCAATTCGATGGCTAATAGCATAGGACACCATGGTGCCCACCAGGATTTCAAATGAGCGAATTCAAGCCATATTTGAGTATATTTTTTCAAAAATTTCAGTTGTAGGGTATATATCCATCTTTAAGAATTCAAATAAAACACATACTTTTGAAAAAAATATATTCAGATTCAAAGATTTTGAATCAGTTTGGATCACATGCTTTGCTGATTTATATATAAAATCAGCACATATCTACAACCAAGCTATCATAAAAAATAAAAATTCTAGTTTGAATTTTAGTTCAAACTTGTTTGAACTAGCTAGTAAACTGATTAAACTCAGCATCCTAAAAATTTCAAAAAAATTTGCATGAAAATACATAGAGAAAATATCCTTTTTTAGATCATACTAAGTAATTATACTATCAAAATACATAGAGAATGATGAGTTTAACTAGTTTACAAACTAGTTCAAATAAGTTTGAATTGAAATTCAAATTAGAGTTTCCCTTTTTGATGATAGTTTGGTTATATGCATGTGCTGATTTTATATATAAATCAACGAAGCCGATCGAAATGGGGCACCATGATTTCAAATGCGCGAATTCAATCCATATTTGAGTGTATTTTTAAAAAATTTTAGTTTTAGGGTATATATCCATCTATAACAATTCAAATGAAACACATACCTTTAAAAAATATACTCAAATTTAAAGATTTTGAACAAGTTTGGATCACATGCTTTGCTGATTTATATATAAAATCAAACATACCTACAACTAAACTATCATCAAAAAGGGAAACTCTAATTTGGATTTCAATTCAAACTTGATTGAACTAGTCGGCAAACTAGTTAAAATCAGCATTCTAAAAATTTTAAAAATTTCGCATGAAAATGCATAAAGAAAATATCCTTTTTAAATCATAATGCCTAGGCACATGGTGCCTTAGGTAATCATATTATCGATTCTTATATGAGAAACGATAGTGATATAATACACATCACTATCGGTTCTCACAGAAGAAGCAATAGTAATGAGCACATGCACATCACTATCTGTCCCACAAAAGAAACGATAGTAATGTACACGTGCTCATCACTATTGCTTCTTATCTTAGAATCGATAGCGATGATCATGCACATCACTATCACTTTTTATATAAGAACCGATAGTGATGTGACTATCGCTTCTCATATAAGAACCGATAATGATGTGCATGATCACATAACTATCGTTTCTCACATAACCGATAATGATTACATCACTATCGTTTCTCACATAATAATCGACTAGTCGATTATTATGTGAGAAACGATAGTGATGTATTTGTTAAAAACTGATAGTGAAGTGCTCTATATTTGTGTCGGGTTTTGTGAAAAACTGATAGTGAAGTGATGTACATTTGTGTCAGTATTTATCAAAACCGATAGTGAAGTGCTATACATTTGTATCGTTTTTGTGAAAAACTGATAGTGAAGTGATGTACATTTGTGTCGGTTTTTGTCAAAACCGATAGTGAAGTGCTCTACATTTATGTCGGTTTTTGTCAAAAACCGATAGTGAATTGATGTACATTTATGTTGGTTTTTGTCAAAAACCGATAGTGAAGTGCTCTACATTTGTGTCGGTTTTGCAAAAACCGATAGTGCTAAGCACAACATCTGTATATAATTATGAAGACAAAATGCCTGTCAGATTAGAAGAAACATCACCTATTTGTTTTGTATTTATCATTTTTGTATTTCTGGCTATGTTGGCTGTTAGTCCTCTTCAGGGATCTAATCCTCACTTTTGTGTCATATTTCAGCAATCAGCAGTTCAGCACTAAACAAATCTCTTATGGTTATCTTTTTTGTTATCTTTTTTACCATATTCATACTATAGTTAGTTATTTTAATGATCTGAACTAGTTCATGGAAATGTCACTGTGGGCATACTGGACCAATTCTTTAGATGAAATTAGGGGCATTTCAGTAAAAATATGCTCTTGACTTTAACTTCAATCGCTATTTTAGGTGCTTAGCAACAAGCCAGCAATGGCTATGATGGATCTGCAGCAGATGTTTGGTCATGTGGTGTTATTCTGTACGTTTTAATGGCTGGGTAGCTTCCCTTTGAGGAAAATGATCTTCCTACCTTGTATGACAAGGTAGTGTGCATACATCTTATATCACCCCAAATTGTTGCCATCTACATATACATAACCATTATTTATTTTGCTCACATTAGATTGGAATCTGACACGTTCTCAAATTCGAAGATAACTGCAGCTCACCTTGTCGTGCCCATATTAGTTCTTTCCAGGAGCCAAGTCATTGATTCAGAGAATACTTGATCCGAATCCGAAAACTGTAAGTACAGGCCCGGGCTTGTTCCATTGCATCATCTAGAAACAGTTAGCATTTATAAATAACAAAGTTATCTTTTGACTTGAAGCTTCCAGAGGATTCTGGTCACCAGTTAGTTATTTTAGTCTCTCTGTCAACATTATGTATGAGCATATGTAGCAAATAACTGAAGATGAATTTCTTCATATTAGTGCAACGACAGAAATCTCTTTGTACATGTGTACTAATTGTGTACGAATATGATATGCGTGTTGTAATAAAGTGTTTGTGTTCTGTGAATATAATATGTGTATTTTGTATTTTGTACTGCAAATGTGATATAAATATATGCATCCTGTTAATATGTGCCATTTTTAAGAATATGCAAAAATTGTACACCCCTCATCACAATCGGTTCCATACCCCTCATCACAATCGGTTTTTATAAGGAATCGATGGAACCGATTGTGATGACTCCCTCATCATAATCAATTGTTGGTAAAACCGATTGTGATGAGGGTCTATCACAATCGGGCCAAAACCAACTGTGATAGCTCATTCTCATCACTATCTAGAGACTTTGCATCGCTATTAGAACCGACTGTAATGACAAAAAGAATCGATTCTGATGTACATTCTGCAGTAGTGGGTTCAAGAGGTTATGAGAGAGCAACAACCTCTTGTACTCTTTTAAGAACATGCTTAAAGAATTTTCAGTCCGATTCGCCAAATGTTATCTCTCGTCATGGTTGCTTTAACGTTGCTATCTTGATTCTCTTTACGAGATTCATCTTATCTTTGATCCGATCTAGAGCTACGCCTCATAGTACTACAGTATAACATACACATGTCACGGTTAGTTGCTACGTGATCTTAAAGTCATGTAGCTACTAAAGTCCAAAAAAAAGGGTAATGTACATGAGCAGAGATGTTTCTATTTTCCGTCTATTATTGCAAAGCCCCATCTGCATCCTCTTGGTCTTGGGGCTGTGATTCAGTGCACCTTCTTCGATCGATGTATCTTGTCCTTGACACAATGAATGTATACATCGCGCTGTCCGGTTCGTCCTTTTGCCCATGATCAAGACGTACATCCTCACCGCAACATCTCGCTTGATTGTGTCATTGTCGACACCTCATTGCATCAGCATCAACGCTGTGCAACGCTCTAGCCGGTGCAGTTGTCAAATCATCTCCGCTCTAGTCGGTGCAGTTGTCGGACGTACTCATCTCATCTGCACGTACACATGTGCAGCGGACCGTCTGGAATCCACGGAATTTTCTGTTGGCGACATCAACAGTGCATGCATCCACTGCTTGAACACTGAACAATAATAAGATTCCAGTCAAGGAAGTTAATTTACAGACTCAAGTATCATCAGCATTAGCCTGTTATTTTAGCTTGTGTCTGCAGGAGGTTGCAGGAACAGATGGTATCTCGCTCGCATTAGTCAAATGCTACAGCAAAGCTTTGCATTGATGCAACCAATCATGCATGCATGTATGGACTATAGCAATGTGAGAGGGAATCGAACTTGATTCTAGCGCGTTGGGTGATCGAACTAGTTTATCAGATCAACGCAGCTAGACTAGTTACCACCAAGAAACGGTCGAATAGCTAAGGTTGGACTGGATTGATGCTGACAATAGGAAGATATCATGAGAGAACACACATTAATTATTATTAGCTGCAAAAACTAGTACTCGTTCTCATCATGCAGCACTATGCGTCGACATTCGCAGAGGAGCATCGCTCTCGAGCTCTCAACACATAAAGAAAGAGAAGTTAGATTAGGTGGGCACTAGGCCAAGACCTATATCTTAATTATAGTGTTTTTGTTTAGGGTCTTGTCCATTAATTCTAATTTCTATCAGTCACCGAGACGTTTGTTACCTTTTGTTTGGCACATGCTCATGACATGAGATTCAGATGTTATATATTTTATCTTACACAATACCGAATGAAGTTGCATTCAAATTAAAGAGAGATTAAATTCTTCGGTTGGAAGCCAATTGAATGGGTTTTGGGAGATGCTAGCTAGAATGGAAGATAAGTAAATGCTTTGCTGTCGAGTTTTGATTGACATAGGGTACTTGATGTTCTAGCAGCTTTACGCTATATCTACAAACTAACAGACTTATCCGCACAATTGCACATTTAGATATTACGATAAAATTGTCTTTAATATACAACTCTACTTCTAATGATTGAAATATAATTATATTTGTTATATAACTCTATTTATATATGATTAACCTGCACTATTATAATCTGACTCCACCAAAATAAGTGATGGGATCCTTTCTTTGATATACAACAGTGCTTCCAAAGATTGAAATACAATTATATTTGTTATATATGATTAATCTGCACTGTTATAATCTAGTCTCACCAAAATAAGTGGTGGAGATCCTTCTCATTTTCTTTCGATTAATATGAGAATTTTTAAAATTTAGAATTATTGTGGGATTTTTACTCTTAAAATGAAAGAGATGCTTTGAGTATCACCTCTTGTTTATATATATATTGATTGCTCTAGAAGGAGTGTTGGATCCATACATGGATTGGTTGGTGTCCTACAGAGTACAGACCAATTATTTCGAGTTGTATATAGCTTTTTGTTGAACAATTAATGCAAGCGATCATCATGGCGCAACGACACCATATACCCATGATCAAATAATTAACTTCGCTGCTGAAACTTGCATATCCTTCTTTCAGTATGGTGTGTACTTTTGATCATGTGTCTACAACTTTAACAAGGTGTCAAGTATTTCTAGTGCTTGTTAAGGTAAAGGTATGCAACTGAAAGTAGCACATAGACCTAAAGCACATGAGACTAAACCAACTAGTTGATTATGAATTATTACCCCAAAACTCTACAAGGCATTCAATGAACTTCATTTCTAAACTAAATCTTGAGAAACTAAAGGAAAAACTTGAGAAATGTTATGCAGCTTTGACCTACAGGACAAAGCTTCCGTGTTTCTGGAAGCACTGACTTTTATCTTTCTAGATTGCTTCTATTAAGTAAGGCGATAGCGTCCGGACGTCCGTTTTTTTGGTTTTCTTCGGACGCCTCTTGAAACATTTTTTGTCTACTCCTGCAACATTTGTTACCAACATGTGTAATATTTTTTTTGAACGCTTGCAACATCCGTTTACTGTAGCATTTGTCGAAGGAAAATGTTACACGCATTGGTAGAAAATGTTGCACGCGTAGAAAAAAAATGTTGCGGAGTGTTAGGACGTCCGATGCCTAGCTAGCAAAACCGATTAAGTAAATAAGACTTCCTGAAGGTAGCCTGCTCCAACTTCCCAAGATCCCTTTTGGACTAGCGATATCTTTAGCCAGAGCCCAGAGGGACCATTTGGTTCTCCTCAATAAACTAATTAAGGAATGCATTTTGTTTAGGAAATCAGCACTGTGCAACAACACTGCTTTCTTTGAAGATTTTGAAACAAACAACTCCCACTAGGCTTTGTTGGACCCTTTCCCAACCAAAAGAAGCAATAACAAGAAAAGGGATTTGCCGAAGAACAGTATCTCATTTAGTAAGGGGACGCAGGTGAGGGCAGGTCAGAAAATTTTGTGCCTTACTACGTCATAAATATACGTCATAATTATAAGCTAGAAAGTGAAATAGTAATAGTTGTTTATGCTAATCTCATACTCCCTCTAGTCCTGAATACACATCATTATACAATTTCGAGATGACATTGTACTTTTTTTCTTCTATGTCCCTCCCTTGAGCTATTTTTAATATCATTTACTATTATGAAGTAGAGTAAGACACAACATTCAAAGATATAATGAAGATGAGTAAATAGTCTTTTATAGATTATGCCTTAGTGAAAGTCAAAAAAACTAAAATAACATATGAGAGATCCTTTAATGCTTTTCCTTATGAGACTTACACAAATATTAAAGCACGAATGAATAGTAGATAATGATTACTTACCCATTCGTTTGTTTAAAGATTTGTACAATTTGTATCGGAAAGGATAGCTAGCATTGAAGCACTGCTCATAACATATATATTTAGGAATGGAGAGAGTACACCAACTTATTTATCTAAGCTTGCTTAATTGTGAAAATTAGGTTGAGAGAGTACTTAACCGCTCCAACTAGATCACCATTGCAATTAACAGCATTTTTTTTGACTACTTGATGAGATATATGTTGACTCAAATTGCGCGCGCAGTTACGTGTTCCGTATCAGCTAAACTTAAAGTTTGAGGACCTACCTGACACAATGATACGGAGAGTTATAGACCTCATTATCCAAAGTGCAATTTAGTGATCAAGAATGAAAAGAAGAGAGAGAGAGATGCATGAGAAAGCAATGGAGACAATGTCCAGATATTCCGCGATACATGGCTCCATATGATCGATAGGGCCGAAAGGAACAGCACCGAATGTGCAAGAGATGCTCCCCAATACCTGTGTAATCATAGCACCTAGTAATCTTGTTTCCTTTTCCTATATGATCACTAGCTCCTCCATACATTGTTCATCCATATATAGAATATTTATTTATCCTGGTTATCAGATCAGAACCGGGTCTCGCTTGGATCAGTTATATATTACTCCAACTATCTAGTTGGATCGATCGGATCATTGGATATCCCGCAACTGTTGCGATCGACACCTCGTTAACATGGCATGTGCCCCCCACGGAATACAACATGTACCCGAGACCCGGAAAACCGCGTATGCATCCATCCATCCATCTCAATTAATCAAAGCCAACAATATTTATCTGGATATAGCCAACAATATTTATCTAGATATACTCAGTACTCCCTTTTGTCTAAGTTTATAACGCATATTTCTTTTTAGCACATAGAGATCAAAAAGATATATTGAAAATGATTATATTATCTCTAATTATTATCACTAAGCACTATAATCAATACATGCATATAAAGAATAAAAATAAAGATAGATATTTATTAGCAAGATAAAGAAACATCGTGACTGATTTGGTATTAGAATATAAAATATATATTCTATTTATAGTTAAAATAGTTTAAAAGATAAACGTTATAAACTTGGACAGGCAGAGTAGATATCATTCGTGCATGGAAGCAGCATATGTACGTGTATACAAACACTAGCTTAGGTATATATATAGTATCGTACAGCTAGGTTAGGTCAGTCCCGGCCCACATGGCCTGCCGCCGCATCCGATGGCCCCGGTGTGCCGTTGCCCGTCGACCGAGGGATCCTGGACGGTCGTGCGCCGCCGGCCGGGCCTGCGTGTCGCCGGCCGACCCGGCAGGCTGCGCCCCAGCTACCCTCAAACCCCAGCCTAGCTTAGCGTGTTGCGTTGTACATGTCTTCCCTCCTATAAAACATGCACGCCAAGCCTCCCCTAGGGCCACGCCAACACATCGATCGTCTCTTGCGTCAGATCAATTCGAGCACAACTCACAAGACCTCTAAAGATAATAGCTGAGACATCGCCGTAGATATACGTACTTGCACGCCAGGAAATGGAAGCCGCCGTGGCCTACATGAGCGCCATCGACGCCGACAACCTCAAGGCGACCGAGCTGAGGCTGGGCCTTCCGGGCATCGTCCACGACGACCAGCCTCAGAAGACGCCGGTGCCGTCACCACCGTCTACGCCGAGGGGCAAGAAGCGCACCCTCGACGTTGCAGAGGGCACCGCCGATGAGGACAATAAGTGCGACGACGTCGAGGCCGCACCGCCGGTAGCCAAGTGAGCACTCCCTCCTCCCCAAACCTCCTCCTTAAAAACTTTCAGATCATATGATCTTGTTCTTCAAAAGTATATGATTAGTCTTAGCTAGCTACGATTCTTACATGCTTGTTACTTCTTGCAGGGCACAAGTGGTAGGGTGGCCGCCGGTGAGGTCGTACAGGATCAAGAGCTGCTTCCAAGCAGCGAGCAAGAGCAAGGTGAACAAAGAGGAGGCCAGCAACAACACAGCAGCAAGCACCAACACCAACGGCTCCTTCGTAAAAGTAAGCATGGATGGCGCCCCATACCTGAGGAAGATAGACCTGAGGATGTACAAGGGCTACAGGGAGCTCAGGGAGGCCCTGGAAGCCATGTTCGTCTGCTTCTCCGGGGTAGACGGATCCAACAGCGGCGCAAACCCGTCGGAGTTTGCGATAACCTACGAGGACAAGGATGGCGACTTGATGCTCGTTGGAGACGTGCCCTTCGAGTAAGTGTTCCTTTTCTTCATCTTTGAGGTGTAAACTGAAGATCTTGTTGTTTATGTGAAGCAGTGACTTATGATCAATCTTTGCTCTTGTATATTTGCAGGATGTTCACCAGCACCTGTAAGAAGTTGAGGATCATGAAGAGATCTGAAGCAACAGGCCTAGGATCACCAAGGCAAATGAAGATTTGAGAACAAGAGATGCCATGAGCTTTTTTTCCCTTTTATTTTATGTTTTATTCTTTTTGTTCTTCTGGATTTCCCCAGCCAAAGGAGATGAGCTTGGTTCATCAAAGTGCACACATGGATGTGTGGTTTTGCTCGGTTTTTAAACTAGGTTTTAGTAGCACAAAGGAGATGTGGAGATTTGAGTTAACGCTCCCCATGTGTTTGTACAAACAAAACAGTTATATTAATAGTTGATTACTGAAAATCATGCAAGTCGCTAGAGGAAAGAATAACTGGCTCTCTCTCTCTTCCCTTGATTTCCCCCATGGCTATGCTTTTGTATTCAGTTGTTAAATCACCGTATTATCAACTCTCTACTCTTGTGAGAACATCAGTTGTTTCTCCCGCCCATTAATCTTTTGAGTCCAATGCTGATCATACAAAAGAAAAATCAAAACAAATATGAAACGCAAAAGGTTTCTTAAAATGCAACACGTGCAGTTAATTTTTTTCAGAACGCTTTTAATTAAGATCTATGTATATTTGCGGTTTCAGAAGAGAGAGAGAGAGAGAGATTTGCACTTCGCAGTATAGACAAAGGGCAACTTGTTGCATCTGATTCTTTAGCCCATGTTCCAGATCAAATTGACTTCAAGCGAAAGCGCGAAGCAAAATACTACTTTACCATGTGCTACGAAGATTAAAATTTGATCATGATCTCATGGCAGATCAGTGGATCCCATAGCAATCTGACCTAGCTAGCTAGGTCAAAAGAGAGGGGGAAAAAAAAAGAAGTACAATCCACCAAGACTGGTCAAGAAACGGAGCCCATGCAGAGATAGCGCCGAAGACTGGCCTGCATCTTGTTGTCAACACATGCGCTGGTCGATCCATGGGCGGACAGCATACATGTGAGCACATGAGAGCCGCTTGAAGCACCCATTTGGCGTCAGAAATTAATCAAGTCTTTATCCACCGCTCAATACACAAATCGATAAACCTCTTCTACCTCTCAATACACGAAAAATATATAGAGACTTGTTACCATCTCTAGAAAGCACCAAGCTATCAGTTAAACTAGCACCAATAGGTATCAAAAGTTTAAAGGATGAAGATGCTAAGAGGTGTCAAGGGTTTAAGAATAGTTTGATGAGAAATACCGGCACCTTCTAACTTTCTAAGGACGGTAAAAACTCTTGTAGAAGAAATGTGGCACCCTCTTCTGCCTTCTGGGACGGTGCAGTGGTTTGGTTGCTGGAGTACGTAATGCCTGGACAAATGGTAGGTCGATGCGCCGGAGATGAAGAAAATGTGATTCCTCTGTCCGACACAGATTTTTTTTCTGTGCGATTTGAGGTCAGGTACAACTAGAGGGGTATCAACAATCGAGTCATCAACGTATATCGCCTTGGTTCGGTGTATGCATTAGTAGTGAGAGATATACATGCTGTAATTTTTCGATACAGACTTGCCAGTGCAAGACCTCTAATCTGCTGTATCTGAATGTCTGCTTCCATGTAGCAAGCCTGCCACCTCTTTGCGTCAGAGACATCCATACGATACAGTAAAAACATAATTGCTCAAACTTCAATTCTTCAAAATTAGGGTCACAGCAGATGTGATAGTATGGTTGCTTCATCTGAGATTCTGAGTAAGGAGCATGTCGCTCATCAGAAAAACTCTGATGCAACGCACCAACGGATATACACCATTACTCGGACAATAGGCCTATCTAATTCATTACATTTGCATCTGTCATTGCTACTGGATAGACCGAGCGCCTCTGATAAGTTTTCAGAGCCTAGCTATGTACAGCAAAATTGAGATAGAAACTGCACGGATGAATTAGCCCAGTAACACACTTCTATATGATAGATAGTGGAGCTCGCTAATGGGGGATTGCAAAATTTCCTCCTTCAAAGAGAGACTCCAGTGTCGGCACCAGATGTCATGAAGTCATCAGCATACATAAAGGAGACTGGCTTTCTCTCTCTGTCTTGCAGAGAACCCATTCTCGAGTCCAAAATTGCCAGTTGAGAGATAACCCAATTGGGGTTGTACCTCCCATCCACCCACAATGCTTCACCAGTGTGCTTGTGTTTAAAGTCCGGATACCTCGGGTTCTTCTGTTGATGTATAAGCCCAATCAGTCATCAATGTATGGATTTAAGGTTATTAATCATGTATTCATGTATTTAACATATCAAACAAATCTCCAGCGCACATATCTTCAAAAAGAAATGTATGACAGCCAAATTATTGATGCAAACAAATAATTACATGACCAAGCACACTGGTGAAGCATTAGTGGGGGCTGGAAAAGAAAGACAGCATGAAATTTCACAACCTAAGGAAAAGAAAGATAGAATGAAATTTCACAACCTAACAGTGTGGGTGAACCTAACACATAGATCCTTCTGCAAGGTATCATGAGGCAAAGTAAAAGAAGGTAGCTTCTATTGAGGATTCTAGTTATAAATTGGACCAAACTAGTCACTATCCCATGCATTGCAATATTTCATAACATGGAGAGGAAAAGTACATGGAAACATGTCTGGTGCAAACCAATAGTTCGGTGCAATCATGCAAACCATTTCGATTTGGCCATTAAATCAACACGAGGAAAAAAAACTGAGAAATAGTACTCGATTTAGTCTGCCTCCACACAAAATTTCAATTTCTAATTCAACATATATTACAAGAAACAAAAAAGAGAAACACCTGGCAGACCAATAAATTATGAGCTATTAATAGTAAATTCTACCTCCACAGCAAAACTTATCTTTTTCCATTTCCTCCTAACGCCATTTCAGATTTTCTTCTCTAATTTTTTCTTGGCCCAATTGAAATTAGTTTGCATGAATTCATCAAGCAAGCTATTAATTTGCACTAGATATGCCCTACTATACATAATACGTAGATACTCCCTCCTGATGAACAAGTAGAAAATTTAGTTTATACACCAAACCCATGTAGACGACAAGAAGGTTCTTTGTAAACTATACATAGCATGATGAAAAATCACAGTAGACTTGCATCTGTTACTGATATTTTATGAATTCAAGATGAGTGGTTTGCACAACTCTGCATGAGCATATAACACTTACATAAACCACTAAAATTAAATTACGTAACTCAAGCAGCAATATGGAAACACAGCTTACATCGATTAAGTTGCAACTTCTTGATTTTATTATTGCTCCTCTGGTCCAATCAGAAAATTCTGAACAGTTTGTGCATGCTTACGTACACATGTTTAGGTTACACAGATTAACACATAGAAACAAGGGTATATCTGGTGCAGAAAACATCTCTGGCATACAACACGCACCCTGCTTAGGACACACTTCTCAAAATTTGGAAGCTATGTGTAACTTTTCAGTAGGAAGGGCAAAATTTAAGCCCTAACTCTTGACTAAAATAGAAAAAACATAAAAGAAATCATTCTTATTTTATTTCATGTTTCCTAACTATATTTGACCCTGTTGTCGTTATTGCTTTCAATGTTCAGCCACACTTCCATTAAACATTTATCCCACTCTAATATTTTAGTTTTTTAGTGGTTTTAGACTTTTAACAGTGTTCATGTTTTGCACTCTTGTTTTATTTGTCATTGAATATACCCTCCAGAAAAGGGTAGCTGGATTGCATACGAAGATAATACTGTTAACACAGAAAATAATAAATGATAATGCATTTGAATGACCCAAAAGGAATGGAAGAAAGAAGACATGTAACCTTGTTTGTCCTGTTATCCCACCAGTCCAGAGGATTAGCAAAATAGGCTTGCCACAACTCTTCAGTTGAACGAGAGGAGGAACTGGTGTGATACCTATTTTTATCCTCAGTAGAACCAGAGGTAGAGTCAACATAATCTCCATGTTTTCGACCTTTCATCCAACAAACAAGAGTCAAATCTTTATACATACACACACACACACATATACATATACACACATACGGTAGCGCTAATCTGCATGCAAGCACAGATTAGTTATTCCACGCGCTGGCTGTAACCCAGAGAAGCGCATTCTAAACATCCACGTATGCCTGCTTCGTGACCAAGCCAATCAGTAATGTGACTACACAACTAATAAATGTGAATTCTTGTTTGTATATGAATCTTTTTCTTTGTTTTAGCCATAACTTTTTATTGGCAACTCCGATTCACGAACAGTTTTTATCGGTAGCTTACTAATGGCGAGATGAACAAAATGATATAAGCCTCACCAATAAACACTGATTGAATCAAATTTTACTACCAAATGAACATCAGATTACTTAATGCATTGTGAGATTTTACTATTGCACATACTCCATATGCTGCTGAACTCTTTCAGCAGCCTGTGTACTGTGCGGTGGTAAAATCTTACAATGTATTAAATAATTTGGTATTCATTTGCTAGTAAAATCAGCATACACGCATAGCATCAAGAGCAATCAGCCTTACACATAGCTTGGACAGAATGAATGCTCCTGTTGATATTTGTGTTTCCATCTCTCTCAACCGCTATACGCACATACAAATATAGCTTTGCAGATCTATTCCTTGTTCTTGCTCAGAATACCAGCATCAACCAGATCAATGTGTAATTAGTAATTATAATTCAGGGTTTGGGAACATGTTTATATCATTACATGTAGGCACCAAATCCACACGACCTGGTTAAGGCTATCACTTAGTTGTTCTCATGCTTTTGATTTGGTCCATAGATATGTACATACGTGCAGGCTAGGTTCACCGTGAACGGAGGGAGCCCAGGGCTGAAGATCAACAAGATCGAGAACAAGGTGTCGCTGAGGATCATCCAGAACTGCAACGTCTTGTTGGAGAACGTCTTCGTCCCCAGCGACGATCAGCTACCAGGCGCGAGGACTTTTCAGGAATTAACATAGTACATTTTACTTCAGATTACATTTTGACTCATCTTTCTTGCTTCTGTGAATGTGCTGGAGGAGTTTTGCTATATATATTTTACTCTTCCTATGAATTACAGTGCTCTTGTTAATTTGCTACAGAACAAATGATAGATTTTACTATCCATTTATATAGATTTTACTTTCCACGCACACACACACACACACACACACACATAAACTGTAGGTTTTTACTACTGCACATATCACACAGACTAAAGAACCCTCCGCATGATAGTAAAATATATATATACGAATAGTAAAATCTATCACCAGACATAAAAATAACTCTTTATTGGTGAGGCTTATATCATTTTGATCCTCTCATCGTCAGTAAACTACTGGTGAAAATCTTTTGTGATTTGGAGTTGCCAAAAAAAAGTTATGGTTAAAACAAAGGAAAAAAAGATTCATGTACAAACTAGAAATGCATTTACTAGTTGGTTTTGCCACGTACTGATAGGCTTAATCAACTGGGGTCTGGGGCAGTCCGTTGCGCTGATTAGTAGGATGCATGCCTTGGCCGGACCGGGTTAATTGGGCCGAGCGTACAATAGGCAATTCTACATGCAGGTACAGAATAGTGTGTGTGTGTGTGTGTGTGTGTGTGTGTGTGTAACACCTACATAGCACCTAGTTATGTGTTTCATTGGACTAGTGTCTCTTATGTCCGTAGTACCACACAAACAGTGAAGAAGTTTGCCCTTAAATGCAGAGTACAACATCTACATAACCCGAAGAAATTCAGGGTGCAACAATCAACTGTGTTTGCAAAAGCACTCAAAGACCGAAAGGAGTCAGATAGCTGCAAAAGGCTCCCTGCTATTTCATTCCTTGAAAAGGGAAAAGAAGATTATCTCATGTTGCATATTGTGTAACTATAAGACAAGATGAATTTGTCCAAACAAGATAGATCTAACGGCCTTTTCTGAAATCTTTTAGAAGTGAATTTCTGTCTTGTAAAAGATGCCCAAGAGACAGGACAATGCATTTAAGCTTTGTAGATGAAAGCTTTTGAGAAACATGTAGCCTAATAGATAATTCCTTAAATGTATGGACTTCTCACAATTGATATCATTCTTTAAAGTGCGCGGTGGACTCCTAAACTTGCATAGTTCTGTCACTTGGGTCCTTGAGTTTGAGAACTGCAAATTTAGGACCCCAAACATGTACTAGTAAGTAGTACGTGCTTTGCACGTGAGATATTTGGTAGGAGTACAACACAAGATCAATGGACCACATTATCATTGAAAAAGGCGCAATATTTGAGACATTTTACATATGCGTATAACAAACTGTTCATACAAATTCTAGCTATAGTACTCAAAACACAAATTCTAGATATAATGAGTGCTCCAAGGCCAGATACAACATAGGATTCTAAAAAAGGCCAGGTAAAGCATATATATGAATAAAAACTCGTAAGTAAGCACATTGCATATAGACAGTGATTCTATCAAGATAGCTAATATTAAAGTTTTTTTAAGAAATAACAATGATGGCTAATGATGCAATCATGCAATTTTTCTATATAGAAAATTCATTAGACTTTGTAAAGGTATTGCCATAACCTGAAAGGCTGAAAGCCAAAGAAAAATCACAAAGTAATTGACTATTGTTTAAAATAAAACAGTTGAGGCAACATGAATTGAAGTATGGAAGCCTAGAATGTGATTGGGTACATGGAGCAAAGATGCATCTAGAATAGAGAAGTGTGCAGCCAATACTAAGGTGGATCAAGGGACATGGGAGCCGTCAGAGGATGACACAAGTCCCTGCAATTTGCACCTGGATCTGTAGATATGGGGTTGATGGGTGGTAGAGAGTAGTGTAAGTTTGCAAATCAATGGTTGAGATTGTTGGTGGAATGTTCGGGTGAACATTATGGATACCCTAATCATAATTAACATTGGCAAACTACACAGCAGCATAGATTAGTGAGCCAGGACAGGTCCAAAAATATGACTTATTTTAGCAATTAGTGATGGTACAGTAATTTTTGACTATGGCACTATGCTCTTGCTTAGTAAGATTATTGGAAAGGTCGTAAACATGTCCAAAGACATAAAAACTTCATTGAAATCCAAAAACAGCATTTTTTTTATTGATTTTACATGATGGTCACCAAATCAACAGAGTGAGACAAAATATGGCCATCAAAAGTTGAAGTGAAAAGTGTAATCAACTACTGTACAACTGTCCATCAAAAGTGAAATTCGTGGCCAGACAAATAGATAACCGTCCGACAGAAATATGCACAGGCAAAAACACAAAACAGTAGTTTTATGATACAGACAGAAGATGTCACAGCCTGATTGAGATCCATACCTTGGGTATCCTGGCTTGTCTCTGGCTCATATAGCTGCACTGGCTGGAAGGACTCAATGAAACTCAACTGTTGAACTACAACCTGTAAAATATATAATACCCTTCATAACCATGAGAGAAAAGGGTTGATGACAACAGAATGAAAATGAATCATGGTAATCCAAATAAAAAATATTAGTGGATATTATACCTTGTAATAAACCTGCCGCTTCTCAGGCCCCTCGTCAACAGTATCTGATACAAGCCGTCCAGAAATAAATATCCGATCGCCCTTTTTCACATGCTCCGAGGCCACAACAGCCAGGTCATCCCAAAATACTAGAGTTACCCTACAGTCACCATCCCCATTAAACACTAAACAAATTAATATTAAGAACGTAACGGTCAATAATCTCAACCAACATTCAATATGCCTGACTCTGAAAAGACGATATAAACACTACTACATACAAAGAAAGAGGTACAGCTCTAACTTATGCTTAGGCATGGCTATTTAGTTTTGACTTTTGGGTTAGCAAACTGAATAGTCAAAGGGAACATGATTATTTCTTCATGGAAAGCTCAATTTCACACTTAATCTGTTAATACATCAAGATGCTCACAACTCATTTCTTTATCACCATATTTCATCAAGAATAGGTTACTGAATCTTGTCAAGTGATATCTAATTCTTATAGCTAGCTGATAAAGTCCAAGGAAAACCATGCTTAAACATTGCTGCTCCAGATAAAGCCACCTTTTAAACTGGAGAAATGCTCGAAAACGCTATTTCGTCTTCCTCGCTCACTCTCACTCGACAGCTGATGGGGTGGTGCCACCGCCGTCAACAGGTTCACTGCACTCGCTGCGCGTGGGGCGGTTGTAGAGGGAGGCAATATTAGGTTGGGTGGGTGGGGGCGGCGGGGGAGGTGCTGACGGCGGCAAGGTAGAAGAGGCGGCAGAGGAGGAGCTGTGACCGGCGCCAGAGAAGAAGGCAAGGAGTGCGGCAGGTGCAGAGAAGAGACAGGGAGGGGAGGAGATGGGGAGCGGCGGCGCTAGTGGAGTTGGCTAGCAGCTTCCTTTAAACTGAAGCATCACTCTACTCCGTTAGTTTTTTTTTTTTTTGTAACCTCACCATATCCATATGAGCAGCAAAACACTCTGCTGAACGGCCCGCAGACAAAACGTTAAACATTCCTTCCGACCATGGCTAAATAATCACCTTGCATTAATCCAATTACACACACTACGGGGGAAAAAAAGTAAAACTGCTCCCCCTACATGCTGCCGAACACCTTGCGGCGGCATCTAATCAACAAGGGAACGCGTTACCGGCATCCAACCAACCAACTGAGGAAGAAAAAAGGTGACGCAGAAATGGAATTACGAGTTAGCATAGCTCAGTCAGCGCTGAAATTACCATGTTGTCTCGTTGGTTGACTTCCAGACGGCAATGCGCCCACGCGCGACGGCGGCGCCGCTGGGCAGCTGCCGCAGCTCCACGTCGGCGCCTACCGTCCCGATAAGCCGCACAGAGTTGCACAGCTCCCTGTTCCACGGGATCTCATCTGGCCGCGGCGTCGTCGGAGCCGCCGCAGCGGCCTCGCCGTACGCGGCGGAGCAGCGGAGGCGGCGGCTCCGCTGTAGGGGCGGCGAGAGGTGGAGGATGGAGGAGCAGACTAGGCGGTGGCGGCTGCAGCGGACGGGGTTTCGGTTCAGGTGAGGGTTTAGGGTTTTCAGCGAGGAGGCGACGGCGAGGAGAGCCATGGCGATATTTTCGGATTTCGCCTTCCTTTCTCTCTCTATCGAGTGGAGACTGGAGAGTGGATGGAAGTGGAGCCCTCGCGAGTTTATTTTTTCTTGAGAGATTTTTTAGTTTCATAAATATCAAAATATTAATAAAGGGTAGACATGATTCGCTTTTGTTAAGATTTCTATAACTTATATCAAGAGAGGAAGAATGTCAACACTGCTCTGTTTTTTGTTAATTTTTTGGGAAAGGTGCAGCTAAGGTTCGCTATCTGCTAGTGGGCCCGGTGACGTGCGGCACTGGTAGCTGCCAAATGGGCCCCACCTGGTAGTGTCTGAACTACGATCAGAATGTCCGGTTTGTTTCATCCTCCCTCCAAATCCAACTGAACTTATAGATCTCCACTATTTAGACTCAATATTCTTAGAGTCTTCCAAAAATTTTGCCACCAAAATATTTTCTCCCAAAACACCTTTGAATTTGTCATCCTGCAAATAATGTTGATTGGGAGCGCCGAGGAGTCTTTATTTGAGGAGCTAGAAAGAGGAACAAAATCGTTTTGGGAATGGATTTTAAGATGTGAGATGCTCTAAGTCACCACCAAAATCAAGCATTGCATCGCCGACTTTATGCCAGCTTCAAGTTTCGAAAAGACAGTAAGTTCCTCAAACAGTTCAGCTTTTAAGTAGTTTTTGGTACAACAAAAACTAAAAGCTAAAAGTTAAACCAGATTTGCTTTTGTAACTTATTGTTGTTTAAAATTAACTATTTGTCAAACAGAACATGCCCATAGTTTTCTCTGAACTTCTTCACAGTATCAAAAATTCAAAATCAAGCGGTAGGGTCGTGGCAACAAACTGATATACGGAATTAGCCTCATAAATTAACAATATGGTATGGTATTTCGAACATGTTTCTTCCCGGGTACAAATAATATCGCTACATGGCCTGCAAGAACATAAAAAACAGGGAGCAATGTTCCGCTAATTGAAGAAACACAGCATACAATTTTACATACACAATCCGTCTAAATCGCCATTCTCCACCGATCCTCACGTGCTCTCCTTGCTACTGGACGCCTCGAGCTCCTTCTCTTCGCCGTCACCAATCGGCGTCGGGGTCAGAGGTGGAGGTTGGTCACCGCCATCTTCAGGCTCTCTCTTCAGCTCCGTTTCGAACTCCTTTGCTGCCTGAGAGTGAATTTGCACAGACCGGTCAGGAAACAAGTTGTAATCTGGAAATAGCATGCTCTGCTCTACAAAAAGTGCACTAGCGTTTAGACTTGATAGAACATAGCACACTAGGGTGCACGCTTAGTCAACCGTTCCAAGTCCTTAGAGCATGCAAAGGAGCTGAAACCATCCATGGCAAATGATAGTGCGGCACCTAACAAGCCCTTAGACAAGAAACGCATAAAGCAAATTTTCTTTTCGGTAACAAATTATCAAACTACTAGTAGTGTTGTGGTCTGCGGAATTGGGGATATGATAATTCTCGCCATTAGTGCCTTCTATTTCTTTTTTCTAATTTTGCATGTGGTGAAGTCCACCAAATCCTTCCCTAATGATGGACCTACATGTCTGCTGAGCATTAGTAATGTTCTTCACCAGAATATCAACAAAAGTAGTACGTCAAAGAGGTCCCAATGTAGCTATAAATTGGACAGACATACTCTGTCATCTTAACAATGTTTATTTTCTGACATGTACAGACAATCAAGGGGGAGTATACAAACACATGCTTCTGACGTTCAACCCATGACTAGATAATTTCACCATAATTCATATCAAAACCTACCAGTCTACCCCTAAAAGGGGAAAGCCCTGTTTCCTCAAAATCAAGTTTGTGCAGCGAAATACACTCTACCTAATTAATTTTTATTTCGCATGGCTTCTTGTTTCCCTCCAGTACTTGCCCCCTATTCCCTTCACACTGCCATGCTGCATACTGGAAACCATAGACCTTTGATCCCACAGTTACACTGGAGCATGCATCAGTGAGAGTGGGAACAAGATACTCGAGGAAACGGGACACACACAGTGCAATATTGGACAGTGGACCAAGATCATCTACTTAGATATATAGCCACATTTATCCACCAAAAGAATGCTTTGATTTAATAATAGAAAATGGCCAGACAAGCTCTGAGCTTGCCTATTTACACAGTGAGCAAAAGATTGATCAAGCTTAAAGCCTCAAATGTTCACTAATCTCACCTATCTCAACCAAGAAGTTTTCCCATCAACCCTTATTCCCCCTGATGCACACAAAATATAAAAAATGCTTGAGCCAGTTTATGCGTCAATTAACGTGGGAACAGGGAACACATACACATGCATGAGGTCTCATCTACACTTTGTTAAGTAACACACACTGTGTTCTTTTTTACTTGTCATTTTAGAATGTGTGCAGTCAACCTTTTGAAAATTTGACCACAAATATAAACAAAAGTATTTAGATTAGTCACATGAAAATTGTACCGTAGATTTGTCATCAAAATTACTAACATATCATTATAGTTTCAATAACTTTTTCAAGTGTATAATTAAAAAAAAGTAATGGTCAAACGGTTATATTTGGGACCATGACGATGTCCAAAAAAGTAAGTAAAAACGAACAAGATATTAAAGCTGTTCAGCAATTTTCTTATCTGGATTAGGAAGCTGGAAATTGAGTACTGGTTGTTATGCCTCTGTTTAACTGTTTGTTGAATTTCCATGAATCGAGTAATGGTCATTTAAGTTGCCTTTGGTATGAATGGAGAGATAGGGAGAAGACTTGGATCGGAATGGAAACCTCGTGCAACACAGTAGACAAACTTCTGTTTGAAGCGTCTATTAGCATATCCCTTGGGGAAGGATCATTGCCAAAATTTTGGCATTCCAGGTGGTTAAATGGTCATGCGCCAAAGGAGATTGCACCTGAATTGTTCAAGCTAGTCCGAAGAAGAAATAATTCAGTGTATTGTGAGCTACAAAATGGGAACTGGTAGAAAGCTATGCGCAACATGTCTACTTCAGAACAGGTATATGAATTTGTTGATCTTTGGATGCAGATTAGCCATGTGCAATTGCAGCCAGGTATCTTGGATTCCATAGTGTGGAAGTGGACGGCTAGCGGAGATTATACAGCAAATCAGCATATGAGATACAGTTTCAAGGCTCCTTACCTATGGAAAATGCTTCCATGATTTGGAAAGTACGAGCCGAGAACAAGTGCAGGTTTTTCTCATGGCTTCTTGTACAGGAAAAAAATCTATCGGGCGGACAAATTGGCAATTAGGGAATGGCCCCATAGCACACTTTGTCCATTGTGAGCACAGAAGCAGGTGTCAGCCAATCATCTTGTGCTTCATTGTATTTTTTGCAAAGCAGGTTTGGGGGTTAGTTTTCCATTGGATTGAATTGAAACCACCGTCGCTTAATGATTCTATGAAGCTCTCAGATTGGTGGCATGACGCAAGAAGAAGAGTGTCTAAAGAATTCAAAAGTGATTTTGATGGCATACTGATGTATTCATGTTAGGACATTTGGAAGGAAAGAAATTTTAGAATTTTTGAACAGGTTTCATTAACAGCTCAAGAGGTTTTCAGACACATACAAGAGGATGTTCAGATAAGGAAAAGGGCGGTCGGTTAGTTTTGAGTTTTTTAGCTCTTGTTTTTAGGCCTGTCTTAAGTGGGCTGATGTTGATCCTCCTTGCTTCCTGTTTGTAGTTTTGAGCTTTTTGCTGGCCTTGTGTGCTTTTGGTTGATTCAGTTGTTAGGCCATTTCTTGGACTAGCTGTACTCTGAACTTTGAATTTTTGCATTCCCTCTTTAGTGCATTGGTAGAGCGCCTGCCTGTTTTCTCAAAACAAACAAAAAATCCATCGGCTTAACAAGAAAACGAATTTCATTATTTTATGTTAGGTATAAAAGTTGTTACAACAAGATATGCCAAATTTCATCAGCAACAAAAGTAACTATACTTCATAATGTCTAACATTCACAATAGATTGCACAACTGCAAATGGACTAAGAACATACTACCCTTGGAGTTACATCCTAAACAACTGCATCACAATGAGACAGCTTAAACACAACAAATTCATCTTACGACACACCCCATTCCCAAATCCCTTCTAATTCCCATCAATGTTAACAAAAAAAAAAGGGCTACAGAATTTCCCATCCTTACACCCATCTATTGCCCTGAAGCGAATGCCACCTTTTAGGCTGCTATACGAAACAATGTTATTCTAACTGGAAGAAATTGTAAGCAACTAATGACACATAAACAACTTTATCAATCCAACGTTAGTCCCAAAATCAACAGAAATGTACCCACAAATCTCTGTACTAGCATGATTCTTACTTCTAAGTAGATGACAATAAGGGCACTATGGAAAGACCTAACTTCAGGACGTCTTCAGGTGACACAGGGTACTAAATTCAACATTTCCTGAACACAGGGATTGTCTCAACATCCTCAAAGTTGTATGCAAAATTGGTACAAGAACTAGCATAACAGTCCTTGTAAGTTGGTAAGAACGCAAGTTCCAGCAGCAGAAGGACTGAACCTTTATCACCACAAGGAGCATCGGGCACCAAGTTTCCACAGCTCCTAATTAATTGCTAAGCACTGCCATCCTTGCGAATTGCGAGCTTTACGACAACGGCGCCGAAATTTAGGCTTCAATCCGTACCTGCTGGAAGCTCTTGACGGTCTTGCCGATGCTGCGCCCGATCTCGGGCAGCTGCTTGGGCCCGAACACCAGAGCCGCGACGCCGGCGATGACAACGAGCTCCGGCACTCCGAGCCCGAACAGGCACTTGCACCCGAGCGCGCCGCCCCCCGCGCCCGCGCGCCTCGGCCGCGCGGTCACCGCTGCGGATGCCACCACCACCGCCAGGCCGCCGCCCGCCATGAAGGAGGACGCCCTCGATGAGAGCCCGGCGGCGGCAAGGTGCGCCTGGTTCGCCCTCGCCGTCGCCCTCGCCGCGGGGGCCGGTGGCCGCGCTAGGGAGGAGCAGTAGGTCGCGACTGGAGCTATCCCCATGGCTGCTTGGTGGGAGGAAATGGTAGTCGCGGATTTTAGGCATGTTTCTCGTGTTATCTGCAACGGATTAGTATGGGCCGGCCCATGAACAGGCTAATGAAATAAAAAGTCAGTCGGCCCATCTAAATTTTGTGCTAAATACGCCGAGACCATAATGGCCTTTCGAAATAAATAATCTGGGCTTCTGTGTTTCATCTTTGCATGCCATTGTTCTTGCATGAATGCTCTGTGTGTGACGGTAAGCACTGTGTTTATCACTAATTTGGTCCAATGCTTACCACTCTATCAGATGCCAACATCTGTGGAACTGTTCCTGTGATTTTAACCACCTGTGCTTGCACTTTTGGGTGAATCTTTTCTTCTTTTACATCCAATGAGAGGTGAGACCGCTGAGCAAAAGATTATATTACAATCCAAGAGGTGATGGAAGCAAAAGGACAATAGGTTCTGGACTAATGTGTAGGGATGTTAGGTATTTTTCCTCTTCACAGAGTTTTGGACCCGTGTTGGATGTCTAGCTTGTCAGGAAGAAATAGGATATACGAAGTTGTGCCGTATCCAGATCAGACTCCTTTACTGGCTATGTATGGCCCAGATATTTTCTCTTTAAAATGCCTGTCGATTCAGAACTTGCCCACGAGAACACCAATGTCTGCCTACTTTTTCTTGCACATGTTCCATTACATCTATTTACTTCTCATGGCCTAACCGGCCAGCGTAGTCAATTACTTGTTCATTTTCACCACTTTACAAGTTAATGAGGTTAATTAGAATGGAAAACTTGTAGTAGCTATCCATCTCATGTTTTAGACGATTAGGAGATAGACTAACCATACAAGTTACTCGTTTTTGTCTCTAAGCTACTGGCAATTAAGTTCCTTTCCTGAGATGTCCATGTCAAGTTCACTCCTTTTTTTCGCTCGCTGGATCTTACACAATACCCATCTGCTTTCGTCGCGATCCAGTGTATCTAGCTACTGAGATGACAAGCAAGCATCTAGTAGCTCGCAGTGTGCTGATATTTAATTACTGGCAAAGTTCAACCGGTCGAACTCGGTGGGACGGTTCATAGGCTTTCTGATTTTTTATGATGACTATATATGCCTTCACTTCTGATGAGTGCGATACAAGTTTCAAGTTTGTCGTGCGTTTATGAGATGTTGCTGCTCTTGACACTTAAAAGAGGTTGCAAGTAGAAGTCACTGGCACCTTCAGAAATATCATGTAAACCCTCCTAATTCTATTCTTATTCAGTCTTGAATAAACCATGTTAATCGGTTGAGGTTGACAAAGTATTCTTCGTTTCCATTTCTCATTTGCATTTCCACTTTATAGTGCATACTACTAGTTGGAATCGATTGCTTCTAATTGTTCAAGACTTCCACTTTACCAAGATGTTTACTCGTCGGCCCACCTGCCTGCCAACCTGAATAGTTATGTCTTTTCCTTAACTTTAATTAGGATGAATGGCATATTCTTCAGCAGCACCATAATAGGATGGATAAAAAGGGTTAAAAATGTGGACAATGATTTGGCACCCATTAAAGGACAGTCATAAAGGAACTAAGATGGAAGATAGCTAACACAACAAAGAAAAAGAGAGGGGGAAATATTGGTGAGACAGGAAATTAATTCCTTGAGTTCAATTTACGATCCTATAAAAACGAATGAAACCCCTGATTTTGACACCGATATATATGTTGATATATATCCAACTATACATGCATAATGGAGACCTTGACTCAGAGCTACAGTGAAGGGGGATACTGTGTTGCCTAGGTGGGTACAGTTGCTGTTGGATGGCTTTCTTCTGTCTCCGTAGCCATCAGGGAAGAAGAATAGAAGATGACAACGCAGAATGTACAGTGTAGTGTGGAGAGGTCGATTTGACTTCACACTATTTGGGACAACAATTAATCAACGGTTTTGCTAATTTTTAGTCGCCTAAATTTTTTGTGCTTCTAGAAAACACCGTCCATTGTCCGAAAACTGTGGTCTAAGTCTAACAATAGTAGGCGAAAATATCCAAAGGCTGTAGCCGCCTTTCGAAACACTTGAACTATCAACTATCAACTATGTAAAGACCCGAGTCATGCATGTCGCTTGAGGCTAGTTAGGATGTCATTAATAGATTCAAAGCCTTCAGGCTAGCATCGCATATAATCTTAGATTTTTTTTGAAAGAAAACATATGGACTATATAATCTTATATTCATCGACTAACAATCTAATCACAAACATCACAACTAGATTGAACTAACAATCTAATCCCATACAATGCCACAAAGTCCTAATTAAGCCATGACAATGTCCATACACCTCCATCCTACAAAAGAATTCCTTCTCTTTTGCAAACACCCCCTTCAACTTCTCACAAATTCTCGCAACCATGCCATGCCATGACCACACCCCCTAGCTCCACCCTAAGCTCCTCCCATCCGAACGCCTCGACTTCGTGGCCGTCGCCTCCCTCCAGCCTCAGCTCGACAAGCATCATCGGCGGCGCCACCTCCGACATCTCCATGGACATGGCCACGAGCCCCGACAAGCCGCCTAGCGGCAGGCGCTCGACTCCCTTCTTGCCCACCATGAAGTAGCCTAGCTTCGCACCCGCCTGCCCGAGCCGCTCCACCATCTGCTCCGGCGACGCCGTCGTCATGAACCGCTTCTCCAGTACCCGCTTGCTCTCGCCAAACAAGCCCGACAGGTCGAGCCCGGGTGACATGGATATGATGTCGAAAGCGTTCAGAGCCGGCGGGGCCTGGAATGCCAGTTCGCGTTCCGGCTGGCCGCCGAGGAGGCTGCCGAGCTGCGAGTCGAGGCTGAGTGACCGTTTGAACCATGTGTGGCTGGCAAGTTCCGCGACGGCGAGGCGGGTAGTTGGGTTGGGATCGAGCAGGCGGCCCACGAGGCGGCTCGCCGGCTGCGACACCCACCGCGGGAGTGCGTACTCGCGGCGGTGCGCCTTCCGGCACATGTTGGCGATGTTGGAGTCGTCGAATGGCAGGTGGCCAGCGAGGAGGGCGAAGAGGATGACGCCGCAAGACCACGCGTCGGCCTTGGCTCCGTCGTAGGCCTTGCGGCGGAGGACCTCTGGGGCGGTGAAGGCGGGCGTCCCGCACGCGGTGTGCAGGCGTCCGTCGTCGCGGAGCGAGTCCGGGAGCGCGGCGAGGCCGAAGTCGGAAACCTTGAGATTGCCGTCGGCGTCGAGGAGGACGTTCTGCGGCTTGATGTCGCGGTGTGAGACGCCGCGGGCGTGGCAGTAGATGAGCGCGGAGACGAGCTGGAGGAAGACGCGGCGGGCCGCGTGCTCGGGGAGGCGTCGCGACGGGAGGGAGGCGAGCCTGGAGAGGAGGTCGCCGCCTGGGGCGAACTCCATGACGAGGTAGACCTTGGAGCGCGTGGCGAGCACCTCGTGGAGGCGGAGCACGTTGGGGTGGCGGAGGCGGCGCATGGCGGAGACCTCGCGGAGCACGCGCGTGGCCATGCCGGTGGCGGCGAGCTCGGGCTTGTCGAGCACCTTGACCGCTACGGCCTCGCCGCCGGCGAGGGCACGTGCGTAGTAGACCTTGGCGAAGGTGCCGCGGCCGAGGAGGCGGCCGAGCTCGTACTTGCCGAGGAGCGGCGCGGCATTGTTCTTGGCCGCGTTGCTCTTGGCCATGGCGACACCAAGACAAGAAGGCCCTAGGCTTTTGGGATGGTTAGCGTTACGATGGTGGTGTGGTTCAGAGGGGGTTTGGTATTTAAGGCCTTAAGGGAGTGCTTGCTAGCTGGGCCTGGGGCAGAAGAGAAATATCAGGCCCTATTTGGAAGTATACATTTCAAAAATATTGTTTTAATATACTATAGTTTATAATTATTTTGTCATAAATACTGTAGTTTTATCAAACCTCTTTGAAACCATATTATTCCTTGAAACTACTAATTAACTGTTTGGATGCAACATCACAAACCATGGTATTTGAGTGAAAATAAACAAGAAACTAGATAAAACCATGAAAACTTTAGGTTGGAGTGAAGTTTCAAATACTCCAAAAATATCATGGTATCTACCAAACCATAGTTTTTAATACAGAGCCTTTGATATGGTAATCAAACACCTTATGGTATAAAATACTATAGTATTTTTAGAAGCTATAAAAATACATTGCTTTCAAACAGGATCTCGAGGTTAGAGTTGCTAGCTGCCTGCCGCTGCTCTTGGACTTGGCTGGCTCCAGCGTCCAGCCTCCAGGCGTGCTCCGCCAAGATCAACTGCCCGCACCGCATGGCAACAGTAAGCTAACCTTCAGGCCTACAGTCCACTTGGGATATAGTATGTCGTAGGTTTTATTTCCTCACCTCATGCAAGAATTTCTATGTCTGCTTTCTCAGCGAAATAGATCCTCGGTTCCATTGCCGGTCGTCTCGGAATGGATTGGTTATAGCCAAACAGCTCTAGTATAGATTTAGATATACCTGACTTGAAAAATAAATCCCGATACAGATAACAATTCATAAATGATACTAGATACGTATAACAATCCATCAATCATCTCATTATATTGGCCAAGGAAAAGAAAAACCAGCTAATTTCTTGTTTATCATATCGCTAGTTTTTTTAAGGATTCTAATCATCGCTGGTGTTAACTAATTTATCACTGGGAAATAATGCTTACTTAATAACTAAACTAGCGGTGGCTCGATCGCATATGCGATGTATATGCACAGCTCTGAATTTTGATTCGACTCATTCCCATATGTATATTCCATTCCAACGGTAAAATCATAAAAAATTTTAGGTATCTCTGTATGATATTTTTTGTAAATCTAATCTGCTTGTACACGTAATTACAAAAATAGCTTCTTTCTCAATCGCGAAAGCACAAGATTATAATTGCTTCCGAAGGGCCCAAATTTGTTATTAAAAAAATGTTGCTAGAAAAGTGATATTTCTCGAATGGGACATGTGCGGCTGCTTTCTGTCTTCCCAGCTCCCGCTGTGACACAAATGGATTTTGCTTTGCTCGAAAACGACGTTGATTAGCTATGCTAGGACGAATATTACGTATGTCATATGCCAATAATTAGGGATTAGACGACGAAAGTTGGAGAGAAGGCACCTATATATGTCGAGGTAAAGTTGGAGCGCAATTTGGCACATACGGTATAAATGTGGACCGGTCACTGGCTGCGTTGCTGAATTGTTTGACTAGCTATATAGCTAAGCTATCAGTGCGCGTTTCTCATGTACTGCAACGAACGAGGGTACGTGCAGGGTGATGTCTGCCGCGTGCTCTGCTAGTCTAATGCCAACAACGGCTCAGCTCTGCCTCCAATGTGATGTGCCTGCCGAAGAGTTCTGATCAAGAGGCTTCTTAATAGTTGCATGCGTTTCTCTTTCACGTCTGATTTTGTTCACGGCTACTACAACGTGTCTACATCCAGGACTCGAACCCAAGCGATCACTTCAGGTTTCTATACATAGATGTCCTCGTCACCAAGAACACGTCTTACTCGAATAATGCGGCGCATGCACTAATGCGCAAAGTTGGGTTGTATATGTTTCTTTACTTACCCCGTGGATCCATGCCTGCCCATGGTTCCTTGTAACCTCCTTTGTGAAGATTCCACTGTTTTACAACTTCACTGCAAATCGTCGACTTTCAGGTCGTCTTTTTCAATTTAAATTTGGATGTGATCTGGTTTTGTTTTTACTGGAGAGATATCTATTTCTCCCTAGTTAGGTATTCTCCTTTTTTTTAGTTAATAAATAATAGCACCGTGATAAATTTGAAGCATTGTCTCTGGAGGAAGCTGATCCTCTATCTTATACAAGGCAATATGGTATGAATACGAATGCGCCTTTTGGGTTCTCAATATAAACAATAACAACTTCCAACTCAAAATTCCCCACTCTCAACATAAAATTTTTAACTTTTAACTCAACTTTCAACTGAAAAATGTTAAATTTCAACTAAAAAATCCTTTTTTTTAGAATTCTGGGTGGGTATTAGTTACCCCTGGGCAACAAGGTGCGTGTTTCCGTAGGAAATATCGTACACAATACCATCAAACCTCTCAATGTAGGGGAAAAAATTCATAGCCAATCACCAATAATATGCTTATATAGTTATATTAGCTGATTACTGCTAATTAGTTGTTCCAAAAACTTCAGAGCTTGAGAAAAATACGTAATGTTATTTCCATATAATATTAACTATTACGCCTATATAAAAAAATTGTTACTTACACCGAAAATTCTTTTCAAGGACTTGTTGCCTTGAATAATATTTTCATCAAAAAGTTTCCAGGACATGCATTATTCTGAACAAACTCTAGAAGATGCATGAAACGTACACAATATCCTATCAAAGATTCAAAATATACTGAAATCCGTAGCTTTTTCGTACGTATCGATCTGCTTTCGAGATCGATAAACGTGCACCTTTAGCTTACACCACGGGGAGAATTAGTCAATTAGCTACGCAAGGCAAGCAGTTGCACTACGGAAAAGAGGAACCCAACCATAGACAACTAACAAAGAATAGCAAAGTAGCATACGTGTATCTTTACCAGCTTATCTTAATCAAGACATAACCCACTAGCTAGGGAAACTAGACAACTGGTTTCTATTCATCTATTGCCCATCTAATTCTAACCCCACTAGACATTGCAAACAAATAAATTAACGCCATTTTACCATTGAAGACTTTAGGGAATTAATTCCAACACACGGGCACTCTCAGAATTATCTCAGATTAACAAACGGTGCTGCTGATCGTGGCAGGCACTAATAAGCACCGCACTCTAGCTTCTTATTTCCTGATATTTAATTTTGTCCTTCCCGTTCGGCGCTACATATGCATGTACATATTATTAGCATGATCTTCTCGTGCTTGGGTAAGAACAAATTAATTTAGTATTGAGGGTCAAGAACATGCACTGCACTTGCTGTCAGAAAATGACATGGCAAGCCATGCCTTACAATTTGTAATGCATATACGGATATTACTTTTTGCAGACGCTAAATCGATAACTCAAAAACACTAGATCGCTTACATGTATTTCGTAATATTATACCGGCAAAATCAAAGTCGATCGCTTGTATATGTACCGCATGTACTATTGTGGAGCGTCCATTTATGCTCCGAGATTCGTACAAGAGAGTGGGGGAGAAAGAGAAAAAAAGAAGGAGAGAGATTAATATGTAGCATAAATCTATTGCGTCAGCAATTATAGAAAGATATAATGCTATACATATCGCAAGTTTACCCAATATTAATTGTTTCATACATCAATTTGGCCAGATGGCTCGGGCCATGCTTGAGCCAGTTTAGCATGGCAATGCATGTTTCAGCTATAAAAAGTTTAGCCTATTAAACATATTCTATCAGCCCGTCATTACTTCCCAAGCTCAGCCCATATACCTTACTCTTCTTTCTCCTCTTCACCTCTCCCGTGCATGCGCCGCCAACCCTTCTTCCAAACTTGCGCTGTCGTCTCCAACGACATTATCCGCCATCGCCAATGTCATGTCCCTCTTCATGCTTGTGCTGTCTTCTCTGCTGACACTATCCACTGTCGTTGCCGATGCCCTGTCTCTCTTTTGCTCTCGCATCGCCATCCCCGCCGACGCTAGCCATCGCTGCCGATGCCACGACCATCTCACTCCACCGTCTATTGTCCCCGATGCCGCTCATGGCTCCCTTGTTGACGTGCTGTGCTCGTGCCAACCCGACACAAAAACAGCCTTACGTACCATCGGATCGTAGCTTAGCCCTGTTGGTGGCTAGTCGTGCTGACAAAGCATGGCCATAGAACATAGTGCCCGTGCACAGTACAGTCCAACTTCAAGCACTAATCCATATCATACAAAACTCTATATTATCAGGGAAGTACGGAGAGCTAAGCTGCGCGCTCGACACGTTGCCCAGGTTTCTACAGTAAACACCACATAAGCTCATGTATTTTTTCCTTCAGACTCCACAAATTTCACTACTACAATGAGGCTTATATCGACGATGATCACGCACGGTTTTGAAAACCGCTCGTAATATGGAACATCACGCACGGTTATGTACTCAAACCGTCATATAATATCACGACGGTTTTATATTACATTACCGTTCGTGATGTAATAACTATCACAGACGGTTTCAAAATATAACCGTCTCGTAATTGCTATAAGATTGGCGGGTTTAAAGTAAAACCGTCAGGATATCACGCACGGTTATATAACACAACCGTCTGTAATATCTACAAGTCATTACAGCACGGTTATATTTAGAAACCGCTCTGTGATATTTTTGTATTACAGACTACCGTAATATAAAACCGTCAGTGATAAAACCGTCCCGAGGTCAGAAAAAGAGCCTCGCTCCATGCATCCACTTTGTTTGTAGGGTTTCGCTTCTATCCTAAGTGGCGGTCATGGAAGTGAGGCGATTTTTAAAAGAAAGCCATTGATTTCAAGGGTGATATTAGATTCATTTGATTTTGGTGATCTAAGGTTAGTAATGAGTTCTCTAATTGCATGCATCCAATTCAATATATATCTAGGTTGGTTAGGAGAGAATTAATTTAAAGATTGTTTGGTTAGATCTAGCTTAATTGTAGCTGGATCCATATGTTGTTTGTGATATTTGGTTAGTAATGTGTTTTAATTGCATTATATTCAACATCTAGCTTGATAAGGAAGGAATTTGATGATTTTTTTAGATCTCGCTTGTAGAACCATGTGTTGGTTTTTTGATGAATAAGGTTAGCTAGTAATGGTTCTATTTGCATAATATAATATTCGATCATGATGTAGCTAGCTAGCTTGTTAAGGATAGAATTTAAAGATTGTTTAGATCTAGCTTATAGATCAATTCAAGTCTTTTGGTGATCTAAGATTAGTAATGGGTTCTAATTTCATTATTATATTGAAGATTAATTTGAATTTTGTTAATTATTTCTTTGTGATGTAATTAAGGTATGTAATTGCATAATTAGTTTAAGAATGTGTGCATACGCACTACACCTGGTGCACTTAATATTTAACACTAAGTGTTACATGTGTAGCGAGATGGATCGAAGTCGATGTACGCCGAGAACCGTCGAGTGCCGAGTACCTTAATGGCGCTCCACTTTCAAAAGAGCTGCAGAGGAGGATATGTTTAATAAGGGGTGCAATTCATGTCATGTCCGTGCATTGATTGCGAAAATCAAGATGTTTCAAACTCAAATAGCAGATCGGGCACACTTGATTCAAGGGGTTTCAAAAGGGCTATACATGTTGGACCACCATGGCGAAGAGCATAATATACTGAAGCGACAAGTAGTGTTAATATCGTCGACGATGTCAATGATATGTCGGATGATCATATCGATTGTGCTTCCGATGAGAACAAAGTTGCACGATGACAATTTGGATCTGATGCTACGCGATGCGTATGAAACCTTGATGACAGGAATATGGATGCCTGGGCTTAATGGAGGACTCGGAGAAACCTTTGTTCGCAGGGTGCAAGTTGAAATACACAAGGTTATCATCCGTGCTTCAACTACTCAAATTGAAGGCAAGCAACGGTTGGTCCGACAAGAGTTTCACAAATAAGCACGCCTATTGGCGGACATGCTTCCAGAGGGAAACGAGTTGCCGACAAGCACCTACAAAGCCAAGGTGTTCTTTGTCCCTTGGGAATGGAAGTAGAAAGAATACATGCATGTCCAAACGATCGTATCTGTACCGCAAAGAGTACACAAACTTGCATTTATGTCCGTGTGCAACGATCCCTAGACAAGCGTAAGAGTTATTCAGATGATGATGGCGAGAGCATTGAGGTGAAAAAGGTCCTCTGCTAAGGTGGCATGGTATCTGCCTGTAATTCCCGTTTGAAGCGCTTTGTTTGCGAACCCAAAGGAGGCAAAACTGCTATGCTGGCACTTTGAGGAGCGTAAGAATGATGGAATGCTAAGGCACCTGCCGATTCCATCCAAAGGAGAAACATCGACAGAGCTTTCAAGAATTCGGTGATCCGAGAAATATAAGGTTTGGATTGAGTACAGATGGAATGAATCCTTTCGGTAACATGAGCAAATTTCAAGATAGCACTTGGCCCAGAATCAGATTCACAACCTTCCTCCTTGGTTGTGTATGAAGCGGAAGTACATTATGTTGTCTCAGGCTTATCCAAGGACCGAAACAACTCGGGAACGATATTGATGTGTACCTAGCTCCATTGGTGGAAGATCTAAAACACCGTGGGTTACCGGTACACGTATGGGATGCGATAAACGAGAGAACTTTACTTTGCAATCGCTTGTTGTTCTCGCACCATAAATGATTACCCCGCCTTGCTAACTCGCGTGCCAGAGTACAAAAGGAACCAAAGCTCGCACTCATCGCTTAGATGATACCGAGAGTTTATGGTCAATCACTCCCGAAAACCGTGTACATGCGTCATCAGAGGTTCCTTCGGAGGAATCACCCATATCGCGAAGATGAAGCAACTTTTCACGGAAGGAACGAAATGGTCCAGCTCCAAGGCGCTTGAGCGGAGAGATGTTCATGACATTGTTAAGGATTTGGATGTTGCGATGGAAAGGGCGAAATCAAGTACCCGTGAAAAGAGCATGTGGAAGAAGAGATCAATATTCGGGACCTACCTTCTTCGGGAGCACCTAGAAGTTCGCCATCGCATCGATGTCATGCACGAGAGAAGAATGTCTGTGACGGATGTGATTGGTCTCTTACTCAACATTAAGGGTAAAACAAAGGATGGTATCAACGCACGCTTGACTTGGTCGATATGGGCATAAGACCCGAGTTAGCACCGAAAGAGACCGATAAAGGCCGTGACGCATTTGGAACTCGCTTGTTATACTCATCAAAGGCCGAAAGAACTGAATCGCGCGCTGCTTGCATGGTGTGAAAGTTCCGTCCTTACATTCTCCAACATGAAGAGACTTGTTTCGTTGGAAGATTTGAAATTAATCGGCATGAAGTCTCATGATTGTCATGTGTCGATGACACGATGCTCCCTATCGCAATTAGAAGTATTTTACCGGTCAAGGTCCGTGGAGACAATCACTAGGTGTGTTATTTCTTTAACACAATCGCCGAAGGTCATCGATCCCGGGACTAGATGCTCTGCAAGTCGAGGTGGTGATGACTCTATGTAATCTTGAGATGTATTTCCCTCCATCATTTTTCGATATCATGGTCCATCTCATTGTTCACCTTGTGACAGAGATAAAGATATGCGGGCCGTTGTTCTCACGTAGCATGTACCCGCTCGAGAGGTACATGGGAATTCTCAAGTCTTACGACGGAATCGATCTCGTCCGGAGGGTAGCATTGTCGAAGGTTATGCAACAAGAAGAGGCCGCCGAGTTCTCAAGGCCGATTACATGGCCCAGTCGAACCAATAGGTGTGCCTCGATCTCGCCATGAGGGAGGCTCCAGGTATCGGACCATCGGAAGGAAAGCAATCACGCCGATTCGCTGATTATGCTCGAGCCCATTTCACGGTTTTGCAACACATGGTCAGTAGTGTCCGCCTATATCGTCGAAAGCACAAGCAATGGCTAAGGCAAGAGAATCCAAAGACTGGCAGAGTCTTGGATCACGAGACAAAGATAACCTTCGGTTCAACAAATGGTTGAAGGAGCGACCTATCACTGGAGCTCGCCGATGACACGCCGACATGGTTGGCAAAAGGACCAACTTTTACAGCTTGTCACATGGAAAGGATATGACTTAAATGGGTACACATTTTACACGAGATCGTGGATATGAAGAGCACAAACCGTAATAAAGGGTGTCCGTGATAGATGCATTCAATAATACCACTGGTTGACGAGGAGCTCCTACTATGGGTTCATAGAGGAGATATGGGAGCTCGACTACGACTTTTCAAGATTCCCTATTTCGGTGTCGTGGTCCACCTCCAAAGACGTGAAGGTCGACAGAATGGCATCACTATGTGGACCTCGAACGTGTCGGATACCAAGACGAACCATTCGTGATCGCTAACCAAGTTGTTCAAGTCTTCTATGTAACCGACCCGCCCAACAAGAAGCGCCACATAGTTCTTCAGGAAAAAGGAGAATTGTCGGAGTTGAGAATGTAGTAGATGAGGAAGAGTACAATCAATTTGATGAGTTGCCACCTATCGGAAATGACATCCCGGTCCCGTAAGAACAACATGAGGAAGCAAGCTACACACGCCGATCATCATGAAGGGCTAATTTTCATACAAAAGAATAAGCATGTGGTATGAAGTTATGAGAAGGGTGCATTGTCATCATGCTTACTAATTTTCATGTGTAATAATATTACATTAATGCTATTGTAAAGATGATACGACCCATCATGCTTTGTACATATGATTGTGATGATCTTTGTAAGTAGCTTGTGAAGCATCCTAATTATGTATATATGATTGTGATGATCTTTGTAAGTAGCTTGTGAAGCATCCGGATTGATGGAAAAGATGCAAGTATAAGAGCACGATTTATTCGTTAATATCAATATGATTCCAAATACATGATTCAAAGATGGCCATTCGGACATAATTGATGACAAGAATGTAATCATGTCTACTTTGGCAATATAGAAATAGTTGTATGTGATTGCTCTCAGATTTTAGGGTTTGAATTGAGGATTAGAATCTCCACTTCAACCACAAGATAGTCTATATTCTGTTAAAGACAACTTTCCCGTAAGATACAACAAAGTGGCATGCATAAGAGTCGATCGAATCGAACCGACAAGTGAATGTCGATTGAATAAGATATATCACTGACGGTTCTTTAACATAACATGCAGGATGTTATTTGTCACTGCATTTGTTATGTTACCTAACCGCCTATGATATTCAACATCATGACGGTTCTATTATATAACCGTCCGTGATGTCACCAATATCACGATTTGTTCTATCATATAACCGTCCCGTGATGTCACTAACATCACGCACGGTTCTATTATAGAACCGTCAGTATATCTAAACATCACGCATCGTTCTATTATAGAACCGTCAGGATATCTCATCCTGCATCGTTATATTATAGAACCGCTCGTGATGTGCTCTCCTCTATATATCTCTCAAGCAGATCTCATTCACAGGCCAAACCCTAAACCTTTGAGACGTTTTGCCTCATGGCGGCCTCCCCTCGGCGCCTCCCCTCCCCGTCCCGGCCTCGGCGTCTCTCCCGGCTCCTCCCGGCCTCCCGGCCTCCCTCCTCCCCTCGGCGTCCTCCCGGCCTCGGCCCTCCCCCTCGGCGTCCTCCCTGCCTCGGCCCTCCCCTCGGCGTCCTCTTCGGCTTCAACCGTGAGTATTTCGGGGACTAGCCATCGAGCTAGAGGTCGCTCGATCCGGAGGCACCGCCTGCCATTTGCTCTATTTTTCGTGTTGCTCGCTAGTTAGTGAGTTCGGGACACTTTCGTGATTATTCTCTGCCTTGCAAAGGGGCCACCGATCATGCTTGGGGACCTTGCGTGTGGGCTTAATGTTCAATGATGATTTAGGGATGGAATAGACTAATTGTGACAACAAATCTTAGCAAATAATTTCACTTTCATATATATATATTTGATTAGTGTGAGTTCGGCAAAGGATGTTTGTTTTCCGGTTGTTTAGAGCCCAAGAGCAAGAACTAGTTAAAATGTCTTTGTTCGGCTGGCTAGGAGCGATGGTGCCGTGGTTGTACATGTTCATTTGTGAGATGGTGCTGTGGTTGTACATGCTTTGGGTTGGCTAGGAGCGATGGTGCCGTGGTTGTACATGGTCCTCGAATAAAACAGGGAAACCTTTTGATCTAAAAAATATATATATATATTTGATTAGCTCTATTGCAAACCCTGTCTTTATATGCTTAGTTAGTGAATATGCATATAAGATAACCAATTGAGTAGATTTATACTTAACTCGTCAAGTATTAAATCATGTTATTGAGATAAAGTTGTCACAATCTAGTCTATTACTTGTCCATTGTGGCGAGGAGGGCCTTTAAGGCAACCCGACATCTCGAGAACATTCAAACAATCAATATGAGCTTTATGCTAATTGCTTTATTCGTAATCATGTACATGTTCATATGTGAGATCCTCGAGCTTCGCTCTATTATTCTCGTTAATCGTCAAATGGTTGAATCCATATGTATTCTTCTCTTGTCTCCGTGTGGATGTTCTAGTTTTAGGGAGGTGTCAGCCAAATTTTTATTAAGTTCGGCAATCTCCTAGTTCGCTTCTTTTGCTAAAAGGCTAATAACAAGCCATGGTATCCACAAACTCATTCACTCTAATGTGATTTTATTTGTTCTTCACTTTTAGTTCGCCTGAAACTATTTTAACTTGTAAAGAAGATGTCGCCCTCTAATCCATCGTCCAAGGACATGATGTGCCCTCAAAAGAAGAATCGACCACGCTGCAAGAGGACCAAACAAAAGGCCAATGACCGATATACCATTACGTAGATCGATCCAAATGATGGGGCCCTAGAAAGCCAAAAAGGCGCGAATGCATTTCGAGTATGTGTGGGATAGTAGCCCGAACGGGTTCCGATCACGCTATCTTCCTAGAGGTTGGTGACTATTGAGGCTCGCAATGCCTTGCTAACGGAAATTCTTTCATCGCTCAACATTCCGAAGAATCCGCCCCCTAGTGCGACGGTATGCACCGCTAGCGGCAGAAAGGCATGGAAGACCTTCAAGCATACGCCAGAGACTACGCCAAGAAGGATCTCGTTCCATACTCAAGTATGGGTTCATTGATGAGGACACGTGGGGCGTTTTGTTGGGATGAAGACCACAGATTTAATTGCAATGCGTCCAAAGGAAGCAAACAAGGCCTTGCAAGCAAGAACACTCACCCCACAGACTTGCATCTATTGCTACGCGGAAGAGAGCGCAATGGGACAGGAGGACGAGGAGGGTATCGCGCCATTTCCATCGATCACAGATCAACGTGCGTAGACCGGCTAAGAGCGAGAGCGAGGTCGATGCTACGCCCTCCTCAACCGCTCCTTTGTAAACCTCATGGACGAGGAAGTCCGCCAACGCCGTAATATATAAATCGAACTACCAATTTTACGTAATTAGTCCATGACTTCATAAGTGAAATAACTTGTCCGGATCTTGCGTAGCGTTGAGTACACAATCGTATGCGATGGCTCTTTTTCCCAGACAGAGAAAAGATGCACCGCCCATAGCCTTGGGAAACAAGGAACACCTCGGTCGCATAAGAGGCAAAGGGTTTTTGTTCCATGGAAAACTGGATTCCTGATTTACTTCCACATATACCGAAATAAGAAGAGAACTAGAGCGAGCGCGAGTCAAATCTTATAAAGAATTTGGAGGACAAGTTGAGAGGAGAGTTGAGAGAAGAGTTGAGGGAGAACGAGAGAAGAATTTCATGAAAGGATAAGAATCCTCGAGGAAAGGCTCACCAATCAAGAAAGAAATATCGCACAAGCCCCGTAGTATGTCCGCAAGTCAGCCCCAATGCCCGTGAAGAGCAGTTGTGCATCCGTTCCTCCAAGTGACATAGATGAACATAGCGGACTTATCTCAGATGTGACATTAAGGTGGCCACGCGGTGCAATCTCCAAGTGAGAATTAGCAATGGCACTGCTCCTCCGACGGCCGCTTGGGGCATGGCGATCCATCCCCAAAGGGGACCATGGTGCACGTACCATCATAGCGCCGGTTTCACCAAGGTCAATGTGGACGGGTGTTTGATAGTTTCAAAATTGTCGATCTACGTAAGTCAAACGACGAGATCGTGAAACTTGGGGATGCCATTGGCACATTCATCCAATGGCCTAGCAAATGACATCTCCTGGTCGCCTTCGTCATGCAACAACCGCGACGATCCGATTCGCTTATTGTATCGCCGTCGATCGCTTGGCTACCAAATCGCAATCGAGAGCGACTCCACTTGATGTACATAATGTTGACCTCTTTCCGCCCATTCCTCTCCGTGAAGGGTTCATACAAAACAAAGAAAGGCAAGGGCAAAAGAAGAAAGAAGCCCGCAAGAACAAGTTGACTATCCATCCGCCGAGTTGGCTAAACAATACAAGCTAGGAGAGCCACATTAACGAAAGGCAGCAGAACTTCACTTAGTATACCTTGCCAACAATTGCATAAGTGGTACACCCAAGAAGCTAGAAAGCCAGAGCGTGAACGCACAACAAGTATCGGCGTTAAGTTCAAGTATGAACATCTATTCAACGACTTCACGGGGGCTTCTTCACGGCGATTTTCGGACTTGTTCCATCTCTACAACCTCGACGCCATCGACGCCACACTCATAAGATGTCGGACCTTGTAAGTGTGTGCTATCACGAGTCTACATTCGCTAATAGTGATAAATGTCCTCCAATATATATATAATCCGCCTTTTGTATATATAGATACATGCAACTTGAAGCGACACGTAAGAAACTATCGATCGGTTTCTCGACCCACATATAGTCTCAAAGCAAACAATGGATGATGATATAAACATGGTCGAGAAATACGTGATAGAGGCATTGCTAGCACAAAAGATAAAGAATTCATACTTATACCCCATAACCTGTGGTAAGTGCTACCACATGCTATACTTTGGTCTCAGACTGCACACAACTCGCTTTTGTTCATTGTCCATTGTGATATACCTGTGTAGGTATCATTGGTTCTCATTGTAATTGAACCACCACAAACCGGTTAAGTACCTTGATTTCGACGTGGCGGAAACCACGACTTGACACCTATCGCAAAATTACTCACCGTAATCACGCTTCCTACGCATATGGTCGTGTAAGTTGTTCCGTGTTTATATTGCTATTGGAATGGCTTAGGCTAACCTTTTGCAATCTTGTAGAGCGCTCAAACACGTGAAAGATTGGACTAAACTACAAAGATGATTTGAACTTTCCAGATCCGCTATACACAACAATTCTATATCAAACCCCGTAATAGTGACTCTAGAACTAACCGTAGGTTTTATTTGCAATGCCACCAAAGAAGGTCCGGAAATAACCTATGTGGATTTTATGTTTGCTACAACATGCAAACCATCGCCGCTAAAGAAAGTAGCAAGATGCTTAAAAATGCGTTGAGTCAGCCGATTTGAGCAACATTAGAGGGAGAGTTTGTTTCTTCCTGCTCACCCAAGTAATACATAAAAAGGCGCTGCTCCACGCAGCCTTATAAGTTCTGAGTTGTACAATTGTCAAATGATATTCATTAATTCGAAAATATGTCAAAAACTTGCGGTTATTCTTGTTTGTACGATTCATTGTATTGTCACATGATATTATCCTTAATACATATTTGCTCATCTTGAATGCAACAACTTAACAATGTCTTGCTTGTTGAACTAGATGTTTTCCTACACCCTCACAGAACCTCCATTATTTATGGGTTGTTGTTCAAATTTCCATCTACTTAGGTATTCTGAAAGAACATGTTCTTTGGTTATAGATAAGGTCAGCCTTTCTGCCAACCAACGTCTATAGGCTTACTCCCGCCTCTTCTTTCTCCATTCAAGCTCCGTGTTCCAAAGTCCTTCCGCAAGGAAGACCCGACTTGCAATCACATTTGTTCAATCTTTAATTACCCTACCTAAAGTAATCTATCAAGTACATCTACAATTTTTACCAAAGTACCATGTTCGATCTCCCACCGCGGCACGACGGTGAATCATAAGAAGAGCATGCCGTCCGGCCATCAAGACCGTGGCACTACGGTGACTTCGCTAAAGCCACTTCAGATGGCATGAAGCAAATCACACACTCTAGTGTGTCCGGCTCGATGGAGAAGACCGTGGTTGCCGCCGCCTCAATGCCGCTCATGGGTCTTGGTTGATTTATTAGTCGAGTTCCATCAACATTATCATAACAAGGAGAAAAGCGCTACAAATGTTTATATTTTAAGTCTATCCCGACGGACAAATGCTGTTCTCAATGCATATAGGAAGTGCGATATTCAATTACAACATCTATAACTGGTTGTGCCTTATAAATATCAAGCAGAAATATTGATGGAAATTTCAACAACACCATAACTAATGGAGGTTCTCACCGGGGTGGGAAAAAGGCCATCACAGCATTTGTTTTATTTGAAACCATCTGTGATGAGTTAATATCACGCATTTGCCAGATTTGAAACCGCTCGTGATATTAACTTATCACGCACGGTTTTAATAATAACCGCTCAGGAAATTAAACTATCACGCATTTGTTGTAATTTGAAACCGCTCTGGAAATTAAACTATCACGACGGTTGTAATTTGAAACCGCTCGTGAATATCATGCACGGTTTCAAATTACAACCGCTCGTGATAGTTTAATTTCACTGACGGTTGTATTAATAAACCGCTCTGTGATATATATTTTCTCGCACGGTAGAGAACCGCTCGATGAGCTCCTTCATCACAGACTTATTATATCGACGGTTCACAAAACCGCCTCTCGGCGACGCTATAACCGCCTGTGATGATGTTTCTCGTAGTAGTGCCTGTTGTTAGGTCAGTTGGCCAAAGCATTCATGGGCATGCGGCAGGTCTCATCTTCAACTCCCTTAGCCCGCAGCAACTGTAGTAGCTCCAGTCATTTTCTATTTTTTTTACAAAATATTTTCTTGAAAAAAAGGACCTAAAAAAATCCTATTCTAAAAAAATATTAGTATTTACAGTATTTTTGTGTTTTTACTTTCTTAGTTTTTTTTTTGAAAAATTTTCTCCCTGTTAAAATCTATATCGGCTGGGGCTGCGTGCGCTAGGTCTCGGGTTCAAATCCCATAGAAACTGATTTCCCCCTAATTTTTTACATTGAATTTGGCGATTTGATTGAGCTATTAAATCATATTGTAAATTTTTAAAACTTTTTTAGAAGTGTCCTCAAAGCAAGCCTAACTTGCCATAAAAATCCAAATCATGATCACACTTGTGCGATTTTTAAAAAAATCTGTCAATGCTACTGATGCATTTCAAGCAACTTCGCTGATTTATTTGAGCTACTAAATTTGCAGATTCTTGAAAAAAATTTATAGGTGTCCTGAGAACATGCCTACGCTACCGTAAAAATTTCAAATCGTGATCAGACTCTTATGATTTAAAAAAAACAAACCTGACAATACTACTGGCGTACTTAGAGCAACTTCACTTATTTCATTGAGCCACTAAATTTATGAATTCTTTAAAATTTGTGAGAACTGCCCTGAAAGTATGCCTAAGCTACCATGAAAAAAAATCAAAATTTTTGATAAAAGTCCTGCGAACATTCCTACACTACCGTAAAAATTTTAAATCATGATCAGATTCTTGCAATTTTAAAAAATCCTAATGATACTACTGACGCACTTAGAACAACTTCACTTATTTAATTAAGCTACTAAATTTGTGAATTCTTTTGTGAGGATTGTCCCTAGAGAATACATAAGCTACCATAAGAAAAGAAACATAATCAAACTTTTGCAATTTTTAAACATTATTACTTTTATAGTTTTTAAAATTTATGGCAATTTATTTTCTTTTTTTTTCGAGATGTTTCCAAATATTTTATTTCTTTGTTAGAATCTCTGCCTACCTCAATAATTCCTTCCACCTACAGCAACGGCGGGCTGTTATTATCAAGTAACCTCTGTATTCTTGGAGAGGTCCAGAATGAAGGATAGCTAGGCGGCTAGGCGCCACGCTTGCAGTTTCTACTGTAGAAACTACATTTGCAAGTTACAACAACGAGCCAATTCCCAGCATGCACGTAGGGGCGTCGCAGCTTCGTCCGTAGCCTAGTTACTCCTATGACCCATTGTGCTACGTGCGACTACATAGAGAGTTGATCGTAGTGACAACTGGGCCGGAGATATTTTCTGACGAAAGGCATCTTGCCAAAGCCGATATTGTAGTTATCGCAGTCTCAAAAACAACTCTAAAAATCACTATCATGTGTCTATGTCATCGTTTTCATTCATTTTAGGTAATAGGTTTTTTATAGTTAAGTGTAGTTTTCACACCTAGCCATGCGCTATAAATTTGACTTAGTAACACTCTCTATTGTCATTTTTCAACTTTAAGGTATTGTAGTTATCAATATATATTAGAATCAAAGATTATATACCCCCATTTTTGGACTTTTTCGTGACTACTTTTTCGTGACTATGTCATGTTAACTAGATAGTTTTTATGCTGCTATGTCAAGCAAGACGATATGAATATAGGACAAGGGTGTTTGTGCATACGTAGTTATGAGTCGAGCGAAGAACTGCGTGCTAAGCTTAAGAACTCAAATTATAGGAATGAGTTAGTTTCGCTTTCAAGAAATGATCGCTATGGAATGTAGTAAAAAAGAAATGCTTTAGAAGGAACGCTATTTCGATTGTTGAAGAATACTCAGATAAGAATAAAATAGTTAGATTTGGTTAGATGAAATCGACGATTTGTCAATGTAGAAGAATAGAACAAAAGATATAGGTGAAACAAGATCGATTATCCGTCAATAGATTGGAAAACAAATAAAAGTTCTACTAAATTCTCGGTCCAAAGCTAAGCAAAATCAAACGAAGGAGAGTTCTAGTTCTGCTTCAAATAACCATGATTTATGGAATGCACAAGACAATGGAACATATGATCTGGAAGGAACACTATTTCTTACTATCCTAGAATACATTGCGTAAGAATGAAATGGTAGGATTTGGTCAGATCAGATGTATGATCTGTTGATGCAGAAGAATAGAACAAAACGCATGGATGAAATAGTGTTAATTATTTTTACAGAGTAAATAGATCGAGAAAGAAATAAAGAGTTTTGTGAAATTCCTGGTCTAGGCTAAGGAAAATGAACCGAAGCAGAGTTTCAAAAGCGTGCTGAGTAAACGCTCGCGTAAATTTTAAAATATAAGTTTCAAATACTAAATATAGCATGAGATGTAATATAATTTCTTAGTTCAGCAGCCATGAGATAATCAATAAGTATAATCAAACACATGGGTAAAGTGTAACCAAGCACATGGATAAGTAAGAGTGCTAAGTATTCAAGAGGTACTATATTGGTGCAATATGATATAGCAAAAGTAAATTGATAACAAAAGGACGGTGACTATCGGTACGATTAGCTAAAAGGATAACACAGCCTAGTGGAGACTAATATTATAAAGACCTAAATGTGGCAAAAGATGAGAGGTATAGGTATATACATCATTTAAGTTCAGGCAATTGGATACGAACTTATATAACCGTAGTGGGAAATACATGTAGTATAGACTTCGCTGTCGATGAAGACAAAATGGGATCGGAAGCTTCGTAAACTTAGGTCCGTGATGGGTAGAGAATATCCGGATGCGCCGCAATGAAAGATAATAAATAAGAATGGAACTAATAAGGAAAAAACGCTTTTATGAGTCTACCTGCTTCACCGTGAGTCATGTGTTTTATTCTCAAAGAGTTTTCTTAATCGGTGGTTTTTTCTCGTCATAATGGTGAGATCATATATGCAATAAGAAGACTGCTTCAATACTTTATCGAGATGAGTATAGAAACAAAGGTACGATAAATATCAAGAGGAACATAACTCAGATGGTCTTGGGTAGCGTGAGATCTCGGATCGGTTGTAATCAATGATCTCTTGAGCAAAGACTGTGGTAGATAATATTTGTAAGCAATAGAAGTCGGGTTCAAATAATACTAACACTGTGGGTGGTTAATAAGAGGTGCAAAGTGCAGTAGCGATTTACATTCGGGCGATGGCGGTGTTCCTTGAGATGAACCAAGAGTGCCTTCAATATTTTTCTCGAAATTATAGGTATATATATTCGATAAGGAGAAGTTACAGATATAAATAAGTGAAGGCTGCTCAGATCATGCATAGATAATGTGATCAGTGAAAATCTAAGACGTGATGAGTGTTTGGTCAGTGAATAACACAATAGCTTTTTTTGGTTGTATGTTAGCAAGCTCGCAGATAGAATACATACTAATCTGTATAAACAAAGATGAAGGTAGAAAGATACAAATAACATAAACATTCTAAAGAAAGATATATATATATATATATATATATATATATATATATAGATAGATAGATAGATAGAACAAGATGCGATCAAGAAATAAAGCGAAGGAATAAGCGTAAACCTTGAGAGATTCAGAACTGCATGACCAAGATACATGCTATATTCATAGTAGAAGACACAATTGCATATGATTAGTACAAGCAATAAAAGAAGAAACCAAGAAGCCAAAATTTATGTCAAGAAGAGCAATCAATAATGGTGACCCAAATGATCCTACATAACGTAAGCTCTCCCAAAACTTGTAAAGCGCCAATCTAAAATTTAAGGCCATGAATCCTATTGTTGTATCTCCATCCTCACGTGCCTTTCCGCTTTAACAATGCTAATAATGTAAGATTGCGCATAACTAAAAGAAAATAAGCACTTCAAATTGCGTAAAGGCTTACACAAGAGTCCTCTCAGAGTGTAGAGCGAGGTCGCCCATTAGTTGCTAGAGCAAAGTAGAAACCTGCAATAGAGAAATGTGTATAGGTGGTCTGAGACAATCTTAACTAAATTACAAAAGGAACACGTAAGAATATTTGCTCTCATTTTCTCAACCCATAGGATCTAAAGGATACAACCAAACATCCATGGCTAGATAGCATTATAAAAGCTACAAACAACTCCATGTTTTTGAGCAATAGAATCTTATTACTATTATTGATTAATCAAATACCATCGACTTCTACACCAAAAGTCAGAACTTTGGGATCCGATGTAGCACGGGCATGCACTTAGAAACCAAGAAAACGCAATCGGCAAACAATAGATATATGTGTATACTTTGATTATGAGCACGAAATAGAACTATTCAAGAATCTTACGTTATACACAAACATTATCGATGGAGTTCTCTTATAGAACATGTATCCTTTGTCACTCTTTGTTTGCATCCTCGAAAGAAACACTGCATGTAACCATGAAGATAAATAAATAAATCTATGGTAGCCAAGGCAGATTGCAAGTGGGGAACCATTTAAATAGGCAATGGTTGTTGCAAACGGAGAACTTTAAATCATGGAATGCACAGATGGGTGAATGAGTAACTACTATAGTAGTTTCTACAAATGTGCAAAAGGAATAGAGGCATGATCCACAAGGAAAAAGACAGAACATAAAGGCTCATCTTCACTAATTCAAGAGAGCAAAGGTGAAATGTAGCCTATACCGCCATAAGGCGGAAAACAACATGAAAAAGTGAGACAAAAACCAACCATATCGAACACAAACAAACACCACTCGTTGTTGCAAAAGAGGTAACCTGCTCCATATAGAACAATGCATGCTTTAGCCATGACAAGATAAGATTTGGGGTTATGTTTGGAACCCGTTGTTAGAGCATTATGACGACCACAATAATTAATCGCTGAACTAACTCAACTACCTAAAACCGCTAGTGCATGCTAGAGGATCTTTACACGATTAAGCTATAACCTTAGAAATGCCGAGATCATAGTCTAATGGAGCTTAGCGACCAACTAAACTCGCAGATGTAAAATAAAATATTCCTACGATAGATAGTCTGTTTTTTTATTTTAAGGAGGTAGAAATGTGAAGTAGGGGAATGATGTTTAGTTCGAACTCCAGATACACAAACTTGAGCTGCAGACAAAATACCACCAAACATAGCAAATTCATGACATCTTAACCACCTATCGACCGAATAAAACAGGTTTGTGGATGCGACTCACACAGAACAGGAAAATGGGCACCGCTGGTTTCCATTCCTCCATTCCTAAAGATATCACGAGAGGATATGTAACATGAGCTAACAAACAAAGAAAGCCAACACAAACTCATATTTAAACATCCTAAAAGAATATCTACGGTAAAACGCAGATGATACCTTATATATGCATTAACATGGAACATACGACGATGTCTAGTTCTCTATTTTGCCATAGCTAAACAGATCATTGACTCCTTTGTTTCGGAATACCGCTTCCTTTCTATCTCGGCCGCAACAATTGTAAATAACCGATAAAAGGAAAGGAGTAAATCCCACCAAGCACCGAGTGGGTCGTGAAAAACAATATCGCCTCATGCATTAACCTACGCGATGCCAAAGTTACATCCTCCGTAACGCAATGCATTCTTCTTAAAGCTCATTCATTTAGCAATTAGACCAAAATCATAGGAAAATAGGCAAATTATCGCATGGTCAACATTACCTGCGTAAGTAAAGGCCATCTGAAATTGTTTTATTCAGTCAACATTACCTAGCGTAAAATAGATAGGTACAAATAAAAGATTGATGCGACAACTAAATGACCACGACTATTTAGTCTAACACAGAAAGTGTTAACATACAACGTAGCTTGCATCTCCCTTGTGCTCAAGTCGTGAATATTTTATGAGAGATGTTTTAGATTTAGATCAAGCAATATATATTCAGCAAACATTTGAGCAGGGTTTAATTTAGGGTGAATTGTTTTTACCGACACCTTAGTCTCAGATTACAAGTAGTCTCTTTGATCAAGAGACATGCCGATCCGCTCCAAGAGGTTGTTCTTTCTGTCGTTTTTCATCGCTGATGAAGGGCTTCGTGTTCTCAGCAACCATGACTGCTTTCAGTTATCCGCCATCGCTCCACAAGGTCGGCCTTCTTTACCATGACGGACATCTGCGCCTTGATACCCTTTCTTTTTCTTTTTTCTTCTTCCGCCTCATCATCACTCTCCTTCGCTCCTCTTCCTTGAAGATGAAAAAAGGAAGAAAAAGGCAACTATCGCAAACTAATCAATACCGTAATCATACATACATATGAAAGGAACAATTCCAGATATAATGTAGGCACGAAGTTTTTCTTATATGCTTCCATCGAAAAAATCGCACGAAGTTTTTTCCAAATTGAATTTGTGGAACCACGGGTCTGCTTTTTGAAATGTTTTTTTGGGTCTAGTCTAAAAAAATCGATTTAAAGGACCTAAACGCGATTCCTCAATTTAGCGCGCCAATGGCGCTACTGTATTGCTTGACCCAAAGTTAGGGAAAACATTGATACGATAATTAGAGGAACATACATTTTAGTTTTTACACATATAGGGTATGTACTTCAATAGCAAAAACCAAACCAATTAAATAAATATACATTTAGGACATGCTTTGCTCCACACACATATAGGGTATATACTTCAATAGCAAAAGTCAAACCAATTAAATAAATATAGTGATACATCGACAACATGCTTTGCTCAAAGAAAGCAAAAATTTTAAAATATCAATGTGACATATATGCATATGCTTTAAAAAATCGAGAGTTTCATCTACTTCGATGTCGTATATACGTCGGTCCTTTATTTGGATGAAGGTAACATGTAATGCACTGATTAAAGGCCCTTGGGTTTGATACCATCGAGATCTATACTTCTCAAGCAGCACTATGAGGACAACAAATAGCAAACTCGCTTTTGAAAGATTTCATACATGAAACACCCATATCGCTGAATCCCATTCAATCACGATATCATTGATTGAATTATGGCGAAGTTGTTTAGATGCAATCTAAAAACATGAAGTCATCTTTAGCGAGAAGAAAAGGCACTCACCCAAAAGAAGCATGCTTTTGTTGCGTACTCGCAAAATGGATATGGAGATACCTGTGATTGTGGCCTCCTAACTCAATTTCGTGCACTCCAAGGAAGGATGTAGCTAACCCGGTCTCACATGTGATGAAACACATAGTTAACCAACAATACATACGACAAAATTTTTACCGGCCTCGACATTTGCGCTTTGCAGAGAATCAAAAATAAGGTTAAAAGATCACAAAGCCACAAGAGTCGGAAGGGTATTTTAGCCAAGATTTGACATCTCGCAAGATTTCACAAAACAAAAACAAAGTGAAAATATCATAATACTATAGTTACACCATGGAGGCAAGCAAAATGTGGCTGTTTTGCTTAGCTTCATTGTATGCATCTCAGATCTAATAAATTGGTTCTCCGTGAGCACTCACAAATCAATACAAACAGAAAACAAATCCGCCCATCTGCAAGAACTTCGAAAGTCGTGAAAAATCACGAATAGCGTGAAATAGCTATGTGAACTAAGTGGGAGGCAAGTAAATGAATGACGAGTAGTAGAAAAGATTTGTTTTCCTAATGTTGGTCTCGATAGAAACATCAAACAAATATATCAACAATCTACCATGTCAAATGGATAATGCATGTGTGATTGGCAGGAAAACACTCGATTCAACACACATTATCCTATATGGCTTTGTTTGAGTTCTCCACCTTTAGCAAAATGTTTCTAAATCCTAAATATATTAGTTAAGGCCTTAATGGTAAAACAAGGATGGGCATCATACCGTGGAACAAATCATCGCTAGCACAGTGTTCAATAATATAATTTCAGAGATAGCAGAATCAACGGAGATCCCGGGACATGATCTCGTAATCTAATCATTAGGGTACACCGCACAAATCGCAAAGTAAGAAAAATTAGGATCCAATCTCAAAGCTAACCCAAGATGCACAAGATCTTGAAATATGGCATAAGTATGTACCTTTTCTTGTTGATTTTAAACTCGAACCAAATAATAGTAGAAGGTGCTAGGACCGAGGGTTTCTCGCAAGAAAGAAACGTTAGCATCACAATGATCGACCAATACATGATTCACCAGCAGAGCATATCTCTTATCACTGCCTTTCTTGGCGAACTCTCTTTACCATGGCCTTTGATATCTAAAAAGAAATCATCCGTCTCAAAGATCATAGTAAAAGTGGAAATGTGTTCACCACACATAAGCTATAGATAAATATAGACTTACAAGAAGGGCTCATTGAGATCTTCCATCACGACAATGGCGCTGCGGCCACATCGTCTCCTGAAATTGACGAGCTACGGTGAGAGGACCGAAACCTTCGGGTTTAATATCTCAGATATACTTTCGCGCCTATTTAACCGCGATTCATGGAAAAAGAAATAGAAATATGTCCCCGTGCTTGCAGTAATATCTATATAATATAAAATAAGAAATGCATGTGGCAACACAAACCAAAACGGTAAAAGCTAAGACATATTAGACAACTACAATCTCCGATTCAAGAAAAAAGACAATCAAATCTCACTCTCCATTGTAAGATGCCTATACTCTAAAAAAGAAAATAACAAGCATTATCCAATCATCAATTTATCGCTTATTCCTTTTGATAACCTTCATCATCAAGTCAACATTTATATCCCCGTGCGTGAGAAAGTAATAAGTTCATTGTTCTTAGTCTACCCAAAACTCAATGCAAAGATCATCAGAAGACATATCTCAGAACCATACTTCCTAGATAGCTACACTCTTGCTTAATAAAAGAAATACAGATATGTTCTCAGAGCTCAAGAGTACACTAAACTATCCACATTGACAGGATAATGCAGAGTTCACGAATATATACCAAGGTATTGACATGATCGAAGTTTTGGGTGTTCTTGATATTGAAAAGTTCATACCTCCTCAGCCGAGAACTCAAAAAATTTCCACAAGTAATCTGCATGCTTGACAAGAGCATCCTGGCATAATCCTTGCCAACAGCCTGGCGGCACCAGATACAAGTTTTCTAAAGAACCATTTTTCCACGACAAAAAGAAGTAGCATCTTCACACCGCTACTAATCAGCTTTGCCTAGATGGTTAGATGGTTAGACTTGAGTACATTAAAATCTAGCAAATCAACAGTGACCAAAGAAATGATCGCTTTTGCTATGATTATCAAGTTTATAGAACATAGCGTAATTAAAAAGAAATGTTGCATCTTAAGAAAAACAAATCCAAACTACAACTTGAACCAAACAAATTCTCAATTACAGAATTAAATCACATGCTAACTCAAACCTTCCATCTAAAGTTGCAAATCTCCTCAAACCAAAGCAAGGTGCATTTTTGCATTAGAAAGGGTATGAGGTCTACAAATAAAGTAACAATGATTAATCTTTGAACCTTCTTATTTTGGCAAAGAAAACAAAGTTTACATCAAACAGTAAAGGCAAAAGTATGTACTTTAACAAAAGGCTTACCACTATCGCTTTGTACCAAAATTAGTTTCTAGCAAAGCAGCTACAACACATCGTAGGCAAATTTGAAGGCATGAATCTACCTAGACGCAGAACATGGAGAAACAAAAGCATCATAAATCTAATAATTTAATATTGATGGGAGTATAGCCCATAAAATCAAGCACATCTTACAAGCAATAATCACAGTATTGTTCCTCGCCCAATTTCATCTCACAAAATTGCATCAAACACTTGTGATAAACTTCTATAAACTGAAATTGTGGAGGCAAGCAAGAAGTAATCGAGGACCCTCCCCACGCCGAAGGCAGATTTCGGTAGGAGGTAAATTGCATCAAAAGTTGCGATAAACTTCTACAAACCGAAACTCGTATGATAAGCAAGAAGCAATGCAGACCTCCCCATGGCGAAGGCGGATTTACGGTGGTCTCTCGCACTTTCACTAACAACGCCATCGCTGCCCACGGCCCGACCGAGGCGGAGTCACAACGCAGGGGCGCGAATCTGTGAGCGGCTATCACAAGGAGAGAGGTGGCGACGGAGCGAGGGCGCCAAGCGGGGGCGAGAAAGGATCGGGAGAGGGAACGGAGGGGAGGAAGGGAGTGGTGGCGTGGCGAGGCGGCGGGTGCGCGATGGAAATGGGAAGGGCTAGGCGCTGTTCTCGAGCACGCTGGGCGACGGTTAGATCACCTCGCTTCGAGATCGGACGATCGGGGAAAACCGGTGACGTGGTTTTAATGCGCCGCAATTCTTCCGCTTTAATAGAGTAGTTATATATCCATGTGTGCGTTGGTGGTATTATGTAGCACCATAATATTAATTAGCGACTATATGTGATGCATGTCATGTTAATATTAGAACCACATCTATGTAGATATATAGGGTGTGTTTGGTAGAACTCTAGCTCTATTAAATCTGTGGATCTGATGGAGCTGGGTATTCCTAACTTCATCAGATCCGTGAAGCTGGAGTTATGAGTACATTAAGGGTGTTTAGATGGATCATCTTGTTTACATTTTAGACCAAAAATATAAACTTAATTCACTTTATATTTAGCCTATAAGTTTCATATCTCAGGTGAAATTGGGATCTGAAGCTCTACCAAACAGGCTCATAATTTTGGTGCTTCAACGTGGGTGGCTGCCACGTGGCATTTTGGTACTGTGGGTTCTACAGTGTCGGTCTACAGTAAGGGTACAGAGTTTTAATTAATTTTTTCAAAAAAATTGATTTTTTTAAAACAGTTTTCTTAGGACTTTTTTAAATGAATGCTTTTTAAAAAACAATCTTTAAAAGGAATATTCTTAAATAAAACAATTTTCACAAAAACATAGTTTTCTTAATAGTGTTTTTTTAAATTTGATTTTAGCTTACACGCAATCATTCACTCTCCTCTGATTGCTAGTTTAGTATATATCGATCCTACAGAAACAATCTTTAATAGGAATATTCCTAAATAAAACAATTTTCACAAAAATAACCATTTTTCTTAATAATAATTTTTAAAGAAAAAATAAGAAAATTAGAACCTTTTGTTTCTTTTTAATAGAGATGGCCGATGAAATCAAACCATAAAAACTGTCGTGGCTTGATTAGTTAGACCGCACGCATAATAAGCAAGAGGTCACGAGATCGAGTCTCAACAAGAGCATTTTTTCAAAAAAGGATTTCTACATTTTTTTTAAATAAAATCAGTCTTCTTTTTTATTTTTAAAGATTTTCTCTCTGTTAAAATTACGAGCGTACGTCAACGGCAACAGCGGGATTTTAACTGGTTCAAGAGAATATATATGTGTTCAGTGGCGGAGCCAGGTCTCGGGCCACCCGGGTCTGGACCCGAGGCCTGATCCGAAATACCAATGCAATACCCAGCGTGGATCCAGAACAAAAAAACAACTCTCTCCCTTTCGCTCGTGGGCCGGCCCCAGGCGCGCGCGGCTGGGCTGGCTCCGCCCCTGTATGTGTTGCATGAATGAGTACTGCCATTTCCCCGGCTGGCCGCTTCGGTTGTCCACAAGTTCAAGAAAGGTGGGGCCATGTGACATATAAGTGGGCCCAAGAAAGGCGCCATACCATATTTAGATTCCCGATGACCCACTAGCTGGCAAGAAAGGAACAAATATATTTGCCTATCAAATGTCAATATAGCAAATGCACGATATTTGCAAATAGCAATAGGCCATCAATTCACCTATCTAGCTACCAAAGCTTTTTGCAGCATATGTAAAAATGTACTAAGGGCATTATTAATAGCTAGATACGTACTATAGCTTAGAATTAGAGGAGAGAGAATGGTCAGAGGATATTTTAGATACAACTTTGATACTATAGCTAGATTGTTACTAAAGTTTTGCATCTAGATGAGAGAGAATGACTAGTTTAGAGAGATGTCCCTATTAATCTTTTGTTTACCTAAAAATGCTTGATACTTGCATGAATGTCATGCTTCTTCTTTGTTGTCCCTCTCTCTCTCATACACCTCACCAAAACGGTGACATGTTATAGGCCAAGTATCAAGCACATTTGCTTGTTGGAAGTGCCCTAAACGTGGTAGCATTGAGAATCTCTATACTATTGATCAAGTCTCGTTGCAGGGTGCTCTCTGAGCTTGAAACGTTCACTGTACTAGCTCTTGGTTTTTTTTTAACAAAACGAACTGCCACACAAAATAATTTACAAATATAGCCCTCTGGCCTACTTTTACTGTGTCTAAAAAGCGTGGAAGCAAAATCCCGCAGTCTGGTAGAGCGAAATCTTGCTTCCGCGGTGTGCTCGCGTGGAAACAAAATTCCCTGCAGATGTATAGCATGAAATAAGTGCGTGCCAGATTCCTCAGGCAGGTGAAGCCATCGCGGGCAGGTGCGAGCGTGCGGGCGAGGCTGGGGTGCAGACGTGTGGGTGCGTGTGTAGCTGAATGTGTCAAGCGCGTTCCGCGCTATACAACCGCAGGAAAGTTTAGTTCCACGCGAGCGCAACATGGAAAGTAAGATTCTACGCTTTCCGAGCTTCATAAGAGTGGGTTGAGGACTATTTTTGTAAATTATTTTATATGAGATTAGTTTTATAAAAAAAACAAGGCCTGTAGAGTGACGTTCCTCCGAACGTCACGCATGCAGCATGCTAATTACCATATGAGCTATAGCCTATAGCATAGCTGCATGCATGCGATAATGCTTTTTTTTTAACATGCCTTAGGCTTTGAAGCTAAGCACTGATCGTCTGATCGATGAAATGGAGTGTACGAGAAAAAGATATAAAGGAAAGGCCGGCTAGCTAGCAAGAGCTGCCCATCTGGAAAACCTGGATCATTTTCCATTCTGATGTGCGCAAGTCGTTCACTTGGTTTTGAGTTCTTTGGTATTGTTCAAATTTCTTTTCTACGTGACCAACTAGCTAGTATTTATGTGCCGCTTCTGTCAACCTAGCAAACTAAAGCAAAGATTATTGCATGTTATCTAGGTGAAGGACGGCAAAGTATGATAGATACATATATGTTTTTTATGTTTGATGTTGTGCATATCTTAATTTGATCTCTCGTACATTTTCCATTCTTCTGTAAGTTTGGTCGCAAAACTTGCAATATAACGTTTCCTTTGAAAGCTGCTACAAGCCAGCAGAAACTGAGTAGGAGTAGCTAGCTAGCTATGACTTATTTATAACAGTATGTCCTGAGGGAGTGGATTTTTAATCTTAAGAGGGCATCTTCTATCACATCCGCCGGCTAAATTATCCTTTTTACCTCAAGATGCGTGCATGTATATTTTAAGATAATGGAGAAGAGACAAACAATTACACTTTTCGCGAGATAAAGCGAACAGCGGATGGGAATCTGAGATACGAAGATTAAGAGGTAGTAAAAGCTTTCCCCCTGTTCCGATCCTTTGCATAATACTTCTTAGCCATATATCCGCGTATTACAACACAAACTCAATTTATGATAAAAAGTTTATTTTTAAAGAGCACTAACAGTGGCAAAGATAAGTAATTAAAGGGTGGATAATTAAAGAGCAGTGGTAAATATGGGTAATTTTGATGAAGTGACGTGGGAAGAAATTTTTGCTTTATACAGTAGAGATTACTTGCTATATGCTTGTATATACAGGCAACATATTCAGTAAAAACCCTTCTTATTGTGAAAACTCCGTGAAACATATGTGTACAAATTTTTCAAAAATTATTAAAAAATTACCATACCTAGAAGAGGTTTTCTACAATCTGCAATCAGCATGCAGGTAGAACAATATACAAGATTTTTTTTAAAAAAACCTAATTGACTCACTTGTTGACATTAATTGACTTATGTTGGTTTTAGTCCTGGATCATAAACACACACAAACACAAAAAATAACACAATTGCATACAGAGAAAAGAATATTTGTGGTCCAACATAACTAGCATATATTTTCTTGCTTTTATTTTTCTCATATTTTACAAGCATCTAGTGGCTTGGTTATATAATAGTACTAGCAACCGGTGCCTTGGTTATATAATAATACTACTAACTAACCAACTATGAAACAAATTCTACTTAAAGACAAATCCACTCCCTACTCATATAAGATTAATTCTAACATTCAGCTTCTTAATCTTATAATATCAAATATCTCTAATTTCTAATATAACTCTAGCTTATTGAGGCAATCGGTCTCAGCTACGACTTAACCAACTTTTACTTGATACAGGACGACGAATACATCTTAACATTCTGGACTCAACTTACTTATTTGACTTCGTACGACGAACAAATCTCCTCAATATCCTGGACTCAACTTACTTAACTTAGGATGATAAACACATCTCCTTAACATCATGGACTCAATCAACTTACTTGCAGATTACTCTTATTTTTTTTCATAGCCTACAAGCAACTAGTGTCTTGGTTATATAGTAGTACTACTAACTAACCTACTAGGAATACTCAGAACGAATCCGCTTCCTGCTCGTATAAGATTAATTCTAACAGCCTTTGCGGCTAGAGCTTGCAAGCAAAATAGTATGCATGGTTCATTGATATTCCAGTTAAGAAACATCTAGATACGTCTAAATTAGGAAATATATATCTAAATGCTTGCAGACATAATTAGCAATCATATAAGCTTGAGGTAGGGTCACCATGATGATTAAAGATTAGGACGCATACAGTTTCACCAATCGCGGTTATCAAGTAGCTATCTGCAGCAATTTGGTGCGCATATATAGTTACACATCTTAATCTCTTAGTGCATGTTTATAAGCAAACGCTGCTTGAAAATTTGATAAAATAGAGTTGAACCAACGGGCGACAATGCAGCTACCTCTAATATAACCAGTGTTCTAAAGACGGGCTCTACTAGACCGTATACTCAGAAGAATATAAGTAACAGATGTCCCTACCGGCCGGTTAGCTGGTTATGCCGTATACTAGGAAAATAATCAGTAAAAAATCCTTCCAGATTAATTATAAATTAACTATACCTCAGCAGACCGTCCATTTGCCAGATAGTGATCGCTTGTGAAAGGAAAAACGAGCTTTAGATTCGCCATTCGTTGTCAAGACGTTACTTTAATCGCGATGTGATGGGCGATGGTGGTGTTAACACTTGATATATATATATATATATATATATAATATATATATATATATATATATATATATATATATATATATGATTTCACATACTCGTGTAGTGATTTCACCTCTAGTATACCATTTAAATGATATTTTTATACCTCTTTATCCTTTTGAGTATACTCTAATACTAATTATAAGATACTCCAAAGTGAGTTCCACGAAAAATTTCATTAAAACCCACCTTTTATAGTATAATTTGTTTATATATTTCTTTTACATATGAAAAATGTATGTAGCAAAAAAATAAAAGGTTTTGATGAAATTTTTTTAACCATGTTGCAATGGAGTATCTTAGAATTATTATTGGAGTATACTGAAAGTGATAAATGAGTATAAAATATTCATTTAAGTGGTATATTAGAGGTGGGAGTATGTACTCCCAAGTGTACGGAAAAGACTTCCTATATATACACACACACACACTTTTTCATATGTAAAAGGAATATGCAAACAAATTAATTATGCTATAAAGAGTGGATTTTGATGAAATTTTTGCAGAAGTTACTTTGGAGTATCTTATAATCAGTATTAAAGTATACTCCAAAGAATAAAAACGTAAGTAAGAGTACGTACTCCCTGATCTGAATTTTTTTTTTGAAACTAAGGCAGGAGCTCTGCCATTCATTTCAGAAAAGAAGAAAAGCAACATACACCTTCAAAGTGGCGATTACAAAGACACTAATCCCGCCAAAGCAAGGGAGACACCAACAACAGAGAAAGAGCCCTAACGGAGCTTCCCCAAGGCACCTCCTACACCCGCTGAAACCAAACACCTTATTGAGCGACGACAAATAAGATGATTCTCGATCTTAGCCTAGCCTTATCGCCCGTAATCTTTGGCAACCACAACCCGGCCCAGCCATCGGCCAACCTAAGCCCCGCACCCGCGCCGGCGCACAGCAACCTCCTGGGACTCGCCTACTATCTCGGCCGGCCCCCGCCTTTCACGGTTGCCTTGAGCGCTGCCCAGCGCCGCCTTCTCGACTTGCAACGCCGAGCTCCTGCTAAGTTGGGCCATCTCCTTCCCGGTCGCCAACTCCGGCTAAGCTACAGCTTCTTCTGGCCAACTCCAAATCATCTCGACCTGTGATGCCAAATCATCTCGATCCGAAATTAATTAATGCTAGCTACACCTGCATTAGCTATTTCAGGGTTGTTGAAGGGTGATGAATTCCGGTAGCTGTGCTGTTCTGTTTAAGTTTGTACGAGACAAGCTAGTTTTGTCTTGTTTCGTTCAGCTGTTCTTTTTGCTCCAAATAAGTGCATGTCAGCAGCTTTGCAATTTAGCTATAAGAACTAATGCCAGATGAGTTGATGCACTGGACTTAGGGAAGTCAGATTAATCAGTTTGATGGTTAGCAAGAGCAAAATATCTCGTCAAATCTATGCATGCTGAGCCAGCCGGGAAATGCTGTATGTGACAATGCGTCCTTAGCTAACAAGCGACAACATGTATTTTGGTTCCAGCAGGTTGTATCATAGCTACACACCGAAACTAAGAAATTAATACAGTAGCGCCCCCCAAACATAGCTACGTACCGCAGTCAGTCTCCAACTCTCCATTCATGGAACACGAAATTAAGAGAGCTTTCCTTTAATTTGGGATCCGTTCCAGAAGAGATCTATGTAAGTTGTGGATAAAACAAGGTCATTTGAGAAGACCCAATATTCATATCCAAGAAACTGGTCATCTGGATATATATAATTTCCTGGCTATGCTAACGGATCGGACTAATTAGTATTAAGTAGTAGGAGAGGTCTAGTACTCCTGATCCAAGGTTGATATATATATATCGACGAAACACAAGCAAACGGACAAATAAGCAAGTCTTAAATTAATTAGTATCGGAAACTTATGGGATAATTGATCATTTGTCCCATTTTAGCTAGTGCAATTGATTATTTATTTATCTCGCTTATCTCATTGACATGTAGCCCTATAACCTATATATCAGTGAGATATTACAGAACACAATAAAATGAGGACAAATTATGAATTATTTCTATATACAGATGATGGCATGCAGTCACTATACATCCACTGTGCTGCAAGAATCATGCCATTTGTGGTGCGCATCGTCTGAGGAACTGTGCCAATATCTTAGCTAGGGCGACCAAACTAATAAGGGATTTGATAAACATCAACCGGATGTTTTTTTGGTTGAAATCACCCAAATCTAGAACCATTGGATCATTGTTGAGATTCGGGAGTATCGATTACATCCGATCCTATGATTTGATCCAACGGTCCGGTGAATTTGGATCCGATCCTATGATTTGATCCAACGGCCCGGTGAATTTGGATGTTCGGGAGTATCGATTACATCCGATCGTATGATTTGATCCAACGGCTCGGTGAATTTGGATCCGAAATCCAATGGTTCTAGATTTGGGTGATTTCAACCAAAAAAACATCCGGATGATACCTATACACTCCCAACTAATAATGGAGCCCATCCATCGCAATTTGTTTGATACTGAAAACACTAGTTTATCTTGTGCTTAAAGGGCAAAGATCTGCACCAGAAAGAATGGGCCCGTATTGATCGCAGTTCGATTTTTCTTGCTAATGTTTATGTTGTTATGTGTCATCGTCAACATTTGCATTCGGGCCTACAGCCCCTGAATTTAGTTAAACAAGGAGAAATGATATTAGGGACTCTTAGGGAAAGCAAATGAAGATCAATTAATGACCATTCGTTTTCATATGACTTTCCTCGCTACTCTTGGCCGCGATTTTATTGGTTGGTTGGTTGGCTAGTTCTAATCAGCTGATGCAGGTGTGTTTTTGAGAAGACAAATGATTGATGATAGTATATCACCTTTGCATAGCAGAGATGGAAGTTCCATGTGTATATATAACTGCATGCCTTCAATTTGCCGCGAGATATATGATCGACGGGTTAAACAGATCGATCGATGCTTCAGTGTAATCATGTGGTGTAACCGTGTAAGGGTTTCTTCAGCGAGCTATATTTTTAAAAAAAAAACTGTTTTTTTACTGAAAAGTAGCTATAATTTTTTATAAGAGGTCATTTGACAAATAACTAATTGAACTCAATAATAAGCTATAAAAGCAGGTTCCATCCAGCTATCAGCTTTTACTGGTTATATATGGCTTTTCTAGCTTATGCCAAAGTTGCTTAAAAGTTGATCTAATTTGAGAGCTTACTGACTTTGGCTTTGACACAGCTTCTGTACTAGCTTTTCCCTAGAAGAAGTCATAAGCTGTGCTAAATAACCAGCTTCTAGTTCAGTTTTTTTGCCCAAACCTACTTATGACGAGAAGGAGACGCTTTAAAAAAACAATTTTCAGAACAGTTAGTAATTGGCTTTTGTACAAGTCCAAATGAAACCAAAGAGGCCTTTAAGCCCCAAACAGGGTCTAAATAGTTCGCCCTACAGCTTTTCAGTGATGTGTTGGACCGTATACATTTCGGGCCCTTACATCAATTTTTCTGTGGAGAAAAAAGACAGAAAGCCCAATTCGGCAATTCCATCAAAATCCGGTTGGATCTCTAAATTAAGGTCGAATCGTAGAATCGCGAGTAACGAACCGAAGATATCCATGAGGCCATGACCACCATCCACCATCTCCTCTCCTATCTCCGGCGAGAGAATGTCATCGCCGGGAAGACCACCAACACTACCACCACCGATGTTGGCGAGCTCTTGATGACAGTCGTTGTCACTGGATTTTGCGGTTGCGACGCTCTAATGGTTAGTACCCGATTCATGAATTCTTTTTTAAAATAGTTTTCTAAAAATAATACGCAACAAAAAAAATTTAAAAATACACATCTATCACTATTTTAAATGACAATAGAAACTTTGTTACTATTTCAATTGAAGCCAAATGTTGGAATTAGCGACATAAAATCTGTCGCCATTTCAAATGGAACGTCAAGGAATGGCATTAAAATACTAAGCTAAATTGATAAAAACAGTCTCTTACCCTTATACAATCCAAATTTGTTTGGAATCATACGTAAATAGAAGAGAAGAAAAAAAGAAATACATACATAGTAATAAAAAAAATCGCTAAGAAAAAATATATCCCTAGCTCCCCGCCTCCCTCTCGAAAAAGAAATAAGGAGCTTGTCTTTGCTTTTTGAAGCGATCGGCTCCTAATATGGCGCCTCCCCAAAGTCGGCCAATCCTCCGCCTCATCTATATGGCTACATTGGCATGGACATTGCTACACCACTCTCAAGAAAGGGTGGCCGAGTTTGTTTAACGGGAATCATCAGCTTGAGCTTATTTAGACAAGTATGGGATCGACTCGTGCAAAGGGGGGCAACTTGGAGGTGGCGGAGGCTCGATTGTAAGAAGTGGCAAAGACCGAGTTGGAAGAAGGGTTGCTAGAGCTGTGGATGAGGATGGCAATTTTTCCAAGTAAATAATAGTTTAAGTTATAAGGATACTGTGGAAGTGGGATTTTTAGAAGCTGTTTGTTAGCCTTCGCCACCCCTTCTGAGAAGCATCGTTTGCTTGCTTCTCGTTGTGAGTTTTCTCTCGCTTTTCTCCCTAAATTGGGCCAGAAGCTTCTTCTCCGTCTCGTCTTCTTCAAAAAAATCTACGTTTGTTTTGGCATACATAGTAATTATAGAGGTGTAGAAGCCAAATAAGCTCAAACTCAAGCCTAAACAAACCGAGCCTTAGTCTCCCCTACCCTAGCTCCCCAAATCCCCTCTCCTCTCCTCCCCTCCACTCCAGAATCTGGCATCAATGAACATGAATTAGAGAAGTAGGCAGAGATTGAGGACCAAGACAGGAATTGATACTATTTCAATGAAAAAAGATTTAAACACCCGATCATAATCTAATAATTAAACAGATAGATAACAATAATTACATCAGTAAGCAAAAAATAATTAGAGATTAAAGAAGAGGAAGATGAAATTTTGGGTCAACTGTGGGCGAAGATGAAGCAAAGGAGCAGTGTGGTGATCGAGTTCGATGGATCTGTCACTGGCGTCGATGGCGAAGGAGATGCAGCCGAGGTTGGAGAAGTCACCATGTTCGACGGTGAGTCCACAGCGCTGCTTCGCATTGGATCTGAGGATCTCGGAGGAGAGCACGCTAGCAACTCACCAGAGAAGCGACATGGAACAACAAAGTTAGTTAGCATCGGCGATTGGTGGCTTTGGATCTAGCAGAGGGAGGAGGAGGATGTTGGAGACACTCTGGTTCTCGGCAACGACGACACGAAGGACTTGGGATAGGGAGAAGAAGCGAGGCAAGGCGAGGCGAGGCGACGATGAGGCTATGGTAGCGACAACGCTTGGTGGTGGAGGTAGGTGATGGTTGGGATTTGGGGTGGCGAGGAAAAGTGGTGGTAACAGTGACCGAGTTGGAGGAAGTTATTGGCGCCGGTAGGGTAGGCTCGAGTCTGTTGAAGCCCTTTGCTAGATTCTTCCCTGATGACAACAACGATAAGGAGGGCAATGAAGATGATGACAACGACAACAAGGAGGAAGTTGGAGAAGACACCGGGAAGTTGCTGGGTGACTAAGTGTGTGTTTGGTTGGTGGGATGAGGTTAAATGAGATGGGAGGTCCTATATCATTTGATTCTATTGTTTTGGGTGAGTGGAATGGTTCAACATCTATATAGAATATTTCTCAAATTCGTATCACACCGTTCGGAATGAGATGGTTCTATTTAAACAACCAAACACATGGATAATATTTTTCTTAAACCATCTTATATATGTACTACTTGGTACAAGTAACCAAACACACCATAAAAGAAACTCTGTTAGTGCTGCGCAATGAAGGTAAGCAGGAACACTGGATCAATAGCATGACGGATCAGGGTAGCACTGCTAAATTTGTCAGGTTTGCTTCTACAAGAACGTCTAATTTCATCCCCTTCTAGTTGTGAAGCAAGGTTCACAAAACCGCGAAAAGCGCTCGAAAACCGCGGTTTTCGACTTACTGCGTCCGGTTCAAGATCCAAAACCGCTCGGTAAATCAGTCTAATTAAAAAAAATTAAAATTTTTGAAAAAAATTATGTGTTCGAAAACCGTTGAAAAACCGCGATTTTCAACGAAACCGCTCAAAAACCGTTTTCGAAGAACATTCAAATGGTCGGGTTGGTTTTCAGCGGTTTTTCGAAAAAAACTGCGGTTTTCATTGAAAACCGAACGGATTTCGATTTTTTTGAATTTATTTTGAATTTTTTATTTTTAACCCTTCGGTTTATGACGGTTTTTGAACGGTTTTTGCAAAACTGTACCGTGAATTTCGAACTGGTTTTTGAATCCCTGTTGTGAAGTACTATTTTTTACGTTAGTTCGATATAGTACACTCCATTTAATTTGAATTTGTTGTCTTTAGCATAGTAAAACACAGCATGTATATCTATAACTGGCTCCGTTTCGTAGGACCTAGGTTCATATCTAAATTTCCCGCATTGATGAGTTATTAGGTTGACAATATTATATTGCGTTCGGTGGCCTATTTGCAATCCGCTTGAGAGAAATGTTGCACTTATATATGCACACAGCACACGATTGGAAATGGCATTTGTTGACAAGCGGTAACTTATTTTGCAAACTATCTACTTTTATTTTGCCAACACACTTTGCTTCCAGCCGCGAGCTTAGAAATTTGACATACAAGCCGCTGTCCATCAAAAGTAAGCGGGTCGCACCGCATGGCCGCCTCCCTTGCCGCGCGCGCCCCGCCTCGGCGTCGCCGTTCAAGCGGTATTCGGACAGCAGGGCTCCCCATATGGCCGCGCGCAGCCTCATCGGCATTGCCCGGATCGCGTCCTCCTCCTCCCGGCCCGGGCGAGCGCGTCGGCGAGGCAGCCATAGTGCTCGATCCCGGGCACGGCGCCTTACTTGCTCGCCATTGATTCCAACACGGCCTTCGCCTCGTCGGCCATGCCGGAGTGGCCGTAAGCCATCAAGATGCATGGCGACGAAGGTGACGTTTTTAGGGCTTAGGCCGCAGGATTTCAGCCGGGAGAACAAGGCGAGAGCTTCCCGGCATTGCCCGTGCACTGCCAGCCCAAGCATCATGGAGTTCCAAGACGAAAGCTTGGCCAAGTCTTGTGATCTTGAGGCGTCGAACACCTGGCGAGCCTTGTGTATGGAACCACACTTGCAGTACATGTCGACGAGGGCGCTGATCACGGGCGCGTTCGTGGCAATGTCGCGCTTTGTCCATGTACGCGTACACCCACGCGCCCTGCACCAGCGCGCCGAGGCTGGCGTTCGGCTCCACGCCGTCCGCCTGCATCTCCGAGATGAGCTCCACGGCGTCGTGACACCTCGCGGCGCGGGAGTACGCGCTCTCCATGGCGCTCCACGTCGCCACGGTGCGGACAGGCATGCCGACGAACACCGCGCGGGCCTCCTCGACGGGCCCCGCCCTCCCGAGCGCCACGATCACGCTGTTGCACGCCACGGCGTCGAACGCCTGGCCCTGCCCGAGCAGTGTCGTCAACGCCTCGTCCGCGCGGCCGCAGGACGCGTGCATGGCAATCATGGAGTTGCGTATGTAACGCGCCCCCGCCGAGGCCGAGCTTGAGCACCAGGCCCGTACCGTAAGGGTGTGCAAAATGATTAACCGCACAGGGCCCCTACTAATTATGGCCCCCATTTTTAGTCTACCATTTGAATATTATTTGGTTAATCTTTATATTAATGAGAGCAAAAATGAGTAGAACATAGAAACTATCCATGCACGTCTTTTCACCTCCCTATCTCCCTATTTTTTTCCCAAATGTCGTAGAAACGTGTGATAGCATCAACAGTTTGGTACTAAAATCGTCTGTAATATTGCTGTAAGTTCAACCTTCATTAGTTATGGTTTTGGTGTTAATGACAAATCTTATATCGAGACTAACTTGTTTATTTAGAATATCCTTGATTAGTCTCATCGCATTGAAAAATGGAAAACCCAAGGTATGTTTGCATATTCATTCTAGTATTAGTTGCATACTTTGGAGTCAAGTTAAGGTATGAATGTCCCCATTATATTAACCACAAACGTGCATTATGTTTCCCAATCTACACATTACATGGATGCACATATTTAGGGGGAGCTTGTAGTTTAACTTGAAAGTCTCTTTGTATTGATCTATTCTTTATTGACACATACAAGGATCAAGACAAAGAAACTAAATCCTTGAGTATATATTCGAATTGCCTAGTTATAAGTATACTCATGGTAATATAGGATATACTCCAATACGATCAATTTGAATATGTGCATATTATCTCCAAGTCAATCATATTTATGCACATATACATGTGGGGTGTATTCTATAGTTGATGATCTAGAGTAATGATCATTTCCATACAATTTACATATAATGGATCATTACTTTCCATCAACATGAGTATATGAAAACTTGTGTAGTTAATATATACTCATATCAATTTAAATGATAATTTAAATTGAGTTCATTTGTCTTAATTAATTATTAAAGAACACTTCATCATGTGTTGATGGTGTTCCGTGATTAATTGATGACAATGAATAGTTCTTAAGTATAATAAAGCATGAGTTGCATTATTGTACTTAAGGCACAATTAAATCATTCAAATTAATTTAGGTTGTGCTCAATTGATCTAAAGGCATCCATTATGTGTTAATGGAGTGCAAGAGATAATTGAGACAACCATGCATCTTGGACTAACTATTTGTATGTGTTGTGATTGAGTTAGGTCCAAAGATGGATGAGATGATGAGAACGGGACAAGGACGGCATCATAAGTTGATGGGCGTCAAGAGAGGATCCCGAAGATAAAGAGGAGTCGAGTAATGATCCCGGGGTGTAGGGTCGAGGATGTGCCTAGAGGGGGGTGAATAGGCATTTTATGAAATTCGATTGCTCACTAAACAATTCACTCTAATCAACCCCTAAGTCAAAACCTAATCAAAGATATATGCGGAAGCGATAAATAGGTTTTGACAATTAAAGCCTAAATCAACTAGGCTCACTAGTGCACTAACTAAATTATGTCTCTAAACTAGAATTGCTAAATTGATCAAACAATTAATACTAAGCAATTCTACAATCAAGCAATTGATTAATATGCAAAAGGTAAATACTTGAATGTAAAGAGACAAGAGACAAACGATGTTTTTCCGTGGTGTTCGGAGACTTGCGGTCTCCCTAGTCCACGTTGAGGCAAGCCCACACTTGGACCGGCTCCCGCCGAGCACCCGCCTCTTTTCACTAGTCGTGGTTTTTCACGCTATGCCAGAGGCTCAACCCGAACCTTCACAAACTTCGCCGGGCTTTCACACCTCGAGAGCTCCACAGACGACGCCCACGCCATCTAGGAGTCGGCAACCTCCAAGAGCAACAAGCCGCTCCTCCGCTTGAACCTCACCGAGCACAACGAATGCGCAACCGGTGATCACCAAGTGCAACACATGCACAAGGCCTCCCTCAAGTGCAACACATGCACAAGAGGCTCTCAAATCACTTCCTAATTGCAACACATGCAATTAGTCTCACTCTTAAGCTCAAGAGGCAAAAGGAGAAAGAGCAACACATGCAAAACACTCCCACACACACCAACCCCGCCTAAGCCCCCAAAGGGTGTATTTATAGCCCCACAAAGAAAACTAGCCGCTTGGGGGCAAATGGGCGAATCAGCAAAAACCCGGCCCAACTGGCCTCGGCCGTCCGACCGCCCTCACAGGCAATCAGCCGGATTTTCGACTGCTACATGGCCGGTTGGACCACACTCGGCCGGTCCGACCACTCGTCCAGTCCAACCGAGGTCCCCTGTCGCACCGCCTCAAATGAGCAAGAAAACACATGTTCTAGAATTTTCACACTCGCTTAAGGTCCGGTCACACCGGATCGGGGCGATCGGACCGGCCTTAGGGCGGTCGGGCACGCCACAAAGACTAAAACGCCATAACTTTTTACTCCGAACTCCGATTTAGGTGATCTTTGATTCTATGCGAAGCTTATCACGAGGGCTACAATATCCACCCATTTTCATGATTTAAGCACCCATAGATAATTTTTAAATATCACCAAAACCAAACTCTAATGGAGTCATTCAAGTCTAAATTTGATTTTCCGAAATCCCTCGCATAGACTTGATGAAAGGCATGACTACAAGCTAGAAAGAGTCACTAACATCAAATATTGAGCCATGATGATCAACTCATGATCAAAATAACTTTTGCAAAACACATTTGCAAATAACCCGAAAAGCTATAAGATCAATCCTCTAGCCATGTAAGGATCAACACATGATCCCGACACTTTGCAAAACATATTTGCAAATGCCAACACATGCTCTAGGATTGAAACCCATAACCTCTAGCTTATTTACAAACTACATTTGCAAATAACAAAATCAACCGTATGAGCTCTCTACTTGCAACACATGCAAGCCTCTAGCTCCATACAAACACACAAACACCAAATCGTGTTTGAGCTCTTTCCTCTTTGCAACACATGCAAAACTTAGCTCCAAGCAACCACAGATTTAGAAAGATTGTTTTGAACGAAACCAAAACATAAAGCTTCAACATTTGCAACACATGCAAAAGTGAACTTCACGCAAAAGCCAACGCATTAGCTTATCCTATTTGCAACACATGCAAATCAAGGCATAATGCGAAAACCAAATGCATATACTCTTTCATCTTTGCAACACATGCAAATCAGAGCATAATGCAAAACAACCAAGCATAGGCTTAACACATTTGCAACACATGCAAAATGGTTAACCCATATGCAAAAACTAAATCAAATTAAGATTTGAGCTTTGAGTGAACGCGGATTGAGATCACCAACACATGATGAAGCTCAACCTAGGGAACGACCCCTCTTAATAGCACGGCGATAAAAACCTTAGACTCAAAGACTATAAAGTCCTTAGCCTATCTAATTATACCTTCGCCGCCGCGCACAAGCAATCCCCTTTGGGGTCTTTATGATCTTCACTTTGATATTCCCCCGGGATATCCACTCGACTCCACTTCGGGATCCACTCTTGACGCCCATCAACTCATGATGCCGTCCTTGTCCCGTTCTCACCATCTCATCCATCTTTGGACCTAACTCAAACACAACTCATAAAATAGTTAGTCCAAGATGCATGGTTGTCTCAATTATCTCTTGCACTCCATTAACGCATAATGGATGCCTCTAGATCAATTGAGCACAACCCTAAATCAATAGAAATGATTTAAGTGTGTCTTAAGTACAATAATGCAACTCATGCTTTATTATACTTAAGAACTATTTATCTGTCCTCAATTAATCACGGAACACCATCAACACATGATGAAGTGTTCGTTAATAATTAATTAAGACAAATAAACTCAATTTAAATTATCATTTAAATTGATATGAGCATATATTAACTACATAAGTTTTCATATACTCATATTGATGGAAAGTAATGATCTATTATATGTAAATTGTATGGAAATGATCATTACTCTAGATCATCAACTATAGAATACACCCCACATGTATATGTGCATAAATATGATTGACTTGGAGATAATATGCACATATTCAAATTGATCGTATTGGAGTATATCCTATATTACCATGAGTATACTTATAACTAGGCAATTCAATATATACTCAAAGATTTAGTTTCTTTGTCTTGATCCTTATATGTGTCAATAACTAATCGATCAATACAAAGAGACTTTCAAGTTAAACTACAAACTCCCTAAGTATGTGCATCCATGTAATGTGTGGATTGGGAAACATGATGCACGCTTGTGGTTAATATAATGGGGACATTCATACTTTAACTTGAATCCAAAGTATGCAACTAATATTAGAATGAATATGCAAACATACCTTGGGTTTTCCATTCTTCAATGCGATGAGACTAATCAAAGATATTCTAAATAAACAAGTTAGTCTCGATATAAGATTGTCATTAATAACACTATCGCATTAGGGGATAAACTCAATATTGGATTTATCATTAACACCAAAACCATAACTAATGAAGGTTGAACTTACACGGGGGAGTATCAAAGTGATGATCATAAAGACCCCAAAGGGGATTGCTTATGCGCGGCGGCAAAGGTATAACTAGATAGGCTAAGGACTTTGTAGTCTTTGAGTCTAAGGTTTTATCGCCGTGCTATTAAGAGGGGTCGTTCCCTTTGCTTGAGCTTCATCATGTGTTGGTGATCTCATTCCGCGTTCACTCAAGCTCAACCATTTGGATTTGGTTTTTGCATATGGGTTAACCATTTGGCATGTGTTGTGAATGGGTTAAACTTATGCTTGGTTGTATTTGATTTTCGCATAATGTTTTGATTTGCATGTGTTGCAAGATGTGATAAGCTAGTGCGTTGGCTTTTGCGTGAAGTTCACTTTTGCATGTGTTGCATTAGTTGAAGCTTCATGTTTTGGTTTCACAAAACAATCTTTCTAAAACTTGTGTGTTTGTATGGAGCTAGAGGCTTGCATGTGTTGCGAGTAAAGAGCTCATACCGAGATTTGGTTTTGGTGTTAGTTCGATTTGATGTTGCATGGAACTAGAGAATTGCATGTGTTACAATTAGAGAGTTCATGCATCTTGATTTGATGTTGCTTGAGCTAGACTTTTGCATGTGTTGCAAAGAGTCGTGCTCAAGCATGAAATGTATTTATTATGTTATTTGCAAGTTCACAGCGAATAAACCGAGGTTTATGAGTCCGAATTCCGAGAGCATGTGAGTGGGGCTTGCAACGGGTGTTGGCAAGTTGACCGGGTCTTGTGTTGACCTTCACATGACTAGGGGAATTAATCTCATAAACTCGAGTTTGATTCGCTTAATACGATTTGCGAATAGTTCTTGAGTCGATTGCAAAATGCGTTTTTGCAATTTTGTTTAAATTCTTTGAGCATGAGCTAAGTTGGTGCAAATGTGTTTTGCATAAGTATATGATCATGTGTTGATCATCTGGTAGCTCAAAGAATAGTATTTGGTTTTTGGAGAAATGATTTTAGTGTGAAAAATCTTGTCTTCTCTGTGAGGCCGGTGCTACCGGTGGTGGTAGCCCGGTGCTACCAGTGGGTGGTAGCACCGCCCCTCTGGCCGGTGTGAAATTTCCAGAGGGGGTGTTCTTGTGCCTCATGGTCGGTGCTACCGGCCATGGTGGTCCGTGCTACCGGAGGAGCGGTTGCACCGGCCGGACCCCCCGGTGTGATATTTCCAGAGGGGTGTGTTTTTGAGGTTTGCGGTGGTCCGGTGCTACCGGGCTTGTGGCCGGTGCTACCTGGTGAGCAAGAGTACCCCTCTAGTTGGCGGTGCTACGGATTTCTCGGTAACGGCTAGTTTTCTAGCTGGCTGGTTCAGAGGTCGGTGCACCTGTTCTAGTAGGGCTAGAAGACCCAAGTTTCAAGCAGGTTTGCCCATTTCGACCCCCAACGGCTAGTTTTGGCTTGAAGGCTATAAAAGGAGGCCTTGGGGTGTTGGGGCAGGGTGCTGGAGTTATTGGGAGTGTGTGGAAGTTGTGTGCATGTGTTGCCCTTCTCTATTTGCTTCTTGAGCTTAAGTGTGAGCACTAATTGCATGTGTTGCAATTAGTGAGTGGTTTGAGAGGCTCTTGTGCATGTGTTGCACTTGAGTGAGGTCCTTGTGCATGTGTTGCACTTGGTGATCACCGAGGAGCGATTTGTTGTGCCCGGTGAGGTTCAAGCCAAGAAGCGGCTTATTACTCTTGGAGGTTGCCGACTCCTAGACGGCGTGAGGCGTCAGGCGCGGAGCTCTCAAGGTGTGAGAAGCCCCGCAAGTTTGTGAAGGTTCGGGTTGAGCCTACGCATAAGCGTGAAAACCACGACTAGTGGAAAGAGGCGGTGCTCGAGCGGAGCCGGTCCAAGTGTGGGCTAGCCTCAACGTGGACTAGGGAGACCGCAAGTCTCCGAACACCACGTAAAAAACATCGGTTGTCCTTGTCTCTTTACTTTCAAGCATTTACATTATTGAGTATTTATCAATTGCTTGATTGCATTAGAATTGCTTAGTATTAATTGTTTGTCCAATTTAGCAATTCTAGTTTAGAGACATAATTTAGATAGTGCACATAGTGAGCCTAGTTGATTTAGGCTTTAATTGTCAAAACCGAGTTTATCGCTTCCGCATTATAATTGTGTAGGTTTTGACATAGGGGTTGATTAGAGCGAATTGATTAGTGAGCGATCGAATTTTGTAAATCGCCTATTCACCCCCCCTCTAGGCGCATCCTCGACCCTACAATTGCTGTATATCACTGATGATTTATGAAGAGTACAGTCTGTGATGATGTCACTGGCTGTTGCATTATATAACCGTTAGTGATGTTCCTCCTAATATATGCCTTTCTGTAGTAGTGTAATGTCTCCTAATTTTCATAATTAAAATTTGAATTATTGAAATAAACATAGTGCTACTACTATCGTTTTATTCTCACTCTCACAATGGTGTCAAATATTAAGTGTTTACAAGTCTTCAAGCACATAATTTTTCTTTCTATCTTATGTTGTTGTTGTGCATTCTTGATCCTTGCGCATCATAGTGATTGGTCTCTAGTTTATGTTAACAGTACAATGTTGAACAGACTAACTAGTTAACTTTGATAAAAACACCAATAACATTAATCTTTTGTTCAAGGTGGGAATGTAGAAATTAAGATAAATGATCAGATCGGATCATATTTTCAGGCTAGAAAAGGACATTGTCAGAGTGTTCCACTGTCCCCAATACTTTTCAATATAGTTGTGGATATGTTGGCTATCATCTTGGCAAGAGCGAAAGAGGACGATCAAATTAAGGGAGTGATTCCACATCTGGTAGATGAGGGTTTATCTATTCTCCAATATGCTGATGATACAGTAATTTTTATGGATCATGACTTGGAGGAGGCGAAGAATATGAAACTTCTATTATGTGCATTTGAACAACTTTCAGGCTTCAAAATTAATTTTCACAAAAGTGAAATATTCTGCTTTAGTCAAGCAAAGGACCATGAGGTAGCATATTCCAATTTGTTTGGCTGTAAGTTAGGCTCTTTTCCTTTTAGATACTTGGGGATTCTGATGCATTATAGGAAGTTGAGTAATCTTGATTGGAGGGTGGTGGTAGAGAGATTCGAGAAAAGATTAAGTGGCTGGAAAGGCAAGTTGCTGTCGGTTAGAGGGAGGCTGGTGCAGATTAATTCTGTTTTGTCTAGTTTGCTAATGTTTATGATGTCCTTTTTTAGATCCCAAGGGGAATCCTGAAAAAATGGATTATTATAGATCCCGTTTTTTCTGACAAAATGATCAACACAAGAAGAAATACCGACTTGCGAGATGGGATATCCTATGCCAACCAAAAGATCAAGGTGGGTTAGGGATCCTAAACTTAGACATCCAAAATAAAAGCCTACTAAGTAAGTGGTTGTTCAAGTTATGCAATGAGCAAGGGATGTGGTAGCAGCTACTGAGAAACAAATATTTAAAAGGCAAGACTTTAAGCCAAGTAGAAAAGAAACCAGGTGACTCTATTTTGGAGCAGTTTAATGGGAGTAAAATCTCAATTCTTAAGTTTAGATTCCTATATCTTAAAAGATGGGACCCAAGTAAGGTTTTGGGAAGATACTTGGTTGGGCAATTTACCCTTGAAATCTCAATTCCCTTCCCTGTTTAATATTGTAAGGAAAAAGCGCGCAAATGTGGCTAAGGTCCTTGGTTTATCCCCTCTAAACGTGTCTTTTAGGAGATCCTTAGTAGGGAATAATCTGAGAGACTAGGGGATTCTAGTAGCGAGAACGATGAACATTAGCTTACAAGGAGGGATAGATTATTTTAAGTGACGTCTCCATAATAATGGGATGTTCTCGGTAAAATCCATGTACAATTACCTGGTTAACAATGGCATTAAAGTATCACAGGAGATTTGGCATACTAGGTTACCATTGAAGATAATTTTTTTATGGTACATCAAGAAGGGTGTGTTATTGACTAAAGATAATTTAGTTATGCGCAATTGGCGTGGTGATAAGTCTTGCTGTTACTACAGTACAACTAAAACTATCCAGCACTTTTTCATTGATTGTGGCTATGCTAAATTCCTGTGGCGAATAGTATACATGACTTTAGGTCTTGGCCCACCTGACAATATTCATCATTTATTTAATGGGTGGGTGAAACAGGGAGGGTCAGATCAGGTTTCTGTATTATAACTATCAGGCACAGCCGGGATTTGTTGGGTCTTACGGCTCACAAGGAATGATACTGTTTTTTACAAGAGCATACCTAAATTTTTCTTGTAGGTTTTGTTCAGAGGAACACACTAGTTTCACACATGGGCCAAATTACAGCGAAGTGAATCAACCAAAGAGGGTCTTCTGTATGTTTGTCGTCATTGAGACAATAGCTTTGCAGTTATTTGCTTCGTTTGGTTGGCCTTTTGTGGCTAGGATTGGTTATCCGATTTGATGTTTTGGTTTTCTTGTCAAAACGGTGTTTGATTTTGAGTCTGTAATAAGCGTGGTCTGATTCTCTCCTTGAGGGATGAAGCCGAAAATATGTTTTTCCATTATCTAAAAAAAAACGTACAAAGAGCTCACTATAATTTAAGCACAGGGACTCTAAAATGTTAGGTACGGCCTTGTTGAGCACCATTCCATGGAGCGTGGCGCTATCGTCCACGCTGCCGAGCCGCGCGTATGCCGCGAGCAGAGACGTGAACGTGTGCTGCTCTCCAGGGGCGTGGGTGACCGGAACATGTCAAGGAACAGCGCCACGTCTGCATCCGGGTAGGGTCCGTCGGACAACGCCTTTATGGCGGCGTTCCACATGAAGGTGTTGGGCCTCGGGTGGTGCCTGATGAGGCACGGGAGTAGGCGGCGTCGCAGCCTTCGCAGGCGCAAAAGGCGACGGTGCGGTTGGCGGCGATGGGATACCTGGCGAGGCCGGACGTGACGAGCGCGGCGTGGAGCTGTCGCAGGAGCGCCATGCGTGTGGAGGATGGTGAGAGCCTGGTGGGCGGCAAGGAAGGCGGAGGACGGGAGGAGAGGGATGAAGGAGGAAGAGGAGCAAGCGCACGTGTGCAACGGCGCCATTGCCATCGTCTGTTCCTTGGAGTTGCTCTGCTTGGGTTTTTGGATGTGGCTTTGGTGCCTGTGCTGGGTGCTATGGTGGATCATGGAGAGGAGAATCTAATGCTTACCGTCACTGTGCTGGGCTGAGCTGGGCCGAGCGGATTGGGCTTTTTAGGCCAGTCTAGTGGGCCCAGTCAAACGCCGGGTTGCATTTAGGCTCAAAAGAATCGGGGAAAAAAACGAATAAGTCATTTCATGTCTCAATCACCACAGAAGAAAGCTAATGTTCTTTTACATCCATGTCTTCTAAAATAATGAGCGCCAGTGGTCATTGTTCAACAATGATTTTCACAAGAATCAACGACATGATAACTAACTGAAAATGAACAGGACTAGCCTTACAAGCAAATCAGATATAATTTCTCAGACTAGACATTCCAGTTAAGATCCCATATCTCAACAACAACAGAAATACGGTTAAACAAACCGCAATGTACATGATTTCAATACAAAGAACTAGTTGAAGAACAAAGCTGTAGTCAACTCCCAATGTTGGTTTTGTATTCCACACACAGTTCTCTTCTCAATTATCATACCACTCCTTCAACAGAGCTTGCCAACAGCCTCAATCCAGGAAAATAATCCCCTCATCGCCTTAAATGAATACCCTTCATGCTGGGGTAACAAAAAACAATATACACTTCAAAGCAACCATTGCCTCTTATTCTTTGGTTTTTTTGTTCTCTGAGTTTCTTGTTAAGGATCACAAAAACCAGCATTTGCATCTACGCAGATCTTGCGGACCTTCAAACCACCTTTCCCAAAACTGGTAAGCAGGGCCAGTAGTTCTGCAGTAACAGAAAAAAGGGGTAAGACTACGAGGCAGAGATATTTGGATAAAAACGACAGAAGGATGTTTCTGTGGTTACACTGGAAGTAGAGGGTCTGCTTTGCTTTCAATTGTTACAAGAAATCTGGTAAAAGTTAATAATGCAGTCAGTCTCCATTCTCCAACAATAAACCACACTACAGATGCTTTTTAAGCAGGACCACCATATCGTACTAAACTAATAATGGAAATTAAGTTTTCTTCTGGCACGTACTCTTGCAATGCTGCTGATACCTTATCCGTTTTCTCAAGCTCTTCAAGTTCCTCCTGCATGCAGTCACATTGAAAACATAAGTGATTTGGGAGGGCAAGGAAGACCAGAATTTAAAGGAGTATCAATTATTTGCCCAGCAATGCTATACACACTAACTTTTTTTATATTACATGGGTACAACACTTGGTTGGATGGTGTAGATCAAGGGTAGTTGGTGTAGCTCATGGGTAGGATTGCTGGATTGGACGTTGAGAGTCATCAAAGGTTGAGATCATTTTGTAGTATGCATGTACTACACAATTTGTAGTGTGCGAAGTATTTTTCTTATTTGCAATTTGTTGTGTTGCTGACATGGGACCCACATATCAGGGAGACAATGGGGTCGCAAAATCCTAAAGTACAACTTTTTGGGGTGGCAAATCCAAGATTTCGCAATTTTTAAAAGGAAAAAGGACATGCTTGCCGGTTGTAAATAATTATAGATTTTAATAAAAAAGGAATCTCTGACAGATCTACAGATAATGATGTCCAGAACAGAAGGGGAAGAAATCTAGTCTGCCCGTAGCACCCCTATTGAGAAATTTAATATGATTTCATTAGGCAACTTGTTCTTCATTCTGCTATGCAAGTAGCTTTCTTTGTCTGAATCTCTGCAATGTGCAGCTAATAGATAAGCTGGACTGTTAGAAATAAATTTGTCACAAGCGAAGCATCCTCTTTTAATTGTACACAAAGGTGGCAAAGTCCACGCGTTCCACGCTTCCACTGTAATCCACTCCTATTCAAAAGGCAATGACAGCAACCTAACACAACAAATTTTGTACTGGTTTAATAGAAATGACAAATTATCATGATTTAGCAATAAAAAAAGGAAGTTCTACATGATTGGCACTCTTGTGATCCTAACTAGTGAATCCGATAGTATTACTAATTTTAGTTACTAGGTGATAAACTCTCATGAGACCTTGCTAGTTTTACTGACTAGGTACACGACTAACTCCGTTAAGTAGGGTAAACTAAACACTACAGAAGTACAGAGGTCAATATGCCATGTGACAGATCTGATGTTGTTGACAGAAAAAAAACTGCCTCCAGTCCGAGCAGGAACGAGACCATGCAACCGGCAAGCACTCATCTTGAAAAAATATGCTTCTTGTCCTCAAAATCTAGATTATCCAAAAGGGTAGATCACATGATGATATTCATCTGTCCTCTAACTCAAAGAACTTTACTGAATAAGAATTTTGTATGATGCAAGGAATCCATCATTAATTCTATCTAGAGATTGATGATACTTAACATATGAAGTCCAGATAGTTCGATAAAGAAACTGCTTGCAAGCTATAAACAGAATTGATTAAACATTAACTAATAACTCACAGAACATACATGAATGGTATCTTCAAACTGTCAAGGTATCCTATATAGTATAATTATCATGTTTTGAAAGGGACAGCGATGTTACAACGATACTTGCGCGTTGCAAATTGCAAGTTATGTAAAAAAACATCAGTAGAACTGTCAAGAACGAAAGGTAACTATTTCAAGGGAAATCAGCCAATTTGGTTCGTTATAAGAACTGCCAAAGAACGTTGCCAGTGGGATAACTGATGTCAAGGTTTGTATTGGTACTTTCATATAGCACTAGTTAAGCAGTTGCCCAGTTAAATGACTGCACATCGTTGAATCAACATACCAACTTGTCACCTAAACTTACGACCATCCAAAATGCCATGCTAAGGCAATAATTGAACAGGCTTTATTATAGTAATCATTTGACTTCTTATCTAGTAATTCTAATTTTTATAAAGATATACTAGTACTTCAGAGAATTCTTCTGTTTCAGTAATCACTTTGATCCAACACTGATTTCTCCCTCCAATTACTATCAAAAGATTGGATCGCACAAATTAGAAAACATGGTTTCCCATGTGTACAGATCCCCCAGGAAAGGGCATCAGCGCAATCAGTATTCAGTAGTACACACTGCCTGTGCCCAATCATTTGATGCAGCAGAATTTTGCTTTGTTTTTTGAAGCATAGAAACTGCAAAAACCCATAAACTAAAAATAGTCAGACAGAAATGAGCTGTGTTTTTTTGTCCCCATCAGAAAAAGTCACACAAAAAGGTTACGGCCATTGAATCTTTGCCGCAAGAAAATGTGCAACATGGCACAGGGGTGCAGGACCAGGAAGCAAAGAAAAGCACACCGAGACCGCTTTTCTCCACCCACCCCACCCCCATCCCCCACCCATGGGAAACAAGAAAGTTGCGACGCAAAGAGGAACGGACACGCAAGAAAGAACCTGGGAGGATAGCCATGACTAAGTTTTCTAGATAAATGATAAGGGATGAACCTTGGGAATTATCATACATGCTGCAACTAGTTTATATGCTTGGAACGTTGTGCTAAACAGCTACAAGTTTTCACCAATTTGGAGGGGAAATGCTGCCTGCCACTGCATTTAGGACAGAGAATTACCCTATTGTTCTCCATTTCGCCGGTTCTTACACCATGAATCCTCTAAAAGAAGTCCTAAAAGGCCTAGAGAAACCTCTCTTTTCCGAGGACAAAGAAACAAAGAAATTCGGGAAGAAGATAGCCAAAAAAAATAAAAGGAGGAGCTTGGCGGACCTCGAGGAAGCGCGCTTCTTGCTCGAGCTTCTTGAGCTCGGCCTGGATCCGGTGCCGGCCCCGCGTGTCCCACGCGTGCCCTCCGCCGCCGCCGCCAACCTGCATCGCCGTCCGACGAGTGGCGCCCGAGGGGAGGGGCCACGCTCTCCGACGACGGCGGAGAGAAGAGGATGGGGTGTGATCCGGTGACCGGTGGGGCGGACGCAGGCAGGAACGGACAGATGCGCGCAGCAAAAGAGCAAACGGAAGGACGAGCTGTCACGGAGTGCGAAAAGGATTATAGTTTTCGGAAAGGCTGATGATGGCTACTTGATCCACCAGCACTCTTTCTTTCCTGCCCTCAATTTATCGCTAATTTCTTTTCTTTGGGTCGGGGGTCACTAATTTATTTTCTTTGTAATGACCAGGTGACCTACATTTTAAAAAATAATCTAATCTAGCACAAATCCAGAAATTACCACGAAGTGGTTTAGGCTATACATTTAGCGTACTATCGTACAAAAGAAGAGAGTTCAATTCTCCCATATTTGATGTTCATTTATTTTGTGATTATTTTTGAGTATTCTCCATGTTGGGAGAGTGACATCGGGTTTAATCTTTGATGATTACCCATTAGTTAACAACATATACTATTGTACAATAGAGCGTATCTAATGTGTGAGAAATAGAATGCACATGGCATGATTTCGTGTTGGACATTCCTCATCCACAGCAGTGTGATTCCCCCACCTTCTCCCCTTTCAATTCAATTGAACTTTCGAATCTTGAATCTAACAGCTTTCAACTCGACTCGAACTTTTAAATCTAATTTTTACAACTTACAATCTCAAATATTTAAAACTTCTGAATCAAAATCCCATGACTTTCAACTCATCAAGACCCGGAATAAGAAAACTTTCAACCACCCAAAAATTAAAAGAAAATCTCCAACCCAAGAACTTTCATGTCGAATCTAAGGAATATCGACTCGATTCAAACTTCCAAGTCAAATCTAAGGACTTTCAAAATCGATCCCCATGACTTTCAGTTCAAAACCCGGGTGATTTCACCTACAAAAACCAAATCGGCAGCGGCGGCGGTTATCCTTAGTTGTCCATAGTCTATAGAACCTCTAAGGGCCGCATCTGTCATCAATTCAGTACCACCATTCCCATCACTATCCATTTCAAGCATGGAAAGTAGGCGAGCTTTCCGTAAATTACTGTTTTGACTGGTTATCTACAAACTAAAATTAGGCTATGTGCATCTCAAGATGCAGAGACCGGAAGGTTAATGTATTCTTTCATTATCTAAAAAATCTACAAACTAAATGCAAATTTTAGTATAGGCTACTACAACCTGCAAAACATTATGCATCCTTATCTTCTTTTAGGGTAAAATGATTTGTCTTGACACACGTCCTTGTCTCTCAAAAATTTAACAATGATTTCTAAGCATATCATCATCCAAGCAACTACTATATTTCAGAAAAGCTTTGGTAAGCATGCCTTTATCAAAGTTGTGTATCATGATTTGGAAAGGCAAGCATTTTTTCCCTGGAGATCGATTAGTACTTCTAAATTCCATACTTAGCAGCTTACTCATGTTTGTGTTATCCTTTTTTAATACCATGTGGGGTGCTTAAAAGGTTGGATTATTTCAGATCTAGATTTTTTTTTTGCAAAGTGATAACCTTGAAATAAAATATCTGCTTAATTAGCTAAGTAAAATATATTATATCGACCCAAGGATCAAAGTGGCATAGGCATTCAAGATCTTAGTGTCAAAAATATTTGTTTAATTAGCAAATGGCATTTCAAGTTGCTTTATACTGAATTGGGCTGGTCTAATGAAAATCAAATATCATTTCTTTATATTTGCGTCTTTTTAACTTCGTGATGGATCTCAAATATGATTTTGGCAAAATGGATGGCTTGGTAACAACTCTCTCAGTTCACAATACCCTCGACTTTAACATTGTTCAGAAAAACATGCCACGGTGGCTGATGTAATGTGCTCTGTCCCACTCACTATGTCCGTTCGTAGGACACTTACGGGACATAATTTACTGGCTTGGTATGAAATTGTTGCAAAGCTTGCTGATTCGCACTTATCTCTAGAATAGGATACTTTTCGATGGAGTCTCCATCAGAATAGACAATATTATGTTCAATTGATTTATACAGCTTTGATGCATCAAGGTATCTCAGTTACAAACCAACAATGGTGAAAAATTAAGATGCTGTTAAAAATAAAAAAATTTCTTTGGTACTTACAACATGAGGTAATTTCGACAAAAGGTAATCTATCTAAAAGAAATTAGAATGGTAGCAAACATTATTCTTTTTTAACAATGAGGAAACTATACAACACCACTTTTTCGACTGCCATTTTGCTCATTTTGCACTGTCTATTATACAAGCGACTTCTAATTTACCACCTCATAGTAGCATGACCAATATGTTTGGAAACTGATTATTAGGATTGGAAAAATATTTAAGAGCTCACATTTTTGTCAGGGCAGCTGCTTTGTGTTGGTCAATCTGGCTATATCGAAATAATGTGGTCTTTAATAGAAAAAAAATTCTAATCCGTTGCAGGTCAATATATGTGTATCAACTGGTTACGATCGTGATCTGTGCTGCAACGTCAGGAATACCGAGAGGTGGTGTTATCGGCATGCAGGCCGTTAGAGATTATAGTTAGGAATCTCTTCATCAGCTATGGATAGCGATTCAATAACAGGCTGTGTGTGAATTGATGTTTGCCATGGTTTGTTATAAGTTCTATGATAGGGATTTCTTTTTTAAAAAGTTTTTATTACAGCTTTTTTCTCTAACGTTATAATAAATGTTTGGATGTGTACATTTAATGATGCAGAGGCCGGGAGATATAATCTTCTATTATTAAAAAAAATTTGAATCCTGCCACATCTAAGAAGGCATTAATTTGAGAATATTTTTTTATGTGAAGTTCTCATAGCACCGACTGATCATAGAGCCCTCAGGTCTCAACTGAATCCTAAAAATGGTATTAAAGCATTTGTTAGTATTTTGTACAGAGGTCACAAATTGATATCGAAAAATGAGTTCATATCATATAGATAATGTGATTATTAATTATATATAGGCATATATAGCAGGTAGCAGCGCTCGATCATGCCTCACGTTAGCGCATATGATTGAGTGCCGATCAAAAGAATGTTTTGTTTTTAATTTATTTACCTCAGAAATGGACACAATGATTGAGCAAAGTTCACGAGACGCCTTCTCCACGGGGTGCATGTGACTATGTGATCGAGCTGCATTCGCCTTGGCTGCATCCGACCATAAACAACATTTTCACGATGATCAGGCTCAGAGGGTACGTATATACAATAATACACAAGGAGGTGACTCTTCTTTTTTGTCTTGTGGTTGTATTGTAGCATCATCGACCGACTGACCTACCGAATTTGTTCTCTGATATAGTATATATTTTTGTCCATGTACGTACGTCCGCTAGCCCTAGGAGATAATTATGCAAGGGAATGTCTACCTACGGGCAGGTCAGGTATTGACCTATGGTTTGCGCTCGCCTGTCATCCAATACCCTCGATTAGAGCCTGCGCTCCATTAAGTACTAAATTTATCGCTACCCTCCGCATTTCCGAGTACTCCCTCTTTTATAAATACTAGTCTAGCTATGTGCCTATGGATATCCAGAAGTGATGGTAAAAAACTCTTGCTTTATATAGTAAAAAATCAATTTAACTCTGATAAAATTTATAAATTTATTTGCAAAATGAATTAGATAACTAAATTGATAAAAATGTAAGATAATACTTGTGTAGGTAAATGATAAATAAAGATAGGTAATTAAAGAGGTATATACTAAAAATACAAATTTATATGGGTAATTAAAAAACAATAACAAATGTAGGTATATTTCTTTTGATGAAGTGAGTATATGCGCTAGAAAGAAACTTTTAAAATAATACTTTTTAAAATAGTAGAGATAAATCGAATTTTAACTCTCTATCACCAAATGAAATTAAGAAAGTTTTGAGAAAAATGAATTAAATACCTCACTTAATTGTTTTAGAAAATGTAAGGTAATACTTGTTTGGTAGTAATGAGTATTTTTATTCATCGTATTATTTTTATAAAATTATTTTAAAAATCTATTATTTTAAAAAAAATCTGCTAGAGAACACTACACACTCGCATATGTTGTCTGCGGCTCTGCGCTTGTGTTCTTGGTGTCTACCGTTGTAATTTTTTTTAAAAAAGCTAATCATGATTCATGGATAAGCCTAAACTTTTGGGCCAATCCTACCGTAGCAGACTGGTGGCCCAATAGCTTGTTAGGCTAAATACATGAATACGGGGCCGAATTTAGGCTGGCCGTTATGGGCTGGGCTTTGTGGAGAGGATTCTTTGATTCACAATGCTTTGATCTAGGATCAATGGATGTCCTTGGGCATACCTTTCCTATTGTGAATCTGGAGGCAGATCGATCGATGGCTCTTTTACTGCTCTGTGGCCAGCTACTCCTACTGCACCTTGGTTCCTTTTGTTTCCCGGCTCGAAACAAAACTCCCAAGCACGGCAAAAGGCTTGCCCGATCGCCTTTACTCAAAGGGATCAATATTGAAATGCTGTCTTAGGACAACTCAACGGCGACCAGCGTACGGAGACTGAATTTCTTTTTCTGAAGCCAGCAATTGCTGGTACGAAGGCTGAATTTCCAAACCGCGCGAAAAGTGGTCGCCGTTGAGCCGTCCCTTCCGGCCATCACACGGTCTGTCTGTCTGTCTGTCTGTCTCGAGCACAGCACAATGGTGCTCAAGTACCGAACCCATTAATTCATGCATCCATCATGACAAATGAAAGAATGTTACCTTAGTGCACACACTGTTTTCTCACCGCTTCGCTTCACATCTGTGATATTCAGTTGTTGTATCGTACTGTACAGATTTGGGCTTGGCAAAGATGCTCAAGAGATTCGAGTGCAGCTGGAAGAAGCAGCTACTCGAGCTCGATCGAATAGCCGATGTATAGGTGCTAGCTTGGATAGGGGTCATGCTTGGTAACTCATGTGTGATTTGCAGGCATACATTATTATTACACGACAGACTCCAATGAGTTTGAGCAAGATTCCAATAGGATCAACAATAATGTACTAGTATACGTACTGCGGTAAATACGTGCTCAATCAAGTCTAATGGAGTCGAGCTCGATCGAGCTTTAGCTCCGGTCGATTTGAGCTCGAGTCACTCGAGCAGGAGCAGCTCGTCGAACTCGATCAATTTTTGACAGCCCAAACTTGGCATTGGTCACTGCATCAGAGGTTACACAGCCGAGACTTTGCTTTGCAGGGCCTCCGTATCCAGTCAGCCAGATTTGCCAAACGAGTGGCATGCAATTGCAGCATCTCTCATTTTCTCCGAATGACGGCCTGAAAGGACCTCGTGTCTCTCTCGCACATGTCCTTCTGCTGCAGTCTTATCCATGCATCTTTCTTTCTTGATCACAAGAACCTCAGCAAAGGCTTTTTTTATTTTGAGAAATTTCTTTAACCCAAGGGCAGGACCTCTGTCAATACACTAAAGAAAAAGAGAATTACAAACACCATCCCCTATGAAGGAGCCCCATATCTACAACTCCTCTGGAACTCCTATCAAAGCAACACATGCTCCAACTACACAAGAACCCAGTGGAGTAACAGTAAACACAAAACCCTCACCCGCAACACACAAGCAAAGCCCTGAACCAGCTGAGATCGAAGCAAAGCACAGAGCTAAAGAAACCCGTCTCTTGCTAAGGCTTGCAGTGCAACCATCCACACCAGAGTGCTCCCCACAGCAGCAGCACCACCTTAGTTGTTCGACGCGAACCCACCTCACCAAAGGCTCTTCTTTCTTTATGTTAGGGTTAGCACAGCAAAATAACAGGGACAAAGATTTAATGTAGAAAAACCACGGAAAACAATTCACTATCTGTTCCAATGCTTACATGTACAGGAGCACATCTTATATAGCCAAAAGAGTCATAGTTGCAGAAAATTTGAACTAAGAACCTATTTTGATGAAATCAAAAGATATGGTAAGTCGATATTGAGTTATCTCCAATAAACCCTCTAACTCAAAATCTATAATGAAATTGTTTCTTGTAAACCCCAAAAGGTAACAAAGCACCATGAATACTAAGTGCGTTAAAAGTCCAAAAGACTAATAACAAAAAAGACCAAATCAGTCCAAAAGACTAATGAACAAAAAAGACCGAAACAGTCCAAAAGACTAATGAACAAAAAAGACGGCCGCGCTCCGCGCAGCCGGTGCAGGGGCCATGTGGCTGTGGAGGTGGGCCGACAAAGAGCGGTGGTGGCGCCGGCCGAGACGGCCAGCGCAGAAGCCAACGGCGATGATGATGATAAAAAATCCCCTGTACACACTGATGCCGTGCGATGGCCGTCCACGGAGGCTCTGATACCACTTGTTAATGTTAGCACGATAAAATAACATAGATAAAAATTTAACATGGGAAAACCCTTATAGAAAAAAACCATGAAAAATAATCCACTATCTGTTCCAATATTTATATGTATAGGGGTACGGTTTATATAGCTAATAAAGTCCTCGTTGTAAAAGACTTGAACTAATAACCTAGTTGAATAAAATCAAAAATATGATAAGTTGAGATATTGAGTTATCCGACGCTTTATATAAGAGCTTACTTCGCCCGAGCAAAACGTACAAGATCCTCGTTCCAGCAACAAAGGTTTCAAGTAGTGTTCGTGATCATTGAGCTGCTCTTTTTTCTTGTCAAAGGGAGGAGATGCGTTTCCTTTTGCATTGGATCAATTCAATCCATCCAGATTCCATAAATTTGGCATTGCATCGGATACGGCAGTCCCCGTGGCTCCCAAAGCGAGAGAGAGAGAGAGAGAGAGAGAGAGATCTTTAGCTCACTAATCTCGATAATGGAAAAGAACATCACATTGTTCCATTGTCACATGCCCCTGATAATTAAGCTGCTGTGAGCAGCTTCATGCACTGAGGAGTTTAAACTCTGAAGTAAAATGGGTTTGAGTTTATTAATTACTCGATAAACAGCTGAGATGCAGGTTCTAGTTAAGAATGTTCCCATTTTTTTTCAGTGAGCAAAGAACTCCCTTGATACTGCATCACATGGTTTTTCTTTTGCTCGGAAAAAAACTGCATCACATGTTTTCATGAAGAAATAAAAGGAACTGCGTTGTATATTGATTGTTCAAGAAGAAAATCATTTGAAAATGAAACACCTACAAATGACAAATAATGAATATTTGGCAAGTACTTTTATGGCTCAAATTTTGTGGCCCTCTGAACCAAACTGCCCAACATTATTGTGGTCCTGAATCACTTGCAATTGCAATTTGCATGCCGCATCATCCTATAGTTGAAGGAATGTGATCCTAACTCCAGAGAAAACAGAACAAAACAGTGGAGTACAATCTTCACCAACAAATCGTCTGCATCCAGAGCAGAGAAGGGCCCCAGGGAATTCATGAGGCAACAGCTTTACTGGGCCCTGATCTCAGCTAGGCAAGCGGGGCAGATGATGTTGAAAGAAGAGAAACAGCTTTTGTTTTCAGTCAAAGATGCTAAACCGCAACAGTACCACTGTGAGAAGATCACTGGACTCTTTTTCAGAACTAAGAGTTGTTAAGGACCAATAAAGAGTACCAACCAAGATAACGTGCCTCACCTCCTCTATCCTGTACAAGCAGTTAGCTGGATCAATGAAAACAAAACTCAAACAGCATAAGCTCACAGAACCCCATTTCACAGTGAGAGAGAGAGAGAGAGAGAGAGAGACAGAGAGTTAGATGAATGCTTTACCAAACAGTAAAGATGCGTACACAAAACATTCAGGAATAGAATGAAGAGACGCTTCACGAAATACTTTTTTTGAAAAACGATGCTTTACTAAATACTAACAGAACAAAGCATTTATCTTTTTCCAGCCACTGCTCCAGATAGATGTCTGTATAGCCACACCCCAAATGAGAGAGAAGAAGCAAAACTTACAGGAGATCGACAGAAAAAAAAAGGATAAGAAACCAGAAAGGAAAGAGAACAGAAAGCACGCCCCGTCGGCTCCCCTTTCTCTTCTTAGTACGAGGGATGGAACCCATGCATTGGGATGCACACAAACACACCGCCTTTAATTTAATTCCTGCCTTAACAGCAGCAGCAGCAACAGGAGCCCTAGCTACATGATTCCTGTGGGACAGCGGGTGCACCCCACTGCTCGTGCTGTTCTGTTGCCATCATCTCACATCTACAGCCTAGCAACCAAATGGCTTGGTCCGACCCGGCGTCGGCAGGTTGGTGCGGCCGGGCTAGTCACACGGAGCGCTTCCGCTCACCGGCAATGCTGAGGAGGCGCGCCACGCCCTTCGTCCACATTTCGTATTCCCTCTGGCTGGTGCACTCGAACTCGATCACCCGGTGCTCGGCCGTCCTAAGGCCGAAGTAACGGCGGTGCTCGCCGTCCTCCAGCAGGTGCCGGCCTGGCCATGCCGCAACGTCCTTGCACACATCGATCACCACACCTGTACAGTAGACATGGATCACTTCAGACCTAAATGCCATGGACAAACAATGGGAGCTTTCCACTGCCATGCATGCTTGCCACTTACTTTTTTTCTTCTTGGTGATTGTCCCTGCAACATGCCGGCTCTTCATTTTGAGCATGACCTGCAAACATGCCATCATAACTAAGCAAAAGTTAACAATTACCACAAATGTTTTTACTACAATTCAAGAGCACAAGAATTTACCAGGCCCATTCGGTTGATGTACACCGATACAGTCTTCCAGTGCAGTGCACCTGTAGGTAAAATGGTCATGAAACAGCAACATCAGTAAATGTACATGGCTTTTTAACACACCATGAATTAGAAAGATCACCAAACAGCACCTTTCCGTGTGCGCTTGAGGAGCTCAGTGCCGCGAGCAAGCAGTTCTTGGCTGCACAGGCCCAGAAAGTTGTTTTCCTCCTCGATCGAAAGGTCATCACTAACACTACTACCGTTGCTCTCCAACTTGTGATGCTGCTTGTGCACACTCTGCTTGTGGTGGTGCCCTCCTCCCATTGTGCCCTTCTCTACTGGGATCACCGCCGCTATGTTCCACACCTCCTTCAAAGCCCTTGCTTTCAATGTGGCTGCACCTCTCAATGCTGCAATCAACAAACCATTACATGATTATCTAGCTCAGCATTAAATAATAGTTATTACATCTGGTGGAAATGACAAACCAGTAGCAGCAGCAGCTGTGACGGTGACAATGTCTCCAGGTGTCCTGACGTTCACTGCAGAGCCAACAACTGCCTCCAAATGCTCACGCTCAGCTCCCATGGACTCTGCGGCCTCTACACATTGTGCAGCCACAAGTGTTGCTGCAGATGCCACAGCCATGTCGGTGCGGGCTGCACGATCATCCTTGCCAGATCCTGATGCTGCAGCCGTCGCAGCAGCCACAGCTGCAACCGCCGCGGCCACGGCTGCAACTGAAACAGCGGCATGGACCTGTGCATTGTGTGCTCGTGTCTCCTCTTTCTTCTTCTCCTTCCTATCCTTTAGCCATTGGCCAACTGTCTTATTGCCGCCTCGGTATGCCTGTGGCTTCGGCGTGCTCACTGCTCTGCAGTACTGCATATGTTCGAAATAGCCCACGATTAGCACAGATCACTCGTCCAGCCAGAAAGATATCACTATGATTTTCCAATAATTGGTCCATTGTCCCATGAACAATATTGTAGAAGAAACAAAAGAGACACTGCAAAAATTCCATTTCAAGTCACGCATAAAATTGGAAGGAAAATGCGTTGCAAGTTATAAATTCATTATATAAAAGGTGATAAATGAACTGCAACTAGGCCCAGACCTTGATGTGACAGAACGAATCAAAATTTCTTCGGTGGGTCCTTAACTCATAGTACTGATAATTATTCAAGACAGTGCATTTCATTGGCCAGTACAAACCACTGTGTTTGCACAATACTAATCTGTAGTCTCGAATAAGTCGAAATGTTGAGCTAAGAGCGTCATATACTAGTATAAACACAGAAGACAATCGACACAATCATGAAGCAGTGGAGGAGAGAACCTCAGAAGAAGCTTTTCCAAGAGGACAATGTTAGCCCTAGATCAGATAAAAGAATGCATCATTACATTAAATTAGAAAGCTGAAGGGATAACACTTGATTAGGGACCAAAAAGGCACAACTAGCCTCATCATGCAGAAAAGGGCACAACCTAAAGGCAAGGACTGCATGCCTGCAAGGCTGTTACTTTTTACCCAGAGAGAGACACGGGTAGATGGAGAGTGACATGGGCAAACTGGACATGTTACACTGTTTGCTTGCACAAGCAGGAGACAGAGGCCAGAGACAAGGCCTGAGACGGTAGCGAGAATCAAAGCTTCTTTACCAGTAGCACACACCAAGCAAACAACAAAATCGATCGCATCGCAACTCTCCGCTCGGAGAACTACGTGACAGCAGGTCACACCATACAGAATTAAGACAAAAAGTTTAGGGGTTTCTTACGGTACACCAAATTTAATATAGATTTCGATCCGAAGAATTGGATTGTTAGTGTTTATTTTTACTTCCTCTGGTAGTAAAGCAGTAGAATTACCCAATGGTTAGATCTGATAGTACAGCAATAGAAATACCCAATGGTTAAATCTGATTTCTACTATCCACTACATGCTACCAGTATAATGCTATGTAAAATTTCTTAAAAATTAACACTGCAACGGGGGAGGTTAGGGGGCTGTACAACTGTGATTAGCTTAGCTGGAATGACCAGAGTGCCCCTGTGTATGGCTTGCCTATCCTAATCAAATCTTTGACCTTGACCTCTCATAAGACTTGTCTCTCTTGGGTTGGGAGCATGTGGAACAGCAGCAGTGTGGTGGCATTCCTGGGCCCTTCTTTTCCCTTACAAACCAAAGCTAGAGGAGCCATGGAACAATTGAATCTATGAAAACCATTTCACATTGCTTTATAATATGAGCTAAATAAATTATTTAATGAATATTTTAAGAAATAATCTTTTCAAATTCCATGTTAAGAATGTCAGGTGGCATGGACCAATTTATAGGCTGGCCTGTCTGTATGAAAGATTTCTTTTCTCTATATATCCAAACACATTATTCTAGCACCATACTGTGTTGGTTTGCAAACTTGCCCAGTTAACATTGTTAAGGTAGCATGCTGAAAGAACAGAAAACGAAAAAAAAAAACAATTATTGATGTGAGCACACAACGGGAAGTGACACTTAACAACTACTGCAGTAGAAAAGAGAACAAGGTACAAGAAAGATGAAAACAAGGCATGAAGAACAATAGCAAGGAAGAAAAAGGGAAGGAGTCACTTTTACTGACAGATTGGCAACAGGATCCTATATCTAGGAAAAGAGGATTCTTTCCTCAAACCAACAAGAGGTCAAGCAGATTTCTCTAGCATGCCTGTCTCAAACCTACAAATTTATAGACATGCCATCACACAGTTCAATTATCCAATGATATGCATGTGATTCATGTGAATAACACAGAAGTATATTACATATGTACAATCAGTGTAAATTTGTAAATGCGGTGTTCATGCCTTCATGGACATAGAAAATGAACAAATCACCCAGACAGGTAAACAATAATCTTGTGGAGTTTAATCCAAGAGAAAGATTTAAATATTCTGCATGTGAATGGATACAAACATCAATCTGCAATACAGGAGTTATCAACGGGGAAGATGGAAAAGGACATGGCTATGACAAACAATTACACAATGGGCACAGAGATCACGAACTCTCAAGAGAGAAAGCAAAAGGGATTGGGCAAAACAAAAGATGCGAGGGGAAAAAGAGAAGGGTAAGAAGTAAGGTGTTTTATCGGAAGGAGAGAAAGGCATCCCCTACGGGGGTTCTTTGTCTAGCATTGTTTTTTGTTCTCTCTCTCTCTCTCTCTCGAAATTTTTGTGCACAGGGAAGGCTGGTCTCTATGTCCCAGGAAGTCCCACAGCTTCCAATAGCTGTTTTCTTGGAGAAATGACGTTTGTGAACTCGGTTGTGTTTCTACCACAACGAAGTTCGTACTTTGACACCCTCTATTCTTGCTCTACGGGCCAAGTAAACTGCTCCATCCTAAAAAGATTAATACCCAAATACGACGTCTGTCATATTAATCTTTAGAAAGTTTTGTGATACTCAGTTGGTAAAATTTGTGATATCACTTCTTCAGCGCATACATCTGCGCACAAGTATTTACTTCAACACATAGAGTTGTACTTACTGCATAGCGCATGCCTTGATTAGCACTTATGAGTAAGCACAGGCTTGTCATGTAAAAAAATACAAATTAAAAGCATAAGCATAGCTACAATTCGTATGGAAAAAAGTAGGTAAACAGAACATATTTTCCCTGAAAATATAGTATAGCGTAGCAAGGACAATTGAGCTAGTAAAAAGTTACACAAAAGCTTCATTTTTGTTATTTTCTTTTTGGTTTTTTGAAGGTGTGGAGCACACCAAATATGATTTCCCACAAACCAAGCACACGACTACCATTTCTTTTTGGTTTTTTTTAAGTCACACAGCAAACAGTGACTTGGTTCTTGTATCTTTTCCTTGATTATTAAAACATCATCTAGTGACTTGGCACTAACAATTAGTGAACCACAAGCCCGCAGGTTAGGCATTAAAAATAGCAGAACTGCTAGTACTCCATCACAGGCACAAGTGGTAAAACAAGTACTGGTACAAAGGTGGAAAGAGTGACCTTTGAATCATCAATCTCCGGCGAGACCGGCGGGCTGTCGGAGAGGGAGCCGCCGCCGTTGAGAGGGCCGCTGCTATGCGAGAGCCGGCCGGAGGTGAGCGGCGCCACTTCCTGCTGCCAATTGTAACACAGTAAGTATGTTGCAGACATCAAGTTTAGCTTCTACAGATCAACTAGAACAACACACAAGAGAGTTTTTGTTTTTGTTTTACTTCTGCTGATTGGGAAAGAGCAGTAGAAAAAGCATCTCTTTCGCTGCCAAACGCAGAACAAAATGAAATTTAGTTCTCAGAAGAGCGGATGAATTGGCGATAAATGGTTCCCTGATCGTTATTCTGGGACTATGCTGCGTATTAAACACAAAAGGTGAGGATTACACTTGTTCTATTGCCATAATTAGGAGAAAAATCTCTGGTTTGGCTGTTTCTTCTTGTCCCAACTTGGGGCCAGAGGGAAAACAGAGGAAATGAAACCCATGCGAAAAGAAATATTAGCCCAAGGAAGATGGAATTCGATCAGAGAATGAAACCGGCTGGATGGGGGTAAAAGATCCATCAACTCCCATTAAAAAAAATGCCGGATTTTGTACAGCTTTGTACTGGAGCGTATGCTAGGAACGCCCAGAGTTTACAGGAGAAAGAAAGTGACCAGCAAATCATCAGAGAAGCGTACAGAGTAGAGTTGGAATTACCAACAAATTCGCAGTAGAATGCAGCTCGAGAGAAGAAAAAAAAATCAAGGAGTCGAAATCCCCAATAAAAAACGACCAAAGCACACGCCTCTTTGTCGAACCAAAAAATAAAAATAAAAAATTAAAAGAGTGCAGATGTTGCCATAAACAGGAATCTCCAGTTACGAATTGAAAAGGAGTAATTTTTCGTTTAAATGGATCGTTATTTTTAACTGAACCGTTTCTTTTTCGAAAAGAAGAACAAAAAAACAGAGGAAGAAACAAAGGGCTCACCGATTGTGCGAGGATCCGCTCCATGATGAGCTGCGACGTGGCCGCGGAGGCGAAGGAGAAGGAGCTCCCTCCGGCGGCGGAGAAGGAAGCGAAACCACCGCCGCGCACTCCGTCGTCGAGCTCGCAGGCGGAGTCCTCGGCGATGGGGCCGACGAAGGCGGACGGCGGAGGGGTCGGCGGGGCCCCTCGCGCGCGGGGGACGTCGACGGCGGAGGCGCTCCAGGAGCGGGAGAGGAACTCGAGCGGATCGAGCGGCGGCTCCGGCGGCCGGAGCTCGCGGGCCCGGGGGTCGCCCATGCAGGCTCCGCGGCGGTGGGCCAGGGGGAGCAATGAAGCGCGAGTGAGGGAGCGAGTCGAGTCGGGTGCGTCGCTGGTGGAGGTGGGAGCGGGAGGAGGGAGGTGGTGGTTTTGGGTGGTTTTATAGATGCCAACCGCGTCTCTCGCTCACTTGTTTCTTGTGCACCAGACCGGACCGGACCAGACCGGACCAGACCAGGTTTATTCTAGTCAAGTAATTAGAGAGGATGAACATGTGGCAATCCTTCCTTCCTTTCTTCCATTCTACGTGGTGTTTCCTGCATAATTTCAGGTTTATTAAGCTTGCTAAGTAGGTAGATATGGACTTGAGCAGGAACCAAGCTGCAATTTTTTACAAAACACAAGGGCGAGGCTTGAGCTCGATAAAAAGCATGTATGTATATAGGTCTTCTATGTTTTTTTGTACGTTTGCTCTCTCTAGGTTGAACCGATGAGACTCATCTGATGGCTCTCTGTCGCGTCTATCTCTAGGTTGTTTCATGTTTAGCTCCCACGCTCTGCATGCATGTGCACAGCGCCACAGGACAGGAGGAGGCTAGCAAGGTTGTTGCCAAATGACGATAGCTTCCTCCAGCGAAGATGCATGTATCCTTGCAAAACAAAAACGGTTGCCATCTTTCGCATGACACATCAGATTGAGCTGTTGGTTGAGCGGAGCCTCACTCGCTGCATGCCCGGCCTGTACAAATAATTCCTCGCAGCCCACAAGGATATTATGTTAGCAGAAACAGCTCTTTTTGAGCCCCTTGCATCTTTTTTTTTAAAATCTATCCCCTATACAAATGCAATTATAAAAATAACTAACCCTCCGACCATAAAACTATCAGCAGGTGACATGTACGGCAGGTCATGCCAAGCTATGGAAACACGGCAACGATGGCCCTACCAAGGTTTTGCCGAGCACCCAAGGCTTGGTATGCCAGCGGGCCTGTCACTGCCACCCTGTCGTAGCTCGATAAAACCTGCTATAGTATCCAAGCATGGCAGGTGACACGTGTCATCTACGAGCACTTTCGCAATCGAGGATAAAGATATTTTTGCAATCGCATTTGTATAGAAGCTAGTTTTTTTTTTTTTTGAAAAAGGTACATTGTTTCTTCAAAAGCGGTAACTTCTGTTATGCTATGGCTGAGGCTCGTAGTAACGTACAGTCGCACACTGCTAGAATGGTTCTCTACTTACAATTTTATTTTATTTTCTTACATGCCGCGTATATTACTCACCGATCGATGTACACATTTGTTACGTGGACCATGTGTACTCTTACTTCAACAAATAACCAAGATACAAGGGGTGTGATTCTGCGTTTTTTTTTTTTAACCAAAACACAAGGGTGAGGTTTGACAAGCATGGGATTATATAATAATGTATTTGCCTTAGCGGGTGTGCAAATACGGTACCTAAGCTCTTTGTAATAAAACCTTCGACGTATGCATGAATTTAACCGTCAGACGGAGAAGCCTGCAGCCTTCCTTTTCGAATGGATCGCACCAAATTGCGTGTCATTTCATTGTCGTTATAGATAATTTTAAGGAGTCAAATCCTGTTGTGTTCGTTGTTTTAGATATACTTGGTTGACCTTCCAAATTTACAGGATTGCGAGTGACCTCTGGTACCGAAATGTGGAGTTAGAAAAACGTGCCCAACCTCTTTTCTTGCTGTCTTTGCTGATAACTACCAGATTTACCATGCAACTGCACAGCTAGATATTATGATATAGCTATATTCGATATGCAACTCTACTTTCTTCTTTCTATTATTAGAATATAACTAGCAAACTTACTCACGCAACTGCGCATCGAGGTTTTATGATACAATTATCTTTGATGTACAACTCTACGTCCAATGATTGAAATGCAATTGTATTTATTATATAACTCTATGTATATATGATTAATCTACACCGTTATAATTTAGTCCTACCAAAATAAGTGGTAGAGATTTTTTTTTTGATTTGCAACTCTACTTCCAATGATTGAAATAGAATTATATTTGTTATATATGATTAATCTACACCATTATAATCTGGCCCCACCAAAATAAGTGGTGGCGATTCTTCTCTTTTTCTTCCGATTAATGTAAGAATTTCTAGAATTTAGGATTATTATAGGATTTTCTTGCCTTTAAAACAAAAGAGGTACCTTGAATACCACCAGTTATATATATATATACACACACACACAGAAAGAGAGAGATTGTATTTGTTTTATAACTCTAATATCTATATATGATTAATCTGCGCGTTATAATTTAGACCCCACTAAAATAAATAGTGGAGCCTTCTCTTTTTCTTTCAATTAATATGAGAATATCTAGACTTTTTTCTTTTTTAGGATTATTATAGGATTTTATTGTCCTTAAAACAAATAAGGTGCTTTGAATATCACCGGTTGTTTTATTTATATATATTTACAAGTAAGACCAGTTGTACTTGTTTTTCCAAATATTGTTGGCCTTCTGAATTCACAGGATTGCAATTGGCTTTTTTTTTTGACAAAATGTGAAATTAGAAAGACTTTACGGGATTTAACTATGTTTTTGTTTTGTTGATGAGTATAAGGATCGCCGGATAGTTGGCCTTTAAGTTTCATAGAAATTTTCGTGTTTGATTTTTTTTTCAATCTGGTACGGGATTTAACTATGTAATAACTCTGGTACGGGATTTTTAGGATTTCTAGGATTGAACTATGTAATAACTATGATTGAACTTATATGTAGTAACTATGATTTAACTATGTAATAACTATGTAATAAATCAGGTACGGCATTTAATTATGTAATAACTATGTAATATGAGAATTTCTAGGATTTTTTCAATCTGGTACGGGACTTTACGGGATTTAACTATGTAATAACTCTTTTTTTTTTTGTCCTTCATTCTTTTCGATGCTCCTCCCTAGGAAATTTCGAATGATCTGCCATTTTATAACTCTTCACGAACATAGGAGAGGAGCAGACTTGCTTTGTCACAGTTAGTTTGGTAGTAATGTTTTGTTATGTTCAATGAGCTACCGAAACATTTTTGTGTCTACTTTCTAGGTTTCTTTTTAGAGAAAAACTAACCAACGGTATACCGTTGCAATGGTATATATAGGATGAAACTTACCCGTGAAACATGAAACTTTGGTTGAAACTTATCTGTGAAACTCGAAAACCTGATGAAACTTACCCGTGAAACATCATGAAATTTACCCGTGAAACCTAGCAATGAAACTTACCCGTGAAACTAATGAAACATGCTATACCGTTGCAACGGTATACCGTTGGGTAGTTGCTCTCTTCTTTTTAAATGGGACTTTCTAGTTTCTAGGAGGAATTTAATTTCCTCTCTCTCTCTCTAAATGCGATGTGTGCTCTAGCTCTTTATACGATTGCTCTATCTAGGTTGGACTGGGCTCCGATGACTCTATGTGCCATCTACGTCAGGTTGCTTCTTCTCATCTTTATAGCACCAGGTAGGCTCCAAAAATCAACGAAAATTGCTTAGAAATTATGATTTTTGACCGTGTCGAGCCAGCTCGATATTTGAAACTGATCAATAAAACCGTCCAATTCAAATTCAAATTTAAAAAATTTAGAAAATTTGAAAAAATTATCCAAAATTTTCTTAAAAGTAGTATTAATAACTTTTTTGATATATGGTATGAAATTTTTTGAAAACCCAAATTTGGAATTGTTTTTGAGCAAATTCGAATATGCATAATAGAAAAAAGAAAAAAAGGGCAATGCAGTTAGCAATTTCTGATTTAATTGAGCTACCAAATTATATTATAATTTTTTAAAAAAATTGTAAGGTCCTTAGGAAATTCTAATGGTATATAAAATTTTTCAGATGATAATCGAACCTACGGATTTTTATAAAATTCTGACGGTGCTACAGTCTTTGTATATGCTCTTCTGCTTTTTTATTTTCTATGGTACTAAATGAAGTCTAATATTTCTAGAAATTTTGCTACATGATCCTTGGGATCTTTTTATGATACCATTAAAATTTTAGAGCATGATCAAGCTTCTAAATTTTTATAAAAATCAGATAGAATCTTTGTTCCTTTTCATTAATTGTTGTTTTTTATTTTCTAGAAGCATTAAATGAATTCAAAAATTGTTAAAATTTCTCTAAGGTGTTTTATAGATTAATTGGGATTTATTCAGATTTTATGCAGTTTTTACCAATTTTCCTTGATTGTGCTGATTTTCGATCTAAACCGGTCGAAAATCAAACAAAATCAATGGAAAATCAAAATTGCAAACCGGTCATTGAGTGTGCCAATCTAGGTTGAAAATAAATGAAATCGATTGAAAATCATTGAAATCGATCAATTTTCATTTTTTTTATCACTTTTTAACTATTAAATTAAAATTTTTGACTTTACAATTCGTTAAGTAGCTAACCAATTTCAATGAAATCAGTACCGACGACTTTTCCACCGCAGCGAATCCCCGCTCCCATGCTCTCTTCACGGCCAGCCACGACGCCCGCAGGAGGAGGTTAATGCGAAATGACGCTGGCTTTCTCGGAGAGGGATCGCTACAGGAGATTTTGTCTGTCCATTACCTCGAAGAACGGTTTAGATTCTTGCAGCAGCGTTTTGCTACAATGATAAACAGTATGTGAACAGCCAGAAAAACAGTGAGCACTCGGATTTGAATCTGACGGCTTCAATAAGTTGCAGTCGTACTACCGAGGAACCGGATCCGGCTTCCTTCGCTCCTCGAGGGAAACCAAAATGGTCTCCATCTTTCTCGTAAGACAAAAAATTAATCAGTTGGTTCAGCAAGCCTCACTCCCTGCCTGTATTATACTCACAGGGGCTGTAGTAGTTGTGTACCACTTGTGCCGTTGTGCCATCTAGAAGTGGTAATTCCCAATACCCATATTACAGTAGTTTACATTGTATAGTTCCATTTGTACAACCCAGAAAATTCGATCTGTACCATTTGTGTTTCTGCTAGTTGTGTTGCAGCAACTACCAACTGATCACGATTTACAACTCGCGTGTTCGACCCCTTTTATTCTTTTGTTATACATATATATCGCGGGTGTTTCTCACCGATCTATGCGCTCATCCGCTTGTAAAAGAGGTGAGCACACAGAAAACAGCAAAGAGAAGGGATGGCAAGCTAGCTGGAGGTCAAATATTTGAAACTTTAGCGGATGAAGGGTTTATTGCAAATTAATTACTAGCTAGGTCGTCATCATCATCTTTGGCTTGCCGTGATTAATTTCTTCTTGTTTTTCTTTCTCCTCTCCAACGTACTCGATCTGGGTTACCATGCATGCTAAATCCTTGTCAACCCCAGCTACGAAAATACCAGTAAAACTCTCTCACCTAGTTCATGCGTTACTGTTGCTGAGAATAACGGAGCACGTACATACCGAGCGTTGCGAGTTTTAAATGCTACACGGCCACGGCGTGACAACAGCATGGGAAGGTGGTTATTCCAACCTGCAAGCAGCCAAGCAGAGAATTAAATTCAAGTGGAGTGGAGGCTGGAGCGTATAACAATTAAAGACAGAATGTCAATTATGCAAAACTTAGCCTAGGATCGATGTCACTGACAAACAATGAAACTGGAGGCCAGTTTTTACGTTAATACTAGTATGAAATTCTTGCGTTTCAAATTATCCAGGTCTAGAACTTACGTTTACAGTAAATAGGAGCATATATGGTAAAGAAGTTAACTTGAGCACCGATCGAGCAGTTGCAAATAGGAAACAGACTTCGATGAATCCGCTTGCCAGTACTTCTTGAGCATGCATCTTGATCATGTTCGTTAGCCCGTCCATCATTTGGGGCTGATATATCTGATTGACATATGAAGCAGGGTAGTATTAGCACGACTTTTGCGACCAATTAAGCTACAAGTAATAGATTTAGTGATTTTTGCTTCATGTGTACGACGGACCGTAGACAAATACCGCGAAACGAGAAGAGTAATTAACGAGTGCCAGCTGTGCATGCTCGACGCCCGCTGCAACGAGCCATGCATCTATCCGCGACGCACGCGTACGTACGGAGGGAGCCGCAGTGCACGCTCACTGTACGTGTACGCATACGTACGTGTGTATACATATATTGATATACATATACCTCGTGGCCCTGTCAGTCTGTCCCCGATGGATGGATGGATGGATCGCCACGCCCATGCATGCATGCATGGCGGATGGCCTGGGCTGGACTGTTCGTGGGCCCCACGGGAAGCATGCAGCGCAGCAACGTGTACGTACCACTCCACTGGGGCCGCAGCAGGAGAAGATCGACCGGTTGCTTCCTCGACGGTGCCAGGGTCATCGCCGGCCTGAGCCTCACTGTGCGTTGATGCAACAAGCTAGCTACTACCTAGCCAACCTATGGCGTGGTGTGTCCAGTCGGTGTGTGTGACGTCATGAGATCTGCCCCACAGTGCCCAGCAGTGGCGGCACAGCTTCACGCATTGAGCAGAGCGAGCTCGATCAGCTTAGCTCGGAAAAGACAAGCCTTGCATGCTCACACGGAGGCCAGCTCCGCTAGGGGTTGGCATAAAAAACAAGAAAAAATCGAAATCGAAAAATCAAACCGGACAAACTGATTCTTTTAGTTTTTTCGACTTTTTTTTGGTTTGTTTCGGTTTTCATTTCACTCATATTCAGTTTGGCTGTCGGTTCAGTTTTTAACTGGCATTAACCGAAAAGTCGAACAAGCCGAATAATACGCGAACTCCATTCGGCCACTCGCCTCCTTGAGGACTCCACTCTTTCGGTCTTCGTCTTTCCAGCGGAAGCATCCAAAGCAATACACAGAGACTGCGGGGTCCCAGACTCCACTCGTCTTCTCAACCTCGTGGTCCACTGGGCACCATCAAGCGAGCGGCGACGCGTGCTGACTCCACTCCTCGCCAGCTCGCCTCCTCGGCCTCGCGGTCCACCGGACACCAACCGTCCAGATCTGTCCACTCCACACCGCCCGCGACCAAATCTAGTTGGATCTTATACAATGAGGGAGGCGCTCGGCGACTAGATCCAATAGAGAAGGATGTGATGGCGGTCTGGCGGAGGCGGGACTGGACGGCGACAGCTTGGAGGGTCGTGTCCGATGAGGCGCCGCCCTAGTCAACGAAGGCCATAAGATCACTCGGGCGGAGGCACTCGGCGGCGGCCAGATCTGGCACGCGGATGCAATGGCAGCCTCGGCGGCACGGTCCTTGGGCAGCGGCGCATCCTCTCCTACGCGGCGGCGCCTTGTCCCTCAGTGAGTCCTCCCTTGACGCAGTTAACCGAAAAAACCTAGATCGAGTATGGAATACGAATCATCCATCCATAACTTGATATAAATCTACTAGTCCAGATTCGGTTAATTCGGTATAAATTTTTCGGTAGTACTAAAATAAGCAAGCGGTGTGAATTTCGAAGAGGTTAAGCCAGTGGTGCTACTTATTAAATAGAGTAAATAATGCAACATTAAACGCACAGGAAGTAGCAAAATGATATAATAGTTAAACATCTCAAATAGGGAGTGAGAGGAAGCAGATTGTACCTAGGAACTGTTGCAAAGATTTTTCAATCAATTATGTTTCTCCATTTCAATTTTGATTCAAGATAAAAAAAACTTCAATTCAGATATCACCAAGTCTGCAGGGTGACCTTGTTGTCAGATCATACTAATTGATGAATGACAAAACACAGTTTCCTAGTGAACATTGCTAATAGTAAGGTTCTGGGAAATTTGGTTAAACTAAAAATCGAATTAACCGAACTGATTTGGTTTGCTTTTTATATCAGTTTGGTTTCGATTCGGTTAGCAAAATCCAAAAACAATAATATTCAAAGTAAAAAAATTGATACAGAAAATCGAATTAATCAAATGCCTGCCCCTAAGCTCCCCGCGCGTTTTAATTACAGCGCGTGGACCTTGCTTAGTTAATTCACTGATCCAACGGCTGCAAACTATTATATATCGCCGGCATGGCCTGGATTCTTTTTTTTAAAAAAAATGTATTTTTTGCTAAAACACGAATGATCTCGATCCATCTAACACTGCTGATTTTTGGCTAGTCGTGATGCGATGGGTTTCCGTGACAAATCGTGGCACTCACATATATATATATATATATATATAATATAGTCACAATGCTGTCTTGCTCTCTTCTCATTTGGACTCCGCCATCCTAAAACGCGCGCCTCAACTTGCTGCACGCCCACGTGGTGCCATCGTACGTGCAAATTGCTACCCTTCCAACAGGATGCTTCCTTGGCGCCATCTTGGTCCAACCGAAATTATAGGGTGGAAGTTTTGACCATGAATTAAAAGTTGGATTTTTTTGTCGGTTGAAAGTTCCAAATTTTAGTGGAAGCCTGGAAGAGGGAACATTTTTGGTTGAAAAGTTTCTAAAAGAAATCAAAGGATAAAAGTTTAGACAAAACTTTTGACGGTTTTTGAGTAGAAATATACGTGGCACTACGGCAGCAGCAGGAGCAGGAGTGAACATATAGATTTGTAATTCATGGCGTCATGGCGTTGTTAGTTGTCTGCAAAAGCGAGCACGTTACACAAGCGCCAATTGTTGCTCCGGCAGGGTGTGTGGAATGTGGATATAATAGATACCATGGCTTAATTTGAAAGGAGACGTCCTGTGGTATTATTAGGACCTTGACTCAAGACACTACTTGAGGTTATGTTGTACCAACTTGCATTGTTCTAATTTCTAAACAACCAGAAAGCTATATATAACTCCATGATTAGTTTTCGATCGGCGGAGGCAGAATCCGTGCGACTGACAATGCCAAATCAACCAACGTCCATCGATATATACAAGTACCATCGACACAGGAAGCAATCTAAATGAGGCGGCAAAAAAAGTAAGTAACAAACACATGCACATGCATGCATGCACGTAGGCAGTAGGTTGCTACGAGTACATTGATGCGAGATACACGCGCGAATGGTACGACTAGTATGTATATACGCCCGACGCAGTAACGTAGAGGAACCGTTATGATCACGATCGATTCGGTTGCCTTGCGAATTGACGAGCTTACAGCAGCAGGCAGCATCTGCCTGACGACCGACGACGTACAAATGAGCGCATTGCTCGTCAATCCGGACTGCTGTGGGTCGGCGGAGGCAACAACAGATGAAGCTACTGCTGGTAGCTACTAGCAGTAGTACCTGAGTCCTTTTTTTTTCCTTTTTAAAAATGTATCTCCCTAAAAGATTGCTAAAATAATATCTACCTCACCATAAAAGCATATTCCACACTCCTATATCACGGAAAAACCTCCTACACTTCCTGTCTGCGGCATTGAATATGCGATACCAAAGCTCCCGCGCACGTCATGCCTCCTCCTGCGCAGAAAGCCCTCTTTCCATGCCTCTTAAGCGCAAGAGCTGCCTGCTGCCACGCTCACCGTCCGCTCCCGCATCATTGGCCACCCGCGTTGTGACTCCGCGGCACCTCGGTCTCCTACTGTCCCCGAGTGTGAAAGGAGTCAGGTGTTGTCCACTGCTCCGTTCGCGGTGAGCAGGAGGTATTTTTATATTTTTTTTATAAAATACCTATTTATAAAAAGAAAAAAAAAAGAGGCCCGGATCCTTCCGGTGGCAAATAGACTATTTTTATAATTTTTATCGAAGTGGTGTATTTTTTTAAAAAAAGAAAAACGAAAGGACCAGATGATTCGATGGCAAACAATGTAGTTGCACTGAACGCCCCGGATAAGACAGCGTCTTTCTTTCACCAGACCCAAGCCGGCCCCCAAACCAGAGTGTCCAGGAGCATCTAGCTAGGGAGCCTCCCACCGTACGGACGGACAGATAGGCTGGCCGGCAACTAGCGAAAGAGGGTTGCGAAGCTATGGCCAGCCCACGGTCACCGAGGAATGCCGAGCAAGGTAGGTAGGTACACTCATGAGCCAATCGTGTCATTTGGTCTGACTCCCTTGCTCTCTCGCTCAATCGTCAACCTTGCCATGTGTGTATAGCTCGGGCACCTCACCAGTAACGTACGTACCTGCGCTCGCGTATAATCCGTTTGGACGCGATGCGAGCTTCGGAGTGAGTTCTTTTTCTAAAAAAAAAATCTACGGGGCCAAAGATAGTTTTTTATTAGGGTGTACGAGGGTGAATAGGATATAGCAGTTTTTTCAAATATTTTTTTAATATGCTGGATAGACTTATCCAAAAAAGACTGGTCATGCTCATTTAGTTTGTTACATGAAGAAGTGTACTCTGTTGAATTCAAATTATGTCCAAAAATTCAAATTTTAGTTAGTTTTTTGTTAAAATCATTTTTAAAAAATTCAAATTTTGTCTGAAAATTTAAATTTCTATCATTTTTTTTGTAAAAATTCAAATTTTGCCTGAAAATTTAAGTTTTGTTCAAAAATTCAACTTTTGCCGAAATTTCTATCAAATTTTATCTAAAAATTCAAATTTTAGTCAAACTTTTGTCCATAAATTTAAAACTAAAATTTGAAACTTGGATTACAACTAATCCATCCATCCTCACCCATACAACAAAACAAAAAATTGACTCACCCTATCTTTGTTCATCCATCCAAGAAAACAAAAAAATTGATTCATCTTTATCCTCCCAACCAAATAATAACCTATATAATTCTATCCTATTTAATCTAAATAACTATATCTTATTCAAACCCATCCGGATAAACAAACACACCCAAAGTGTTCTCGAAAATTTCTACTCCCTCCGTTCCGTTATGTAAGGCGCATTGCATTTTTTGCAAAGACCAAGATACTGCGCGCGCTGGAGGATTAGCAGCATTAAATGGACCTGCAGCTCCTCGTTCTCAAGCGCGTGCATGCGTGAGGCATCGGTTAATCTTCCGCGCGCGCATGCTGCATGCAGAATTCGTTTAGACGTTGGCACTTTGGCCTAGTGCGAGCGCGCGCGGCGCGCATGCATGCAGACTATGTGCGCCAAATTTTTTTTGCCCAACTTGCATGGCGCGTAATAGAGCCGCCAAAGTGGCCTAAACAAAAATTTGATTTCATGCATGCCGAGTACAAATACTCCATGCATGCCGAGTAGATGACGACTTGTATAGGTGTAGTTGAACCATTCTCTTCTCTTTTTTCCATGGCAAATTTTGATTTAAACGAATCAAGAAATTGGGCAGAGAACAATGAGTACGATGATCCTCGTGGTCGAGGTGTGTTTTTCCTTGTATGTACAGCCTTTGATTCAAGTTCTTTACTTTCATTTGTCCAATACTCACTAGCTAGTTTTTTTCTTCCTTCTTTGTTACAAAAGCGAGGATCACGACGCATATGCGCAAGCAATTTTCCGTAGTCAACTCCGCCATGGTGATGTCGGACATGAGCCACATGGCCATGGTGCAGGGGTTCACACCAGTTGTAGGCGCACCAGTCAGGGCTTGCGGTCGCAAATCCACGATCGCCGTCTAGTCATCAACTTAAACGAACCAATAGTTTCCAATGAACCTAGCGGCGATGGTCTGCATGTTTCTATGCACAGCTGCTTTGTTTGAAGTTCTTGGCTCTCATTTGTTCGTTGGTTCTCAGTCCACCTATTTGTTTCTTTGCATGAACAGAGGGAGACGGCGGCGGCGGCGGCGGCGTACATGACAGTGCACAAGCGGGTGGTTGGGTTGACGTCGGACACCGCCGCGGTGCCAAACTAGGGCTTGCAGGTCGCGGACGCGGTCATGGTGTTACATTCGACGTAGGCCGCGGTTACACCAGTTCTAGTGTTCACGCGGGTCATGGGCGTGCCACGTTGGGGCTGACTGGACGAGGGCGCAATGCTGGTGTTCGTCTTGACCGTATGCGCGTGCTCGAGCTCACGGGTTGTGGTCGCGCCATGCTCAGGGTAATTTGCTCAAACCCGATGCTGCTATTTTTAGCCTTCACTCTCACACATACTCTATCTTACTCCACATACTGCCCATTCATTTGTTGACGCTTGTGTCCATGCTGCCCATTCATTTGTTGACGCTTGTGTCCATGCACTAGATTGGGGAGGAGACTGCATCGACGGTGGCCATGTGCACCGGTGGGAACGTGCTCCACGAGGGAGGTGCTGCCGAGCATGCCAATGAGGGAGGCGATGCCGAGCATGCTGGGGAGGAAGGTGATGCCCATTCTGACGAGGAAGGTGATGTTGATCATGCTGACGAGGAAGGTGATGCCCAACAGGGTAGCCATGGCATGAGTAAGTCATTAGCTAATTGTTTCTTCATTGCATACCGGGCCAAGTTTTTAAAGAACAGAGATCAAACTTTGTACTGGTAGTCTGCTACTCGATGGCATGAGTACTAGCATGGTGCAGTGGATAATTTGCTTAGACCCGATGCCCATATTTTAGCTTTGTACTGGTAGTCTGCTACTCGATTTGCTCGTGTTCTTTTTTTTCTCATCCACGTAATTTTCAAGTTCTAATTTTAGTTCTAATTCTAGTTGTCCCATGTAATTCTCGTGTTGTAGATCAAGATGAAGGAAGGAGGAAACAGTACACCGAACAAGATCGGCAGATGGTTTATTCCATGCTTCTAGAAAGAACAAGTTTGGGCATATTAAACCATGGTGTCACTAAATCTGTTTCTAATGAGACGGTGTGTCTGCGTTGAGAGTTGTCCAGAGGATATGGTATCAAGGAAAGCATGGTGGCGGGTTACGCGAGTGTTGAACAAGAGGGCAAAGAACTGTGGCCGCAAGAGAATAGAGGTTGCTGCCGAAGCCATTAAACAAGTGCCGTTGCGGAGTAGAACAACTCTGAAAGATCTAGCTAATGAACTAGATGTGTCAAAGACCACATTGTTTAGGCGGTTGAAAGATGGAAAATTAAGACGGCACACAAATGCCATCAAATTTACATTAAATGAGGAGAACAAAAAAGCTAGGGTCCGTTTCTGTCTCTCCATGTTGGATCCAATTGGCTTGCCGCATGAACCAACTTTTTGTAGAATGGACAATATCGTGTACATAGACGAAAAGTGGTTCTATCGCACGAGGCAGAATCAGAACTACTACTTGGCGCCAGACGAGCAAGATCCGAAAAGAACCACACAAAGCAAAAATTTCATTGAGAAGGTTATGTTCCTTGCGGCAATTGCGAGACCAAGGTTTGATGGTGATGGTCATGTGACTTTTTCAGGAAAGATTGGAATATTTCCATTCACTTTTGTTGAGCCGGCAAAAAGAAGTAGTGTGAATAGGCCTGCCGGTACATTGGTAACAAAGGTATTACCGTCAGTCACCAAGGATGTTAGTCGTGACTATATTGTGAACAAGTTATTGCCTGCCATCAAAGAGAAATGGCCTATAGAAGAACGTGGTACTCCTATCTTCATACAACAAGATAATGCCAAGACACACATTAAAGTTGATGACCCTGCTTTTTGCAATGCGGCAACAGCTGATGGTTTCGATATAAGGTTAATGTGCCAGCCGGCCAATTCTCCCGATCTCAATATTTTGGACCTTGGTTTTTTTGCAGCACTTCAAGCTTTATTTCAAAAGTCAACTCCAAATAATGTTGAGGAGATCGTCACGAAGGTGCAACAAGCTTATGATGAGTACCCGGTTACTAAGAGCAATCATATTTTTCTTACCCTACAAGCATGCATGATAGAAATTATGCGTCAAAAAGGAGGGCAACACTACCATATTCCCCATTTGAAGAAGCAGTCGCTTGAGAGAAACAATGTTCTTCCTGTCAAATTAGGATGTGATGAAAACATTGTAAAAGAGGCAATAGAGTACCTGTACTAGTGAGTTCGTAGTACTCTCTCCGTTCCATATTGTAAGGCGCATAGTTTTTTTTCTCAACGTCCTCGTTACAAATTGGCCAATTTGCAGATGCATGCGCGCTTTTCGCCAAAATTTTTGCCATGCATGCGGCGCTTCGCCGCTCACAAGAAGAAAACTTCATGAGGCATGCGCTTCGCCCAGCGCCAAAATTTTTTGCCATGCATGCAAAGGCCGCCGCAAAAAAATCTTCGCGAAGGTGCATGCGCTCGTACGCCAAAATTTTTGCCATGCTGCGGTAGCTCGGCCAGCGCCAAAAATCTACCATGGCAAGGAAAAAAGTTGTTTTCTTCATGCATACAAATCTATACGAGTACAAGATAACAATACTCTAGTAGCGATACAATACTTCAACTACCAGTAGCTATACTTCAACAATACTCCAACTACGAATCCATGCGATACAAGGAAAAAAGTAGTATTCCAACTAGAAATACTCTAACAAGTCTTAGAAGAATTTAGGCATACGAATCCATGCGAGTAACAATAAAACTCCAACTATCGATGCTAATAGGGATACACTCCAAACTAAAATCGAATTAACCGAACTGATTTGGTTTGCTTTTTATATTAGTTTGGTTTCGATTGGTTAGCAAAATCCAAAACAATAATATTCAAAAGTAAAAAATTGATACAAGAGGAACATTTTTGGTTGAAAAGTTTCTAAAAGAAATCAAAGGATAAAAGTTTAGACAAAACTTTGAAGGTTTTAGAAGAATTTTGGCATACGGCAGCAGCAGGAGCAGGAGTGAGATCTTATAGAAAAACTTAGCGTCATTTGTTGTTGCCAAACGGGCACGTTACACAAGCGCCAATCCGGCAGGGTGTGTGGAATGTGGATATAATAGATACCATGGCAAAGGAGTCTCCTTGAAGTATTCTTGAAAGACACTACTTGAGGTTATGTTGTACCAACTTGCATTGTTCCATTTCTAAACAACCAGAAAGCTATGATGTTTTCTACAGAATCCTTCAAGCTCCATCGATTCTTACAAGTTTTTCCATGGCGATGAGGCGGCAAAAAAGTAAGTAACAAACACATGCACATGCATGCATGCACGTAGGCGTAGGTTGCTACGAGTGATTGATGCGAGATACACGCGCGAATGGTACGACGGTATATACGCCCGACGCAGTAACGGAGGAACGTTATGCACGATCGATTCGGTTGCCTTGCGAATTGACGGCTTACAGCAGCAGGCAGCATCTGCCTGACGACCGACGACGTACAAATGAGCGCATTGCTCGTCAATCCGGACTGCTGTGGGTCGGCGGAGGCAACAACAGATGAAGCTACTGCTGGTAGCTACTAGCAGTAGTACCTGAGTCCTTTTCCTTTTTAAAAATGTATCTCCCTAAAAGATTGCTATAATATCTACCTCACCATAAAAGCATATTCCACACTCCTATATCACGGCCTCCTACACTTCCTGTCTGCGGCATTGAATATGCGATACCAAAGCTCGCATATATGCGTGATCATGCCTCCTCACTCATCTTTCATGCCTCTTAAGCGATGTGCCTCTGCCACGCCACCGTCCGCTCCGCATCATTGGCCACCAGCGCATGCATTACTCACGCGGCACCTCGGTCTCCTCGTCCCCGGCGTGAAAGGAGTCAGTGTTGTCCTTTGCTCCGTTCGCGGTGAGCGGGGAGGTATTGATCGATGGCAAACAATGTAGTTGCACTGAACGCCCCGGATAAGACAGCGTCTTTCTTTCACCAGACCCAAGCCGGCCCCCAAACCAGAGTGTCCAGGAGCATCTAGCTAGGGGCCTCCCACCGTACGGACGGACAGATAGGCTGGCCGGCAACTAGCGAAAGAGGGTTGCGAAGCTATGGCCAGCCCACGGTCACCGAGGAATGCCGAGCAAGGTAGGTTGGTACACTCATGAGCCAATCGTGTCATTTGGTCTGACTCCTTGCTCTTCGCTCAATCGTCAACCTTGCCATGTGTGTGGTGCTCGTCGCACCTCACCAGTAACGTACGTACCTGCGCTCGCGTATAATCCCTTTGGACGCGATGCGAGCTGGAGTGAGTTCTTTTTCTAAAAAAAAATTCTACAGGGCCAAAGTAAGATATAGCAGTTTTTTCAAATATTTTTTTAATATACTGGATAGACTTATCCAAAAAAGACTGGTCATGCTCATTTAGTTTGTTACATGAAGAAGTGTACTCTGTTGAATTCAAATTATGTCCAAAAATTCAAATTTTAGTTAGTTTTTTGTTAAAATCATTTTTAAAAAATTCAAATTTTGTCTGAAAAATTTAAATTTCTGTCATTTTTTTTGTAAAAATTCAAATTTTGCCTGAAAATTTAAGTTTTGTTCAAAAATTCAACTTTTGATCAAATTTTATCTAAAAATTCAAATTTCTATCAAATTTTAGTCAAACTTTTGTCCATAAATTTAAAACTAAAATTTGAAACTTGGATTACAACTAATCCATCCATCCTCACCCATACAACAAAACAAAAAATTGACTCACCCTATCTTTGTTCATCCATCCAAGAAAACAAAAAAATTGATTCATCTTTATCCTCCCAACCAAATAATAACCTATATAATTCTATCCTATTTAAACAAACACACCCAAAGTGTTCTCGAAAATTTCTACGTCTTAAATTCAAGGTTTCCGGGGTGTCTCCATGCACGTGTGACTACTGGCTACTCTGCGATGCATTGTCATTTCAGCTTAACGATCCTGAGCGCACCAAACCTCGATCGTAGCGCTGTCCTGTGCTACACTCAAGTCCTGTCCACTGTGAGAGGGTGTGTTTAAAGTCTTACAATGATCATAATATAGAAGTGTTTGTTATAGTTTTAGTTTCAACAAAATTTATAAAGTTGATAGGGTATGATATTTCTAGTTCTAGAAATTTACAGAGCTAGAAGTGTGGGTACATTAAGAGTATTTATGTAGGTCATCTTGTTTACATTTTAAACTAAAAATATAAACTTAATTTACTTTATTTTAGCCAACAAACTCCAGATCTGAGGCAAATCTGGGATCTAGAACTCTACCAAACAGGGCCATAAACTACCTAGGGTCACGCGCTACGCCGTGACGTGTGAAATTTTGTCGAGTGACACTGCGACGTACGATTTTTGGGAAATTTGGTAGCGCGACGCTGCGCTGCATGAAATTTGGTACAACGAATATTTCTGAAAAAATATATATAACTTCGGTTTTATGTTTTTTTTAAGAATATAGGACTTAGGTTTTATGTGGATTTTTTTGGAGAAAACCACAAAGGGATTTGAACGCCTTTTTTTGCGTAATTTCGGATTTCACATTTTTTTTAAAAAAAATGGGCTACTAGGACCCGTCGGTAAATATGTGGACTGCTATAAACCTTTGTTGAATCTGTGTTTTCATAGAAAACCGCGGACGTATTTCTTTAATCATTGCTATAAAAAACGTCGAAAGGAGCTGAATATAAACCGCATAAGGACCTATACGCATTCTCATTTTTTTGCAGAGGGATTTGAACAACTTTTTTTTCGTGTAATTTCAGTTTTCGTGTTTTTTTAAAAAAGGGTCACTAGGACCCGTCGGCAAATATGTAGACTACTATAAACCTTCGGCGAATCTATACTTTTTTCGAGGAAATCGCAGATGTATTTTTTTGAGTCATTGCGATAAAAACCGCCGAGAGGAGCTGAACATAAACAACATAGGGACTTAAACGTATTCTCATTTTTTCCAAGGGACGTTCTGCTAAAAACCGTCAGAGGACCCAAACGTAAACAGTAGAGGGACCTAAATATAATTTCATTTTTTTGGGTCCGCTCTGTTATAAACCGATCGGAGGACCTAAACATAATTTCAAATTTTCGAAGGTCCTCCTCGCAAAGTCGCTGACGTGGCTCCTCACTTCCTTAGCCTTCATTCCTCTCCATTATAAGGATATCTTAAGATAAATATGATAAATATAGTCTCAATTGGATAAAAGAGAAGCACTGAAAAATAAAGCAAAATACAAAAAGATAGCTCGCCAATAGAAATGCATCCAAAAACACATGAATACGTGTCCAATGCAAAGTGAACTATATATCAAAATTTACAAAATAAAAATAGTGATATAATGGAAAATTGTAAATGATTATGAATATTCAAAATAAAATAAACATACCACCAAGGCCTAGATTAAATCACGAGGCAAATTCATTCTAACAGTTTTCATGTCTTGAAAATGTTTTATGATTTTAACATCATAATGCTTTTAAATATCTTTTGCTCAGTGTAACATGCCATAAAGTTATTAAATCAGTCGTCCACTATCTTGATGAGTAAATCTGTTTTGATAATATTCGTTGCCAAAAATATTCTCTTGTTGGTTGTGTTTGTCGCTTTATTTATATCGTACTTGTTATGCTTGATCATTTTGCTTATGACTTGTGCTTATGATGTGTTCCCTCTATTAATAGCATTTCTTATTTGTGTGCCCCATGCCATGTCATAATGCATAATTTATTAGTTATTCCTTGTTATACACTCACGGATGCAAAGATATAGGGGGAGTCTCTGCCAAAATTTCCCGTAAATATGTGCATCTGTGATTCCACTTAATTTTTTTTCTAATGCATACATTTAGGGGGAGCTCCTCCATATGTTTTTTAAATCTAATCGTGTTGTCATCAATTCACCAAAAATGGGGAGATTGAAAGTGCATCTAGGCCTTTAAAGATTTTGGTGAATAATGACAACAGGATTAAGTGACTAATGAGATTTGTAAGCTTTGTTAGCAGAATATCGTATCCGGTGATAAAGTCTAAGAGAAATGGAGCACCCTCAAAAGAAATGGAGTACCCTCAAAACAAAAGAAGAGAAGGCATTTTTAGATTTAATTATGTGCATATAGTTTATTTTTTATTGAGTCTAAGGATAGCCGTACTATAAAGATGGATTTGACGAGAAATAGCTATAGAATGATTCTATGCGCTCAATGATGGATCCTAGTCATCAATAGTGTCAAAATGTCAAGTCTTAGAAATATTTTGCTCAATTTCATTCGAGTATCCGAGATTCAATTCAGAATGTTCGAGTAGACCCTCTCTGTCAAACTGGAAAAATTTCATTTTCGAGCTAAGTCATATTCAGATTGTCCGAAGTTTTGTTCGGAGTATTTGAACACTTCGGACTGTCCGAATCAATGTTCGGACTATCCGAGCTGGGTCGCTCTGTCTCAAGTCATTTAACCCGTTCGGACTATCCGAACTGACTCGGGACTGAGCAAAAACGGCTAGTTTTGGGAGGCTTATAAATACTCATCCTCCCACCTACCAGCATTCACTTCACTCAAACTCGTTTATTGCATTGTGCTTTTCCTCCTTGAGCCCTAGATTCCACTCCCCTTTGAGCTTTGTGACTTGATCCATTAGAGGGAGAGGGAATAGCAAGATTGTGAGCTTCAAGTGTCATAGATCCATCTTGAGCATCGGATCTCATTCTTGTGTGGATTTCTCGTAAATCTTTTACTCTTGGAGGTTGAGGACTCCTAGACGGCTAGGAGTTGCCGGTGAGCTCCCAAGCTTGGTGTGGTGAGCCTCCGAAAGTTTGTGAAGGTTGGATTCACCTCTGAAAGCAAAGGATTCAAAAAGGAAATCGGTAAGTACTTTGTGCAACACCGGGAGGATTATGGTTGACAGAGACCCCGGCTTAGTGCCACCTCAACGGAGACGTAGGATCCCCTCAAGGATCCGAACTTCGGGTGAAAAATCTTTGAGTATTTGGCTTCGTTTCTTGGATCTCTTTTTCACCATTGTTGTGATTGATTCAAATCTTGCCGATTCAAGTGGTGATTCACTTTGAGTAAAGGATATTGGTGGTTATTCAGCTTCTACAGGTATTCTAGGCCACCTAAGTTCATTTGGTGCATTTAATATCCTCCAAATAGCCTAGATCTACTTTTTGCGGGTTGTGTGCTCTGAAGCTTTCGGACTATCTGAATACACCTCGGACTATCCAATCTACTCGGATAGTCCAAAGTCTGATTCGGATACTCCAAACTGTTAGTTTCCGCTGCGATCTAAATTTAATTTTTGTAACGCCTATTCACCCCCCTCTAGGCGACATCCCGATCCTTTCAGGTGGCCCGTTGGGGGTTGATTCGGTTTTGTTTGACTTTTTGGTTTTTGCGAGTTAAAAATAAACTGAAACCCAGAACAGAATAGCACTAACTTAAAAAAAATGAATTGAAAACCAAAAAACCCAAAATAATCAATTAATTCGTTTGGTTCAGTTTTTCAGTTTTGGTTTATAGATTCCCACCCCTACTCAGCCCTCAACCCACCTCGCCTTCGCCTCCTCACTTCACCTCGTCCGCTCACCTCCACCCGGTTCTCTAGCTTCCTCACTTTCGGCGACCCACCCCAGCCTAATCTCATCTCCTCCGTAGTGGCGTGGACACCTTAAGAGGTGGCAGGCTCGGCTCCTTAGTGGTCCAGGTCAATCAGTGCTCCTCGGTGGCGGTGCCCCCTGGTCTCTCGGCACGCTTGGATTTATGGATTAGGCGATTGGCTTAGTTCTTCCTCAACCGTAGGTTCAGGTGTGTCTGGTTCTTAAAATTGGATTTGGGATTTGGGGATTAGGCAGATGGCCTACTGGGGATGGCTAAATGGGAAACAAATGTGTGGTTGGGTGATTTTTTTAAATAATATATTTTTAAAACTAATTGCGACATTAATACATGGGACCAAAAATTTGCAAAAATAATGCTCATTCGCCAAATGGTCTGGTGAAATAAAAGTTGTCGCCATGGTGTCGGATGAAGAGGCTATTTTTGCCAATCCATTCAGCGATAATACTTTAATCCCATCATTAGAACTGCCCTGACAGAGTCGACAAATGTCTGTTGGACACATGGAAAAATCGCCGAACGGCTTGGCGACGAAGCATTTTTTGCCGCCCCATATGGCGGCAATGCTATTGTCGCTACATGGTGTGGCAACAATAGCCATGTAAAGGTCGGCTTCCACAGCCATTCGCAAAACCAAAGCAGACGGCAAGAAAAACAGCAGCGCACACCGGCCGCCCGGGAAAGAGAAGGAGAGAAAGAGAGGGAGAGCTCGGGAGAGAGAGAAGAGGGAGAGAGAGAGGAGGGAGAGGAGGAAGAGAGGGAGAGAGAGAGGAGGGAGAGAGGGAGTGGGAAGAAGGAAAAAAGAAGAAAAAAGAGGTAAAATCACGACTTTGTATTTTTTGTTAATTTTTATGTGAATATTAGGATAGTCAGATATTAGATATTGATGTAATATTAGTGATATTAGATATTAAATGTATACTATAGTTAGTGATATGAGATGTGTAATATAATCGGTGATATAATTAGTTCATGTTAGAGTTAGCGATATTAGATATTCTTGTTGAATAGTGGTTCTATTTTAGATTAGCGACATTAGATGTATATTGTAATATTGTAGTATTGGTAGCGGGATAGTTAATTAACGCTGTTTAATTTAAGTTAGCGATACTATATGTTAGTGGTGATCTAAAAATTAATTTTGTTTATGTCGTTACAGTAATGTTGGATCTAGTGAAATATAAGGTATATTATGGTGATGGAGAAATTAAAACTGGGCAGAACGGTGTTGATTTGAGCAATTTTCTGGTCACCATGGTTGAACACTCGTTCCCCGATAGTGTTAGCATCCGTGATATAAAGCTTTAGTTGACCCAATATTTTCCCCTGGATCCAAGTGTTTACTCTCTTACCATCCAAATCTTATTTACGCGTAGTAAGGGTGACCAGTTATGTGGGAGTTGAAGAAAGTAGATCGGACATACTTATAGTAGAAATGGTTAAGGTGGTGCAAGGGTTCTCGCCTGTGTAATGCTGGTGCAGGCTTGCCTTAGAGAAGAGATAAATATTAGTGGTGTGGACGAAAGCAGCACATCGGCTACAGCTGAACAAGTTCAGGCAGTGGTGCCTCTTGAGGTAGCAGCGGGGGATGATAACAGAGATGCAACAAACACAGAAGGTCGGGCCGATGAAGGGAAGGAGATCCAGCAACTTGTTAAACATTTGGAGTTGGTGGACCGTATGGCGATGCAAATGAAGCTGAAATGTAGGAGTGTGATGAAGACATTGACGAAGATGAGGAAGGGGGAAAGATGATGATGAAATGCATGGTAGTACTGGGGCAATGGATGTACCCATTCCTAACGAATGGAATAGGCAAAACAAAGCTGCTATAGAAGTTTAGTGGGGCCATGAGTCGCATTGGGAGTATGGTACCAATGCTATTTGGCTGAATTAAATATTTCCAAACAATTCTGAATTAAAGTTGGCCATGAGACTGTAGGCACTATCGTAGTAGAGGGAGTTTCAGGTTGCCTTGTCCAGGCCAGATAGATACACGGTGAAGTACAAAACTGAAGGATGTGAATTCTGAGTTCAAGTATATAAGTCGAAGTGCGAGGCATATTGGATTGCATCTCGAGTAGAGGGGCACACTTGCAGACTAGAAAATATTCTGGTGAAACACCGCAACTTGAATGCGGTTCTAATCGCTAGTGTGATGTTCAATGAGATCATCGAGAAGCGGGACATTGAGTGTTCTTATATTCATAAAGCAATCTTAAGAACATTTAAGTACCGGATAAGTTACTCGATGGCCTGGCGTGTGATGCAAAAGGCATTAGAGAAGAGGTTTGGTACATACGAGGCTTCGTATTGTAACCTACCTCGTGTGCTTGATGTCTTGAAGAAAACCAACCCTAGCACTTACACCGCTTTCGAAGAAAATGAAATAGATGGTAATGGGATCTCGACAATTCGTCGTTTTTTCCATTGGGTCCTTGGGTTATGTCATTCAGGTGTTGTCGTCTATTGCTTTGTATCGACGGTACATTTTTGACTGGGAAATGCAAGGGGCAGATTCTAATGGCTATTGCAGTTGATGCGAACAACCACATATTTCCATTGGCCTTTGCATTTATTGAGGGTGAGAACCGGGATAGCTGGCTGTCGTTTTTCAGACATTTGAAATTCGGGGTAGTTGGTGATCGGCCCAATGTGTGCATCATTCATGATCATCATAAAGACATCATTTCGGCAATTAAGACTCTACAGGAGGATAACTATGATAGTGACCTATTCCGAGAACCATGGTCATGAAATGTATGGTTTTATGACTTAGTCCTTCACTAGAGGCATGTACGGATGTACCTATATTGTATCCCAATTTTATGAATTCCTTCTGTATCTTTAGTATTGTTCACATGCCATGCTACTATAATTGTTGTACTTATTGCACTTTGTAATATAAATATTGTATTCAATATTTAACTATGATTTGTAGTTAAATTTATCGCACACCGAAAGAGAATGCTGAACAACGAAATTTGATTTTTTTTATCAATCAAAAGATACTGTATAATAATTTTGTAAACTACTACATGAATTATCACTGATAATTAGGAATTGTACAATATGAAATAACTTGAACATCTAAGATACTTTCACTATCTACTTTGGGAAACCTCTGAACCATCACAACAAAAGACCAAAAAAGTTATAACTAAAGCGAGAACACTTCTTTCATCGCCCTAGCCAAAAATTCGCATCAAACTCGCAGATGAAGGAGAGGCTGGCGTCAACACCATCGCCGCAGCGTAGCAATCAACAGGACAGAGGGGAGGAAGTTATGGTGGGCCAGCACTAAATCCTTGGCGAAGGCAGCGTGGGTTGTAGTTTTTCACGGGCGTGGGAGGGCGGTTTTTCACGGAGGGCGATGGAGCGGACGAGGGAGTCCGGGAGGAAGAGCACGGGAGATGGCGGGGGAGGAAGAGCACGATATATTTTTGCAATTTGAATAAAAAGCTGTATTATTAAAAAAATTCGTAAACACTCACAAGTTATAGCGAATTTTTGAATGAAATCAATGAAAAAAATATCTGTTGTAAATTTAATTTTCTGTACAAAATATTTTACATTTTTCATAACTTATTTTAAATCCAGACCTATTGCCGCCGTGCTGTTTGGCGGCGAGGCTATTGTCGCCACACAGTGTGTGGCGACAATAGCCTCGCCGCCATGTGGTTTGGCTAAATCTGGTTGGTCGCTATTGGGACCGTTCTAATTACGGGATTAACGTATTGTCGCCGAATGGATTGGTGAAAATAGCCTATTCGTCCGATTCCATGGCGACAACTTTTATTTCGCCAGGCCATTCGGTGAACGAGCATTATTTTTGTAAATTTTTGGTTCCGTGTATTAATGTCGCAATTAGTTTTTAAAAATATATTAATTATTTGAAAAAAAATCGTGGTTGGGTGGATATGTGCGGGAATGTAGGTGGGCCTTATGAGATACGGCAAGGCAAGCCGACCTTCCTTTTCTTTCCTCTTTTTGTGTAACCAACGTCGTCCATGGAGCGAGTTAGCCAAGTTGCCAAGGGTCAAGGCCGCCGAAGAACACAGAGGAGGAGGTTACCAGCACTGATGAAGCTAGGATAGGCTTAAGCCTGATAAAGCCACTCCGTTGGATTCGCCGCGCTGCTGTCAACCATGCACGAATCGTACGCATGCATGGCTAGCTAGCTAGCTGCTCAGGATCGACAAACAATATATCCAGTAATTGATTTCGATTGTATACGGTAGTTAATATATCTACGTCGATCTAGCAAGTCCAACTATGCCATCGATCTACGTACGTGACATGGTAACATGGAATTGCGGAAGAGTAGTTCGCGAAACTATATATTTTTTTTCCACAACACGTGCATTTGTCGATCGGTCGAAACTACGCATATAATAGAAGAGGTCGATCGACTAACTAGCTAACCTACTACGTACGTACGTGCATGTGTGCATGGATGGGTACTGCGTAGTCTTTATGCATCCAGGATTGACTGATTGTACTATACAAATCTACGATTACCGGTTGTATATATATAGTTGTGCGTTGCACAGTATGAGTACTATACGATCGAGCGATACGTGGATGATACACAGTTGTAAACCTAGAAAGCTATATATATATAGACGCTAGTACGCCTCGCGCGAAAAAAAAAACACCCTTGCTAGTACGCCAATTAGTGTTACTCGTTCATTGAAGCTACCATATATGGTATATATGGTCCCAACGATCGACAGGTACGTACGGCTCGGCGGTATGTGACGTACATACTATATGCATGTATATTGACCATGCATCTCTTCCGGCCCAAAGGCAGGCAGGGCATGCGCGCAGATCGAAATAACCGTTCGATCGACCCGTGCAAGATGTTCACCAGCAGTGCCTACCTACGTACGCACCTGGATACGACGTTTCCGTTCGTGCAGATATATCATATATGCATGATGATCGAATTATGGGCTTATAATTCGCTTCACACCGTGCATGCATGCTCGATCGTGCATCCATGCATGCCAGTAAACAACTTGACACCACAGTATCCGAACGGGGACAAACACGCGTAGTGCAGCTCGCCGATTAATATGCACGTATAAGAAAGACATTAATATATGCACGTATAAGTCCAAACCTTCAAGGTTTAGTATAAGTCCTGTAAGTTTTTTTTGCACGCATTCTTTAACCCAGTGGAATTGCCTACGCAATATCATGTTTATATTTTAAAATACATTTATATTTGTTATATAATTTTATTATTTATGATTAAACAATAAATTTAATTGTATATGTGTGTTATACAACTGTAGCTACTACTAGAATTTTCATTTTTTCCCCTGACGGTTATTTGTGAATAGCGGGGGCTGAGCCGGTGATGCGCGACGCCCTGACTCTCCCTGGTCTAAGTCTTCTATTCCATTGATTTTTTGATAGGTGCTTCTATACCTTTTTTTTACTGTTGCACAAATATTAACGCATAAATGAATAAGAGATGGTAATTACTTACCCTTTTACTTGCTTCAAGATTTGTGCAACCTTATTAGGAGGAAAAGTATTGAAGCACTGATTATTTTTTTTTTCAATTTCTTAAGTGTGCTTCCATGGACTTTTGGTCTAGGCCATAGATCCGCCCATAATGATTAACCGCCGGTTATTATACTCAATTTAGTATTTTTCTGATGTAGAAGACTACATTAATTACTAGTGTAATTAAAATATTTTTCGGCGATTAGAATAAGTTAGCAAAACTGACAGAAGTCATGGCAAACAGCATGATGGGGCTAAAAAAACACTGTTACAAAACGATACTACGGTCGACTATATATATGCCAATATAACCGTAAAAAATGCCAGATTTATTGTATCGAACAATTGTAATAATTAAATTTATCTGATTAATGTACATCACTGCAATGTGGCACTACCAAATAAGTGGCATACGTCTCTCTTTTTCTCTTAACCACTGAGAAAATTTCTAAGATTTTCAAGATAATGTGAGAATATGTAGCCCCAAGAGCAAATGAGGTGCCTATGTTTAGTGTAGATCACATTAGATATCGGATGTTTTTTTTTTTGCTTTTTTAGCCCCTTTGTGAATTTTTTTTTTCAAATATGTCTTTCCTAAAATCATTTGTAGATTTGGCCACTACGAGTCATTTTCTGCACTCGGGGAGCTCAACAAGCGAGCACCAAGATTCCTGCCGAGCTCCTCTTTATTGGTCCTATCCTTTCGAGCTAGCCAAGATTCCTACCGATAATTAATCCTGTCCTTCCGAGCCAGCCAAGGTTCCAGCCGAGCTCCAATTGCTCGACAGGTTCCTGCTGAGTTCCTTCAGTCTGGCAGGTAATTTGTATCGTCTATTACGCCTTCCAAACTCAATAAAAGGATTAGTTTGGCAAATTCAAGCAAAAAAGATTAAATTTGTCAAAAATAAATTTTAGAGAACTAGAGAAGGGACGGCTTCTAGATATAGAGCTAGCCACTATATGTGCATGTGACAATATTGCCTGTATCTGTGCGCTCGAAGTCTCTATAGTTTGCCCGTGAGAAAGAAAAGGGCGAACATTGATAACGTCATGCCGGCATTGAAAATAGTTGATCGAGTAACTGCATTGTGCGCACGGTCATGGTGATGGGGTGGTGATCTCAGAGCGTCGTTGGACCATGAGGTATGCTATGGTCAGTCTGGTCCGTGGATATGCGCGTCTCAGCCAGAACTCTCGATCGAGCTAGATAGATAAACAGGGACCAGATGTCGAGATCAGATCGAAGAAGAAACCTGCATGCATGGGAACCCAGCTAGCTACTTTCCTGAACTGAAATGACCATGCATGCGTGTGCTGTAAAGAATATTGACCGTGATCCGATCGTTACTCTCCTACTTACTAACACATGAATAAAACTGTTTATATACTACTACCACGTTAACATATCAAAGTACTACCACACGCTATCTAGCTTTTAAATTTTATTCTAAGTACATGTTATTTTATGATTTTTAGATGACTTTTTACTGTATTTCTTTTATAACTCTCCTTAATTTGTAGCTATCTTTAGTTTTATTTACTAGCATATATTAGAGCAAGACATGCTATCTAAAGATATAATAATAAAAAGAACAATACTGTCTCTCATCGATATATTTTGGTGAAAATTTAAAAAAAAAACTATAGTAACGTGGCCGGAAAAATGCACGCAAATTTAGGTGGCATACTTACGGCGAGAAGCCATAAATGGTGTGGGGAAAGCGAAGGAGACAGAAGAATCTCGTGGCCATAATGAGCTTAATCCAGTACTACACTCGTAACAAGCGTACGCACTCCAGGTGACTACGCATGGGCCGTGAAATTTGGAAGTCCACGCATAAATCCATCTTAATTAATTTGCTGCCTTTAATTGCTCCACAGGCGGAATGTTTCTTTTTATTTTTGGGGGGGTACATGCAGAGGATGTAAAGAACACGGAGCTGGTACAGATTTCAACCTGCAGCTGCCACTGTTTGAGCTAGCTAGTTAATCGACGACGACGATCATATCTACGCCGGCTCCATACACAGGTAGTAAGAGACTGATGGCCGCCGCGCCGACATGTCAATATTGGCGTTAATTGGGGAGAGCTGTTGCGGCATGTGAGGGCATTCAATGCGCGCGCCATCGATCTCGTCTCTCTCAATCCAATGAAAAACCAGCTAATCCGCCATGTGTGTGTTTCGATCTCTTCTCCCTCCTGATCATCGCTGCCTAATGCTGTTGGCATGGCACCACTCTCAGGTAAAATTCTGGTCGAGGCCTCCGTTACACACGTACGCATCTCATTGAATCAGAATCAGCAGGAGCAGATCACTAATTAAGCTCGTGCATACACGAAAATGCTACGCGTACAAAGGAGCAAGCGAAAGCTCGGCGACTGTCAGTGACTCGTCGGTGGGATCGGCTACATGGTTGCTCGTACGTGAAGCAGGGCGGCCTGTTTCCGACAGTGAGGTAGATGAGGCAGACAGCACCAAACAGGCATTGTACTGTACTCCCCCTACCACTGTGCACACCTCTCGAGTCGACACACGGTAGACGTGTACCGAAGGTCCCAGAAGCATGGCATGCAGTATCACGTCGCCGTCCACCGGGAGGGCATAATGATTCACCCCAGTTCCATCTCTTGACATTTGATTCCCCTTATTGCGGTCGCAACCAGAAAATCAACGTTTTCCTAACCTCCTATTTTCTTTTTCAAATTTACTACTTTATATGAATATAATCGTAAAAATATTCACTCCCCCCACTACAGAAGTGCCTGCAAGCGACACTTATTATCTGTCATACCCGTGTACCATGGTAGATCCCTATAAATGCGCCTACCACCCTGTTGAGCTGCCCAGCGACAGTAGCAGCCATGCCACGATGCCCGAGTGCAGTAGATTTCTACCATGCTACTTTACCTTGGTAGGACCTGCCGCGATACAATGATACGATATGTGACACTTGCAGAGCTTTTACGGTTAGGAAGTGAATTATTTTTATAATTATGTTCGCACAAGCCTCGGTTCAAGGGAAGAAAAAGAAATACGACACAGCCAGAGCTAGCGTTGGATCATCCGATGCTTCAAGGGAGTGAGAGAAAAAGAGGCCGGGATATATGTCAGAGATTAGCTCTCGTGTCGCCGTAACTCCGGTTGGGCAGCATGCAGATATGTAAGCATGCATGTTTGTTTGGTGCATGCGTACGTATGTGCGTGTGCCTGCAGCTGCCGCGTAGATGTATGATAGATGCGCCATGCCTGTCCCTTAGTTTCTATCTTTTTGAGATGCCACTACAATGCAAGCTTCCGCCACTGCTAGCTACTCGGGAAGTAAGTAGTCCTGCAGCTTGTAGCGGGGTGTGCCGGGAATAATGTCCGTCTCGTTCGCAAGGACTTAGCTTCCTCTCTGTATCCTACCTGATATTTGCTTTTACTTATGGTACGTATAATCAAGGTGACACGCACCTCCTGCCTGTTGAGTGTTGTCAATGAATGTTAGCCAGCTGTGGAGTTTCTTTTTCAAGAATGGAAAATGGCTAGTGTTGCTTTGGAGATTAGATACACACACCATATATCTAATCTAATCCCCATGTCCCCATTTGATGTGCTCTTTCCACTACTAGGTAGAAGGTGGAGCATGCATGGTGGGGTTGTCGTCCCTCCTAGCTAGGGCCCTAGCTCCTCTTTGCTCGTCAAATTAAAGCTAGAAACAGCGCTACACAGAGATGAACTGAAGCAGCGAGAAGACTGCAACAAGAAGGATAGACAGCAGAATTAAGTTTGATCGAGAGGAGGCAACTGTTGTGTTGAGATGATGAGGTGCCACCCCTCAAATCATGGCGTCCAACCTTGGCTCAATTGCCGCTGCTGCTCCTTATCGCCATCAATCCAGCACTTGCTCGCTCCATTACGCGTGCGTCAGTGGAATTTAGCCGTGGATGGACATTTATGTCTGGATACTGTATGAATGACACAGACACATTTCTTTAATTTGTTCGTAGATTACTACCTGACAAGCACTAATTAATGTATATGTAATCAAGTCGTCATGGGATCAAGGAGCTGCCAGCTGATATTTCGACGACAGTAGTACTGCTGCTAAAAATAAAGGGGATCATTAAATAGCAATCGGAGAGTGTTTTTTAGAGTACTTTTTTTTCTATTAGATATTTTTTGTGAGTATTTATTTTTTTTTACTAGATATTACTTTGTGATTCACAATTGTGATTGTACCATATCGACTTTGTGGTCCACTTTTTTTTTTTGTTCCTTGTAGTTTGTTTTATTCCTCTTTTTTTACAACCTGTCACATTATTTTTTACATAATTTAATCTATGTCAACTAGCATATAATTGATGTATAAAAGTCCATGTAGAAAATAATAATGTTCTTTCTACAACTAATTGCCACATCATTTTTACATAATTTAATTTTTGTAAAACCAGTATATAATTGATGTAAAAGGTCATATATAAAAGAATAATGCTTCTCATCAATAACTAAACAAATGAGTACTTTTTGATAAAATAGTATTGAAATAAGAGAAGAGCCAAATTGATTCATCCGTATCAAGTTCTGAATGCTCAAAAATTAAGTGTTATTTAGCAATAAGACACTCCGTACATTAAAAAAAATAAAAATAAAAATTAAAACGTCCCTTTCTTTGTGCAATAATGATTGCAAGGCTCCGTACATTAAAATTCAAATGATTCTCAAATGAACTAGAGCCGAGCTAAAAAGTCGCTAAAACAAAGTCCCTAGAGTTTATCCTATGGATTAGTTAGAGAATCACTTTCAATGTGAATCACTTCTAAATCACTCTAATGATTCGAGGAGTACCAAACAAAAAATATAGATCCTCAGAGTCAAATGTAGCCAGTCTGATTCTCGATCCTGTGCGTGCGATACAGACGGCCACTTGTCTTAGAAGCAAATCGACTGGCGTCGTGGTTCAAGCTCCAAATGCTGGCATTTGTATACGTGTCACTTCGTCAATGGGTCACTAGTATACATGATTTGTGCTACACACTTAGATTCTTAGACACCAGTAGTTAGAATCTCGCACGTTGCCGTAATTGTCTTTTGAATTCTAACAAGGAGAGGAAAATTTCTTTTAAAAGCAGAAAAAAGAAAAAAAGTGTAACTCGAAGTTATTTTTTTGCAAAAATAATTATTAGAAAACAGAAAACATGAAAATACTGTAGCTACACTGTAGAACCTACAATGATCTAGGCACATTGCTTCTGCTGCGTGCAGGTAGCCCGTACATCTCAAACACTAGATGCACACGGGCCATGCATTGCTGCGGACGGAAGGAATCGTTGAGACAGTTAGATTTTTTAACAAAAGTTGGCATTTTTGGTCATGCCTCCCAAAAGAAGGGAAAAAATACTAGCACTATCGTCAGATTTTTAAAAAAATCATAAAAGTTCGATTACACTCCGCTTTTTTATAATAGCTTAGGCACGCTCTTAGCACCTTTCTCACAAATTTTCAAAAATTTACAAATTTAGTAGCTCAATTAAATCCGTGAAGTTGCTTTAAATGCATTAGCAGCACTGTCGAAATTTTTAAAACTAGAGAAAATCTTATCATGATCTAAAATTTTTACAACAGGGTATTCATGCTCTCAGGACCCTCCAAAAATTTCAAGAATTTGCAAAGTTATTAGCTCAACCAAATCACAAAAAAAGTTAAATGCATTACAAACATTGTCAGAATTTTCAAAAATCCCAAGAGTTTGAACCTGATTTGAATTTTTTATGGTAGGTTATCCATGCTCTGAGGACCCCTTTAAAAAGAAACCCAATAATCTACAATATGATTTAATAGCTCAATTAAATAAGTGAAGTTGATGAAAAAATGGAAATAATCACTATAATGGGATTCGAACCCGAGACCCGCCGCATGAACTGCAAGTTGTCGAAAAAATTGCCTAAAAAATAGAGAAAGTAAAATATAAACATACAGCCAGTTTTAACAATTTTATTTTATGGAATTATTATTATTATTATTATTCAAGAAATATTTTTTTGGAAATGATTTACTGTAGAAATTTCATTTAATAGATATAGATACTGCTCATTGTCGTGGGCGATTCTTGAATTTCAATAGAGAGAAAAATTGCCTAAAAACTGAAAAAGTAAAAAATTTACTACTAGTTTTAATATTTTTTTTTGGAAATAATTTTCTATATAAATTTCATTTAAAAAGTCTTAAGAAAACAGAAAAATTATATGTGAAAAAATAAAAAAAACTTTTACATTTTTCCAAAAATAAAACACTGTATATTGTAGCTGCAATAGTGCTTCGCGAAGCTACAGTATCCTGCGACAGCTGGATTCGGTGCCGAGACCCGCCGCTAGCAAGCGAACGCTTTACCCAGCCGAGCATCAGAGGCTCTTATGAAATGTGAGGGGTAACAAATATACGAGACTATATAGGAGATAGTGTAGAAATTACAGAAAAAATCACCGCGTGTCGGGGAGGTGAGAGGCGTGCCATACATCTCACGAATAGTATGTAGTATATATAGATTAGTAAGTTATAAAGATATGATTTGTGTCACACGCTTAGCTAATAGTGTTATACTGGTGGAGCACTATTAGTCTAGTCTGCCGGTAGGTGCCTCGTCAATTGATAATTTGACGTGTACGTGGCGTGAACCGAATAATCCGCTATAGCTCTACAGAAACTAAACGGCCCGTGCAGTTCTTTCTACGTCACATCAACATTTGAGAGCCTGAGATAGACAAAAGAGAGTTGGATGCAAGCATGCATACAGTAATTAGCACCTACATTGTACAATAGTAGTTCACAGGTGCACATATTTTTTTAAAAAAAAATGCGAGGAGTTAAATTGTGGAGATAAACTTGGTCATGTAGCAATACTTACCTTTTATTCTACAAGACAAACAAAGATTTTATTCATTAACAGCGTTACAATCGTTGAACAGTAAGCGCTCGATACATGAGGAAACACCGGCTAGCTAAACAATAAAGGGATGGCAATCAAATCCGCGGGTTTGAGTACTCGCGGGTTTTGTATTCAATCGGATTGGGTTCTAATTTTTATCCATGGGTTCTTTGGGTCGGGTACCCGAGATGGATTTGGGTCAGGTTCGGATTCTAATGGGTACCTGAAATACCAAACATACCCATCGAGTATGCGTCGGGTTCCGGGTACCCGTCGGGTTCGGCTCGGGTTTTTTGTCGGGTCGGGTTTTGCAAAATCCACACCCGACAGGACTTGCTGCCACCCGTACTACACAAACCCGCCGAGTACCCGCCGGATTCGGATTCAGGTATAGTTTTTTACTCGGTAGGGTATTTAGGTTCGGGTCAAGTTTTCCAATTCGGGTCGCACCCAGCCCGACTCATTGCCATCTCTAACAACATAACTACAAACCAGGGTTTACATTACTGAATCGATGTCGGAAATCACCTATGTGTTAGTAATGACTTTCGTTGAAAATCAATAGAAATTGAACGAAAGGCAAAGTCAAACTTTTTGAACTCACCAATCAAACAACAGCAAAATAATTTAAAAACTGACCATTTTTTACTGATTTTCGACCAGTTTACTTCAAAAATCGGCACACTCAACGGAAATTAGAAAAAATTATAGAAAATTACAAAATTCGCATTTACAGATCCGAGAAGGTGGAAGACTTTGGGACTTCAATTACGTGCCGAAATAATAAAGAATTTTTTCAAAGAAAAACACATCCCTCAATTCTAGAATTTACAATTTTAAGTAGTCTATATTTGGTTTTGCTTAAAAACGCCTCAAAATTTTGCTTTTTCAAAAAAAATTTTGCATGGCAGATGTCAAAAAGCTATAAATACTAATTTTAGTGAACTTTTGGATCAAAATTTTAATATTTTCTGAATATTTTAATTTATATTTGAATTAGATCGGTTTATCGATCAATTCTGTTTCTCGAGCCGAAGCAGTACAATTAATTTTCATAATTTTCGTCGATATTGTGAACCTATTACAAAGTCGCCTCACATGCTATGCTAGGTCATGAGCCAATCTTGTTCCGACCTCCCTTAACCTTGGCAAATTTCACATCGCCCAAAGAAGCATCAAGGAATAGAGGCTTTATAACAATTGATACATAAACCCATATATAGTTGAGCTCATGTATGTAGCACTTATGGGTGGACATTTGATTTTTTTTTGTCTAATCGGTGCTGTCGGCGTATTCCACCTGACAGGCCCGAGTCTACAGACCGGGTTTGGTTCAGTAGGGGGGTGGCTTTGGTAGTTGGCAAACCCTAGCAGAGGGAAACCCCAGTACCTCTCACACTAACGAATTCTAGTGTCTTTGAATTAGATGAACACAGCGATTTTACCCAGGTTCAGGCCCCCCGAAAGAAGGGTAATAGCCTTACGTCCTGCCTGCTTTTGGATTGAGTATCGTGGGCTTGGTTACAGAGCTTGCCGATGACCAGCTCTTCTGTTGTGTCTCTCTTTCTCGACCCCTCCTCTCGTATGCTCTCAAGTGCCCTTATATGCACGAGCTTACACGGGTCAGATAGAGGAGGGATCGTCATCATGCTTATCTTACATGCATTTACTATGCCTTTATGCGCTGTCTCGTTCCTTCGGTCCTAATCAATGCCAGTGCATGCCTTCGCCCGGTTCTTCCGGGATGTGACCCCTCTGCGACGGGTAGGTGTAAGGCGTCAGAGGAACGGGCTATGTGAAATTCCTTGAATCGGCGTGCACAGCACAGCGAGCTGCCTCGACACGATGCGGCGGGAGAGGAGACTTCGAGGCGAAGCCACGGTATCCCACCTTTTTGCATGGCGGCGGAATGGGTAGGGCGTGCTCGCCCACCGCCGCCAGTTGCCACGTGGTGGCGCCGGGCGGCGGCGTGGTCGCCCACTGCCGCGCCGCGCACCGCGTGGACCGACACCGGCAGCGGGCGTGCTCGCACACCTGCCCGCCAGGCCGCCACGTGGGCTGGGCGCCGGGCGAGTAGGGCGTGGTCGCCCACCTGCTCGCCTGCGCACCGCGTGGACTGATACCCTGCAGACGGGGTGTAAAACACCCACCCGCCTGATAGACTGCCACGTAGGCCACGCATGCTTTTATGCGGCGAAGAGGGTACTCTGGCGTAAAGTACGCCGACAGGTGCGGTCTATTTGGTTTCTAGAAAACGCCAATCGATTTTGTCCGGATAAATACAAAAACCGAACTAAATTAACGGAGTTCGATTTTCGGTTAACCGAACAATCTTACTTCACGTTATGTTTCTCAGTTCATGTCCATTAGTCTATCACGCGATAGTGTTCTAGAGGAGTGAAATGCATAGAAAGTAGGGCAATATTATAGCATGAATTGGTGTTCAGATTATTGTAGAAACATCCTATTTGAGTAGGGGCTGTACATGCCAGGAAAAGGCACTTTACAGTAAAATGTCAATGTATAAAAAGATTGTGCAGACAACATTATGCCTTAGTCAGGGGATCCAACTGAGGAGGTGGAGTTCTAGTGTTCGATCTCGCCAGCTAGAAGAAGTTCAGGAGGATGGAGGCCACGCGTGGGGATGGCGTCGTTGTGGCAATGCTTGAGGACGGACGGGAACAACGGGGGAGGCTCCCTAGGATCGACTCGAGGTGGCGATGCTATAGGTAGGGATAGCGTCGGTTCGAGGCGACATTGTGGGAGGAGGCGTCGGTGATGACATCGATTCAAGGTAGTGTCGGCCGACAATGGAGGAGGCATTGGCGGCATATATCGAGGCGTCGAGGTGGCGCCGAGGGAGCGCTTGTGGATGAACAGGGACAACGTGACTGGCAGTGCTTGGGAATGGATGGGGTTGGGGGGGGATTGAAACAACACCGAGGGAGGTATGAGCTGGGAGGAGGCGTTAGGGACTCGAGGGAGCTCAGCTTGAGGAAGCGGATTGGATTTGGGGGAGATTGAATCTACAACAGTGCTGGCCCGGGCGCCCGGATGAGGATTAGGGAATTTTGTTGCATAAAGTGTGTGATATTCGGTGATTCGATTTGTTCGGTTTCTGAAATGTAAAAACCGAACTAAACACCAATGACCGAATAATGTCGAAATAAAAACTGAAAAAACCAATTTTCTTAGCTAATTCAGTTCGGTTTTTCAGTTTCGGTGAAAAAATGCCCACCTCTAGTTGCACTCTTAAGGGATTGTTTAGAATGCAGGAAAATTTCCCCATTTTTTTGGGAGAATTGAATTGTCCTATGAAATTTGTGCTTTCCAAGCTGGGCCGAAATATTAATTTGACTTAACATTATTTTGGATGTCGAGTCTGTAGTGAACTTGGTTCATCTTGCACCTTTCGGGAGCAGAATACCGCTAGGAGAGAAATTTAAAAAAAAATTGCCAGAAAATGTATATAGTTACAGCGCTCCACTTAATTTACTGATCTGTATAAAGGGGGTATATCCTGTGCAATCACCTATATGTGTGCAAGCGTATAATCAACCGATCTGGAGCACTCAATCTATATCCAACGCTGGCAGTAGTAGGGGATGTTTAGCAAATTTCAGGGAGAAGAGATGGAGGGTGAGGTGGGAGGGTTTAAATGTAAAACAGCAGTCAGCGTTGGATATAAATTGGGTGCTCCAGATCGCTTGATTGCACGTTTGCACACATATAGATGATTGCCTAGGATATTTTCCCTGTATAAACGCGGATAGCTGCGGTTTTTTCCTGTGCAAGCTAGCTGCTTAGTGTTGCTCCATTAGTTAAGTACTAGTCCTCAACATGTGCATTGCACCAGCTATATATATTGAATATGTTTTTTTTTCAATGATGGTTTGTTTTGTAAATCTAGTTGTAAGTTTATATAAGGGTCTGTTCGGCAGAGTTCTAGATCCTGATTCTCTATGGAATCGATTCTCTGGTGTAAGTGATTCTTGTTTGAGAAATAGTTATGAGCTTAGCAGAGAGGTTTATAACTGGGAGATTGTGAATCAGGTGGAAAGCAGGTTTTTTTGGCTCCTAGGCTGCAAGTCAAAAAACATGAATCACTTCCTCGGATTCCTATGTGAAGCTAGTTGATTTTTTTCTTATTTAGTAGAGCTCCTCAACTTCTCATGAGGAAGCTGAAGCTGAGAGCTTTGCCAAACGCACCCTAAATATGGATACTAAATTTTTAGTTCTAAATTCTATCTATCTCAATTTTTGAAAGTTTGAGATTTTACCTTTCACATTTCGTTGCTAGAACCTTTCATGTTTTTTTAGATTAGCACATTTGCAATTTTAATTTCAGGTTCACACATATTTTATATAGACTAGATCTTCCATAATCTTATTAGTGGAAAAATATGACTAGATTGTACGGTCGTCTACAAAATTTGCTGGAAAATTTTGATGGTATGTGAGCCAAAAATAGGACAAATTTGCGATATTATGTATGCATGTATGAACATACTTTTGAGTTTGTCCATGAATTTTTGCAGGATGGTAGCACTCCATTGACACGTTCCACTGTTTTTTTACAATTTTTAAAAGCTCTTATGCATAGAATGTTTATTTCCTACCTGTTAATTATGACGGTATAGGGTCCACCAAGTTGCAAACAAATCTAAAGCTATATTCCATTAAAAAAAAATATAAGACTATATGTATATTTGGGTGGTATTTTGTGAAAATTTTAATTCAGGATAACAAATATACCATTGCAACTATATAGAGACAAGTAGGGTTTACAAAACCGTCGAAAACCGCAAAAAAATCACGGTTTTTGACCGTATCAAGCCGATTTGACGTCCAAAACTGTTGTAATTAAAAAAATAAAAAATTTCAAAATATTTATGCGACGTAAAATCGGTCGTTTTTTTTTCAAAATCAATAGGTTTTATGTCAAAATCTTGTGGTAACGCCGCAGTGGTGGCACCCACCAATTGGCCGGTCGATTCTTGATTTTTTAAGGATTTTTTTTCTAAATTTTTGAATTTTTAATCCTTCGGTTTCTGATGATTTTCAAGTGATTTTTAACTTGTTAATTTTTATTTTTGAATTTCAGGCTTTTGGTTATCTGCCACTCCTCATATTGCCATTCGTTAAAATGCCACTCGGGCCCACTGTCATAGACACAGAAGGTCCCACATGTCATTGAGACAGGAGTGGCATTTTAACGAATGGCAATATCAGAGAGGGCATATTACCAATTTTTTCGTCCCTAAGCACTATGTAATTGGAATTCCATCCGGGAGTACAGCTTTGTTTGCTTGCGTGAATTTCTGGATTCGGATGAGACTCTGGCATGTTATTACTATACGGCATAACGCTCTGTTTTTTTTCCCAAAGCTGTAGTTAACTAGTTATGCAAGCTACAGAAGATCGAGATTTTTTTTCTTTTTTTTATTAACGTGAGAATTTTTATCTATTTTTCTTTTTACTCAATTAATATGAGATTTTCTAGATTATTTTTAATCTCGTAAAATCAATGTGGGGTTATTGGAGGACCTACAATCGGTTAAAAATAAGCACACTCCCTTACTTTTAATTAAAGGAGTTGTATTTTAGATTGTACTAGTCATGTGTCCGTGCGTTGCCACGAAAACTCAATTTGTGACAAAAAAAAATATTTGCAAAGAGCTCTATCTTTAGTTATATTTTAATAGTAGAAAAGGCTTATTTATTCGAAGAGATTTGACTATCCGGTTAAATTCCCTTCCATCTCAGATTCGACAAATCAGATACTTTGAAGGAGAATAGACGACCACCACCAACTCCTGATTAGAATTAGTAGAGATATACACACATGCGTATATGATATCTAAAATATACCGGCCTGGCTGAGAATTCCATCTACCTCAGCCTAATTGCAGACACAACCACAGGGTTCTCTTTTTTACCTCTAAGAGCATGTACAATAAGAGAACCAACTATTTACTCTATCTTTTAGGGCAAAATACAATAACAAAATCAGCTGCTTACTCCATCTTCCATCCATATCATCTAGAGTAAGAACTAAATTAAACCAGCTTGTACAATACATAGCTATCTTTAAGAGGTGGCTCTAGATGTTGTGCATTAACTATTTCTTCTCTGTTGTACATAACTAATGTACATATACTCTCGTGCAATGCTTACTACTAAATAAGAGTTAGTTCTCTTCTCTTTCCTCTTTGCATACTCTTCCATATAAGACAGAGCTGACGTAGACGTGCTAAAAGTAAGCTGAGGTGGCCTTATTGTACATGCCCTTATCCATGCCATCTAAAGTAAACAATAAAGACAGTTTGTACAATAATAATCTGTAAAGATTGTCTCTAGATGTTGTGCAATAACTATCTCTGATCCCTTGTATATAACTAATCTATATCTTTCAAGGTAAATACAATACCAAAACCAGCTGCTTACTCCATCTTCCATCTATATCATCTAGAGTAAGAACTAATTAAAGCCAGCTTGTACAATATATAGCTATCTTTAAAAGGTGCCTCTAGATGTTGTGCATTAACTATTTCTTCTCTCTTTGTACATAATTAATCTACCTATGCTCTCGTGCAATGCTTACTACTAAATAAGAGTCGGCTCTCTTCTCTTTCCTCTTTGCATACTCTTCCACGTAGGATAAAGCTGACGTAGACGCGTTAAGAGTAAACTGAGGTAACCTTATAGTACATGCCCTTATCCATGTCATCTAAAGTAAACAATAAAGACAGTTTGTACAATAACAATATGTAAAGGTTGTCTCTAGATGTTGTGTAATAACTATCTCTGATCCCTTGTACATAACTAATCTATATTGTTTCCCGTGCCATGCTGACTCTTGCATAAGAACCAGCTCCTTTTCTCTCTAATCTTTTATCACTCTTCTATATAGGTAAAATTGATGTATATAGGTTAAGAGTATGGCCTTATTTACTCGCTCTAATTAACTTGCCGATCTCCCACACGTGTGGGTAGCCGCTAGCTGTCCGCCGCGCGCATGCAGCGGCTTCCTCCCTCCGTGCATACCCGCACCACACCAGAAAGGCAGAAAGCGGCTCCGTCACCTAACATGTACTCCCAAATCAATTCAAAGACAGCTAGCTGTGAGATTAGCTAGCCCAATGATGTGTATAATCCAATCCAGCTGCTGCTGTCGATGGATCGAACGATCTTAGGAACGGACATATATACGTAGGGTTTCTCACTTCTCTTTTTGGTGGCTGGAGATTCGATGTAGATGGTCCTTAATTAATTGCCTGCATGCTTAGACATGCTTCTGCTCATCCGTAGGACATACACCTGCACTGAATTCCCTCGAGGCGTTGCTCTCTCACCTTTTGCGCATATATTCAGATGATATGATGTTAGAAAACGCCGTGCCTACCTACCTGTCGTGCGTAACATGCATGATTAGATGAACACGGCCCGAATTTGGATCGGCTAATCACTGTACTGGAGTTGAATCAGACCGCACGCACGCATGCATGCACAGCATGGTTGCTCATCGATCAGCTGTCATATAAAAATCAATGTATATAACGAAACCAACATAGTACTCGTATTGCCCGCAAAAAAAAAAAGGGGTTTTCCTACCTTATTTTGTCCTTCCTTCGGTTTCGTTTTAGTACAGTAGTAGTAGTAACGAGTGCGGAGAAGAAGAATCCGGAGTGTACAGCACAGGCTGCAGGGCGATCTCCATGGGAAATCAAGAAGAATTAACGGCAGAACTAGGGGTAACGGATCGAGTGCAGTCTCCGAGGGAAGGCAACTTAAACAGTTGCTTGCGCGCTGTTGGTGGATCGAAAAGCGATGGTCTGGATCGATTTGGAGTACTGTAGCAACACCGTGCTATATGGGTTTAGAAGATTTGGTCTATTTATTCGTTTGATCGGACTGTGCAGACTGCGGAAGATCCGTTTCCACGATTAGGGATCGAATTGAGGCGATAGGAGGGGGCATGCCGTGGCGTGGTCGTCACCGGCACGACGCCCAAGAAAAGCTAACGACTGCTGCCTGCAACTGCAAAGGAGATTCAGTAAAGGGATTGATCAAAGCGTGACTGGCTGCATGTAGGTGGAATTTCAGGAATGAAGGCAGGATCGGATGTATGCGCATGCAGCAGCAGGAGGAGGAGGAGATCCCGATAAAGCGGCCGGCGGGGAGGGCGAAAGAGACGGCTCCTGGGCCTCGTCTCGCGCGCGTTGCCGATTCGGCGTCGTCGTCATTTCGTTCCCTGCAGCAGCCATGTGGGCCGAGCTAACTGACCTCGTTGTCGACCTGTGGTGGACGTTAGAGGAGGATGGGCCATGGCTGCACCTGCACGCGTTTCGTCGCTACGTCGCTCGTCCCCGCGGCGCTGGAAATCTTTCGGCCACATTTCTTGGCTGCTCCTGCATGCTAGCTTGTCCATCCATTCATTCATCCATCCATCCATCGATTCAGTGTTCTTTTGGCTTTTGCATGCACATATATATATATATATATGTGTGTGCGCTGTAAAGCTGCATGCATGCCAGCATGTGATCGAATACTCCTGTGCTCTGCTCGCGGAGTCGCGGTAAAAATGCTGGACCGACCGACCCAGCTACCCTGCCTTTTCGACTCCAGTTAATTATTGCTCCTACCTATATCGATCGATCGGTAACCGGTGTGGCTTGGCTAGTCTGGCAAAAACAGCATCGCTACCTACGTACGTACGTACATGCCTCACAGTAATAAAATGCCTTACAGTGTACCTACGTACGCAGCAGTACGGAGAAAACTAGGCTGGCTTTGCAGCAGCTGGAAAATGCATGCTGTAAAGCTAACTTCTTCACAGGCTGCGGGGTTAGCTAGCTAGTGCAGAAAAAATTACGCTAATAATGCCGGCCGGCCGATCGCCGAATCTATCCAGCAGCTGAGAGAGACGACCAGTCAATCCTTCGCTTGTCGATCGCTTTGGAAATTTTGGCTGGGACAAGGCTGCCTATGGACAGCTTAGCCATATTAGAATGGGGTCGTACGGCACCGCCGTACTCTTACTCTTACCGGTCAACAGTAAGATGACAAAGCAGCCTTCAGTTCTGGTCGCCCTACCTACCTCTCGAGTCTCTTTGTAGACTTGGCTGGTTCTGCACGTAGGTAAATGGTACTGTAGACCGGGCCCTGGACCCGGCCCGAGGGTTTTCTAGTTGTCCGTGAGTCGGACGTAGTAATGCCACCAGCCCAGGCCATGAAATTTAGATCAAGCAAGCTTCAGCCCAGGCCCATGCATGGTTCGCTGAGAATGATGCTGCGAATTGCCTGCGTTCCGAGCAGCAACAACACCTACGGATCTACCATTCCATTTTCTCCGTTAGAATTACCGCCCAACTTAACATTGTAAAGTGGGCCAAGTGAAACTTCAATTGCACTGTTCCTCTTCTTTTCTTTCAGCCCATGGGCCAGAAACTTTCCGCTTCTGCGAAATTTTATTCTCGTTGCATCGTCTCTTGTTCCAATGTCCAGCCTCTAAACCCTGTCCTCACAGGATGATCTGATGATTTGCTTCCTCTAAGCGTAGTCGCTTCAACACCAGTCCAATGCAGGGCACCACCCAAAGATTTAGAAAGCCTTTCTTTGCAGGTACGTGCGTGTCCTGACAGAGAATAATCCACCAACCTTTTCCTCTTCTCTGCTGCCCGCGGCTTACAATGTTCTTGGGATCACCCACCCTGCAAGGTATCCTCCATGTGATCTCTCTTCTGTAAAGTAAACAAACATGAAGGCCACGGAAAAGGGACAAAAAAGAAGGCCAAGTACTCTTAGCACACGGCTATTGGAAATGATCTGCGCAACACCTTAATTTCCAAGCTAAGCATCAAGCATCCATCACATATAGGGTAAATTAATTGCTCAACCGGTTAGAAAACGATACTCACATCACAACAAATGTCTTCGATCCGTATCTGCCTTTTCTTTCCATTGGTTTTTAAGTCTCGTAGCATTTTCTTGTCAATGGAGGAAGAACTTTTTTTAAAAAAAAAACTTATTCATCACTATCTGAGTCATGCAGTGCAAACTCAAACCAATGGGCTGTGGTCTAAAGCAGAATATTTGCAGGGATAATTAAACCTGTAATGGCTTACCAGCTCATTCCAGATCACATTATAACATACTTAATTCTGCAAAATTCCTAACCTAGTGGATAATTAACATAAGTCAATTGGCCATGCTGCGTGATGAATGAGATCCAGACAGCACGTGCTTTCCGACCCATCCTGCCATTTTAATTATTCTTATTTTGACTAAATCATTTCGTGTACAGTGTTTGGAGCCAGTTTGATGACTATATTTTATGTTTGCCAAGTCAGATACGGATCCCGATAACGTCTACCTTTCCGAAGGTCCACTTAAAAATTGATACTCCGGACAATCGCAAATACATATTATATTTTTTTATACGTAAAGTCAAATTTTAAAACTTCACTTACTCATTTCATTTTAAATATTTAGATTAAACACAAGAAAATCTCATATATAGATTTGTCTCGAAAAGTATTATCATAATATTATAATTTTATTAGCTGTTATAACTATATCACAATAAAAATTAGTGGTCAAAGTTCCGTTTTGAAGAGCATGTCAACATGCAAAATGATATGTATTTCAGTATTTGTGGTCGAAGGAAGTGCATGTCTACGGTTATAGCTCAACCAAGACAGCCGGCGATCTCTGCCATTCTCAAGAGGCCATAATCATCTTTTGTTGTCTTGCTTAGCATCCATTTCACGCCCTACTCAGTACTCACACGACAAATAGCAAGTTTGAAACCATGCATACCGGGTAGAACATTCAACCGCAAGGAAAGAACATTGAATTTCAAGTTTGGATAAATGATGAGCCAGACCTGTTCAAAATTAAGCCCCAGATTGCCCAGGTCAGTGCGAGCCCTCGTGGTCCTTGACCTCTCCTGAATTTCCCCTGTAGAGCGGCAAGGCAACGTTCAAATCCCTGTTTTGAACTGAATCAAAGCCCAAATTGAATGCCTAAATTCAATGAGGGATGCTGCCTCCAGCCCTCTGGCCCCCTCTTCCACAGGTTCACTGCCCCCTAGCTGCCAAGCGCGAAATGCCAGTCCAGGCTAGCACATTAAACCATCCTGTCCATAGCCCCACGCCTGACGCGGTACATAGTAGCAATGCACTGTAGCTGTCGATCTGGAAGGTTGAATTTGCCGTCGGACGGCTACGATACAACGGAAGGCAACTGTTAGCCTTTGCTATTCCTTTTTAACGCTGAAGTGAGGATCCTTGTCCCTGTTTGACACCTCTATCCAAAGGAGTACAACCACCGTAGAACCATTAGTAGTTGTGACGGACACCGTGCGTATAAATCATATTCACATATCCGAATTTGGTATGAATAACCAAGCGTATTACATAAAAGCAAATAATATTTTGTAGATTAATTAAGAGCCTAAGCGGCGAGTTTTACAAGAGGTGCGGCTAGCATCAATACATCTGAGCATACAAGAAAGGCTTGAGCGGATAGATCAAGGCCTTCAAAACCAAATAACATCGTCATCTATGGACTTCTAAAATTCGCCATCTTCAATTGGAATCTAAAGAGGAGGTTGGGAGCAAGGGTGAGTACACAACCATACTCAACAAACCACACGGAAATTCTGAATATTACATGCAGGGATGAACAAAGGTAGGTACAGGTTTTAAGTATTGTGGATGCAAGTTGTAAATATCATTTTTCATTTTACATTTGAAACACAAACCATAAATAGCAATATAACACTATTATCACAAAACAACACATCCTAGGAGGCTTTAATTATAAAAGCTACAGGACGTTTAGAGTCACCCTAGATTAACTTAGCTTCATTAACCGGAAGCACGGCGTATTCGAATACTATTGATATTACTCTGCAGAGGTGCTCAGTTTTACCCACAAGACATCTACGGTCATTAGTGCCACCGGATCAACATACAACTTTTATGCATGCGGCCCAATCGAGATTGACATAACCTTTCATTGAATTTCCCCTCTTTAGCTCCTACCCAGTAGGCGGTGCAAATCCTCAGCTTCCAGAGACCCACGGGCCAAAGCGGGCCTTGCGTCCTAACCTACTGAGGAAACCTACTGTTGTGAAAACCCCGAATGGCCACACCATTCCTGTTTCACGCCCTACCACGACGCTTCCCATTCCTCCACAGAGAATGGATCCACCTATAGGCATTCCAAGGGAAAAGACAATATACCGGGCTACGTGGATTAGGCCAACAGAGCTGATCGACCCAACCTGTGGTTGAGTGGGATCTAAAGTTATTTTCTTTGCCCAAGACGTCGGTCCTTAAATGCCAAAGACTCAGCCAAATGACATTCCACAAACCATTGGTACCCACTGTACCATCACCACACCACAATCTTGGCCTCGTCATTAGTTGGGGGTTGGGCTAGCATCCACCTCCTGTGGTCCGCCCAAGCTGGTCCCCACACCGTAGCAATTTTTGAAAATCAACCGAGTCATCTCTCGGAGATTAAGCATTTGTCTAAAGGTAATACTTGTATGAAATTACTACATCTACGAGGGTTCAATATTTTATAGCCTAAGGTTAAAAAAGAATTAGGGCATAACAATAGGTTTAACATTTGGTTGTATCTAATCATGTTATTTGAAATTACCACATTTGCTAGTTTTCTAAAATAACAAAAAATAATACAATATGAGAAATACATATATATACTATAATGGAACTGGGTTCAACATGTTCAAGGAGTGTGGCTTGCCTTGCGGAGTTGAGACTTCGCCTAAAGGAAAGTGGTCGACGTCGAGTCGGCTCGAGCAGTTCTTGCTCAGTCTGGCTCAACGTCTGCCTGTTAGAGATTCGTGTCGATGGTTGCGTCGACGTCGGATCTAGCGCGAGAAAATGCAAATAATAAATAAATGAATAAAACAAAATAAAGAAAAAGAAACGGAAAGGAAAATCAGAGAGAAAATGGACGGAACGGAGCTCAGGGGCATTTTTGGAATTTTCTGGATTTGGTTTGGCAAAACGGAGATCATTTTTGGACTCAACGGCTCGAAACGGTCAAGAAAATTATATTTTTGGCATTTTTGGATTTTTGGGAATTTTTCTGAATTTTAAATCAATTTTCGGATAAAAAAACGAATTTTAATCCGAAAAGAAATTGAAAATCTGGAAATTGAAAATGGGCTTGCACCTGATGAAGTCATGTGCCCCCACTGTCTTATCTTTGCCACCCGCCCATCGGCCTTACCCCACTTCAGGCGGGTGGCCTAGCAGTGGGCTTGGTGTGTGAGGACTCACCGACGAGGTGGGCAGGCGTTAAACCACAAGGCGAGGCGGCAAGCGGACCAATGGCGAGAGACAGAGGAGAGGGCGGTGGCGCCGGGAGGTTTAGTCTGGAGATGAGGAAGGCAGTGGCGATCTGGCGAAGGGAGCACTGGGAGGGCGGAAGAAATAGCGAGAGAGAGAGAGCAGGTTGCGGCGAACTCGGTGGTGAGCTAAAATGGCCGGGAGAGAAAGGGTGGCAGCCAGGCGGAGGATCTGGAGCCGAAGAAGGTGATCGTGGCGCGCGTGAGCAAAGCGCCAGAGAGCCGAATGGGTTGGGAAAAAGGAAAGAGAGGCGTGGGATCTTGACGGAAGGCTCACCGGCTCGGGTCTGAGAAGGAGATGGTGCGTGCGGAGCTTTATAGCCGAGCAGAGGGGAGAGAGAGTGTGTGCGGTGGGGAGTACTCGAGTAGCGAAAAGACTCAACGGAGGCAGGGGCGGTAGCAGGATTGGACGAGCCTTCTGTGTGGCGAGAGGCGCAAGCGTCGAATCGCGAAAGCAGCGGTGGCGCTGGATTAGGCGAGCTTCTTGAGGTGGTGGAGAGAGAGAGAGATGAGCACGGGTAGGGGAGGGCTTGAAGTGGCTGGAGGGTGGACTTTGGCCTGGTGCGCAGAGATAATGGCGATGGGATGGGCGGCCTGAGCCATCATCACTTCTTCTTTCGGCGATGGGACCATCTGTCTGGGCGGCACAAGAGGAGAAGATGACCTGCTTGGTCTTTGTGGCCGGTAGGGCCAGAGAAGGCAGTAGGAAAAGAAAAGTGGCCTTGAGAGGGCAGATGGGCCGAGGAGGGAATGGGCCGGTGGAAGGCAGGCCGGGCCACGGCCGAAAAGAGAAATTGTCGAAAGGGGAAAGGCGACAAATACGGAAAGTTTTCCCGAAAAGGAAGGAAAACAAAGGGGACTCAAATAAATTCAAAATAAAACCGGGAAAATTCAAATAAAATCCAAATAAATCAATAAAGCAAAATTTTGAAATTTTGGGGTTATTTCAGTAGTTTTATCAAGCTGCTAGTAGTAGCGGTACAGAGTTCATGGTACACTAAATTTAATAGAGGGATCGTTCATTATTTCTAATTTAATGGATCAAATTAGCTAGAGTAAGTTTCTTAAGACTACCATATGGGTCTGCACTGTCAGAACCGTTACAAGAAACGATCAATTCTAAAATATATAGTTTTATGACACAATTTCTCCTAAAATCTATAGTTATGTGAAATAGGTGCTAAAATCTGAAACTTTCTGATAGTTTGTAAAAAAACTTGTAGTTTCGTGAAATTAACTCCTATTTATATTTATACGGTAGTAAAGTAGTAGAAATAATTTAACAAATCAATAAATAAATTTAATTTTTACTATCCATCGTATACTACGAGTATAGCATTGTTTTCGCGGCCAGAGTCTCGTGGAAGCAAAAGGCAGTTAAAGAGAAAATTCCCTACGTATCGCAGAAAATTAACCTGATCTTTAATATGTCGCTAAAAATGTCGGTTCATACATGCCATGTGTTTCTACTTTGCTCACCGCCACGTAATCACCCTCCGCGATCTTGGCGTTAAGTAGAACATGAAAAGACAAAATTACCCTCTCCTTCCTCCTCTCCCTCGTCTTCCTTTCTCTCTTAGCCATGGAAGAAAGAAGAAGCGTCGTCGAGAGTCCATGAGAGAGAAGATAAGAGGACGGAGAAGGAGAGCGATGGCGTGTAGAGCTCAACCAACCTACCCTCCGGTCCATCGGATCGATAAGAGAGGCGGTGTCGTGGCCATGGTTGGGCTCAAGGAGGAAGAATCGGTAATGTTCGACATGTGGGACCAGAGGTAATTTGGGCATCTTGAGACAAATATGTCGATCGACCTTTTATTTGGTTAACACTAACAGGACCTAACGAAGTGACGATAGTGGCAAGAAGGGAAGCAGGTAGAAACTTCGATGGTACTGAACTTCTTTTCGATGGCGTATTAGAGATCGGGTTAACTTTTGAGTGTCGTGTAGGAATTTTCTTGTACTTCAAAGTCTCATCGTAATTGACATCGGATCATGTGCTAGAAGGCTTAGCTTAGGGTAGTTAAAAAGCGAATTGACGATGGCGGGTTGTGCCATGTGTGTGAGCGGTGATAAAAATACAGTTTGAATAAGAAATTGAGTGCTACATTACTAGGTGTCATCGTGGAGATTAAGTATTTGTTTGGTAGAGCTCGATTTCAATTTTACAGGATTTAAAACTTATAGGCTAAAATAAAGTGAATTAAGTTTATATTTTTAGTCTAAAATGTAAACAAGATGATCTATCTAAACACTCTTAATGTATTCACAGCTCCAGCTTCATTAATCTGGTGAAGTTAAAATTTTCAGCTTCACCAGATTCTTAGAATCTGGAGAAAATGAATCCTGCCAAAAGCAGTAGCTAATTAGTCACCACATGCAGCTCTCACTAGCACCCAAACCCTCCTATAAACAAACCACAGTCAAACTTATCCATCATCAGATCATGCACATCATGAAGTTCAGTAAACTAGAGAATGGGCTTCCGTTCTTGTTTAAAAGAAGGAGAATACGAGATCCAGTGGATATTCGCTGGAGAACAGTTGATATATATATATATATATATATATATATATATATACATACATACATACATACATACATACATACGTGTATACGTGTATATATATATATATATGTATATATGTGTATATATATATGTATACATATATATAATCCTTCATGGATTAAGATTGAAATGTAGGCAACCATAAGTCCGTCGTTAAGGAAAAGCTAGGAGAAGTCCATCCCATTGCCAAAGCGCAAAAAGCAATGTCATAAAATTAACTAGGTTGAATCTCGCGCAACGCTACTCGGTGCGAATTTTGGTTCGTTAGTTCTATTTGTAAAAAAAAGAAGAAGAATATCTGAATGTAATTTCCATTTTCTGTGAGGTTTTTTGTAAAAAATAGGCTAGTTAGGAGCCGACAGTGAATTTGCATTACCACAAGGTCTCTTTTTTGGAAAAACAACCATCGGAGGGCCCGTTCGCAAATATACGGAACTACGGGTCCTTTTTGCAAAATTATGGGCAGAAGAACGTAGATATAATTTCTGTTTTTACAAAAATAACCGGTGGAGGACCTGTCCACGAATCTGCGAAATCACGGGGCCTCTCTTGAAAATAACTTATGGAAGGACCTAAATGTAATTTAAAATTTTGCGAAGGGCCTTTTTCAAAAAAAAAAGTGTGACACGTGGCATGACTGACTGGCCTCCAATTCCTCCGGTTTTAATAAATAAGTTATTACATTCTCACTCTCTAGGGGCAAATCTTAGCGAGAAATGAAAGGGTGGTAAAAGCTTAGGCCATGTTTGGATCGCTAGGACTAATCTTGTTAGTTGGCTAAAATTAGCTCTACTATTAGTTACTAAAATTAGCCCACCTTTAGTCTTCTGTTTGGATGGGCTAATTGTTAGCTCACTCTCACTAGCTAATGAGCTAATTGTTAGCTCGAAGTTGGCTAAAATTAGCCCACATTTGGATGGACTAGGACTAATTTTTAGCCAGCTAACAATTAGCCCAAGGATCCAAACATGCCCTTAGTTGTTAAACATTAGAATTTTTACAAATTACAACAGCATTTGCTGTCATGTCAGATCAAGTTACCGTACCGGTACCGCGTTATCATTTGTTCTGAGAAAGGAAGAAAAAACTGAAGCAATTATGCTAAAAGCTTTTCACCTCGGTACTAGCCTACTAGTTTGTCTGAACATCTAAGCAAGCAAAGTATCAAATAGACCAAGCCCTATGGAGCTGAGGGCTGAGAGTCCCACATTCCAAATTCTTCTGGATGGCAGCAGCACTCCACTGGGAAGCGCGCTTCGCCAGCACAAACGAACAGGGCACCAGAGACCAGCTCGGCGAAAATTACATTCCATTACGCGCCGAAATTAATACTCGTGGCCGTGGATATCGCGATCCGCAGATTAAACACGCGCGACGTGGATGCGAAAACGAACAATAAACGCGCCATGTACGCACCTGGATGCTGTGCAGCGCGCGAGAGCAGTTATTACAGGTGAGCAGAGCGCCAGACGAGCGCAACATGGTGGCGCTCGTAATATATTCCTCCACGCAGTCGCCTCCCCTGCACGTCCGAGCTACAGGGCGCACGCAGTTGGTTAGTAGCTGGCACATGCCCGATGCCGTGAAGCAAGCGGATCATCGTCGTCATCATCAATTGCTTCTGCTGCAATGCTGCTGCTGCGACATAGTGCAGTGCTGGTGGTCGAGTGACTGCTGCAGATGGGCAAGGCGGGTAGGTGGCTCAGAAGCTTCCTGCCGGGCAAGAAGGAAAGGACAAGGACAAAGGCGGCGGACAGACGCCGCCGCTCGCGCCGGCGGCGGAGCAGGCATTAGAGTTGCAGACGGTGACGCCGGCATCGACGCCGGGAGCGAAGGAGAAGAGGAGGTGGAGCTTTCGGCGGCCTGCGGCAGCAGGCCGGATCAGGGAAGGATGCGGGCCAACTCACGTTCTTGGAGCCCCGGGTGGACCCGGACCAGCACGCCGTCGCGGTGGCCATTGCTACTGCCGCCGCGGCCGAGGCCGCGGTGGCGGCCAAGCAGGCAGCCGCCGTCGTCATCCGGCTGACGGCGTCCGCGCCGGGGTCGAGGCGGACCGTGATCGGCATTGACGAGGCGGCGGCGATCAAGATTCAGTCCGTCTTCAGATCCTACCTGGTGAGTCGCGTCGATCCCGTTCTTGATCTGCGTGAAGCGATCGAACAATTGCATCTGAGACCTGTTTGTTTCTTGGGTCGATGCGCAGGCGAGGAAGGCCCTGTGGGCGCTCAGGGGCTCGTGAAGATGCAGGCACTGGTGCGCGGCCACCTCGTGCGGAGGCAGGCCGTGGCAAAGTCTCGTGGAAGCAAAAGGCAGTTAAAGAGAAAATTCCCTACGTATCGCAGAAAATTAACCTGATCTTTAATATGTTGCTAAAAAAAGTCCAGTTCCTTCTGTGCCATGTGTTTCTACTTTGCTCCTGCCACAGCCGTCACCCTCCGGCGATCTTGGCGTTAAGTAGAACATGAAAAGACACAATTACCCCTCTCCTTCCTCCTCTCCCTCGTCTTCCTTTCTCTCTTCGCCATGGAAGAGAAGAAGAGGCGTCGTCGAGGAGTCCATGAGAGAGAAGATAAGAGGACGGAGAAGGAGAGCAGTGACGTGTAGAGCTCAACCAACCTACCCTCCGGTCCATCCAGATCAGTAAGAGAGATGGTGTCGTGGCCATGGTTGGGCTCAAGGAGGAAGAATGCGGTAATGTTCTGACATGTGGGACCAGAGGTAATTTGGGCATACTGAGACAAATATGTCAGTCAGCCTTTTGCTGGTTAACACTAACAGGACCTAACGGAAGTGACGATAGCGGCAAGAAGGGAACAGGGTAGAAACTCGATGGTACTGAACTTCTTTTCAGTGGCGTATTAGAGATCGGGTTAACTTTTGAGTGTCGTGTAGGAATTTTCTTGTACTTCAAAGTCTCATCGTAATTGACATCGGATCATGTGCTAGAAGGCTTCGCTTAGGGTAGTTAAAAAGGCAGATTTGACGCAGCAGGGTTGTGCCATGTGTGACAGAGCAGCTGATAAAAATACACAGTTTCGGAATAAGAAATTGGAGTGCTACATTACTAGGCTGTCATCGTGGAGATTAAGTGACTGTTTGGTAGAGCTCCAGATTTCAATTTTACCTGGGATTTAAAACTTATAGGCTAAAATAAAGTGAATTAAGTTTATATTTTTAGTCTAAAATGTAAACAAGATGATCTATCTAAACACTCTTAATGTATTCACAGCTCCAGCTTCATGAATCTGGTGAAGCTAAAATTTTCAGTTTCACCAGATTCTCAGAATCTAGAGAAGCTGAATCCCTGCCAAACAGGCGCTAATTAGTCACCACATGCAGCTCTCACTAGCACCCAAACCCTCCTATAAACAAACCACAGTCAAACTTATCCATCATCAGATCATGCACATCATGAAGTTCAGTAAACTAGAGAATGGGCTTCCGTTCTTGTTTAAAAGAAGGAGAAGTACGAGATCCAGTGGATATTCGCTGGAGAACAGTTGATATATATATATAACATATACTGTATATGTATACATATGTATATATGTAATACATACATACATACATACATACATACATACATACGTGTATACGTGTATATATATATATGTATATATGTATATATATATGTATACATATATATAATCCTTCATGGATTAAGATTGAAATGTAGGCAACCATAAGTCCGTCGTTAAGGAAAAGCTAGGAGAAGTCCATCCCATTGCCAAAGCGCAAAAAGCAATGTCATAAAATTAACTAGGTTGAATCTCGCGCAACGCTGCTCGGTGCGAAATTTGGTTCGTTAGTTCTATTTGTAAAAAAGAAGAAGAAGAATATCTGAATGTAATTTCCATTTTCTGTGAGGTTTTTTGTAAAAAATAGGCTAGTTAGGAGCCGACAGTGAATTTGCATTACCACAAGGTCTCTTTTTTGGAAAAAACAACCATCGGAGGGCCCGTTCGCAAATATACGGAACTACGGGTCCTTTTTGCAAAATTATGGGCACAAGAACGTAGATGTAATTTCTGTTTTTACAAAAATAACCGGTGGAGGACCTGTCCACGAATCTGCGAAATCACGGGGCCTCTCTTGAAAATAACTTATGGAAGGACCTAAATGTAATTTAAAATTTTGCGAAGGGCCTTTTTCAAAAAAAGTGTGACACGTGGCATGACTGACTGGCCTCCAATTCCTTCGGTTTTAATAAATAAGTTATTACATTCTCATTCTCGAAAGAGTGGTAAAAGCTTAGTTGTTAAACATGAGAATTTTTACAAATTACAACAGCATTTGCTGTCATGTCAGATCAAGTTACCGTACCGGTACCGCGTTATCATTTGTTCTGAAAAAGGAAGAAAAAACTCAAGCAATTATGCTAAAAGCTTTTCACCTCGGTACTAGCCTACTAGTTTGTCTGAACATCTAAGCAAGCAAAGTATCAAATAGACCAAGCCCTATGGAGCTGAGGCTTGAGAGTCCCACATTCCAAATTCTTCTGGATGGCAGCAGCACTCCACTGGGAAGCGCGCTTCGCCAGCACAAACGAACAGGGCACCAGAGACCAGCTCGGCGAAAATTACATTCCATTACGCGCCGAAATTAATACTCGTGGCCGTGGATATCGCGATCCGCAGATTAAACACGCGCGACGTGGATGCGAAAACGAACAATAAACGCGCCATGTACGCACCTGGATGCTGTGCAGCGCGCGAGAGCAGTTATTACAGGTGAGCAGAGCGCCAGACGAGCGCAACATGGTGGCGCTCGTAATATATTCCTCCACGCAGTCGCCTCCCCTGCACGTCCGAGCTACAGGGCGCACGCAGTTGGTTAGTAGCTGGCACATGCCCGATGCCGTGAAGCAAGCGGATCATCGTCGTCATCATCAATTGCTTCTGCTGCAATGCTGCTGCTGCGACATAGTGCAGTGCTGGTGGTCGAGTGACTGCTGCAGATGGGCAAGGCGGGTAGGTGGCTCAGAAGCTTCCTGCCGGGCAAGAAGGGAAAGGACAAGGACAAAGGCGGCGGACAGACGCCGCCGCTCGCGCCGGCGGCGGAGCAGGCATTAGAGTTGCAGACGGTGACGCCGGCATCGACGCCGGGAGCGAAGGAGAAGAGGAGGTGGAGCTTTCGGCGGCCTGCGGCGGCAGCGGCCGGATCAGGGAAGGATGCGGGCCAACTCGCGTTCTTGGAGCCCCGGGTGGACCCGGACCAGCACGCCGTCGCGGTGGCCATTGCTACTGCCGCCGCGGCCGAGGCCGCGGTGGCGGCCAAGCAGGCAGCCGCCGTCGTCATCCGGCTGACGGCGTCCGCGCCGGGGTCGAGGCGGACCGTGATCGGCATTGACGAGGCGGCGGCGATCAAGATTCAGTCCGTCTTCAGATCCTACCTGGTGAGTCGCGTCGATCCCGTTCTTGATCTGCGTGAAGCGATCGAACAATTGCATCTGAGACCTGTTTGTTTCTTGGGTCGATGCGCAGGCGAGGAAGGCCCTGTGGGCGCTCAGGGGGCTCGTGAAGATGCAGGCACTGGTGCGCGGCCACCTCGTGCGGAGGCAGGCGAGCAATACCCTGCGCTGCATGCAGGCACTCGTCGCCGCTCAGAACCGGGCGCGCGCGGCTCGCCTCCGGCTCCTTGACGACGAGAAGCCCATCCGCACACCGAGGATGACGCCGACCCGGCGCTCGCCGCACCACCCCCGATTCCGGCAGCAACAGGTACGCGACCGACTCTGTTGAAACTTGGATGCATCCGACCATCAAAGCCTGGAAGTCTAGAACGAAGTTTCATTAATGCGAAATTTAGGAGCAGGAGGAGAACGTCAAGATCGTGGAAGTGGACACCGGCGCTGGCGAGGTGTTTGGCACGCCGAGGACGTCCCGGCGCAGCAGCTGCTACGCCACACCGTTCTGTCGCACGCCGTCCAAGGTCGAGCTGTACCAGAAGGTGTCGCCGACGCCGTCGGCGCTCACGGACGCGAGCGCGCGCACGTACAGCGCCCGGTACGACGACTTCTCATTCGCCACCGCGCGGACCAGCCCGTGCCACTACGCCTACGACGCGCCGTGCAAGCAGCAGCAGGAGGAGAGCCACGGCGCGGACCACCCGCTCTTCTTCCCCAACTACATGGCCAACACGGAGTCGTCGCGCGCCAAGGCACGGTCGCAGAGCGCGCCTCGGCAGCGGCCGTCGATATCGTCCACCCCCTCCGAGGCGTCGTGGGAGAGGCAAGCCAGCGGCCGGCGCAGGACGTCGCTGGAGGGGCCGATGCAGGCGGCCGCGCGTGCGCTGGTGGTGCCCAAGGGCGCCGTGCGAGTTCAGCGGTGCCCGTCGCAGGCGAGCGCGCCGGCGGCGTGCCCGTGGGGCGTCAGGCTGGACATGTCAAGCGCGTCACTCCACGACAGCGAGTGCGGGTCGACGAGCACCGCGATGACCGCCGCCACCACCACGTACTGCTGGTCGCTTGTCGCGGACAATGTCGGCATCGCGTGATGACGCCACAACTCACATGGTTTCTGATCCAATCAGGCAGAAGAAATGCTAGTGTCAGTAGGGAGAGAACAAGTTGCCGCTAGTACTGGGTACCGAAGTTTCTGTGACTCTAGCTAGTTAACAGTAGAAGAAGCTGAGCGCGAACTGTGAGTGATCTTTCTAGGGTCTGATGACACTTAATTTAATGTATTTGCCTGCCGAGAAACATGCATAAGAGTGTTTTTGTACTCCTTTTCTGTTGTACTTGTAGTGTGTGATCGATATATCTTTCAATCAATCTGTCAAGTCCTGGTCGTTGCAGACTGAACTGAAACAAGCAGAAGAAGTTCCAGCGTCTCTCTGTTATTGAGTACTCACTGAGCACTGTCTATGACTTATATATAACAGTAGGAGCTGATAAGGTCTCTGGATCCACAACCTTTTTGGGATCAGAGAGAGAGAGAGAGAGAGAGAGAGAGAGAGTTCTCTGTCGGCGAACTGAAAGAACGTACTGACGAGCGGCCCCGACTCAAGCACAGCACATGGTGGTGCATGCTGCTTGGTAGAACGAACGAACGAACGAACCAGCTGGACGATGGACGCGACTTAAGCGTAGGTTCATGGGCGCAATAGCAATAGCTAGGCTCCCGCAGGGGGCAGATGGAGAGCAGCCAAAACAGGGAGGAATTAAGTTAGGAATCAAGATCGTCCCATTGACAAGACATGCATGGTAGCTTAGGGCCAGTGCTGTGCCGCTTCCTTGTTCATACCGGTGAAGATAACCTTCCTCTGCTTTAACTTGCTATCTTCCTTTTGGTAGCAAACTGTTAGATCAGGAATTCTGACAATATGAGATACATAATCCTTGCAATCATCTTAGCTAGCTATGTTCCCGGCACCAACAAACACCAGCACGGTCCTTAGCACAGTTGGGTCCAAGCTCTAGATTTATCTATCTATCTATCTATCTATCTATCTAGTATTAAATTATTAAAGCCATAGAGCACATTGTCACTGATGATGGCGGGAAGATTCCCCGTATAGTTAGATAACTACTAAATCCAATATGTCGGCCTTAGTAAAGATGGGTGACAACCATAATTAGTGAGGTGGCCACAACGTTGAATTGACCAATGTAGAAGAAAAGAAGTGACCAACATGGGAGAAAAAGATATCAAGCACATATAAAATCATGCATACATCCATACAAATAGAAGCGCAAATAAGCAAGGGAGCAAAGAGCTTGGAATAGAGATTGTGTTGCTGTGGAGAAAAGGCTCGATGCCACCAGAGAGAGCATGATAGGTGCACGCAATAAGGATTGATCACGGTTGCACGCGTATACTTATTTGATACCGCAATAGTCAACATTAAGAAATAATTAGAGAGTGGTAGAAGATAAGTATGTTAGAGTATTGCGTTGGAAGGGGTAGGAGCTGAGAGGAAGATAGAAGACGCACGGATCGGTAGGACAATTGGCGTGTGAGATGAGATAAGTTCAAGATAAATCGTCTATGACGTATCGGTATATATGTGAGCAAGGTACTGTAATACCATGCAAATTAATAAAATAATTTATGCTGTGATCCTGATCGCTTGCATCAACCATTAATTGTTGATAGAAGACGATCGAGAGAAATTAAGGAAACGACTGCTGATTGATTAATTGGTTGCGATTGGACTGGCATATATGCAGGTGTTGGCGCGCGCGGTACGTGATCATGACGTGAATGCGGTGCGGGGGACGAGCATTTAACGGTACTGCTCACACACACGCAGCAGTTCTTGGCACCGAAATTAGCCTCATCGATCGGAAGCAGCTAACGGGGTGCAAGATATATAGGCTCCTCGATAGCTACAATTAACGGTACTGCTGCTGTCCATGCGTACGTACGTGTCCATTCTTTTAGACAGGGATAAGGGCGTCCAGATTGCTCAGATAAAAGTTAGTTTGATCATTTAGTGGGTATTATTCCTTATATCATTTTTTAGATCAATAGGACATCCACCATATTGGATATCCCGGTTCCATTACTAGAAACCAAAGAAACATCATTTTTAAGCACAAGACTCACAGCAACACACACCTCAAAGAACCAACACTAACAACCTTCTCAAACCTGACGAAACCTCCTGACGTGCTGATATACCATACCGAACTCAAAATGGCGTTTCTGGACTTCAGACTTCCCAGAACCGAAGCCTTCACAGCTTCCAAACATTCCTAAGTATTGAACCAACACACACAGCCAGCACAATAGACAACCATCACCAGATAAAATCTCAAGCAAAAAATTAAACAGCCCCCAACCCATTACAATTAGCCATCAATCAACCGACTAACAAAATCAGCGCGGGCTTTCAGGATATGCCCAGATCCATCATCTGGAGCGCCAATCTTCAATTGCTCAAAAGCAGCGGGGCTTGTAGATTGAGCTCTAGTGTCCTGCAGAATTGATCCATTGTATTCACCATATTCTCCTTGTACAGTGGTCTCCAATCCCTCAGAGAAATGAGCATCCTTCTCCAGACAGATTTCACACTTATCCAGCACTGAAAACGAAAAATCATATCATAAGCACCAAAGAGCAGCCGCACAAATCGAGTTCAGAGCCGCATATTTCTTATTACTAAGCCAAAAACGAGCCACAGATTCATAACTGTAACCAATATTTAACTCAAAATAATCCCCGATCAAGCACCAAATACTTTTGGCAACCACACACTCAAAGAAAACATGAACAACATTTTCAGACTCCCCACAAAAGCAACATTCAGTCCCCTTATTTATACCTCTTTTCAGTAAATTGTCTCTAGTCATTAATTTATTGTGCGAGATGAGCCAAAGGAAAAAATGAACCTTAGGAGGAACAATCAGACTCCAAACAGCCGGAATAAAAATAGGTAAAACCCCTCTAAAATTTATGATAGCATAAAGGGATTTGACAGAGTAAACCCCACTACTGTTATACTGCCAAACCAGAGCATCCTCTTCAGAAGTAAGCCTTACGGAGTGGACCACTTCCACCAACTCAAACCACCTAATCATCATATTCTCAGAGAAAGTCCGTCTAAAAGTGCATTTAACATTGGAACCATCCCAGATATCAGCAATCGTACACCCTTTTTCGTTAACTATCATATATAAATCCCAAAATTGAATAGCCAAGCAGGAATTTCCAAACCAAATGTCCTCCCAGAACCTCACCCTAGTACCATTCCCTACATACCACTTATACCCAAATTTAGTTGCTTGAATGGCCCACATAACCCCCTTCCAAAAAACAGAAGCATGCTCCTTATCCGACACAAAGATATTAGGGGTATCGGCATTGTACTTGTACTTGATCAAATTGTTCCAAATTTTATTATCAGTAGCATAGAATCTCTTAACCCAAGAGGCCAAAAGGCACAAATTTAAATCACTAATGTTAGGAACCCCCAGACCGCCAAACTTTTTTTCCATACAAACTAAATGCCAACTAGCCAAATGAAGCTTGTTGTGACCTTCATAATCATTCCAGAGACAATTGGCCATGTGAGAATTAATAAGAGATAAAGCCCACTTAGGAAACTTGAAGAAGGATAACAAATATATAGGTATACTAGACAAGCAAGACTTAATAAGAGTGAGACGGCCACTATAAGATAATAACTTCCCTCTCCACCCAGCAATTCTTTTTAAAATTTTATCTATAAGCGGCTGAAGATCATCCCTATTAATTTTATCATGATGCAGAGGAATACCAAGGTATTTAATCGGAAATTTGCCAATTTTGCAACAAAAGATATCTGCAAACTTCTTAGTTTCACCATCATCACACCCAATGGACACCAACTCGCTTTTGTGGAAATTAATTCTCATATACCAGACATTTGTTCAAAACAAATAAGCAACCATTTGAGATGTAAAGCATACTCCTCATTACTTTTCAAGAAAAGGATGGTGTCATCAGCATATTGAAGGCTCACAATGCCACCAGGACAATCGCATAAACCTTTAATCAAGTTATTGTTAGCAGCTTTTAGCAAAATTCTGGTAAAAACATCAGCTACTAAATTGAAAAGAATGGGAGACAAAGGATCGCCTTGCCTCAAACCTTTACTAGTCTGGAAAAACTCACTCTCAACATTGTTGATTTTAACTCCCACAGAGCCTTTATCTAAAATCAACCAAATCCAAGTCCTCCACTTTTCCCCAAAACCCCTTTTAGTCATAACGTCTAAAAGGAAGCTCCAATTCACCTTGTCATACGCTTTCTCAAAATCAAGTTTGAGGACAAGACCTTTCTCTCTGTCTCTATGAATTTTATGAATAACTTCATGAGCGGTGACCACGCTCTCGAGTATATATCTATTTTTGATAAATGCAGTTTGAATTTGTAAGATAATCCTATCACAAATTGCACCAATCCTATTGGTTAACACTTTAGTGATAATTTTGTAGCTACAATTCAACAGACTAATCGGTCTGAACTGTTTAATGCTCCGAGCATTATTTTCTTTAGGAATCAGCGTAATCATGGCAAAATTAAGCCTAAACACATCCATATCACAGTTCTCAAAGCTTTTAAAGAGAGCCAACAAATCCTCCTTGATAATATCCCAAAACTTTTGGTAAAAAATAAAAGGGAGGCCATCCGGACCAGGAGCTCCATCAGAGTAAGAACTAAATACAGCCTTCCTGACTTCCTCCTCAGTAAAAGGAGCCTCAAGGGCCCGATTCTCATCGACAGAAACCTTCTCGTCACTATTATAAAAACTTTCCCCAAGATTAATATTAGGTTTAGCTTCAAACCCAAACAAAGTTTTATAATAATCACACGCAATTTTTAACATCCCATTAGTATCATGAACCAGCCCCTCAGGCCCTTCTAGAACATTGATAAGGTTTTTCCTACGCCTCTGATTAGCGACAGTATGAAAGTATTTAGTATTCTTATCTCCCTCTTTAATGTGTTTCTCTCTAGCCCTTTGTCTTGCTTTAGTTTCTTCCATAGCCCAAATTCTCTCAACCTCCTGCTTAGCACAAGCTAACCTATCACTCTCATCTCGAGAAAGGGTTCTAGATTCGGCAAGGACATTGATAAGGTTTTATTCCTTATGTCATAAATCATATAAAGAGCTTACCAACACTCAATTGATGAAGGATACCAAGTTGTAAAAAAAAGCGACTCATGTTGGTAAGCAACCGTGCAAGTGGATCCTAGTATACCAAGTATATATATTTTATTGGATTCTACAAAAAGGATGAGAATTAATTGATACACATCCACAAATTGAAGTAATTTTATTCTCCTTTTTATCCTATTATAATTTGCAGGTACCTATCAAGGTCTTGGCTACGTACGAAGGTTCAAAAGAGCGTGAGAATCAAAAGCAATTTCTTTAGGACATAACTCTACACTAGATAAGTCTAATTTTTTATGGATCTGTTTAATCTACCCTAAACTATAAAATCATCTAGGTAGCCTCTGAATTATATTCAAAACCATCCAAATAACCCCTTAGGAGGTTTCAACGTTGGTTTTGCCCCTATCGCGATGGTTTTGATGCCATGGCAGATGGCATAGCTAACAATCTTGTCAGCCTTGTCATCCGTCGTGGTAGGAAAAACCATTGTAGTATTACCACATTCCCAGTTATGTCATCTATCACGGTGGTGAAACCATAATCTCATTAGCAAAACCACCGGTGAAACCACTCTAGATAATTATTTAGACGGTTTTGCATAGTTTATACGACTATTTAGATGTTTTTGTTAGTTTAATCTAAGCACTAAGTCCTTAGTCTAGCCTAGATCATGATCACAAATGCGGAAATAAGTAGTGAAAACTAACCCGGTGAAGACAGATTCGCCATTAAGTCGGTTGTTGGTGAGGTAGAAGGTTGTACGCCTGTACTGCTGCGCAGACGTTGCGGGTGATGACGACGACCTTCAGGGCGCCACCTGCACTGTCCTTGAACCGCCCTTCGAAGTTCCTCCAGCGCCGGTGAGGATCGGTAGGGATTAGGGTTTTTCGGAAGAGTCAAATCATGCGTGTGTTCGTCAACCCGTGCACGAGCTCACCTCTTCCTATTAATATGGCGCTGAGGAGCTCGGGGGTAGGTTTCATTGGATGGAAAGCGCCTCCGATCATGGCGCGCAATTAAGGAAGGAACTAATCACGGGATTAGCCTTTAGGAAGGTTTTGATTAGGAAAAATTGCGTGTATGTATGGTAATGAGGGTGGCAATATCCACGCAACCTTGCCTGAGATCAACCCAACATTAAAGCACTACTGCAATTTAAAACCATAGTAGTTTTTTTGCGCGGGCGGCTTGGTGTGAAGACTGAAGAGAGGCCTGGAGAGGGAAATGAAGCTGAAGAAAAGCGTTCACTCCCTGACCGCAGTGCACGTGCGTAATCCCTCCATCCCACGCTTCCGACGTGGACGCCGCGCTTAGCCTATCTCGGAATACACTCACCCTACACTTCTTCAGCAGTGCTTCAATGTTTTCCCTTCCAATGCAAATTACACTAATCTTGAAGCAAGTGAAGGGGTAAGTAATCACCAGCTAACTTTTATTTATACTTTAATATTTGTAAAATTGTCAAAAAGAAAAGTATGGAAGTACCTTTCATCGTTCTTTGCCATAAACCATGCCAAAGTAGTATCTCTTAACTCTTGCTAACTTGATAATCCTCTAGCTATGGAAGTGTGCCTTGGTAATTTCGGCAGAACATAATCTATATGCTAAATATCGAAGGATTCACGCCTTCCCATCACGTGGCCAGCCAGCGGGCGGGCAGCTCGGCTCATTTTTTTTCACATTTAGGTCTCTTAAAAAATACGTAATTACATATAGCTTCTTTCCATAGTTTTTTTACGAAAAGAACCTTCTGGTTCGAAAAAAAATACGAATCTTTCGTGAAAGGACCCTAAATAAATACTGAAAAATACGAAGTTATGTTTGGATCATTCCATTATTTTTTACGAAAAGGACCTTTCGATTTCGCGCAATCACAGATCTTTTGTGAGAGGACCTCAGATAAATGCAAAAAAAAAGTGATTGCGTTCGTATCCTTTCAAGTGTTTTACGCGTTTTCTCGACGATTTAAAAAAAACGCCAAAAAAATGAAATTATTTCTGCGAAAAAAGCGACGCACATGACGTGTCACACCGCGAAAACTATCCTATCCTAGTATATAACATCCATGAAGACTTTTCTAGCTAGGGGAATGAAGATAGTAGCAGGTTAAACAATAATCCAAAGTAAGAAATTTTGTTCACTACGGCTCGCAAACTCTAGGAGAAGCGTACAAGCAAAAAGTCAGCAAATGATGACTGTGGATCAAATTAATCGTTGAGCCCCTTGCCATACATCCGGTACCTAGGGCGAGCAGCACCATCGCATTGCTGCCAATTGCACTTGTCAGAAAAATGCAAATTGCATAGATGAAGATGTATATGGTCAAATTCCTACTCAGATAAATGCTGCTAGAAACCCCCCACCCCCCCAAAAAAAAGGTGCTTAAAGTTTACATGTCGAACGTTGGTTCGCTCTGAACAGCTCCTACACACTGTTGCATCTTTGGAACTTAGCCAGGTCGCAGCTCCTATCCTACACACTTTTGCACACCCTTGGGACAATCCCGAAATCAACCTTTGCGTCAAAATACTTCCTCGCGTTGCCATACCTGACGGAATCGCATCACAACCTAAGGAATTCGTACCTTGTCCATCATCCTTGCCGCCGTTGCTGGCAATACTCTTGCGCTCTGAATTTCAGATGAGAGGATGGTGAACCGCCGTATGTGTCGTCGCTGCCTTGGGGATTGACTTCTTCTCGATGGTGGTGAAGCTGCCTGGGCAGAGCAAGCTATTCATGCTGCGCTGCGAGCCCCTCACGCATCGCTGCACAAGTGATAGAGAGAAACTCCGGTAGGTTCCGACGCTGAGGGGAGAGACGGCCATGGCGGCTTGAGAGAGGAGACGCTGGTGGGGCAGATGAAGTAGACGTGTTTCATATGGGAGTGTATAGGTATCATCCGGATGTTTTTTTTGGTTGAAATCACCCAAATCTAGAATCATTGGATTTCGGATCCAAATTCACCGGGCCGTTGGATCAAATCATACGATCGGATGTAATCGATACTCCCGAACATCCAAATTCACCGGGCCGTTGGATCAAATCATAGGATCGGATCCAAATTCACCGGGCTGTTGGATCAAATCATAGGATCGGATGTAATCGATACTCCCGAATCTCAACAATGATCCAATGGTTCTAGATTTGGGTGATTTCAACCAAAAAAACATCTGGTTAATGTTTATCAAATCCCTTTCCTATTTGCTGCTGGTAATTAGGATGCCGTTGGCATATATGCCACATCAACATAGATTTCCCCTGTTGGGATGACATGCCACCCGGCCAAAACGGATGGTTTATCGTGCGAGTGGTGTTTTGCACCGGTTGTTTTGAGAGTTCAACGGTCGATGTCTATCGAATTCTTCGTACCATGTTGGGTATAAGTTGCCCATGTCTTAATCTTTGAGCTATATAGATGACAGGCCAATCCTCTTCTTAATGATGCACTCAAGAAGATAACCTCTTTGCAAGGATGAAATCCAAGGATCGAAATATCTCCACGACCGCGCTTTTCAAAACAATCTTCGATATCAAGAACATTATCATTGCCCAAGTTCCGATCGACCGAGGCGCAAGGCAGCCTATATCCGCGCCATGAAACAATCGAATATACTACTCACTCCTTTGCTGCTGAATATAGGTCATCTCGTTTTAAACTCAAACATAGGTCGTCTTACAATGTGTACAGCTAAATATCCTAGCTTTGTCCATCCAGTTCCGAGATTGGCATTGGCCAGATGGGTTTCGTGTGCAAAGACTCACCATGAAATACACTATCATAGCATATCTATTATAAAAGATTAGTGGCCAAAGTAGCATACAATATTCTATATATCTACGAACTTCCATAAGCCACAGATGCATAACAATGTGGCTCTCCAGCGGCAGCCTCCATCATACTTGGGTTTGGTTGCACTGCACCCGCTCAAGCAGAGCTTCACACCTCGAGTTGACCACCTCACCTGTGCAGGACGGAAACAGGGGAGAAGAGTCTGAAACCAAGAAAACAAGCAAGATTCGGAGAGATCATGGAAGATATATATCATTGCAGCCTTGACCATGTACAGTACAGAGCTGGGCAGTCCTTTGTCCACTTCTCTCTGGACCCTAACTCAATATCCTAACTTGTTATATCTTTAGTTTTATTTAAATAGATTGTTAGTCCAAGTTATCTACAGCTTAGACTTTTTGGCTATATAAACTACACCCGTACTTGTAATACTTGAATTATTATAATTGATTGTTTTCTGTGGTTTTTTCTCGTAAAAGTTTTTCTATGTAAAATCTTTGTTTCTATTATTTTATCGTGCTTCTAGCCCTAACTCTAACAAGTGGTATCAAAGCGCTAACCTGAGCTGATCACTCCTGTAATCGCTCGAAAGGTACGCTACACTCCGTTTCATCGGCGCACGTGGATATATATATCGATCCATTCCGCGCACAGTTTCTACACAAACCGTATAAATCATATGCGAGGCTGAATGGTAAAAACAGAACCATGGGTTCACACATGCACAGAGAAATGAGAAGAGAAGAGGACGACAGCATTTTTCGTACACGGTCATGGCGCTGCTGTCAACTGTTGAAGACAGCCGCGAGAGGCCAAAAACACAGCACTGCCCATGATTCTAGCATCCCGAAACCCAAACAGTTTGTAGTTTTCTCCCCGGGGAGGCAGATACCAGGACATGATCTAGGCCTAGCGAGAGGAGGGGCAGCCCAAGGACAAATTCGGCTAGTACAAGCGCCTCTCTCAAGTTCCTGTCCTTGCCTCCTTCCTGATCCACATGGCCACCGCTGCCAACTTGGGATATGGCAGCACGGTTACTTTACCCATCAAGATATGGTATAAACCTACCTTTAGCTAGGCAGATGCATGCAACCGCCCTTGGTCAGAACGATCAAAAACTTTTCTGCTCCTACCCTTCCAAATTCCAAGTGAATTCAAGTTGTAATCTTTTTTCCTTTAACGAACAGGCTTCAGGATGTAATAATCTTGGCGCGTAGATGCAGAAGCAAGCAACTGAGATGTTGCTCAAGGGAATTGGCTCGATCCACTGATCAAGAGAGGCCTGGAAGGCCAAATCACCTTTAAAGCACTAGACTAGATGGTTACAGCCTTACAGGACTTTGGATTTTTCTACTTCCTGGCTCAGACTTATAACTCTACTGCTACTTCCTAGTTAACACTGGGGGCCTAGAAAAAGGTAGCAAGGTAAATCTTAAGCTGGGTAACACTGAGGCGGTGTTCACTCCCAGCAGCTAGACTGAATGCTAATACCTCTTAGCCTACCTGAGCTACATTGCGCGTTACAAAGCTGAAAGTTCCGGTCATGTCTAAGCAAGGTGAGTAGGCTACAACCCTGTCTCCTTGAAGCTCTTGGTGAGCCAGATGGCTGTCTCCCTGGGGGACACTTTCTCAGGGCCAAACGGCTTCAGCAAGACCCCCAGCTCCTCGTACCTCTCCTGCTGCAGCAGCTGCGCGCTGAACTCGAGCAGGCCTTCCAGCGCCTCCGCACGCTGCTGGTACGACGACGTGTCGAACCGTCGCTGCCTGGAGTCCGAGGATCCGCGACTGGAGGCAGCGGTGCCGTTGCGGCCTGAAGAGTTGCTCCCGTTGTCCCTGTCGGTGCGGAATATCTGGACCGTGCACTTGTCCTTGGTAATTGACCGGTCGACGAACTGCTGCGGGGTGGCGGGGTACGAGCCATGAGCGGAAGAGATCTTGCGGATTGAGAACAATGGCTCCTCAGACGAAGCTAGTGGGAATTCCGCGATTCTGTCAATTCGAGGTGAGTTCACAGACACATCAGGGGATTCCAGCCGGTCCAGGATGCTGATGCTGCGCTTGGGTGTCTCAAAGGTTGGCAATGGGAGGGATACTCTGCGGGCTGGTCGAGCACTTCTGTTGACTGGTGTTCTTGAAAGCACCTGAAAGACAGCCAAACTAGAAATTTCATAATAAAATTTAGATAATGTCACATTTATGAAATGCTAAAACAGCACATATCCAACAGGATGAAACATTAAATATAGCAGTTTATTGAAACAATACTTCAATGGAACCTATTATAACCATCCACTTGCGAAAAAATTACTAGACCAAGGTTCAATTGAAAGATGATCAACGTGGACTCTTTATTTTGATGTTCGTATGGAAATCAAATTTCTATTTTTTTATTTTTCATTCTGAATATCAATTTTTGTATTGGAATTAGTATACAAATCCAACTACTAATTTTTATTCTAAATTTAAGTTTTATTTTGATGTTGGTATGGAAATCAGATTAGTAATTATATTTTGTTTTTATTCTATTTTTAAAAAATTATTCTGATTTTTAATTTTATTTTGATGTTCGTATAGAAATTAGATTATTAATTATCTTTTATTTTTTGTTTCAAATTTTTATTGTATTTGGACTCTTTCTTTTAGTTGTATGGAAATCAAATTTTTTATTTTATTTTATTTTTATTTCGAATTTCAGTTATTTTTGTATTATATATAATAAAAACTCTTGTATTGTACACGACACAGACTCTTTTATTAATTGCATATGACACAAACTCTTTCTTTTAATCTAGACCGTTATATTCTGGACCCACCATGATCAATGATGTAGATCTTTTTTTTTTCCTTCGATTAATGTGAAAATTTCTAGCCTTGAGAGCAGACGTAGTGACTTCTTTTGCATCTACTTTAATATTATAATAGATAGATAGATGCGCCATACCTCACTCCGATTTGTTCTGTTGTAAGATGCTTTTGGAGGTTCTAGATGAGGAGTTGTTATTGTCTTGACCGGGGTACTCTTGGGAGTCTTCATGATACTTGAGGTCCTTGTGGTGAAAATTTTACTACTAACCTCCTCAGCCTGATTGTCATCAATAGACAACTCTTTGACACTCTGCGTAGTCGTGTAATCCTTGATACTGCGAACAGAGCTGATAGAATGCCTTTCAGGAGAAGGTTTGCTGAAGGTCACGATCCTCTCATTACCCAAAGAGTTTCTCCTGCCCTTGCTTCTGGACATGGACTCAGTGGGAAACGTCATTTTCTTAACCTTGTCACTCGGAGACTGATGGGCAGGAAGTATACTGCGAGCAGGAGAAGATTTCAAATGGACTTGCAGCACATAAGGTTGGAGATGTGGATGCTTGAGTAGTTCAGCTGCCTGCACAAAACAACGATGCAAAGATTCTTATTGGAGGAAAAACAGATTTAATTAGTAATTGATTCTACATAATGCGGTTATCAAGAAATTACACTTGGCCTGTGATCTGGACTTTTCCGTAGCATACTCTTAATAAGGCCCCTACTGCATGAGGGAATAAAGCTTTCAGAAACATGCTCCAGTCAAGTTTCAAGCGAAATTAAGTAGACAACAAAAGTGTAACTCTCAGAAACTCACAATGCACCGGAATATCTTGTTGGCAATGGTGATACGATTGACTTGGTGATCTTACTGATAAGAGCTTGCATATCCTATCAGAAAAAATGACGAAATCATAATTTGTCAAATCAATTGAAGGTGCCCTGCCATTAGGTGAGATCAGCGGTCTAAATTTATCTTCCAAATTGAGTTAAGAGTAAAATGTGCACTTTAATGGATGACTAACACAAAACATCTGTGGTAAGTAGTGACAATTGCTGGGGAAAAACTATTAAATTCAGTAAGCTAAGTTAGACCAAAAAAGAAGAAGAAGAAGACCAAGAGGAACTGAGTACAATCAGCAGAAGTAAAGCATATACAAAGTGATTTATTAGTTCAGCAATCAACTTGTGCAAATTCCTAATTGACTACATAAGAAGCAAATGAAAGTAATCTCAGAACTTACAAAAGCTTTAAATGCAGGTCTGAGGGCAGTCATTTCATATATACAACATCCTGAAACAGTGATTTAAGCATTACGATCTGAGGCATATATGTCTAAGTGAGTGTGTAAGGTTTCTTGCATTTGAATGATGCATTACCTAGTGACCAAATATCAGATTTCGTGCCATAAGGTATATCAGCAAGAAGTTCTGGGCACATATAACTCGGTGTTCCTACCACCTTCATCAGGAACATGAAAGTTGTTACTACCGATATAATGGAATGTGTACAAGAGAATGAAATATTTGAGTACTAACAGAGGATGCCAGATCATCAGGGGTCAATATTTTTGCAAGCCCAAAGTCACCTGCATGTGTTTAGAATGGAAATTACACTGCATCCAAAATTATCTAATTTGCTATGAAGCATGCACTTGTAAATGAAAAGTGACATACCAAGTCTTATACTTTGATCTCTAGTAAGAAAAATATTGGAGCACTGAAACGTTTCAGATAAAAGAGCAACTTCAGCAAACATATTTCGATGTTGTAGATGTGCTATTCAAACATAGAAACATTACTGACCTTCACATCACGGTGAAGAATGTGATTTGCATGCAAATAGTCAAGGGCCATGAGAAGCTGCACAAGCCACTTGCAAAGCTTCTGTGAAACGTGAGGAGAGTTGATGATGCATGCCTTGGTATCAAGGAACAAGCTAAAAATGTACAAATGAAAACAAAGCCATGAACTGTATACCTCCTCAGAGAAATTATTATCGTTAGCTTTTTTAATAGCTTCAGCCCTGGACAAAGAAAGGTCACGTCAGAGATTAAAAAAAATCCCACTTAGTTTAACAATGGATCAGCAAACATCATATTTCACCTAAGAGAGATACATACATGTCTCCTCCCTCACAGTACCCTATGACGATGCAAACATAGCAACCCTGAAATTGAAATATAAAATGAAGTGAACTCGTTTTTTTATACTATCAGTTTGGGCCATAATTTAAGCTAATAGGTTTACGGAATCATCATGCAAGTTTTTATTTCAAGACAGGTTGTTAAAATTTTCAAGATTCTCAGATCATTCAGCATGATGCCGTATATAAAAGGTGATGATCCCAAAAAGTGCGGTACTATCTACTTGTTACATTAGATCTTTTTCCTATTTACTCCAACTAACCTTCTCCACCCATGAATCCTTGTATTCCACAATGAAAGGATTCCTCACTGTTGCGATGAGCTGCATCTGCATTGAGATTTCAGCTTACATAAAGTGTACAAACATCATCGTAATCATCGAACATAAGATGTCTTAGATCAGATCAGTTCACATCTCTAGGGGAAAAAACCAACATCGTCATCATCATCAACAACAACACACCAGTTATTCGGGAAACAAAAACCTGGCAAAACTAATCATTATGTACCAAGAGTTGACCTGCACAAGCCATTCTTGGTGAACAAAAGACATTGTGTGTGAAATCATAACTAGGCACAAAAAATCTTTAAAAAGTAGCATTACAAAACAGAACTGCAGAGGTTGCTTACCTCCTGGTGGGCAGACCGGCGAGTGCGGTCTGTCTGCCTGGCAAGCCGGATCTTTTTCAACACATACCTGCACAGTTCACACGCTCCAAATGATCAAAACGGATGAAAGATACTGCTACCAAAAAGTGAATTTATTTCATTTCTTCTAAGAAATGGAAGCAATGTTGTGCTAATCTCACTTCTTCTTCTCCACCTTGTGCCTGACCAGCAGAGCAGAACCAAATGCTCCTTTGCCGATCTGCTCCAACACCTCGTATTGATCCATGGCTGTGGTGCTTGCAGTCTGCCTGAAGAGAAAAATTACAAGTTAAAAACAGAGTTAGCTCCATTGTTCTAGCTGGACTAAACAGAAGGAAGATTAACTCAAGAACGAGCAAGCCTTAGACGGCAAAGATCATACTTTTGTTCTAATGGTTGATAAAATAGGAGTTTTAAAAAGTTAATTTTAAGCATTCTACACCTTCAGTGTTACACTCGTAGATATATCCATCGACATCTACACTTGCATCAAAAAGACATACAGAGAATAAAACTTGAAACTCCCTAATGTCGACACATTTTCTGTAAAAAAATGCAGACATATTTTCACCGTAGATGGTATGGTGCCAAAATTGCCGACAGCAGCAAACGAAGAGGGTGGAAAATGTGAGCTCATAAGAAAGAAAACAGTGCCATGTGATACGGATGCAGTGGGCTTTCCGACAAAATCGCCGACAATGCTGAAACCTTTTCTCTTTTTTTTCTCCAAAGAAGAAAAATTGGAGCTCTGAACCCCAAATGCGAAACCAAAAGAACACAAGAAATGCTAGAGATTGAATCCATTGAAAAGATAAAGCTTCCTTGTGCACCAAATCCAAAGCACGCAGATCGAAGCCCGAAAAATAATTCTGTAACAAAAGGAAGAAAAAAAGAAGAAAACTCAAATGCCAACTCCGGAAAGTCATTACGACTCCCATGTTCATCTGCAAGATCAGAGTAGAACTCCAATGCGAGCCCAAAATGCCAAGAACATACCAAAATCACCCAAGGAAAATCCCCAAGAACGTCCGAGAAACTGTGTGCGCTGGATTGGACCGATCCCACACTCCGCGCATGACAAGCAAATGAGAATCCAGAAAAAGACAAGAAAAAAACACAAAAGCAAATCCAAGCTTGGAAACCGCGAATGCCAGCTCCAAGAACTCACGAAAACCACTCGAGGAGTTTCCCCGAGAGCAAAACCGCTCCCTGAACCCAAGAAATTAAATGCAACATCGGAGAAGGAGGATACCAGATTACGAAAGAGAAGAAAGGTTCGAGGGTGCTCACCTCAGGCGCACTGATCTCGCGGCATTTGATCAGATAGAGACGGAGAACGCGGAGGGGGGGGGGGGGGGTGTTGATAGCGAGTGCCAGCGGTGGGGTGGGTGGGTTGGGGGTAGGGGGATGGGAGCAGCGAGGAGCGAACTCAAACTTGTCAAATGATTTTGAACCCGCAAAATTTATATAACCAGTGAAGTGGAAAAGGAGCATGGGATTTGGGAATTTTGGAGGGGAGAGAGAGGGGTGTGGAGTCGGGGGCGGTGATGGTGAGGTCAAATCAGTGTGCGTGGATTATTGTGGGAGCAAAAGAGGGTGGTGTAGCCGTGTAGGTGGAAACTCACGTTTTTATGGTCCATGACAAACTTTTTTTATTTTTTGAAATTTTGGTAGTTTTGTTTTAGACCATAAAAGCAGCGGCAGTCAATATATATCATCTACCACACTCCTATATCGTAGCATCTCACTAAGGCAGTGGCACACAACCTATCCAGTTCTAGGAGCTCAAGCCACCATCCCTCTGTAGGCTAGGTACAGTGATTAATTAAGTAAATGATTAATTAATTAAGTTATTAATGAAGTGAGTATTAATTAAATGTGGTGATACCGAGCAACATCAGCTCGGCAAGCCATTGAATACATTGCCAAGCAAAGGAGCTCGGCGAGCTAGTGGGAGGTCATTGTCGTATTACGGTGTCTTGCGCTTATCTGAAAGCAAAATAAGTGACATGTGTCATATGTTGCTGCTTCCACGGTTATAGACAGGACTGGTTTTGCAAATTCGTTCATGTGGATACTAGATTTGCAAAAAAAAAAAAAAGAGTTGACGAGAGCCAAAAAAAAACTTTCTTAGTTTAGGTGAGAGAGAGAGTAGAGTATATTTTTCTAATTAATGTTTTTGTCAACTACCATTAGCTGGTATTATCTTCGTTTTTACAGAAGTCATGCGTTTTTTTTTTCTTTAGTTGGTTTGTAGGCTTGTTAGATTTGTGCTCCAAATCCTATAGGGTTTTTCAAACCATGGTTTTCTTCCGTTGCTGCGACCACGGTTTTTTTTCCGTCGCGGTTTTCTTTAGAGTAGTTCAGCGATACGTGGCCAAAGAAAAAAGTTAAGCTGGATAATAGTGATTGTCCAAATGATAACGATGGTGAACATTGGATTGGACGAGATGCGACAGTGGCGTTACCTTCAGCCTTAGTGGCACAACATCGATTCAACTTGAAAGTTGATGGTATTACTGTCAAGGGTAGTGATGGCGCATCAACTTATGATTAGAGAAGCTTTGAGAGTTACAAGGGATACCAGAAAGGGTAGATATGATGACTCTCGCTACGATGAAGGAAGCGGGAATACATATATTTAGCATAAATCTTGGAGTAACGTAATGATATAAAAGGCTAGTTTGGATAAAAAAAATGCCACATGCTCCTAATCGACATTTAAATTTTGTACTCCATATTAGATGGTGGAATTTTTAGGATCAGGAATTTTGTTTGAAAAAAAGGCATAAGCTCTGTCTTGTATTAAAGAAATGTGGCTCGAATAGAGTAGAAGTTTACAGCCTTCCTTGATTAGCATATTGTAAATAGCAGATAGCTAACAGCCTTCCTTGATTAGCATATTGTAAGTGCGTTATCTGAGCTGTGCAGTGAGGTGACCTCGTCCTGGCTGAAGTCGAGTCGATCCTGGAAAAGCTCCCAGATTGAGCTTCTGGCTTTGTGGACACTCGTCTCCCACACGTTATGCCCCGGTTAGGAACAGCTCCCAGCAGTGGCGGATCCGAGAGGATCAAGGAGGCTAGGGCACACCCTACCCTCCGACGTACAGATGGACGGCTAGCTGAGGATAAAGCAGAAAAGGACGACGGCGTGGCGAGCTGCAAACCAATAAATATCTCCTAAAAGTTTGGTTCTAGGTCCGTCACTGGCTCCTAGCCTCCTAGGCTAAGCTTCCGAACCAACTAATTTGTTTGAAGAAGCTTGAAACCTGCAGGACGACGGAAAAAAGCTTTGCCTTGGGTAATCCTGCGGAAAGTCTCCCTAAATTTGCGTTGCGAGGTGCACCATTGTGTCTTCCTCTTAGTTCATATCATTCAGAAAAGTTATGAACTTCATGAGCATCAGGTTTTGAAGGGACTTGGTTGGCTGGTTGCACGGCCGTGAGTAGGTCGGCCTGAGGCAGCTCAATGAGGTGAGGGACATAATGTAGATGCCTATTAGGAGATTTTGTTAATTACCCTAACAAACGTGATTACATGTATTATATTTAACATATTGATTAAATGGATCGGTAATTTGATATTTCATATTTGGTTTATGAATTTGCAATAGGCCACTTGTAATCGTTTGATTAGGCCGTGTTGATGCATATATGATATTGGGATTTGAGAGTTCTACATAATCGGTAATAATTTTTTTGAGTTGATCTAGTACCTTTGTAGCTTTGCGATAGCTTTCAAATAATAATTGTTTATGCATTGAGAAGATATTATTGGATGAGATTGATATTGACACCATCATCAATGACTTCGCATCTAGACATGTTAGAAGAAACTTTTAAGGTAATACTGTAATATGTACTTTTTACTTTACTTGTTGCTTGATATAAATAATTTTTTTTAGATGCATCTTGAGTGTTTATTAGTAACACTTTTATATATATATATATATATATATATATATTAGAAGGGCCCCTATTTTAAATCTCATCCCGGGCCCCTGAAATCTCAGGACCGCCACTTTGGATATAACTATCCCAATGCATGGTATCATGGATTATTTCTTAGTACCCACAAGATAATTAAATGCTAGATGTGTATGAGAGTATGAATTGTGGGCCACTTAGATGATTCAAGTTTCAATGTCTATGATTTCGTGCCCAAGTGGTATCTTCCTCAAGATACGCTTTTCTTCTCTCCCTCTTAACTCTCTTGCCACATCATCAAAAATGATGAACTGTATACCTCCTCAGAGAAATTATTATCGTTAGCTTTTTAATAGCTTCAGCCCTGGACAAAGAAAGGTCACGTCAGAGATTAAAAAATCCCACTTAGTTTAACAATGGATCAGCAAACATCATATTTCACCTAAGAGAGATACATACATGTCTCCTCCCTCACAGTACCCTATGACGATGCAAACATAGCAACCCTGAAATTGAAATATAAAATGAAGTGAACTCGTTTTTTATACTATCAGTTTGGGCCATAATTTAAGCTAATAGGTTTACGGAATCATCATGCAAGTTTTATTTCAAGACAGGTTGTTAAAATTTTCAAGATTCTCAGATCATTCAGCATGATGCCGTATATAAAAGGTGATGATCCCAAAAAGTGCGGTACTATCTACTTGTTACATTAGATCTTTTTCCTATTTACTCCAACTAACCTTCTCCACCCATGAATCCTTGTATTCCACAATGAAAGGATTCCTCACTGTTGCGATGAGCTGCATCTGCATTGAGATTTCAGCTTACATAAAGTGTACAAACATCATCGTAATCATCGAACATAAGATGTCTTAGATCAGATCAGTTCACATCTCTAGGGGAAAAAACCAACATCGTCATCATCATCAACAACAACACACCAGTTATTCGGGAAACAAAAACCTGGCAAAACTAATCATTATGTACCAAGAGTTGACCTGCACAAGCCATTCTTGGTGAACAAAAGACATTGTGTGTGAAATCATAACTAGGCACAAAAAATCTTTAAAAAGTAGCATTACAAAACAGAACTGCAGAGGTTGCTTACCTCCTGGTGGGCAGACCGGCGAGTGCGGTCTGTCTGCCTGGCAAGCCGGATCTTTTTCAACACATACCTGCACAGTTCACACGCTCCAAATGATCAAAACGGATGAAAGATACTGCTACCAAAAAGTGAATTTATTTCATTTCTTCTAAGAAATGGAAGCAATGTTGTGCTAATCTCACTTCTTCTTCTCCACCTTGTGCCTGACCAGCAGAGCAGAACCAAATGCTCCTTTGCCGATCTGCTCCAACACCTCGTATTGATCCATGGCTGTGGTGCTTGCAGTCTGCCTGAAGAGAAAAATTACAAGTTAAAAACAGAGTTAGCTCCATTGTTCTAGCTGGACTAAACAGAAGGAAGATTAACTCAAGAACGAGCAAGCCTTAGACGGCAAAGATCATACTTTTGTTCTAATGGTTGATAAAATAGGAGTTTCAAAAAGTTAATTTTAAGCATTCTACACCTTCAGTGTTACACTCGTAGATATATCCATCGACATCTACACTTGCATCAAAAAGACATACAGAGAATAAAACTTGAAACTCCCTAATGTCGACACATTTTCTGTAAAAAAAATGCAGACACATTTTCACTGTAGATGGTATGGTGCCAAAATTGCCGACCGCAGCAAACGAAGAGGGTGGAAAATGTGAGCTCACAAGAAAGAAAACAGTGCCATGTGATACGGATGCAGTGGGCTTTCCGGCATAATAGCCGACAATGCTGAGGCCTTCTCTTTTTTTCTCCAAAGAAGAAAAATTGGAGCTCTGAACATGCGAAACCAAAAGAACACAAGAAATGCTAGAGATCGAATCCATTGAAAAGATAAAGCTTCCTTGTGCTCCAAATCCAAAGCACGCAGATCGAAGCCCGAAAAATAATTCTGTAACAAAAAGAAGAAAACTCAAATGCCAACTCCGGAAAGTCATTAGGACTCCCATGTTCATCTGCAAGATCAGAGTAGAACTTCAGTGCGAGCCCAAAATGCCAAGAGCATACCAAAATCACCCAAGGAAAATCCCCAAGAACGTCCGAGAAACTGTGTGCGCTGGATTGGACCGATCCCACACTCCGCGCATGACAAGCAAATGAGAATCCAGAAAAAGACAAGAAAAAAACACAAAAGCAAATCCAAGCTTGGAAACCGCGAATGCCAGCTCCAAGAACTCACGAAAACCACTCGAGGAGTTTCCCCCGAGAGCAAAACCGCTCCCTGAACCCAAGAAATTAAATGCAACATCGGAGAAGGGAGGATACCAGATTACGAAAGAGAAGAAAGGTTCGAGGGTGCTCACCTCAGGCGCACTGATCTCGCGGCATTTGATCAGATAGAGACGGAGAAAGGGGGGAGTTGATAGCGAGTGCCAGCGGTGGGGTGGGTGGGTTGGGGGTAGGGGGATGGGAGCAGCGAGGAGCGAACTCAAACTTGTCAAATGATTTTGAACCCGCAAAATTTATATAACCAGTGAAGTGGAAAAGGAGCATGGGATTTGGGAATTTTGGAGGGAGAGAGGGTGTGGAGTCGGGGCGGTGATGGTGAGGTCAAATCAGTGTGCGTGGATTATTGTGGGAGCAAAAGAGGGTGGTGTAGCCGTGTAGGTGGAAACTCACGTTTTTATGGTCCATGACAAACTTTTTTTATTTTTTGAAATTTTGGTAGTTTTGTTTTAGACCATAAAAGCAGCGGCAGTCAATATATATCATCTACCACACTCCTATATCGTAGCATCTCACTAAGGCAGTGGCACACAACCTATCCAGTTCTAGGAGCTCAAGCCACCATCCCTATGTAGGCTAGCTACAGTGATTAATTAAGTAAATGATTAATCAATTACGTAGTTAATGAAGTGAGTATTAATTAAATGTGGTGATACCGAGCAACATCAACTCGACAAGCCATTGAATACACTGCCAAGCAAAGGGAGCTCGGCAGGCTAGTGGGAGGTCATTGTCGTATTACCAGTGTCTTGCAGTTATACGAAAGCAAAATAAGTGACACGTGTTATATGTTGCTGTTCCCGTGGTTATAGAGAGAACTAGTTTTGCAAATTCATTCGCGTGGATGCCATATTTGCAAAAAAAAAAAACCCCAAAAAAGCTGATGAGAGGAAAAAAACTTTCTTAGTTTAGGTTAGAGAGAGATAGTAGAGTATATTTTATTAATGTTTTTTGTCAACTACCATTAGCTGGTATTATCTTCGTTTTTACAGAAGTCATGCGTTTTTTTTCTTTAGTTGGTTTGTAGGCTTGTTAGATTTGTGCTCCAAATCCTATAGGGTTTTTCAAACCATGGTTTTCTTCCGTTGCTGCGACCACGGTTTTTTTTCCGTCGCGGTTTTCTTTAGAGTAGTTCAACGATACGTGGGCAAAGAAAAAAGTTAAGCTGGATAATAGTGACTGTCCAAATGATAATGACGGTGAACAGTGGATTGGACGAGATGCGACAGTGGCGTTACCTTCAGCCTTAGTGGCACAACATCGATTCAACTTGAAAGTTGATGGTATTACTGTCAAGGTTAGTGATGGCGCATCAACTTATGATTAGAGAAGCTTTGAGAGTTACAAGGGATACCAGAAAGGGTAGATATGATGACTCTCGCTACGATGAAGGAAGCGGGAATACATATATTTAGCATAAATCTTGGAGTAACGTAATGATATAAAAGGCTAGTTTGGATAAAAAAAAAATGCCACATGCTCCTAATCGACATTTAAATTTTGTACTCCATATTAGATGGTGGAATTTTTAGGATCAGGAATTTTGTTTGAAAAAAGGCATAAGCTGTCTTGTATTAAAGAAATGTGGCTCGAATAGAGTAGAAGTTTACAGCCTTCCTTGATTAGCATATTGTAAATAGCAGATAGCTAACAGCCTTCCTTGATTAGCATATTGTAAGTGCGTTATCTGAGCTGTGCAGTGAGGTGACCTCGTCCTGGCTGAAGTCGAGTCGATCCTGGAAAAGCTCCCAGATTGAGCTTCTGGCTTTGTGGACACTCGTCTCCCACACGTTATGCCCCGGTTAGGAACAGCTCCCAGCAGTGGCGGATCCGAGAGGATCAAGGAGGCTAGGGCACACCCTACCCTCCGACGTACAGATGGACGGCTAGCTGAGGATAAAGCAGAAAAGGACGACGGCGTGGCGAGCTGCAAACCAATAAATATCTCCTAAAAGTTTGGTTCTAGGTCCGTCACTGGCTCCTAGCCTCCTAATGGGAAAACTTAATGAGGATTTTGTGGGAATGGATGACTTGGTGCTCTAGGTATGTAATTTGCATATCCACTAGAAGGATGAGAAAACATTCTCTAATTAAAAAACAAAAGATTTTTATTCCATCATGTAATCGTATGTAATTTCACCAACTAGCGTAAATTTTTGTATGCTCAAGATCGATCACCATTATAAAAACTTATACTTACCGACAATTATTACAATTAAAAGGCATACTAGTCAATTATACTATTATATACTCGCTTTTATATGCTCAAGAGTTCCTCAAGACTTATCACTTTGAATACTTCATGAAAACCTATCAATTTAGATACTACCATGATACATCCTGCAAACTCAGTAGTCTGGATTCAAGTATCTCTAAAGATGTTAGGAAATGGGTGGAACCAAGCCTTTAGGTTAGATTTAATTGACTACTGACATAATATATCGTATGATCCAATGTATTAAATTGGTTGATGCAAATTACTAGTCCATACAAGAAAGCTTCAAACACACACCGAGCATTGAAGCGGACACAAAGTAAATATGTGAAAATTGATAGCAGATACACAAGCCTACCATTGCTGTGGATACAGGTTGTACCGAGATGAATCTGACGCAATAGAGCCTCCCATGTATTTGTCTTTGCCCCATCATCATGGAATTGGACTCACTTGAGGTATCGATCGCAGCAAGGGCAGCGGAGAAATTGGTCCATCCTCTCGATCCCTTCTCCCTTGTCGCTGTCACCATCGCTTCCTCCCTCGTCGTTCTGGTATTGACCAGTACGGGGAGTAATGATTGTTGTTTTCTGTTTGGCTACCTGGTAGTGTTTCTAAAAGATGTTCTGCAGTGACACAAGATTAGAGGCAATCAGGCTACTGGCTATGCAGAATGTGTAGGATGGTACTCGCTCCGTAAACGTTTGATTGTCGATTTTGATTTCGACTCATCAAACTTTGGCAAGCGATAGTCTCTAAAAGATCTAATCATGCTACATAAAAGTGATATTTTTATATTTGTAATAAAAAGTACTTTACTAATATGCTACATTTAGAGGTATTTGCTTTTGTATTTCTTAAAAAATTACGGTCAAAGTTCAATCACCTAAAGTCAAAACTGCAAAGTAAATACGAGCAGAGCGAGTATTGCTGTCCATCGAGGTATCGGGAGTGATACTTTATTGTTGTTTGCATTTGGCTTTCTAGCATGTTGGGAAGAACTGATATATCGAAGCTGCCGATCATTTACACTTGCAGTTCCGTGTGCATAGCATCATTGGGTCCCTCGCTACCTGTTGAAGCCCGAGGTAGTTAGATCTGGTTTGGAGCATACAAGTTTCGTAAGAATTTACATAAATTTCATAGGAAACAGTTTACTTTAAATGGTATTAAACATTATAACGTTCCAAATAAGGGCCTTAAACTTCATTCCCTCTATCTTAAAACGAGAACCTTCCCTGGGTCAAGCCAAGGTGGTGGTGCCGCACATGTCAAATAGTTATCAAATTCGACATCGATTTTGGATAGTTGGTTTTGGACTCGGCATCAGATTCGGGAGATCATTGGCTGTTTGATTGGGATATTCCGATTATATTCTCACATGATTTGAAAAACAAACTCTATTTGAAAATCAAAAAATTCACAGTACATATTATAGTAGCTTCAATTTGGCACAACCCAATAGCCCAAGTCTGTACCGACTGACATATATATGGCCATATGGCTACTTTTCCAAATTGTAGTTGGGAGAGAATACCACATCAAAAGGGTACTTTTGCAATTTTGTTGGACTACCTGATAAAATAACTTTTGAATTGTAATAATCTTGTTGCCTGTTGAACTCATAAGGTTAATTAATCATTGCTATATTTGTGAGATATGTATGGTACCTATTTTTGCACGATATCGACAAAAATATTCGGTACAGTATCAATTCCGCTCTGTATTTGCATCGAATTCGTGATTGATATTATCTGTGTTTAGAGGTGGAAAACGAGCCAGTTGAGCTTTTTTCGACACTAATTTATTCTTATTTATTATAGTCTCCTGTATTGTTTGAGACTCAACTTCGAACCGAGCCTAACAAGTCGAGCCGAAGTTGACCCTTGTTCCAAATCAACTAATTTTTATTTTAGAAGAAAAATGAATGTAATCGGAGCAATTTTGAAACGAGCCACCGAACCAGCTCAACGAGCTTTTTTTCCAACCCTATCTGTGTTGTATTCACATTCGGTACTATCCATATCCAACTCCGAACTCAAGAAAAATATGATTCAGGATACAAAAGAACGATGTCCAACAAAACCCAAACCAATTGCACCCCTGTCGGAGAACCTTGAGCTGAGCCTTTATACTCTCATTTTTTGGCACTTTAGTGTTTTCCTAGTGAAAGAATACTCAAGTTTTCAGCCATACGTCATTCACCTAGTGGATTTCGTCACTCTACTTCCTCCATGCATAGCTGGCCATATACAGTCCCCTCTCCTCTAAGAGAGAAAAGCTGGCCATATACAGTCCCCTCTCCTCTCAGAGAGAAAAACATCGGAGTGCTAAAAAATTTCCTAGAAACAGGATGCAATTTTTTACGTGCAATAATAGATCGGGCGCTTATTGCAACAATTCATATAGGATGTTGCAGTATAATTTTGTGTTGCAGCTTTTCTGTCATGCGAAAATTTCCAATCAATATGGCAATTACTACAAGTTCTAGAACATTTTAAACTGTTGGCTTCCAAAACGAAATGTTCCGGTGAAACAGTACCATTTGTTGCTTTTGCAGAATCTCTTATATATTTCGGAGAGATGCTTTCAAAGCGTGTGTCTCGAAATACACGTAGCGCTACTCTCGCACAAAAGGCAGGCAGGAAGCGATGACATTTTCTCCTACAATGCATAGTAGTAGTACATCTTTCCGTATACGCACACATGTGACTATGTGAGCTCCTCGAGGCTGAGGCGCATATGGCGGTAAAGAAAGAATCTGAACAAAATACAACTACATGAGTACATGTACAGAAAGGCTATCGGATGTAGCCATTCGCTTGTCATCTTGTGAAGAGGAAGATAATGCGTATGCGCGAGACTGCGAGAGAATCAGGGGCTAGCTGCCTAGCGGTCTTCTTCCTCCTCTGTGCTGTTGCTGCGTCTCTTCTGCTCATCTCAGTCTCCTCTGCTTTTGGTTCCACCGATGCATGATGCCGTGGCTGCTTCCTTTCTCTGACCCGGAATAATTTTTCCATCCCTTCTTTCCACACACCATCTGATGCTGTTTCCAAAAGCTGCACCCTGTCATGTTTGTCTCTCTCTCTCTCTCCCTCCCCGCTAAAAACAACAGTTTATCGTTACTTCACCTGGTTCATTTGTTGTCAAGGCATTAATTACTAAGTAGAAGCAGTGTATAACTTGTTAAAACCCGTACTGCCACTGGTGACTCTCAATTTTAACGGAAGGACTCCAACTCAAACTTTTGATATTTTCGGACGCATTGTAATATTTTTTTATATATGTAATATTTTTTTCAACGCGTGAAACATTTTCCTTCGATAACAGTAGAAATACGACACAGTAAACGAATATTGCACATGTTGAAAAAAATGTTACACACGTTGGAAAAAAATATTACAAGCGTTGAAAAAATGTTGCAAGAGGCGTCCGATGGAGTGAACAGTAATCAGACGTCCGATTGCTAGTAATCGCCCAATTTTAATGGAGAGAATTTTTTTTGAAAAATAAATAAAATAGAGAAAATGTTGTAGCTTAATTTGAACAGAGAGCGGAAAAATTTTCCAAAAAAAATACTATTGTGTGTCTGTTCGGTAAATAATTTGTTTTTTTAAGTAGAAACTGTGTAGAAACTGAAACGAAGGAGGCCTGTGTCTCATCTGGCCAATCTGATTAATAGGTTGCACTTTGCACGGACAAACTTTGCTTCCACATTTCCACTCGGGTTTTGCTTGTGCAGAACAACCAAAGAGGTGTGCACAGCAGAGAGACAAGCTGAGACTATCGCCCGTCGGTCGAACGGGCCGTGCAATATGATTGTGATGAGCAGGTCATATCAGGCACTCAGGCCTACCACTATGAAAAATTGCCAGCCAAGATGTTGAAAAACCTGAGGTTGGTGTGGGTTCAATACTTCTTCATGGCAGCTGGCCATACAGGATGCACGCCTGGATCGCTGTACGTCTGCTTAAACCAAAAAAAAAAAACATAGGATGTTCCGACCAGAGTTAACAAAATCACGGTAAATCACTTAGCTTTCACGATTTTCAACCGTATTGTTCAGGTTCGAAAACAAAAAAAACAAGCGGTTTACCCGTGAAATTCAAATTAAAATTCAAAAAAAAATAAAAAAATTTGAAAAAATTTATCCAAAAATTTCCTAACATTATTATTAATTGTTTTATGGCATCTGGTGTGAATATTTTCTTAAAAACGAAGTTTAGAGATGTTTTCGAGTAATTCAAAATGTAGAAATTAGAAAATCCGAAAAAAAAAGAAATTTGAAGTATTTTTAGTAGTAATATTTGTTCAAGTGTGTTAAGTAGCAATATTTACTTCAACATATTTTAGTAACAATATTTTTTCAATTATATCTAGTAGCAATATTTGTTCAAGTATGTCAAGTAGCAGTTAATATTCAAGTATGTCAAGTAGCAATATGTACTTACACACTTTTTTAGTAACAATATTTGTTCAATTATATTTAGTACCAATATTTGTCCAAGTATACCAAGTAGCAATATTTGTTCAAGTATGTCAGATAACAATATTTGTTGAAGTATATTTAGTAGCAATATTTGTTGAAGTATATTTAGTAGCAATGGACGACACCAAAAAATGGTACTATTTGTTCAAGTAATGATATTTGTATGCACAGAAATTATCTTGCTATGGTATATTTTAATATGTTAATATTATTCAATATTGAAAAGCTTACTTCTCGTTGTAGCAATATTTTGTTGTACAACGTGCAATTTGACATAAGCAATTTCTTGTAAATTATTTACATAAGAAATTTTTGCAAGGTATTGAAATGTAAATGGTGTTGATATGTGAATGGTATTGATATGTGGTTATGTAAATACTTATTTTTGTACTTGTGTGCAAGGTTTCAAATTTCAATATCGGATTGACGAATACTCATACCAGGGGTACCCCACAGCAAAGTATACATCTATTTCAAGATCGTATTTCTCTCAGTCATCTATACCCGAGGACCAAACTGCTGGCATCATTGCGGAGTGCGGGAGGGGATATTACCAAAATCTCTGTCCCTCACAGATAGGGTTATCCCTAAATATTGGCTAGACTCCCAGATGAACCATCTTGGGCTCGGCTCTAGGCCCAAGGGGACACGAAGGATCTTCCGCCTCGATCAGACCCACCAGGGGCGCTCCGACTAGGCTACCAGTCGGGCGTCCCCACAGGTTCCGACCAGTAACCGGCCGTCGGGCGTCCATAGGCTCACCAGTCCCCATCGAGCCTGGCGAACTCCGCTTCAACGACCCCTGCCACGACACCAGTCGGCTCCGATCTGGTCACTCACCCCAGGGACATGACGGCCATGCCGGAGCAGTTGGCTCCTTCCCAAGGTGGCGCGGGGGCCGCTAAGTCAAGCGCCCGTCCTTTCGCCCCGACAGGCACAGTGGAAGGACGCGCTCCGTCCCAAGGCAACACTAGAATACGACGCAGTAACGCCAAGATCGACAAGCGAGCGAGAGGGCAAAGTCGTACCTTCCCCATGGACACCATCAGTGTATCTACTAACCCAGCATGGGATGAACAGGGGTCTGTCAGTCACCAGGACCGAAGATCGAGACTCCCGAGCATAGCATATCCCTACATCTTTCCACCGAATTCCCGTGTAACCTGCCCCCTCCATCTATATAAAGGAAGGCAGGACCCTCAGGGAAACGGGGACTCACTCATTTTTCGCATTCTACCTCGCTTACTCATCCGATCCAATTCGGGCCTTCCGACCCGAGCGAGCGTTCTTAGCTCCTGGGTTCCCGCACTCGGACGAGCGCTAAGGGCCTGTCCTTAGCCCTCGCTTGTAATCCACCACACTCTGAGTAATGAGATCCACCACTACGAACTGGACGCAGGGACATTCGGCCCGAACCAGTATACATCCAGGACTCCCCTAGTTTAACCATTCAAAGAGAGGGGACACGCGACCCCCATACTTACAAATCTACTTGCCGGTTATACGAAACACCGACATGGATCATATCTCGGAGGTGGTTGAAATCCGAAATCTCGGCGAGATCTTAGAATTTCGGACGAAATCCAAAAGGCAAATTTCAAATCCGACTTTCAAATCCTAATTTCAACTTTCAATTGTCTAAAATATAGCAAAGGTCATGTCAAAAAAATTTCATATTTAGGAGAGATGATACTAGATTGTTTTTAGATTTTCACATACCTTCTTTATATATTTATTACATTTTTTACTCAATTTTAGCCTTCCTTGTATTTTTACAAATTTTACAATATTTCTTTTTGCATTTTCCCCATTTTTGATTTTCTCCCACATTTTTCCAACCCAGCTCGGTTTTCTCCAAAAGCCGCTCGGTTTTTGCAAAAACCCCAGTTTTCATGCATAGATTTGACCAGAATTTAAACTTTTTTGAATTTACAAACCATTCAACTTTTCGCGGTTTTTGACTTTGAAACGAAACCGTGAACCCTGGTTCGAACCAAATTCTCAAACTTCGAGTCCTGCCATGTACTGGACTGTCCAACAACTTTGAGGGCAACATGCTACTGAGGGAAAATATTAACCTTACAAGCGGTACGCTGTTATAAGTCGGACTCTTAATCTGCTTCACAAATTGGCTTCTTTTCTGAACCTCTTAGGATATTAATTTGAGAAAGTTGTAGCAGTTACCTCGAGGAAAACATCCTGAGTAGAAAAGGGTGAGTGCAAGCAGTCGGACGTCCGATCCTATCGTTTTTCTTTAGACGTATCGGTGCAACATTTTTTTCTACGTATGTAATATTTTTTTCACGTCCGGAATAATTTTTTTTCGCACGCACATTTCTAATGTTATGGAAGGAAAATGTTGCACGTATATAAAGAAAATGTTGCAGCGATCTGAATCGACATTTTTACCGATGAAAATGTTACAAGCGTAAAAAAAAAAAATTTGGAAGTAGAAACAATATCGAAGTTATCTTTAGGTCTGTTCCACCGTCAGTAGAATCGCGTATTGCAGTGGCAAAGTCATTCTAGATTTTCGAGTTACCATCCTATTGATCCCCGATCGTATGAACATGAAAGCACCCCATTCCAACCTTGGATCCTAGTCCGGACAACCTTTGCGTCATTGGGGGGCAACCGCATCGCTTCGAAATAGAAAAAATGCATCGGGTTATTTTTTACAATAAATCGCTAAATATTTGCCACTATCGTCGTATCATCAAGGACGGTGCCTGCCTTCTTCTCCTACGATGGAGAGGTGTCCCAAGGTAATCAGATCGACCTTTCCGTTTCCTACTTCTAATTAATCATCGCTGCACCATAGCTCGAAGAACAATGACAGTGACAGGCATGTTGGCACTCCTGGCCGAAAAGACGGCTTGAACCAGGAATTGGCAATTCGGCACAGCTATGGAGCGTAAGCGTAATGACGAACGTGAAAAGACATATGCATTCTAGCTGTCGCAACCTTTGTGTGGCGGACCGATAATGACCTCTGCTTATGATGGTGAACCGTCACGCATTTGATGATCATTACAAAAGGCACTCAGGATTCTTATGGGTATATATATTTGGTTTTTATGGCAGACAGGAGAGGATACAAATCGAAGGCTCTGAAAAAGTATGTCCATCTCAGACAGGGACATATATTTATTTGAGCAGATCACACATGGAGCGGACGGTTGGATGGAATCCAAGTACGAGCATTTGGGCATGTACTAGTACCAACTAAAATGATTAACAGCCTGATGATCAGGTAGGACTAGCAGAAGTGTATGTTGTGTTCTGCTGTGGATAAAGCTGCATGCCCTGGTTAAGAACTCTTCAGATTTGATACTTTGCTGGGTAATATTATCTTGGAACTACGATAGCAAATTATACTAGTTGATATAGTAATTGTACTGGGTAATATTTCCGACTATGTCAGCATTTTATACACCTTTTGATATGATGCTTAAATTTGAAGCTATCTTCTGGCTCAAATGTCGGAAATGTGTCCTCTTGTAGCTCTCGTAGGTCGGTTTCGTCCGAGAAGTATGGAGAACTCGAATTCCAGTACAAACCGAACCATTCCATATGGAACTAATGGCCGCATTCCAGGAAGGCCCGGACTGTATACAAAGCTTATAAGAGCACTTTGGTCTCGTAGCATCAGCCGTGTCTTTTCGTGTATTGCGCGTACCATGTCGTACCGAGCACGAGCACGCATGGGGGTAGGTCGTGCATACTGATGAGTGACGACTAACAAGGAGTCGGTGGTGCTGTGTGACCGCGTCCATGCAGCATGCTTGGCAGAACCGCAGAACGGAACATCCATAGTACGTTACTTGCCCAATGGCACGTGGGCCCCACTAGTGCTCTGGCTTTTTTTTTTTAGCAAGTCTAGTATTTATCTAAACAAAATTGTAAATTTAACCTTTTCTCAGCCATAGTAGGTAAGTACTATCTATATCTACTGTACTCTCCTACCATCACAGTTGAACCTACAGTGCCCCATACCATGCCATGTGGACATACTGCATCCCATACCAAACTTGGTCTGCCTTTACTCCATCGGCGATCAATATGCATGTGTGTGTCCTGAACTAGGCTAGGTTATTTCTAGCTAGGAGTGAATAGGTTTCACTGATCACAACTTGGACCAAGTAGCCTCAAGTCGTCAACACGTGAAGCTTCCTGCTTTAACTGTTCGTCCTTGCTGAAGTGCCATGGGCTTGGATCTTTGACCGAATTTGCCGAACAGATTTTCTGCAATTACTCGAGCATAAATTACAGCTGATGAACGGACCACCATAAATAGAAAATCTCACACGCCGCTTCTCACTCAACCGCCACAGTAAACCCGCTTGTCCGTCATGCTGGTAACTTACAAGCAATCAGTAGTAATCATGTTGCATGCCCTCAACAAACAGAAGAAATCGTCGCCGTCGTGAGCGACAAATCGAATCAGGAAACAGGATTTATCCTTCTGAATTTGCTACTTTTCATATACTCTTTTTTTTTTTTGGCTGAACTTTATCATGGTCGAATTTGCTTTAAGGTTTGCTCGCATTCGACGTCTCTGATCCCGGCTCCGACACCATATTTCTCGAATCTATATGCGTTTTTGTGAAAACTACCCGAAAACAACACAAATAATATTTGGCAACCGGCTGGTAGAGCCCCACATGTCAAATTACACCAATAGATGGATCTAAGCTGTCGGATTCCAACGCACTCAACGAGAATGAAACAATACTGGAATTCTGTGAAATACATTAATTTTCCGATAGCTATGTCAAAATATGCGTGGTTATACAGAATTTACTCAAATGGATAAGGATCATCGCCGCAAGACCAGTGCTGGTGCCCCCATGTGGCGTACGGATTTGGAGCCGCTTGGCTTAATTCGGCCGTACAACATATGGTACAGAGTCGAAAAATATATTGGCCCACCAAATGGAAGTTGACTTCAGATGCCAGTAAAGCCCCACCATTAATCCAAACACTAACTACTGGTGCCTTAACTTAATTAAAGCGGTGCATCTGCATGCCTAGGGCTAGGGCTGAAAAAAAAAACTGTTGGTAGGGTTCGTTGGCTCGGTTCAAAATTGCTTTAATTATATTTGTTTATAGTTAAGCATTGAAATGAGTTAATTTTGAATGAAATTAGATTTTTCTCTACCTCGTTAGCTCGATTCTAAAAATATTTTCAGACTATAAATAAAACGATATTAAATCGAACTATATTAATTTTACAAAAACTTGAAAAAAAATAAAGGCTTAGCTGGATTTCCACACCTAGGTCCTAGTCCTAGGGCAGTCCTCGCAAGTGGTTTACGAGGCACCGCTGTACACTGCACGCGTGCTAGATGTATCCTGGTCAGGGAAGCTCAGGTACGTACGTGTGCGATGCTACTGTGTATCTGTGAAGATTAATCCGATATAGAGCGCAGACGTAGATGTCTTAATCGTACGAACCAGGGGCGGACCCAACGGTGGGGCAGCTTGGGCTACTGCCCCACCTACAATTCTGGTCGAGGTATGTTGTATATCTTGTATAGAAAAAATATCCATCAGAATAAATGTTTGATCTGGCTTGGTGCAATCTATAACAAAAAAGTTTCAAAAATTATGAAAAAATCATGGATGTACATCTCAGCTTATCCCATCTACATATAAAATTTCATGATCAAATTTGTCCTGTGCTAGAAGTTACAAAAAAACAAAGTTGATCATGAACAGAACTGCTCTCGCTCATGATCAAGTTTATTTTTTATTACTCTTAGCACAGGACGAATTTGATCATGAAATTTTATATGTAGATGGGGTAAGCTGAGATGTACATCCATGATTTTTTCAGAATTTTTGAAACTTTTGTTAGTTTTGCACCAAGGTTGCTCAAACTTTATTTGCATGTATATGTTCCCGCATATGCATAGACCCAACATATTTGAAAGTTGGAACGTTGCACTAAGCAAGAAACGTTGGGCACTTGACTTCTTATTCGCCGCGCCGCCGCAGCCACGATACTCTTTGGCCACGACCCACAGACGCGATTCCGATCTCTTGCGCTTCCCGCCTTCCGGTGGAGTGGGCGGTGGTGCCATCGCCTGACGGCCGATTTAGACGAGCCCATCTGCACGAGGCCGCGAGCTGCGACATCTTTCGACTAGTTGAGCGGTTTGATAAGTCGGTAAGTCCTATCGTCCTTAACTCTGATGAAAGTATTTGTTGGATGTAGATTAGCATTTGAAGTTAGAAGTTCATGCTTTTTGTTTAGAACTGAATCTAACTTAGAACTGAATTGTTTTTTATGTATGTTTCTTTAATAGTACTATTGTTGTTACGTACATTGCATTCTTTTTAGCGTTTTAATACTACTTTAAACCTGCCCTACCTATAATTTCTTCCTGGGTCCGCCCCTGGTACGAACTATATACAGTACCTTTTCTTACTCACGGGTGCATATTTTGACGTAGAAATTACGTTTTATTAGCGGGTTTATTAATTATATTTTCATCCTTTTCTTCCCTTGTTTCTGACGTGCTGGACGCTGCTACTAGCTAGCATTTGTAGGTTGTACATATGCGGGTTCGATCTTAGCTCGATCGGCATCTACCTGATGTCGTATTTGGGAGACATGACACGATCACAGGAGCTCGTACAGCACACGGTGCTAGCTACGTACTCTGCACTTTACAGGCAGTAAAGTAGGAGCGAGATCGAACGGATCGGAGCGCAGCCTGTGACCCTGTCTTCTCCATTAACACCGCAGATCGAGCCCATCACTTCACCTATATATATATACGGACGCACATCCACAGCGTGTGTACCTATGCTTTAGGTGATGCCGATCGTCGCGTGAAGAAGCGTCAACTACCGGTCGATCCCGTCGGTATATATACCTGTCGCTGCGTCCGGCGGAGCTTAATTACAAACCTAATCTTTCAAGTTACCTTGTGTCACGCTTACTTTTGTCAGGCGATTATATATTTTTTCTAGAGAAAGATACTCTCTGATTTATATTAATGAAACGATGATAAGGTGCATAAGCGTTCGACCTATATATTTAGTAGACGAATGCGTTGGACTTCTTTGTATTCCGCGTCATGTGCTATGTACGTATATATCCAACGAATTACTCGTGATCACGCAGGCACAAAGTAGATCGTCGACGATTCCATGCATGTATAAAGATAGGCCTCCGTCTCCGTAGAGGTGTGATTCATGACCGAAGGGGAAGCGAAGCAAGATTTTATTTGTAGCTTGAATTTGGCAAAAGCTCCACCGTTGTCGTACCATTGAAAAAAAACCTCCGTTGATATTAAAGTCTTTTTAGAGCACCATTGATATTACTTCACTATATTTGTTCGTAGTCTACTTATTTCAATGTATTTGTTCACTGAGAGAATCTAAAATATAACTATTGTAACTTTTCCCTCTCTGCCCCTACTTAAATGCTTTTAAATAAGTTAAATAGTTGTGATGTACTCCATTTAACAGATGTATATAGTCATTTCTTATTAATCATTTATTCGATTTAGTACTCCACACATTGCGAGCCGTACACAAGTATATCCGAAGGGAGGGAGCAGATCATTACGCAGTTTCCCTCCCCAGCTAGCCTACGCATATATGGCAGGCATATGGGCCGGCCTCCCTTGAAACCAATCATTTTGATGCTCCATGCAATCACTGGGCCAATTCTGAGCAGGGGCCGGTCGAGATCGCAATCGCCAGAGCCAGACGACCTCACCGCCAGCCCAACAACCTCCGATGAAGCTGCTCCTCGCGTCCCGCCGGACGAGCATCGCGTTCGCGGCTTGTTTTTCTCGCTCGGGACGCTTCAAACTGCTGGCTCGTCACCGTGCCGCGGCGCAGGAATTATCAATCACCTTCACCTGTAGATGATACGGCATGATGGGCTTGACTTGGGAAATGCAGGTTCTGCTTTCCTCTCTGTTCCGTTGGAGTAGTATGGCCATTAATTCTTCTAGCAGCAATTTGAATCTGGATTATTATTAGCTTCCTGTAGGTATTCTGGGATTAAAGTCCCGTCAACTATTGGCTGTGTGTTACATGTGGATGGCCCAATTGATTTGATGCCTATGTATATGTTCCCTTTGCTGACGCAAGGCACCAACGTTAGACCACATCAATCTAGTGTTGGGGGAACAGCTAGTCTACTCTAGCGAAAAATCAAAATTTTGTATCACGTAACCAAGAACCACTGCAAGTTATAGATCACAGAATTACCACTAGACGTGCAGACCCGTAGCGGAAGTAGAGTCGATGTAGCGCGGCGGTGCAGATGTAGTCGTACTAACCCCACTCCTCCTCCAATAGCTTCTTGTGTGCGTCGCAGGTTGCGGATCGTCCCAGCGTTGAAGCTTCGTAGCAACGCCTCCAAGGCATCTACACGTACGAGGTAGGAGCGCCGCGCGCTGGAGTGTTAGCGCCGACTGCGCGGTTCTGGACGGAGGAGTGGCGGATAGGGTTTCGGGAATTTCAAATTCCTATTGTGTTACTCATCTACTTCCAAAGCTAGCACCTCTTCTCTTTATATAGACGTCCTATAATGGGTTTCAACTATTGAAACCTATTAGCAACTCTAATCCTATTACAACTCGGAACACTATTCGAATTGGTTACAACCTCTTAAGTGTGTGATCTTGTAGGTTCACATGTACTTGGACATGGATGGAGTACCCCTATTGATCATTGAGTACTCTTACTCGACCATCGGGTACACCTACTCGGTCATCGAGCATTTGATCAATAGTTGATAGCGGTCCCTAACAGGACTTACTGACTCTCGAGTATATGTAAAGATCGAATGAATCTCAATAATGTCCTATATGCATTTCCTTTTGCCTTACAATATCGGTCAAACCTAAGGCTAGTTATTGTCATCCTTGTTTGGATGGTTCGACCACTCTTTCTCAATGCCGTGACTCAGATTCCCCGAATATATCGAGTTAACTCTTTAACTCGATAACTCGAGTAACTCTTTACTCGAGCAGCATGGCCATACATTTTCCAGAATCTGACTACTCGAGATGTCTAGAGATATCTCTTCCATTATTTGAAGGGGCAAATTCTATCTTGATCGATTACGCCTCGCAGCATGTTTCATGACAAATTCGAAAGCCATCTTTATAACTATCCAGTTACGGAGCAGCATTTGACAGCCCCTAAGTAAGCTATTACGCATCTTGAGAACATGCGGCAATCTCAAGTCAAAAGATATAGCATATACATCGTATATGAGACCAACTGATGACATGAAAGAATACAACGTTCTCGCAGTGTCTCATAGTGGGTCGATGTCCAACACAATATTTTCTAATATGTGTCCATATTATTGGTTTAATATTTTCATATCTATGACCTGTAAAATATGGCTATCGACCAGCAAATATACTAGTCTACTCATATGTGTCCTCATATGATTATCGACTAGAGACACCTTTTTAGAATGAATATCATAAAGGTGAATATAGAGTTTCACAAACAAGTCACGTACTTGTTAGTTAATACACATGATGTTATTCAAAAAAACAATATCATAGTTTATGAATATTTATGAAAATATAATCATCTTTATAATTACCTCTAGAGTATATTTCCAACATCTAGAACATGGTTGTGCGATGGCTCGTGAGCACGCAGCTCCAACCTTCTTCTTGGGGACCGATCGACACAACATCTAAGTCTGGAAAGATATCCAATCCAGGTGTGGAAACTTTAGCGATCATAGATCGACCGTTAGCTAAAAAAACGACGGCCTAGATCTTTCGCGGTATGCTGTAGATCCTAGCCAGTCGCTGCCTCAATCCAACGATGCTGATGTGCAGTGGTGGGGCACAAGTCATGCAAGCCACAAGATAGCCAAGAAAGATGCTACCTTTGCTATTGTAAATGGTAATCCCGTGTCTTGGTGATTTACAAGGAAAGGAAGGGAAGTGTGCCCTAATATAAATCAACCACACTGACTCTGACAACACTCTCCTAGTTAAGATCAAATAGGATCTTGGCCGTTGCAGGAGCGAAGTGTCTACCGTCCTTGTGTAACATCTAAAAAAATTTTAAAATAAAAAATAAAAAAATTGAAATTTAAAAATAGAATTAGATAAAAATTTCAATTGGAGTCAAGATTTTGATTTAAAACAATATCTTTTTCTCATTTTCTTGCATTTTAATCTTAAGAAAAGAAAGATCTCAATATTAAAACCGTTTCTTCCTAAACAAATAAACTATTCAAATGAATTTGAAATGTGATCTTACTTTAAATTTCCATTTTCTAAATTTTCTAGAATTATTGGTTTTCTTGAGTTTTTGCTTTAAAAGAAAATTCAATTTGGTGGAATGGTAAAAAGGTAAAAACACAAAATCAACAAAAATAAAAAAAAATCATATTTAAATACCAGACCCATCCAGATCCCTAATCATGACATTTGACATGATTTGAACCATTAAAATAAAGAAAAAGATATTACAATCATGAGATTAATATTGTATGCATATAGCTTCTCATTTTAGCATTTTATACTAAAAATAAGGGTCATTACACCTAGCTATTCGATCTGCACCCTTCGCTGTCAAGGACCCATCTTCTACCGTAGTTTTTTCTCTACAAACCTTTGCAATCGTTTCTCAATTCATTCCTGCTTTGTTAATTGTAATAGGTACCTCTCATGCCAATTTTCTTTTAAAAAGACACTAATCAATTATTCACGGGCTTTTCTAGTAGCCATCGTGTATTTGTTTTTGCCCTGTCGCCACAACCCAATGAGTGCGCAGCGCTGCTACCCCCGCCACCCGCCCAGCTGTCTGCTAGCTTCTTAAGTCTTCAAATTTATGATCAAACAAATGAATTTTTTAAATGCAGGAGTTCGAAACTTTCAATTCGATACATTTTTAAGCGATATTTTCTTTTAAAAAATCAACTATATTGAAGAACTTTCAACAGAAAAATTTAAAACTTCAACCAAAGATGTTGGCTTTCTTTTTCAGCTTTTTGAATTTTCAAATTGCAAAGCTAAACTTTCAAACAGGGCAAATTCCGATTCTCAACAATATTTTTTGAAACTTTCATCAAATTGTCAATCGATTTAGTTTTCAACTTTTCATCTAGAAAAATCTCCTCCCACTCCTTGCCGGCGACATCTCATGAGGGACGACGACTTAGGCGGCGGCGTGGACGGCCTCCGATGACGAGAGTAGGGGCACATGGCAGCAGGGAGTGACAGATAGAATCAACAACAGTGCAGATAAAAGGCGCAGAAAGGGAAGCAAAAAGGGGTGGGAGACGCTCAAAGCCCCAAACAAAGTAGTAGGCACGAGGAAGAGTTGGTTACAAGAGTATTTTTTTTAAAAAATAATTTCAAAATAAAATTACAGAAAAATATATCAAAAGGATAATTATATAAATATTCCTTATCACCAATTTAATTGACAATAGACTTTTTGTCGCTAATTTATTTGACGACATAAACCTACTGGCCAAATGGATTTTGCTGGCCAAATGAATTGGCAACAAAATTGTCGGCTAAATAAAATCTGCTATCAATTCATTTGATGACAAACTTCTGTCTCCAAATGAATCAGCGACAGGTATCGAAACTTCTGTCACAAAATAAATCGGTGACAAAAGTTCTGAATTAGTGATAGGGTATAATATGTAATTATTTTTTGACGTATTTTTTATGTGATTTTATTTAAAATGTATTATTTTTTTAAAAAATGTTACAAGAGCGGGCCGGGATAGTCCTTTTCTTTTGCTTGTGTGGCGAGAAAATCAAGGTCAAAAAGGCAAGCTAGCTCCGTATGTAGATGATCAATCGATCAGACGGATTACGAGGAGAGGACACGATCAGACAGACGGTGGACAAGGACGCGGATGGATGGATGCAAAGGCGGGCGGGCGATCGCGCTTTAGTTTGACATGGTAATTGGGATGTCTTACCAGAAGGGCCGCACACCTTTGTCGCGCCACGACTGCGACTTAAGTTGCTGCATGATCCATCGATCGATCCATTTGTGTATTTGGCACGTAGGGCGGCAAATATTAACTTACAAGCTGCGCTAGTGCGCTAATCTTGAGCATGCGCATTTGTGACCTGATCGCTTCAAATCATATGCCGTTTGGTGGCCCGCTGCTTTCCACGCCCGCCCACCTCTGTGATCGCTCCCTCTCTCGCAATCACGGGTGTCCTAAGACTGGACCCAGGCACACGCGTCAGCAATATCAAGAAATGCATTGTTATGGGATGATATCGATATGCCTCATGAATATCGACGATGGTGCGTCATGTAGGCTATACCCTTTTTTTATCGGTTACCTAAGCTGAGCAAGTTAAATTTGGGAAAGGGTTCATGTGCGGTTGTTACGGAGTCTACAAGTTAAACAGTCCTCGTCTATTAGAACCGTTCGATCGAGGCAACAAACGGTTCGGATCGTGCAGCAACCCTTAGCTGCTTCAAACAATACTCCAGAAGATCTAGAGCACCGCTTTCTGATCCAACGGGCCACGTACAACTGCTAAATTTGTAGTCCTAACGGTGACTACATTGGATCTCTCTCGGTTAAACTTACCCTAAAAAAGGCGGCGGTGTTCTTTTTCTTTACCAAACGAAGGGGAGGTTAATTGCAAGACAGGTGCATTTCCAACCAAATAAACCATCTTATAACTTTTTGATCCACGTACCGTTGGCTATTAGAGTTGGTGTCTTTGAAAAGGGGAAGAAATTCATTAGCTTAATTAAACCGTATTTTGTCTCCAACATTTCTATGACAAATCAAAATTCTGACCTTTTTGTCTCTCTGTGTGTGTTTTGATGATCGAGTGATGGTGTTTGCCCCTTTTTTCCTTTTATATTTTTTAAAAAATTACAAGCATGGATTGCATACAGAAAAGGTCTCCAACGCAACTTGCTGAAGAAAGAGATTGCTCACCAAATGCCTCTATTTGTCCAACCACCTCTACAAAACTGTATCCTAAAGATTAGTTAGAAAAATGGCCCTACAAATATATTGCAAGGCTTTTGAAAGTTAAATAATGTATTGAGTAATGCATGTATTGGCCACTAGCTAATTCATCTTTTTGTTACCCTAATCACATTGTTTTTCAATGACATCACTAATTAAAAAAATTGCCAAAGCCAAGGACCACGGGGAGAGTACAAAGACAGGGTCACATGCATGCTTCATCAAGAAAGAACAAGACCAACGAGGTAGCAACGAAAATACGTGGACCGAAGCATTAGCGAGAGAATCCCCAGGTTTAATTAATTTACGGATAATATATATACCACCTGTACTACCTTTTAGTAGTTGTCTTCTCTCTAACTCCATTGGTTTAGACTAGTCATTTTCCAACTACTTTCTTCTCGAACGGCTAATCTCGGTTGACGCTTGTGTCACCTCGTTGCCAAGTAAAATACTTTCCTAGATTATTTTGAGGTAACGAGTCATTATCATTAGATATCCTCCCGCAGATTACATAAATGTAGCTTCCTAATAACACATAACGTTGTAAGTGCGACGCTTCATCATTGGCTCACCTTTTTGTCACCATCATGTTTGTGCGTCTTATAAGTAGTGATATTTACATTAATTAGCTTGGTTAATTTAACAATTGGAATATGGGGCACAAAACAACAAATGCAAGAAAGATTTTGGAACAATATTGTCGACTAACCTTTTGACCTTGGATCTGCTAGTCAAGCAAAGGCATGCATACACACATATATATGTACAAACATGTAGGTACGTAATGTAGGTCATAAAATACATCTGGGACAATCTTGAACGGCACAGTAATCTTCGGTTGTTAATGTTCCCTTATCATTATACTGGTTTGTCCATATGGACCATATGTTGGCATAGCTTCTTGGCGTACGCGTAAGTTATATGTGCAAATTCTCCCCGGGTAATTAAAAATCACATTACACACACATTGATAACCAATCATATACTTTTTGAAAAAAGGGAACCGATCGAGTTCAACTTGGTTGGTAGAGGGCGTGGTTGGACATCGCTCTGCCCACCCCGGATCGAACCTGGATGCCTATCTTTCTTTCGTAAGTGCAAATCAGAGCTCTTAGCCAAAAAAATTTTAAAATGTGATTTTTAAACAATCTAGTCTACAAAACCTTGCAGATCTTCTTCGTAATTAATTTCTTGCTAATCGACCAAGAATTCAACAATATCACATCAAGCTTGCGCGTGCCGACACACATGGCATATATTAAATCAACTCTAGAAAAAACTAAGGCATTTTTTTTACTATATCTCGATATTTTTGCTAATATGTCATTATTATTTTTTGAAAAAGTAATTAAGTAGTATTTTATTAATTGTAACTCTAGTTCTGCAAATATAGCAGGATATTCAGAGTGTAAATATATATACTCTCTATCCTTCTAAGTCTACCATATGTATGGACAAGGAAGCACTAAATATAAGAAAATGTTAAGGTCTTTGAACCATACATACCCCTGTTTAATTTCATGCTGCAACTATTCTGTCATTTTTTTTCTACACTAAAACAGGAGTACATAGTAAAATATGACAATAACTATACTTTGATTTTGTCCATAATCTTATAGCGTGGAATAGCGTTTTTCAAGAAAATGGACTTATAATATTGCAACTTGCAAGGGGGAGAGAGTACGTACGTATATGGTGCCGCATTTGCGGCTTGTATTTTCAACGGACATGCAAGTGTGTCTCCATTTTCCACTTCTTTTTAACTTTTCTAGTTGAGCCATACGCATCAAAAGTGACCAAAAGTTTTGATGGGGAGACATGTGGCAGTTTGTGCATTAAATATATACATACATTTAGATAAGGTGGGGTTGCTAGAGTTTGAGTTCATGTTAAGCTTTTGACATAATATACAAGTATGAGCAGTAAAATTAGGTAACACATTATTAAACTAGAGGATGCATGAATAAGCTTAGCATGCTTTCCATGCAAGTTCTCTGTAGGTTAAAACTGCTAGAGCACCATGCTCATTTTTCTTTTCTTTTTGAAATATTGGTAAGAGCACTGCCCTTTATTCAAGTGGAAGAAAAGAACAAAGGTATCATTACAGCTAGCCGGCTCAACTCCACGGCAAGCTTGGCCATACAGGAAGACAAACAACCAAAACACCGGAGAGGACTAAAACAATAAGAAACCTAGGTTTAGGAAGATGCAACAAACATAGACGGCCACAATCATGAAAAGAGCTATGATCTGTATATAGGGGGGAGAGCACAACTAGCACTACACCGAAGTAGATTATGCAGTAGGCAACTTTGAAGACGTGCAGACATCAGTTATTGCTCTGGATATAATAAGCACTAACTAGAAGATCACCATCCATGATCCAATCTTGCACAAGTTCCGACACTATTTGTGGACCTGTGTTGAGCATTACCACCATGATGGCCTTCTGCTAGGTATACTCTGCTTAGCACTATTAGTGCCCCTGGATGCACTCATTAGATAGTGCCAAACTTCGGTTTCTAGCGTTGTTAGAAATGCGATCAAGCACTAACTTCACTGTTTGATATAAGTTGTTGAAAATTCTATTATTTCTCTCCTTCCATAAGTTCCAAAAGGCATAGATGAGAACGCCATCTGCCTATTTTCGCCATTGCTTAGGAATGTTTTGGCGGACAGAAAGCCATCAATACTCAGTGCACTCCCGAGGCTGCGGCAGCCGGTGAGGAACCTATACCCAATGGAGCACCCTCCTCCATATTTGTTTTGCAAATGGGCAGCGCAACACGAGATACATGCGTTGCTGACTCTTGTTCCGATCCACACAGAGGTGCTCATTATTCTTCACTAGAAGGTTAAATTCATACTTTTTGAAAAGCTTTTTTTTTCATGTAATTTTAGATGGCCACACCCATAAAAACACGAAATGTTCTCTTAATTTCTCTTCAGTATCCCATGGCCCAGCTGATGACTTATTAGAAGTCTTGTAAAGACACAAAACTAGGAGTTACTCGATGGATAGCTTGAAATTTGTTACCATTCGGAGCTTTTCAAGAAATGAATCATCTTCCCTTCAACACGAAGGTTGGTTCACCATATTCCACAACTTGACCTATACGTTACGGGAGCATTTTCATTTTCCATTATGCGAGTGTACAGTACGTTGTTGCCCTTAATTATAGCCACCCGACCGCTTTAGAAGTCCTTTTTGTGTTTGAAAACGGAGTATATATCCAGCTACAGAGAACCGGCGTGCGCGAGCGACGACAAGCTAGGTCGATACACTGACGGAGGGCTGCGCAATAGAGACCGACCATGCACGACGGTGGCATACCAGTGATCAATCACCGCCGGCTGATGACCTCGTACCCCTAGCTGCAGCTAGCGCACCGACCAATCTAATATCCACCTGCCCAATACTGCCGGTATGCCGCCGAGATGCCTTGCCGGCCGCAACATGCATGGCTGGACAGGCACCGATCGATCACGGTACGTGCGACGACTATGCATGATCAGCATCCACGTACGTCAATTAATTTCTGATCGCATTGTATTGAAATTACCTCACTCCTTTTTTCATACTGCAGATTTTTAGTTCCTAGACACAGGACACACCGTAACTTTCATATCAATGGGTGCCCGAAACAATTAATATAATCCCCTGCAGCAACTACTTAACTGCATGCGCGGGGGCTCCGGCGTTATCGATGGCTGCTCCGTCGCGCGCACGACGGTGGCTACCAATCCGGCACCCAAGTTGACGACAAACCTGTGTACGTAGATGCCCGTCCCCTACTGTCTTGGACGTCCAAGTATATATTAAGTTGCACGAGCACGACAGCACCGCCGGTGCAACCGATGAGCAGCTAGCTGTGCAAATAAGATGAAGACGTTGCATGCATATTCAGGGTATGGATGGTGGCAACATATCCGGTGCAACCCCCCTCCGTGAAACCACGGTGCAACTGAACTAAAAAAAGTTTCAAAAAATTCTGAAAAAAATCATGGATGTACATCTCAACTTACCCCACCTACATATAAAATTTCATGATCAAATTCATCCTATACTAGCAGTTAAAAAAAAGACAAATTTGGCATAAACAGTGATTTTTTTACTGTTCATCACTATTCATTTTGCTGCTTGTTTTTTTGTAGCCGCTAGTATAGGATGAATTTGATCATGAAATTTTATATGTAGGTGAGATGTACATCCATGATTTTTTTCAGAATTTTTGAAACTTTTTTAGTTCAGTTGACCGTGATTTCACCGGGAGGGGTGATTGCACAGGATATTTTTCCATGGATGGTGGTATCAACCAGAGCATACCCCCTCGTTTTTTTTTTCGTGATAAGACTATGTTACATGAAAAGTGAGTGGAGTGGTACAGAGTATGTACTTTAAAAGTGGTATGCATGGAGCATATTGCCCTCGTTAATTTTTTTTAAAAAAGGGATATACTCTGTCGTCAATCAGTAGTTCGCATATTCCATTCTGGCGCGGTCCATATACTACATTCTAGTTAGCTAGCGATACCTACGACGGAACGAATATTATACCATGTTTATATGTGATGGTATGACCGTATAAAAGTACATAGGTACCCCTTTATAGCGCTGAGAATTGCCGAGACGCCAGCCCCTCCACCTGTCTCCTTGCCGATTTTGCAAAAAACCCCTTACATTTCTTCGAAATTACATATAGGTCCTTCTGAATTACAAATAGGTCCTTCGTGATTTTTTGTGAGACAAAAATATATTTTTTTCCTTCGCGTTTAGGTCCCTGGCGCGGTATTTTACAGAAAAACCTCCCGTTAATTATAAATCGCGGGCAAGCCCTTTTCTAATTTATCAGGATAGCAAGCAGGTCCAAAAAAATAACAAACAAGTCCCTGGTTCTTACGTTCAGGTCCTTTCTTCGTTTTTCCCGAAAAAAATGTTTTCACCACAAAAACACGTTTTCCCGAAAAAATATTTTCGCCACGTAAAAACGCAGATTCGTCAAGATTTATAGCGACTTATCGATTTGCCGATCCGCTTTTACCGAAAAATGTTTTCACAAAAAACGCGTTCTTCCCGGAAAAAAATTCGCCACAAAAACACGCTTCTAAAAAGTTTTCGCCACAAAAACGCAGATCCGCGAAGGTTCGCTTTCCCAAAAAAAAGTTTTCGCCACAAAAAAAACACAGATCCGTCGAAGGTTTGCGTTTTTCCCGAAAAAAAGGTTTTCGCCACAAAAAAAACGCAGATTCGTCGAAGATTTATAGCACCTTATCGATTTGCCGATCCGTTTTTACCGGAAAAAATATTTTCGCCACAAAAAAAACGCGTTTTTCCCGAAAAAAATGTTTTCGCCACAAAAAAACACGCTTTTCATGGATTCGCCGATGGGTCCTATCGACTCTACAAAACGGTGCAGCGTAGCACGCTATTATTGCTAGTACTACCTTGCAAGAGGAAGAAGTTCATACTACCGTCATATACTCCTTTCCAAACATAATTATTCGAATCGTATAAATGAAACGCACCTGCTAATTGACTTCAACCTAGGAGATAGATCCATGTACGAATTTTATAAAAGAAGTTGTACTCCGCCACTTACTTCTGGCCACTCATAAACACGTCATAGAGAAACAAACGCATGCATGTGACCGCAAATCTAGCAATTAGCAAAAACCAATGCCTCTCGTTTACAAGGTTGATTTGGGTATGCTGCACTCACACACCCGATTAGCAGGAGAGTATCTCAAGATGGATGGATAGTGTGTCTATATATACAGAGAGAGACACACACATTATAATTAACCGGGACACAAAAAAGGGTATTTCTCCTATATATATATATCGCTTATGAAAAAGTTTGAATTTTTTTGGATGTCAAGTTTAACTAGTTTCCTAACTACTTCAAACAAGTTTGAAATAAAATTCAAAGTAGAGTTGTATTTTTCTTATGGTAGATTGGTTGTAGGTACATGCTGATTATATATATAAATGATCAGTAAAACATGTTGACGAATACTTATGCCGGGGGTACCCCACAGCAAGACTTCGACTATGAAGTTATCAATACAAGCGAAAATATTAGATGGGCCTACTCAGGCCCAAACCAAAACAGGGGGTTCCTTCGAGAGGCAGAGGACCATCGGTCTCGGTCCGGCCCATAGGCTCCGACCACATCGCAGGTCGGAGCCACCATCAGGTTCCGGCCTACAGCCTGGTCGGATCCGACCAGGGGTTCCGACCACAGCTACGGTCGGGCGCACCCGCATGCTCTGACTAAGGGATCTGACCGGAAGCCCCAATGGGTCCCTATGGCGGGGTCCCCGATCGACTCCGACCTAGGACCTTCGCCTCGCCACCGGCGGATCCTAGGCTACGAACCTGTCTCGCCAGTCTCACTAAGGGCAGGTGGCACCGTCCCGAGGCGGCCCGAGGGATTGACAAAGTCAAGCAAGCTGTCCCATCGCCTTGGTCATGCATGAGGGAGACGCGCCCCCGAGGCAATCTCGGCTACCATCGCCGACGCCAAGACTGACAAGCACACAGACAATGCAGACGCTGCTTCCCAAAGAAACGGACGCCAAAGACTAACCCCATGTGTCTACCGCCCGGATGGCAAGGATTATCAACGACAAAGGCCAGAGCTCAAGACCGACTTCAAGACCAACAACAAGACCTAAGCATAGGGCTCAACTCCCCATTATAGCATACCCCTTCTGTAGGGTCGAGGATGTGCCTAGAGGGGGGGTGAATAGACGTTTTACGAAATTCGATCGCTCACTAAACAATCGCTCTAATCAACCCCTATGTCAAAACCTAATCAATTATAATGCGGAAGCGATAAACTCGGTTTTGACAATTAAGACCTAAATCAACTAGGCTCACTACGTGCACTAACTAAATTATGTCTCTATACAAGAATTACTAAATTGATCAATCAATTAATACTAAGCAATTCTAACACAATCATGCAATTGATAAATATACAATAAACGTAAATACTTGAAAGTAAAAGAGACAACCGATATTTTTCCGTGGTGTTCGGAGACTTGCTTGCCTCCCTAGTCCACGCTGGAGGCAAGCCCAACCACTTGGACCGGCTCCCGCCGAGCATCCGCCTCTTTCCACTAGTCGTGGTTTTTCACGCCGCAGAGGCTCAACCCGAACCTTCACAAACTTCGCGGGCTTTCACAACCTTGAGAGCTCCTCACAAGACGACGCCACGCCGCCTAGGAGTCGGCAACCTCCAAGAGTAACAAGCCGCTCCTCCGCTTGAACCTCACCGAGCACAACGAATGCGCAACCGGTGATCACCAAGTGCAACACATGCACAAGGCCTCCTCAAGTGCAACACATGCACAAGAGGCTCTCAAACCACTCACTAATTGCAACACATGCAATTAGTCTCACTCTTAAGCTCAAGAAGCAAAGGAGAAGAGCAACACATGCACACAACTCCCACACACAAAGAACAACTTCAAAGAACACTTGTTCTAAGCCCCCAAGGGGGCAGATATATAGCCCCCACCAAGAAAACTAGCCGCTTGGGGGCAAATGGGCGAATCAGCCTTTATGGTACTACCGCCTCTAAGGGCAGTAGTACCACCTGTAGCCTCAACGGCCGGCTAACGGTCATCTGACGCAGACTACCGCCCACTAAGGGCCGTAGTACCACACTCATGATACCGCCTCCCACACGGCAGTAGTGTTACCACAGAGCCAAAGAACATCACAAGATCGAAAATAGCTACTGCGGCTTATACCCTAGTAGTATCAAGACTTACAGTACTACACGCCCTCAAGCCTTTAGTAGTACCGCCAACACTTAACATCAAAAACAACCTTCGCCAAAAGCTACGTGGCTTAGGGTCCTAGTATCAAGACTTACAGATTACCGCCCATGCCCTCGCAAAGAGGCCGCCAGAGGAGAAAAACTCGATTCGACCAAATCCATTTCTCCAAAACCAAACCCATTCTTTGAGCCTCTAGATGATCAACACATGATCAAACACACGTGCAAAACACATTTGCACCAACTTAGCTCATGCTCAAAGAACTTCAACCATATTGCAAAAACACATTTCGCAATCAACTCAAAGACTATTTGCAAAACGATACAAATCAAACTCGAAGTTTATGAGATTAATCCCCTAGCCATGTGAAGGTCAACACGAGACCCAAATCAACTTGCCAACACCTTGCAAGCCCTATTCACATGCTCTCGGAAATTCCAGACTATAAACCTCAGTTTATTCGCACAACGAACTTGCAAACAACACAATAAACACATTTCATGCTTGAGCACTACTCTTTGCAACACATGCTAAAGTCTAGCTCCAAGCAACATCAAATCAAGATGCATGAACTCTTCTAATTGCAACACATGCAATTCTCTAGTTCAATGCAACACCAAAACTAAATCACACGTATGAGCTCTTTACTCGCAACACATGCAAGCCTCTAGCTCCATACAAACACACAAACATCAAATCATGCTTGAGCTCTCTCCTTTTGCAACACATGCAAAACTTAGCTCCAAGCAACACCAAGGTTTTAAGAAAGATTGTTTTGCGAAACCAAAACATGAAGCTTCAACTAATGCAACACATGCAAAAATGAACTTCACGCAAAAGCCAACGCATTAGCTTATCGCTTCTTGCAACACATGCAAATCAAAGCATTATGCGAAAACCAAATGCAACCAAGCATAAGTTTAACCCATTTGCAACACATGCCAAATGGTTAACCCATATGCAAAAACCAAATCCAAATGGTTTGAGCTCGAGTGAACGCGGAATGAGATCACCAACACATGATAAAACTCAAGCAAAGGGAACGACCCCTCTTAATAGCACGGCGATAAAACCTTAGACTCAAAGACTACAAAGTCCTTAGCCTATCTAGTTATACCTTCGCCACAAGAAGCAATCCCTTTGGGGTCTTTATGATCATCACTTTGATATTCCCGGATCGTTACCTTTCTTTATCTTCGATCCACTCTGACGCCCATCAACTCATGATGCCGCCCTTGTCCCGCTCTCATCATCTCATCAATCTTTGGACCTAACTTAATCACAACTCATACAAATAGTTAGTCCAAGATGCATGGTTGTCTCAATTATCTCTTGCTCTCCATTAACACATAATGGATGCCTTTAGATCAATTGAGCACAACCTAAATCAATTAAAATGATTGTAAATGTGTCTTAAGTATAATAATGCAACACATGCTTAGTTATACTTAAGAACTATCCATTTGTCCTTAATTAATCATGGAACACCATCAACACATGATGAAGTATTCTTTAATGATTAATAAGACAAATGAACTCAATTTAAATTATCATTTAAATTGATATGAGTATATATTAACTACACAAGTTTTCATATACTCATGTTGATGAAAAGTAATGATCCATTATATGTAAATTGTATGGAAATGATCATTACCCTAAGTCATCAACTATAGAATAAACTCCACATGTATATGTGCATAAGTATGATTGAATTGGATATAATATGCACATATTCAATTTGATCATATTGGAGTATATCCTATATTACCATGAGTATACTTTAACTAGGCAATTCAAATATATACTCAAGGATTTAGTTTCTTTGTCTTGATCCTTATATGTGTCAACAACGAATCGATCAATACAAAGAGACTTTCAAGTTAAACTACAAACTCCCCCTAAATATGTGTATCCATGTAATATATAGATTGAGAAACATGATGCACATTTTGTGGTTAATATAACGGGGACATTCATATTTTATCTTAACTCCAAAGTATGCAACTAATACTCAGATAAATATGCATACATACCTTGGGTTTTCCATTTTTCAATGCGATGAGACTAATCAAAGATATTCTAAATAAACAAGTTAGTCTCGATATAAGATTTGTCATTAATAACAATATCGCATTATGGGATAAACTCAATATTGGATTTGTCATTAACACAAGACTAGATTTGTCATTAACACCAAAACCATAACTAATGAAGGTTGAACTTACACCTTCTTGTTTTTTCATCTCTCCTTAAGAGCGCCCGTGTAACCTGCTCCCCCCACATGTATATAAAGGGGGCAGGGTCTCATGAGGAGGGATCGATCGGAGCCATTCCAAGTCACCCAACTGTAGAGAGTCCATTCTAAACATCAAAGGGCCGGCCTGTCGGACCCCTTTTGAGAAATCAGAATTCACTCATGTCACCAGATCCCAAAGAATACAACGCCACCACTCGAATCGACGAGGGACATTCAAATTAACCAAGATAAACTTTGGACCCCTGTAGTCTAACCATTCGAGGAACGGGAAGCGCGCGGCCCCTAGACTTACAAATTTACTTGCCGGTTTTACGAAACACCGACAGTTGGCGCGCCAGGTAGGGGCCTCGCGTGCTGACATTTCCGGATTCCCGCTTGTTTCCTTGATGGCTTCTTCAGCCACAGCGACGACGGTTCTCGAGGGCCGATCCGGTTCGGCCCTCGACTTGCTCGCCACACCGGGGGAGAGCTCGCCGCTTCGCCGCCTCTTCCGTGACCAGCCCTCTCTCGGCCCGAAGCTTCGCCGATATTTTCGTAACTTGCGCTCAAGCTCAGATGGACCGCGGAGCTCGCAGAACGGTGCGCCGCCCCTAATGGTAGCGCGCATGTGTTCACGCGGGTAGAAACGCTGCCTCCCGCCGGTTCACGCTTCGTGGCAATGACCGGCTATGCGCCGGCCTCCGTCCACGAGATACTGGAAAGCTCCTCCAGCAGCGACTCCAGCTCCGACACAGAGCGCTTCTCGCCGAACAGTATTCTCACAGGTTACATGGCGCCTCCCGCCAAACGGCCGCAACGGGCGCGAGCCACGATTCCCACCTCCCAGACGACGACGGAGGGGGGGCCACCTGAGGGCGCAGAAGGCCCCCAGGCTCACCCCGTCATGCCCCAACAACGGCATGGGGAACCGAAGGCGGTTGATCGGCGAAGCTTAGCGGAAGCCAGCCGCCAGGTGAGTCACCGCCTCCCCGAGTGCTCGGTGGCGCCTGCAGTGAGCCCATCAGTACACCAAGCCAGCCTAATGGAGGGCGGAAGGCGCCAGATTTCTTCCACCAGAACATCGCTGCGCCACAGCCCCGCTTCGTGGCATCCCGAACCGACCGAGCCAGGGCCAGGTCCGCTTAACAAAACCTCCGGTTGGTAGAGTGTGTCATTGCAGTAAGACATGCCGCCCCTGTGCCTCCATCATTGGGCACCTTTCGGTAAGCAAAGCCGTGTTCACCGTAACCCGCCAAGATAATAAGCAATGCCGAGCGCCCTAAGCCTCGCACACTGCCCGCCAATACCTCGCCAAAACCACGACTACCGCGACACCCTTTGACGCAAGAAGGAGGCCGACGGTCGCGGCGTCTCGATCGCAAGTCGCCGATAATGCGGCGACGCGATCACAGCCTCATTTCCGACGGTCCGGGGCACGGGCGTTCACGCGAGGATCCGCAACACCGACTTTCCTCGCCTTGTTCCGCACCACAATATAGCTAAATACACGGGGCCACGAACCCCTGTTCTGCTCGAGGACTCACGGCCGTTCGTCGATCCGACGAGCTACGGATGACTTCTTTATCATCCAAGACTCTCCCGATCTACCTAGTGGACTCGGCCGAGCTCGCTCGAGTACTTGCCCGCCGACCCATCAGAGTCGGGCCGACCAAGCGGCGCTTCGTCGGCAATTTCGTGGCACTTATAAGCGCCCGGGAACTCCCCGACTTGAAAAGTCAGAACAAGCCCAGAGAAACGCCCGGATTACATCCGACGCTTCTCCCAAAGAAGGTAACGAGCTCCCCGACAGTCGCTGGCGCCGACGCCGTCGGGCATTCATCTACGGCACCACGCGCAAAGCCTTGGTGCACAAGTTGGGCTGCGTCAAGCCCAAAACCACCAAGGAATTGCTCGACATCGGACCAACCACGCCTCCGGTGAGGAGGCTGGGGGCCATCTTCGACAAGGGAAGGCTAAACGAGTCCGGCGCCGGCCAGCAGCCTTCACGACCGCCCCGGCAAAAGGAAGCGGAAGGAAGCAGTCCGCAAGGACCACGAGGTCGCGATAATCGACGCTTCGCTAAGCAAAGCGCGCAGCAAATTTCGGCGACCACTTCGAGAAATTGATGGAGGGCCCGTGTTCGAATCACGGGTACCCCGTCAAGCACAAATACAAGGAGTGCGAGACTCTGAAACGCCTCCTCTCCGGAGCCCCTACGCGGGGTAAAGGAAAGAAGCAGGACCCGGCAGCCGATGCCGGGCCCAAGGAGGCGAACGCCGAGTTCCCAGAACCCGACGGTTGCCTCATGATCTTCGGTGGACCGGCGAGCTACGCTGACAAGCGGCGGCTCAAGCTCGCCCTTCGTGAGGTTCATGCTGCGGCGCCCACCGCGCCGAAGTACCTCCGGTGGTCGGAATCTCCGATCACCTTTGATCGGGCCGATCTCCCCGATCATGTCCCACAGCCAGGGAGATACCCGCTAGTCGTCGCCCCCGTCGTGGGGCCGAAACACATGTCCAAAGTGCTTATGGACAGCGGCGGTAGTATCAACATCTTGTACGCTGATACTCGACGCCATGGGGATTCTCGCCGCCCGCCCGAAAGCAAGGCGCTTTCCACGGCGTCGCCCCGGCCAGCCAGCCTACCCGCTTAGGGCGATCGACCGCCGTCATTTTTCGGAGCCCGACAACTTCCGGATCGAGACCTCACCTTCGAGGTTGTAGGGTTTCGCGTTCCTACCACGCCATCATGGGGAGGCCATGCTACGCCAAGTTCATGGCAATCCCCAACTACACCTATCTCAAGCTGAAGATGCCGGGGCCGCGAGGAGTCATCACCGTGGCGCTTTTTTCCAGCTACGCCAACAAGGCGAAGCGCAGAGTTGTGAGCTCGCGCCGAGCTCATTGCGCCGCTGAGCTTGGAGCCAAGGCGTCTCGAGTCCACCCCGATTCCAAAAATCGGCGGCTCTTTCCATTCGCCGAGGACACTAAGATTTCGCGTCGATCCCGACGATCCGACCAAGACCGTGCGGGTCGGAGCTACGCTCCCCGCCAAATAGGAAGACGCGCTCGTCGACTTCCTCCGCGCCAGCCGAGATGTCTTCGCATGGAAGCCCTCCGATATGCCAGGCATCCCGCGGGAGGTCGCCGAGCACTCCCTGAACATCCGGCCTGGCTCAAGGCCGGTCGCCCAACGTTTGCGCCGCTTCGACGAGGAGAAGCGCAAGATCATAGGAGGAGAGATCGCCAAACTTTTGGCCGCAGGGTTTATAAAAGAGGTGCGCCACCCCGAGTGGCTTGCCAACCCTGTTCTTGTAAAAAAGAAGTCCGGGCAATGGAGAATGTGCGTTGACTACACAAGCCTGAATAAGGCTCGCCCCAAGGACCTTTTCCATTGCCTCAGACGACCAGTCGCCGACTCAACGGCGGATGCGAATCCTCGTCATTTCGATGTTTACTCAAAGCTATCACCGATAGCGATGAAGAAGTCCGACCAGCTCGCCACCTCCTTCATCACTCCGCTTGGCCTGCTTTTGTTACGTAACAATGCCTTTTGGGTTGAAAACGCGGTGCTACATACCGATGTATGCAAACATGTTTCGACGACCGATCACCAGAATATCGAGGTATATGTCGACGAATCGTTGCCAAAACCAGAAGGCCGATGACTTAGTCGCCGACCGAAGAAACTTTCACGAACCTCCGACGGTTCCGCATAAAACTCAACCCCGAGAAGTGTGTCTTCGGGGTCCCGAAAGGAAAGCTGCTCGGCTTCATCATCTCCGAGCGTGGGATCGAGGCCAATCGCGAGAAGATCTCGACGATCTTGAAGATGGGGCCAATCGCCGACCTAAAGGGGTCCGAAGTAACCGGATGCCTCGCAGCCTTGAGCCGCTTGTCCCGCCGGCGAACGTGGATGCCGCTTCTACAAGTTGCTTCAAAATCCGACCGGTTTACTCGACCCAAGAAGCGCAGAAGCCCTCGATAAACCAAGACTTTCTCGACTTCACCGGCCGGGTCACCCCGACGCCAGACGAAGTCGCCTTCCTATACATTGCCGCCACGACCCGTGTCGCCGCCGCAATGCACTTGTTGTGGAGCGAAAGGAAGAAGGTCGCACTCAAGGTACAATGCGCTGTACTTCGTCCGGCGTTTTTCAATCCAAAACCCAGATCCCCAGGTACAAAAGCTGCTCTATGCGGTGCTCATCGCAAAACGGAAGTTGGTCCATTATTTTCACAGGCATCCTATCCTCGTGGTAACGCCCCGCCACCCGGCGAGATCGTTTGTAACCGCGACGCGTCGGGGAGGATAGCCAAATGGGCTCTCGAGCTCAACGGCCACGACATATCCTATGTCCCCCGGACGGCGATCAAGTCGCAGGTCTTGGCGGACTTCGTCGCCGAGTGGACCGAGGCCCAGGCGCCTCCCGTACTCGAGGACCCCGAGTACTGGACGATGTACTTCGACGGGTCTTACACGAAGAACGGGGCCGGAGATGGGGTCGTCATTGTCTCCCCACTTGGGAACAAACTCCAGTACGTCATCCGACTACTCTTCGACGCCACCAACAACGTCGCGGAATATGAAGCCCTCGTCAGCGGTCTCCGGATCGCTGCCGACCAAGAGCGCGCCACGTCTCACATGGCGATTCCAAGCCGGGTCGAGACCAGTCATGAAGGCGACGGAACCCCGACCTCGCGATGGCGCTTCATCGCTGAAGTGCGCAACCTCAAGAAAAGTTCAAGGGCTTCGAGCTCCATCATAGCTACCGACGTTACAACGGCGAGGCCGACTACTCGCCAACTCGGCCCAAAGAAGGGACCGGCCCCATCCGGAATTTTCGCCCTCGATCTTCACTAACCTTCCGTCCGATTGACCAAACAACCGAAAGCAGAGGACACCCACCGGACGCAGCCGCTCCGACTATCGGGCAAGTACGGACGCGGCGTCGTCCGAGTCAGTCGCCGTGCTAATAACGGACTCGATCGAGGAAACCCTTCATCGACCGACTGACGGACGGGTCACTCCCCGCCGACCCGACCGAGGCCCGGCTCGCTTCCGGCGGGCTGTCATTCGCTCGACGAGAAGACCTCTATAAGCGGCCCGCCTCGAGTCCTACAAAAGTGCATTCCGCCGATCGCAGAAGGAGTTGTTGCTCGACATCCACGGCGGAATTTAGGCTACCACGCCGCCTCGCGATCCTCGTGGGAAAAGCTTTTCGGCAAGGGTTCTATTATTAACCGCCGCCGACGCCCAACAAATCGTCCGCGACTCGTGAAGGATGCCGCCGCCAAAACTCATCTCGCCACTCGCAAGCCCTCCAGACGATCCCCATCACTGCCGTCAGCGGTCCGAGGATTCGACTGCCTGCCCTTCAAAAGGCTCCTTGAGGTTTCACCCACCTTCTCGTCGGTGGACAAGTTCACCAAGTGGATCGAGGCTAAACCGTTGCCACCATCACATCGGTGCAGTACCAATTTCTTCCTCGACATTGTTTATCGATTCGAGTCCCGAACTCCATCATCACCGGCTAACGGACACGCTTCACGGAAAGAATTCTTGAGTTCTATGACGACTTCCATATTCACGTCGACTGGGCGGCCGTAGCCCATCCACGAACCAACGGCCAGGTCGAGCGAGCAAACGGTATGATTCTACAGGGGCTCAAGCCTAGGATTTTCAGCCGATTGAAGAAGTTCGCAGGACGATGGGCGGCCGAGCCGCCTCCGCTCTTTGAGCTCATGGACTACCCTAAGCCGGTCGACCGGGTTCACACCATTTTTTCTGGTGTTCGGCGCCGAAGCAGTGTTGCCAACCGACTTGGAGTATGGCGCCCCAAGGCTTCGAGCCTTCGACGAGGCACAGGGCTCAAGCACGCGAAGACGCAATGATCAACTCGATGAGGCGCATAACGGGCCGCCCCGCGGTCGGCCAAGTATCGCCAAAGCGCCCGCCGCTACCACGGCCGCCAAGTTCGAGGCCGCCTTCAACGCAGGTGACCTAGTCTGCGCCAGTCCAGCCTAACGAGGCAAGCACAAGCTTTCTCCTCCGTGGGAAAGTCCTTCACCATCGTGGAGGTCCTCCGCCCGCACCTACCGACTTAAGGATGTTGCAAAGCGATGTCATCCCAAACGCTTGGAACATCGAGAAGCTCAGCGATTCTACCCCGGCTTTCCGCTTCCCCGTTTCCTACAACCCTCCGAGCTCGGGTGGCGCCTGCTCACTCGGAGGGCATGCATCTCATATTAAGCCCACGATTCGCGCTTCGACCGGTCTCAGATCCTCCCTAGCAAAGGATCTCCTCAACCCAAGTGTCATGCGACCCACACCAAAACTCCGGCGGTTTCGGTGGCTACACAAGGCCTCGAAGAGGGAGAACTCTGTCGGCAACCAAGAGTCGGTCCTAAGAGCCATTCGTGGCAAGTTTTTTCTCCTCGTGTCATTACCTCAAGTGTCCACGCCGACCCACGCTCAATAACCCCAATGTTTCAAGAGCTACTGCCGCCTAACATGAGCCCGCACGAAAAGAAAATGTAAAAATCAAAACATGGAGTAAACTTGACTCCCCAAATATTCATTCCTTACATTATTCAGAAACATACAAATGCGCATCGTCCTCTACGACCTACCTTACATGAGCATCGCTTAAAACTAAAAGATTAGCGGATCAAAGCCCGTTGTCAGGCAAAGAGGCATCACGGCGGACCGCCGCCTTGGATAAGGAGGACATCGCCATCACGATGTATCTAACACTCCTAATCAAGAGCGACCACCGCTTTCGCGAAAGTGCAAGTGTGGCTCGCGAACAGAGCGCAACTAACGCTGCTCAAAACAACTTCGCCGATGAGCGCCGTCCAAAAGGCATCACACAAGATGCCGCCAGAAGGCGGCGCCTGCATTCGAAGCCGCTTCGCCCACGGGCTGGATGCTCCAAAGAAGCACCACACAATGACCCCCAGATAGCGTCCCCTGCCGGAGGCAGCCCGACGCCGGCGGCGGGAGCGCCTAAGTGGAGGTTTCACCGAGGAAGGGCCGATCGACCGGCCCTCCTCCCGTCGGCCTCATCATTCGAGACTTCGAGGCGCACTCGCGCTACTATCTCCGCCACTGGCTTCAGGCCGCTCAAGGCTCGGCCGTCGCCGATCTCGGCGACGGCCGCCACTGGCAAAAAGAGGCGCTGCGGCCGGGCGCAAAGCAGTAAGCACGTGATTCGCCACCACCGAGGCGACCTCCGCCGCGAGCGGAGCGCCTCAGCAGGCAAGAGGCAGCACGCCAGGACCCGCCATTCGGGCGAGGCACGAGGCGCATCACGGGTGGTGCGCCCAAAGGCTCGCCCAACCGCATCCCCAGAGGCCTCACGCTCCCGCCTATGCTCGTGACACGGACGAAGCACGGAAAGGAGAACCTCGTGGCTCCTCGCAAGATCTGGGCAATTTCCGCCACTGCCCGCACACGCCTCGCTGCCTCCTCATGCCTCTTCACCTGCCCTGCCATGCCAGCGCCTCCGCCTCCGAAACGGCCAGAGGCACGCGAGAGTCACCACCAGCAACGGCTTCGGTGGCCCCTGCGGTCCCTGTTCCGTCCGAGGAGGAAGGCGAGGGCGTCGTACCCGGCTGCCAATTGGAGCTGCGAGAAAATACAAGAACATCACCATTAGATGCGAGGAGACAAGGTTACGCTGTGACGAAGCTATAGAAACTTACGCCGGCGGCGGGTTCCAGATGGAGAAGGTCGACGAGGGCAGCACAAGCTCACTCCTCGTCGCGGATGTCCCGGCGTCCACGCGGGGCCTCTTGGGGTCAAGACTTACGAAGTTTCCCTCCGTCGACGCCTGCTGGCCTCTTTCACCATCCTCACCACCGCCGCCATCTCGTCCGCCAAACCCCCGCAAGATGATGAGTCAAGGAAGGATGAAGGAGAGCGCACACGAATGCCGAGCACAATGCTACCTCGCCTCCAAAACCCTATTTATAGGCAAAAGGGCAGTGCAGCCCGGGCAAGCGACGCCTCGTCCACGACGCCAAGGCGTCCCGTCCATCCCACGGCTCGATGCGGGAGGCCATCATGGCGCATTAAAGAACCACGTCACGCTGGGCGGCGATGGGACGGGACGGTGGCGAAAGGACGCCATCGCACGCGGGCGATCGCGACGACGCTTTGCCTCTCGCTCTCGGTTGGCCGTCTGCGACGGCGAAGCCGCCACCACGGCATCAAGATATCCGCCGGGCGCAACTAAAGCCCAGGCCACCCGCTCCAATGCTGCCCAAAGGCCGAGGTAACCCTTTCTTGACATCACTTGCATTCCTTAGAACCTCGGGGTTCCATGACGCCGCACTCGCTCCCCGCAAACACACGGGCGGTTGTTTGCATACACTTAGTGGGAACAATGATCCGATTAACCGCTATTTTTCCGGATGGTAACCCTTTTCGACCCAAGCGTCATGACCCACGCCCAAATAGCTACGGTTCCTAAGTGGCGCCATGAAGAAGGGCATGCCCGTGCGAACGAACGACAACCTCCCGACAACGCTCTCCTCCCGCCAAATGTGTGCGAACACGCCGAAGCCCACCAAGGCCGATGACTCGCTAGTCGTTGGTTCTTCCCGGTCCTAATCCTTTGTTCCGCACTATGGCCAACGCTCGGCGCAACGGTCACGTAAATAGTGCTTTGCAAACAAGGGGTACCCACGCCAAGCATAAACCATAGTCGGTCGAAGATTCCGCTCCCCTTGAGCGCTATAAAGCTATGCGCCCATTCGTCATGCTGCCTTGTGTCTTCATTTATGATCAACGCCCGACCCACGCTCGAAGGGTCCCAATGACCCCAAGGACAATGGCCGCCCGAAAGCAAAGCATCACGTAAGAAAATGCAAGGCAAAATCTAGATTATAAAAACACACCAACAAAGTGTCCCAAAAACATACAACTTGATCAAAACAAAACAAAAAGGATCCTACGTCGGCGCTCGGAGGATCACCCAAAAAAGTCGCTGCCGCCGCCATCGAGCCGCCACCTCGGGGCCCACGGTGACCACGCCTAGCCCCGCCACTGCCTCGCCGCCACAGGCACTTTCGCCAGATCTCGCGGGTCTCTTCGATCCCAAAGAATGGCTGGTGCGCTGAAGGAGGAGCGCCGCGGGCCGCACAAGAAGCAAAGACATACTCCGCAACGCCAGAAGCGACGTCGCTCATGGGCAAAGGCAGGTTTCGCCAACAGGCCTCGGCGAGCACGGCCAGAGGTTTTGCGCGAGTGTGCGGCGCTCGCGGCAGCTTGTCGACCACGGCCGACAAGCAATGAGAACGCCACGCCGCCACTTCCTCGCGCCATGAGCCCTCTTCACGATTATGGCGCTGGTCATCGCGCTTGCGCCTCCTCACACGCCTTCGCGAGTTCCTTTTCGACGACCTGGACTTGCGACCGCTGCCAAAACACGTCCGCCTCCCGAGCGGCGGCCGCGTAGTTCGGGCGTCAAGGAGGTTTCAGCCGCCGCCAAGTCTGCGGCAGCGTTTCCCGTCGAAGGTGACCGATCGAGGCCGCAGGCGGAACGACAACCGCCATCTCACGCGTCGCGGGTGGTGGAACCAAGCCCGAGCCAGAAGCGCTAGCAAAGGAAAGAAGAGACCCCGCATCAGCAAAAACAAGATAAAGGTAACCCCAGCGCCGATCGACGGACCCTCACCTCGATTGGAGGTTCCCGATACGAAACACCGACGAAGGCAGGGTGATCCTGATCTTCGTCGCCCCGGCCGAGGGTCCAGCACCGGCACGAGACTTCTTGGGGACCGGACCGTGTGGTTCCACCACGGCCACTCGCTTCTCGCCGATCGTCGTCACCGCCGCCATTTCTCGCGATTCAGAAACGGAAGAAAAGGCGAAAAGACGGCGAGCGAAGTTAAAGACTGGTCAACGAGTCGCCATCGCCCTCCTTGACCTATTTATAGGGGCGGGGCGGAGCGACCGAAGTGAACGACGCGTCGGACGGCGCGACACGCGCATTAACTCCGCGCCCAGGGCAACAGGACAGGCCCTCGCCACTCCCCACTTCCCACATTAAATGGAACAAGACTTGGCGTAGGGGCACCGCTCCCAACAGAGGCGCAGCGCGACTCTTCGGTTCAAGCTCCTGGGCCGCCACGATCGCACCGGGCATCATGGAAGCAGGCCCATCGGCTGAAGAAAACCGGAACACGGGATACCAGCTAAGAAAATTCTTCCCTAAGCTTGCTTTCTTCCTCCCGAGCTCATGTCTTTGCGTGGCGGCGGCATATCGGCCCCACACGCCACTCGGGGCTACAACACCACACGCCAAGACGGATGATGGTCTGACTAGCCACTCGGTTCTCTCTAGCGGCAACCCCATCGACCAACGCTACTACCACGCCTCTAATGGCTACGGTTGCCATATAGCGCTTTGGAAGAAGGAAGTGCCCGAGCGATGAGAACCATGGCGGTCGTAAACATTCCAAATTTCGTGGTAGGCACCAAGCAAAATATCTCAATCCTAAAATGGTTATTTGCGCCTCCTCCGAACAATGCAATAGCGCACGACTTACGCCAGTAACCTTCGCGTTTCTAAGGCTACGATCGTAAGGCACTTGTCGTGGGCGAATAAGCAAAACCAGATTGATGGGCCGATCCGACCAGCCCAACAAACTTTAATCCGCGCTCAATGAAGTCTTTACATCAACAAAAGCAAGAGCAATAATTTTCTCCTCGTCCGATGGAGGATATCCTCGCGCGATATCCATTGGGCGATTGTTGCGGCGACGGGTCAATCCGAGTCCTTAGCTCTCGACCGCTTGCGTCGGTTTGGTCTGCGGCGACCCACTGGCCGATGACCTCGGTCGACGTCGCTATAATGGGAGGCGACGAGGACAAGTGCCGAGGTAACCCTAAGCTCGGCTCCCACGCCACCGAAGCGCCGACGTGTTCAAGACGCGAGCTAACGCGCGGCGGCAGCGAGCTTGGCTCGGTGACGGGCGGCGCCCGAGCACCGGTGACAGACCTCCCGCCGGCCTCCGAGGGCTATCACTCGGCGATCCGCGACGACAAACCCTCCTCCGCCAATTTCTTCTCCGCCACACTACCTCACGCGAACGCGAAAAGCCGGGTCACGTGCCTCCTCGGCCAATTTCTGCGTTTCCGCAGCATCACCAAGTCTCCTCCGCAACTCTACAGGCCGCTACAAGCGTCAGAAGCATATCGAACAATCTACGATAGCAAAATTTTCAAGCCGGGATCGGGTGGCTTACCATCCGCAGAGGCCTCCAAACACTGAAGATCCTCTTCGGCCTTGGCTCGGGCCTCCCTTTCATGCTCAGCGCTCCTCCTCTCAGAATCAAGCCCCAGACCATTCCTCCTCGCCACGTATGCATTTAATCGAGAAGGCGGGCACTCTCCCGTTCCGGACATAGAACTATTCGGAGTGCCACCCCCGGCTCGACGACGGCAGCTTCAAATCAACGTAATCCGCCGCGCGGCCCGGACGCATCTGAATACCTACGCCGCCCATGAGCGCCAGGGGGCCCGTCGATTGATCTTTTCTCGACTTGGCATGAAAGAAATACTTCCAGAGCGCCCAGTGGGGATCGATCCCCAGGAACGCCTCGCACAACGTGATGAAGACCGCGATGTGGAGCACTCCGTGGGGGTTAAGCTGATGCACCTCGACCTTATAATGGTGCAGCAGTCCACGAACGAACCAGTGGAGCGGAAGTCCGAACCCGCGCTCGTAAAAGGAGGCGGGCATAACGATCTCGTCATCAGAAGGGGCGGGGACCGCGGCCCCCGTCGGCACCCTCCACCGCGAGACGTCAAGCGGCGGGAGGAACCCTTTCCTCTCCAAGCCTTGTGCACGGTTGGGCGAGATGGAGCATTCGGGCCACGACATCTCCGGCGGCACGAGGATGGGAGACGAGAAAAGGTAAGGAACGAACCCCCGGACTTTTTTTCGCTTTCTCCTCTTGGGCAGGAGGATGCTTGCGCGCAAAAGGAAAACGCGAGAGTCTGCCCGAGCGCCTCCCCCGCGTTGGTTTTGCAGGCACCGAACGGGCGCCGTCCGGCCGAGTGATTGATCCAAAGCAGACGTCGCCAAACAAGCGCCAAGACGTCTCTGCCGAAGCCGCCTGCACGCCGCTAAGCGAAGGCATATCCTTTCCAAATCTTTTTGCATTAAATGCGGACGGGAGGGCGCCAGGAGCACTATCGCCGCGCCCGTCCCACGGCCCTCTGTTTTCTAGCCTCCAGATTGGATCACCGGGCGCACGGTAAAAGTCCGTCTTGCCACGGACGCCCCTGAGGTGGCGAGAACATTGAAACATCGCAGGGCTCGAAGCCTTGACAACCCTAGAGGTTTCGAGGTCGCCCCGGGGTACAAAATGAGCAAGGGACGAGAACGAGGTGAGCCCCCAGTGGGCCCCCGGTTGGGTCGGCGGACGACCCAATCACCTTAACTCGTGTCCGAGACCATACTTCACGCTCTCCCGCGGAACCCGTCGTAGGGTGGCAGCCGGCTGCACTCCGGGTCGACTGACGACTCGGGGACCGATACGGGATCGAGTAAAGAAAGGCTCTCATGGCTCGCCCCCAGCGGGTCGGACGTCCGACTCAGGGATCGTCCGCTCGGAAAAAGATCCCCTTGGTAGGGATCTCCAGGGCCCACTCGGATAACCCACCAGTAGCTCCACGAGCACGGTGCTCGAGCCGGCGCATGGCAAGCACGCGATTGCTCACCCTCCGTGTCCCACACCGCGACGGGCGACATCAGGATGATGGGCAATGGCCGCCCCCACGGATAGCCTCACAAGACGAGGATTCGGGACGGACGCCCCTCGCCCAAGCTCCGGCGTAAAACCAGCCAACAAATACGTCTAGCTACGACGTAAAACGAGCACCAGTAAACCGGGCCTCGTCAAGCGCCAGGCCTCGCCACCAGGCAAGCGTCCCACCAAAACGAGGGACCAGCATTTGGTCAGAAACCCCGAACAGCTCTCCGACCGCCGGGGCTCGGGGCTTAGACTACACGGTGCGACGCTGCACCCAGCAAAATTAGCTCAATGAGTCGGAAGGACTCCGCCAATTTTTATAAACTCGCCCGGGGGCTCGGGATCGAACAGCACCTCTCGTACACACCCCCGATAGAGCTCTGCCGACCAAACATAATTATTCGAATCGTATAAATGAAACGCACCTGCTAATTGACTTCAACCTAGGAGATAGATCCATGTACGAATTTTATAAAAGAAGTTGTACTCCGCCACTTACTTCTGGCCACTCATAAACACGTCATAGAGAAACAAACGCATTCATGTGACCGCAAATCTAGCAATTAGCAAAAACCAATGCCTCCCGTTACAAGGTTGATTTGGGTATGCTGCACTCACACACCCGATTAGCAGGAGATTTCTATATATACAGAGAGAGACAAACACATTATAATTAACCGGGACACAAAAAAGGGTATTTCTCCTATATATCGCTTATGAAAAAGTTTGAATTTTTTTGGATGTCAAGTTTAACTAGTTTCCTAACTACTTCAAACAAGTTTGAAATAAAATTCAAAATAGAGTTGTATTTTTCTTATGGTAGATTGATTGTAGGTACATGCTAATTATATATATAAATGATCAGTAAAACATGTTGACAAATACTTATGCCGGGGGTACCCCACAGCAAGGCTTCGACTATGAAGTTGTCAATACAAGCGAAGATATTAGATGGGCCTACTCAGGCCCAAACCAAAACAGGGGGTTCCTTCGAGAGGCAGAGGATTGAGATAAGTATATATACTAATATGCTTCTCATGCGACGAACATCAATCATTTGATGTACATATTGGTGGTGGTGACATTAGAGAAAGTTTGACTATACACAAGCATAATAATAATAAAACTCCTTATAGCGCATGGAATCGGCGGCCAGCCAGACGGTCCACCTGTCGTCTTGCACATTTGCGAAAAAACCTCTCCGTTTCTTTAAAATTATGGATAGGTCCCTGTGTAATTTTCTATGAGACGAAGATATTTTTTTTCTTCGCGTTTAGGTCCCTGGCGCGGTATTTTACGGAAAAACCTCCGTTAATTTCAAATCGCGAACAAGCCCTTTTCTAATTTTTCAGATAGCGAACATGTCCAAAAAATAACAAACAGGTCCCTCGCTTCTTACGTTCGGTCCTTTCTCCGTTTTTCCGAAAAATGTTTTCACCAATCAAAAAAACGAAAAATGTTTTCGCCACCCAAAAAACAGAAAAATGTTTTCGCCAATCGAAAAACCCTAAAAATGTTTTCGCCACAAAAAAAACACAGATTCGTCGAAGGTTTATAACAGCTTATGGGTTTGTCAACCGGTCGTAACCGCAAGTTTTTTTTAAAAAAAATGTAGATTAGTCCGAAGATTTATAATGTCCCGTAAATTCGCCGACGGGTCCTAACGACCTATTTTTTTAAACAAACATAAAAAACCAAAACACGAAAAAAACAGATTCGTCGAAGGTTTATAGCGGTTCATGGATTCGCCCGCGGGTCTGAACAGCCTTTTAAAAAAGGAAATACATAAAAAAAGACGTTTTTCCCGGAAATTTTTTTTCAGCACCAGAGAAATGTGTTCAGCTCTGTGTCTAGAGTTTTTCCCCAACTCGATTTTACATCTCGATCTCTGATATTTTTTTAAACGTATATTATTACTCGGTGAACGTGTATAGTGTTAGGCTCGACAAAAGAAGATTGTCGTCTCTAATAATTTTTCGCCCTTTTTCCTCTAGACTATTTTTGACCGGTGGGTTGTTTTGCGAAAAAAATGCATCCGGTCCCTTCGATCGGTGGTTTTGCAAAAAGGGCCCTATCGTTTCGTATATTCGCGTACGGGTCAGTCACCTTTATTTTTCGTTTCCAAAAAAAAACCGTAGTTTTTGTATTCGCGTTGGGTTCTCCGCTTTTCCCGAAAAAATGTTTTCATCACTAGAGATATGTGTGCAAAATTCTATCTCTAGTCTTTTTCCCCAACTCGATTTTCTATTTCGATCTCGATATATTTTAGACGATATTATTACTCTCAGAACGCATGGAGTGTTAGACTCGACAAAAGAAGGTTGTCGTCTCTAATAATTTTTCGCCCTTTTTCCTCTTGCCTATTTTTCACCGATGGGTGGTTATGCGAACATGTATTGTTACTCGATGAACGCGTAGAGTATTAGGCTTAACAAAAGAAGGTTGTCATCTCTAATAATTTTTCGCTCTTTTTCCTCTAGACTATTTTTGACTGGTGGGTGGTTTTGCGAAAATAAAAAAATACATCCGGTCCCTTCGATCGGTGGTTTTGCAAAAAAAGATTTAGAGTATTTTGAAATCGTAGATAGGTCGTTCCGCCGGTTATTTTGAAAAAAAAGATCTGTAATTTCGTAAATTCGATTTACAAAAATATCATACCGGATTTTTCTCTCGCGGTGCGGTATCGCGTGCAATTCTGCCTAGTAATGCTCATGTTGCAATGTGATCTGAATCCGTGCCGTGTTCATGCAGGACAGGAGCACAGGCCTACGCATACGCAAGCTGTAGCGCCGGGCGATGCTAGGGCCACGCGCTGGGCCGCCAAAGACATTGCGCTGGGCCACGCGACCGACTTCAGCTTAATTATTATTATTTTTTGTCCGTTTTGGACTCTCCTTTCTCGTTCTATATTTGTACTTGTAGTCATACGTTTTAGATATCCATTCGTCTCATGCTTGTAATTATTTTTTTCTTATACAGTAAATTCCATCTTAGTATGTTTAGCGTAAGTGTTCTTCACGATAAAAATGATATTTGAGAAAGCATTTTTCTAAGCTAGGAGTATTTGGCAATAGTGTAATGACTCAAATGACCCCAAAAAAAAGAATGTGCAGGAATAGTCGTAAAGAGACTTTCTTTATTGAAATCCTTATTTTCAGCCATAGTTACATGTCACAATTGTTTTGAGTTACATTAGCTGTACGTTTTCAGCTGTGCAGGTAACAAAAGGCTAAGAAAGATATTCCTTCTCACCCACCAAACATACGTATGCACTGATCGACGACACAAATTAATAATTAAAATTTACTTGTGTTTTTAGCAACCATTTCGATATATAATGACCACTACTCGCTCCTAGAACCCACATGCAGTACGATTTGCAGTCTCTACCAACTACGCACCATTGTCATGTACGACCGAACGTAACGTTCAGGCGCGCTGCGGGGGGAGAGAGATATATATACGAATAATTCGAGCGAAAGCTTCACGGCGGCGGAAGAATGCACCCGTCGGCGCCGCAGTGCACCGGCGGGCGGTGGATGAAGGAGATGCACTCCTCCGGCGAGCGCTGGTGGGGCCAATCGGGGATGCAGTTCATCCGGTCGTCGCGCAGGGGGACGTGGAGGCAGGACACCGGCTCCCCGCAGAAGTAGTTGCCGGCGATGGTGAGGTTCTTCAGCTTCGGCAGCTCGCAGATGGCCCCCGGCACCTCGCCGGCCAGCATGTTGTATCCCACGTTGAGCACCTCGAGGCTCTCCATGTCGCCGATGGTCTCCGGCAGCTCCCCGGCGAGGTCGTTGCGGCTGAGGTCGAGCACCCTGAGCTTTTGAGCTTGCCGATCTCCGGAGGGATGCAGGAGCTGATGCTGGAGTTGAGGAGGATGAGCTCGACGAGCGTGTCAGCCATGTCGCCGATGCTCGGAGGCAGGCAGCCGGCGAGGCGGGTGTTGGCGAGAACGATCACCGACGCCGTCGAGTTGGTCAGGCTCTGCGACGACAGCGATACGTTGAAGCGGTTGTTGTTGGCAAAGATCGCGTCGAGGCTGAGCTGCCTGCCGAACACGGCGTCCGGGAGCTGGCCGTCGAAGTTGTTGAAGCGCAGGTCGAGATATTTGAGCGACGGCAGCGAGGTGAGGAAGGAAGGGAAGGCGCCGGAGAGGAGGTTGTTGCTGACGTCGAGCTCGTAGAGGAGGCGCATGTGCTGCATGGACGAGGGCAGCGTGCCGTGGAAGCGGTTGGAGTTGAGGTGGAGGAGCGCGACGTCGGCGAGGAGGCCGAGGTGGTCGGGGAGCTCGCCGGCGATGCGGCCGTGGTTGAGGTCAACGCCGGCCACTGTTAGGATGTGCGGGTCGTCGGGCGCGGCGGTGCAGAAGACGCCAGTGTAGTTGCACACGAATGGGCCGCACCAGTCCTCGGTCAGGTTCTTGGGGTCGTCGGTGATGGCGTGCTTCCACGCCTGGAACGCGATGTACGCCGCGTCGAGGCGGTCGTTGAACGGAGAGAGTGGCAGCGACGGTGGCGCCGGCGTTGGGGAGGGTGAGGGTGAGGGGAGAGGTTGGGGAAGACATGGGAGGAGGAGGGAGAGTAGGAGGAAGTGTTGGAGAGTATTTGTGGTTCTTGGCCTTGGGAGGGGTGGCATTTTGTCTGGATTTTGGTGTTCAATTATGAGAGCTTAGGAGATAGAAAGAATTGTGTGTGTAGTACTGTGGTATATTCTTGGATTTTCAGGTGGTTATATATTGGGGTTTGGGGGGAGGGTGGGTGGGAATCGACATCACGTAAGTTTCTATCCTTGGTCATGGATGTTGACTTAATTATCATATTGTTATTTTTTTTACTTCGTCATTGGGCGAATTCAGAATAAAAAATAACTAAGGGTCACTGTATGTGTATAAAGTCATTACATTTAAACTGTGGGGGACACACATATGCATATGTAAGTTTTGACAAGATAAATGAATTTGAATCCGGTGTTCTGTGCACCCTATGAGTCTACAGGGATCCACCCTGCCTAGTCGTACCGACGAGATCCACGTAAAGCATAATAAATTACTAGTTAGACCAACCAATAGATAAAACCGAATAAAACGGTTTAAATAGGACAAAGTTTATATACATCTCAATTCTTTTAAAATTTCTCCATGCCAAATAATGCCCCTCCTAAAGATGGAGAAGCTCCGGCCACCAGAGCATTTTGAGCCGAGCCGACGGCTCGGCTCAAAAAAATATTCACATTTTAGTCCTTTTATAAATTACGAAGAGATCCTTTGCGATTTTTTGTGAGGGAAGAATTTTTCCGCTAAAATCGCGTTTGGGTCCCTTGTGCACCATTTTACGGAAAGACCCTCCCGTTAAATTCAAATCGCGAACAAGTCCTTTTCTAATTTTTCAGGATAGCGGACAGGTCCAAAAATGTAACATTTAGGTCCTTGCTCCTTACGTTTAGGTCCTTTCTCCGTTTTTCCCGAGAAAAAATATTTTCGTCACTAAAAATATGGGTGCGGCTCTATCTGTAGACTTTTTTCCCCATCTCGATCTCTGATATTTTTTTTAAATATGTATTATTACTCGATGAACTCGTAGAGTGTTAGACTCGGCAAAAGAAGGTTGCCATCTCTAATAATTTTTCACCCTTTTTCCTCTAGACTTTTTCCCCGCCGTGGTTTTCCAGCTCGGTCTCCAATATTTTTCAAATAATATTTTTCAAATAATTCATCGAAATAGATATTTTTACAACTCTATCTCTCTATTTTTTCCCCGTTTCGCTCATTATTTCGACGATTGAAAAAAAAAACAACGTCAGAAAAAAGAAAAAAAATTCTACGAAAAAACGTCGCACGCGACGTGTTACGCCACGAAAAATTTTACCAGTAGAACTTACGCCTTGTTGAAAAGATTCATTCTATACGGACGAGTCAAAGATGTTAGCCGTGCGAGTGACTCTTTCATGCAAGCTGATGCTGCCGTACCTAGGATGCGTGGTGTTTTATGCTGTAATGTTTTAGTGATGGATGCATGATTAAGTGCATGTACACTAGGACAAATTAATTACAGGTAGCAGCGCAGCACACGAAAGGGATTCGATCGGTTGAGAGGTCATGCTCTTCAGTCTCCATCCCTCCTCGTAGGACGAGAGAAAAGATGCCGAACGGTGCTGCTGAAGGCATCCCAATTAATATCAGAATGAGGTCAGACTTCACAGTGCGCCTCGCTTAATTCACACACACAGGTCACAGGGTGACAGCCTGACAGGGCACGCAAGGTTGATCTCTCTCTCTCTCTCTCTCTCTCTCGCACATGTCGTTAGGATCTGTTCTGTATACTTTAGAGAGAGGAGAGGAGCACATATGGAAGGAAGCATCAGAGAATAGAGCCTGCAACCTGACACCGGTTTCTAGTGCAGTTTTCGAACATGACCTCCTTACCTATCGCATGTTGGCGCATCTTTGGCACTTTAAGAAACCAAACTGTTTGGCACCTATATCCAGTGCACCCATATCTCTCTCTCGATTCAAGATTCACCGTCACCCTCCAGCTGAAGCCAATCGATCGGGTGGGTGAGTGAAAATGGTAGCTGGTGTTAGAATATTGTGTACTTTTGTGATTATTTTGATTTCTAAAATAGTGGTCAAATAAAAATGTAACATGTATACTAGGTATATTGAACAGTAAGATCACTAAACCATATATACCTATCACATGTATACGTGCAAGCTTGGCAAAGCCTAGAACAATAATACTACAAGCAACAGTGTAAAACATCATCGTCTGGGAGATTGCTAGCAGGTAAGACTTAGGCATGTGGAAGAAAGAAAACCACAATTCACAGAGGATCACTCCGGCAATGGTCGCGGTCTAGTCCGATGAGGAAGTTACCACGAGCCGAAGAAGGAAGCAGCGAGCAGTTATCACTACTACAGAACGGCACATCAGAATCGGTTCTTTTTTAGCATTAGAATCGGTTTTAGTGGCGATACAATGTCTTTAGATAGTGATGAGGTGGAGCTATCAGAATCGGTTTTGACCCGATCGTGATAAAACGCCATCGAATCGGTTCTTTAAGGAAGTGATTGTGATGACCCCTCATCGAGATCGGTTTTTAAGGGAAGTGATTCGATGACCCCTCATCGAATCGGTTCTTTAAGAGAAGTGATTACGATGACACCCTCATCGAATCGGTTCCACAAAAGAACCGATTCGATGAGGTGTCATCGTAATCACTTCCTTAAAGAACCGATTCGATGAGTCATCGTAATCACTTCTTAAAGAACCGATTCTCGATGACCCATTGAGGTGTGCCAATTTTACAAATTCTCCAAAAAGCCTGATTAAAACACCGTTCTAGTGGTGATTTAAAAACACTAAATTAACAGAGATTTCTAGGATGTCATCCATCCTAATACCACTAATACTACTCTCGCCTAATTACCACTCGTGTGATCTTCCTAGACATTTTTAACACCACACGTGTGGTCTTCTCGAGAGGTCACCCATCCTATTACTACTCTCGTCTAAGCACGCTTAACTTCAGAGTTCTTATAAGATCCAGTATTTTAACGGTGGTATGATAACATCTGACATATTATGTCTCCCTCCTGCTTTTAACCCCGTGAAGCACCCTGAACACCGATAAAGCTTTCAAATTTATTTTTCATACTTTTGACTATTAATGATGCTTGCAATATATGTGTCATTACTATTCACGGTACTTGTAAAAACACCATAACTTTTGACTCGTACCTTCGATTTTGGTGTTCTTGAGCTTTCCGGAATCATCACATGATGAGCTCTCCGATTATATTCTTTTGGGCACCGATTCTAGTTTGCAAATAAGAAATACGAGCACTTTTTGTTAAAATGGTCATAACTTTTGACTCGTAACTCCGATCGGGGCGTTCTTTTGGCTCGTAAATCAGATGGTCGGATCCTGCTGGTTTGTGCGAGTGCGTGCGCGGCGACGGAATTCCAAAAAAAGGTCGCTTAGGGCCTCAAAACGGCCTCCGAAGTTTTGAATCTGTTTCGGCCGTTCTTTTTAATTATTGCAAATGGAATATTAGTTCCAATTATTTCAAATATAATATTATTTAATTTCAATTCTTTCAAATTAGAAGGCTGGAGAGGTAATTATCAATATTTAAAATTTTCTATTTTTTATTATTTGTGACGGTTTCAAATTAAAACCGTCTGTGATGTCGGGCGGGCGGGCATGGCGGCGGGCGTCACGCCGTCTTGTGAATGGATGAATAAGCTAGGTTAGACCGAAGGATTATCAAGATCCGCCAGGATCCAAAAACCGCCGATTTCGGTGAAATTTTGCTTAAATTTCGGTTTTGGACCGCCAATTTATATCTACTACCGAATTCAAAATTTAAAAATTGATTTTGCTACAATGCTCGCTACAAGATTTTCGGATTTTCGCGAAATTTCGAGTTTTTAGTCTGGATTTTCAAATTTGTTGGCGGATTTGAACGGAATGGGTCCAATAACCCTTAACAAAGTCTTGTTACATGAAAATTTGGTGAAAAACAAATTTTTGAGATTTTAAAATTTAGGTAAAAAAGCTGTCAGATTGTTTAAAAATTTAAAAGCCTGATAATCATCTGAAAAATTATGGGACCATCCTTTGTTGTTTGGGATCATATAAAAAAAATTTCAAAATAATTTAACATCATTTGTTATGTTCAAAAAATCAAAAACAGAATGGACATAATTGGGACAGTAAACTTGTTAGATTTTGCTAAATTTTGTCGAGTGTGATAATTATCTAAAATTTTTATGAAAGATTAATAACTTCCTCAGTACCATTATATAAAATTTTCAAAAAAATTCAACTTTCTTGATTTGCTCAATAAAATCTATCAATGCAGTAAGCACTAAACTTAATTTGTTGTATTATATTTCAAAAATCAATTCATTTGAGCTAAGGATTTATCAGGCAATTCAAATATTTTTATAACTTTTTTAAATTTTGTTTTTCAAATTTTTTTGAGCTAAGGATTCTTATGTAAAATTTTCAACTCAAAATATTTCTCCAGGAATTTATAAAAATTTTGACATTCAAAGTACTAGTTTTCAACTCTCTCTGTTTTTGAATTTTTAAAAATTACTAAAATTTTATAATCATATGAAATTTTTACAGAAATATCACAAGTATTTCAGGAATCTGTAAAAAAAAATTCAAAAGTTTCTAACGTCGTTTGTACTATTTGTCATCCGGTTCAAACTTGCCGATCTCGTTTCATCTACATAGTATCACTTTTGAATTTTTAAAAATTCCGCAGATCTGATAATCACCTGAAATTTTTATAAGAATATCTGTAGTGTGTCAGGAACCTACAAAAAATTTGAAAATTTTATGACGTCGTTTGGACCAATTTTCACTCGGTGCATTTTGGCGAAAACTAGTACTCGATCATTAGTATCACTCTTTTAAGAAAACCGATCTCGATGCTTCATCATTAGTATCACTCTTTTAAGAAAACCGATATTGATGCTTTATCATCACTTTTCTAATAGAACCCTGATGTTAGTCATTAGTATCACTTTTTTAATAAAACCGATCATCGATGCTTTATCATCACTTTTCTAATAGAACCACGATGTTAGTCATTAGTATCACTTTTTAATAAAACCGATATCGATGCTTTATCATTAGTATCACTCTTTTAAGAAAACCGATATGATGCTTAATCATTAGTATCACTCTTTTGAGAAAACCGACATCGATGCTTCACCATTAGTATCACTTTTTAATAAAACCGACATCGATGCTTTATCATCACTTTTCTAATAGAACATTGATGTTAGTCATTAGTATCACTTTTTAATAAAACCGATCTTGATGCTTTATCATTAGTATCACTCTTTTAAGAAAACCGACATCTTGATGCTTCATCATTAGTATCACTTTTTAAGAAAACCGACATCGATGCTTAATCATCGGTATCACTTTTTAATAAAACCGATATCGATGCTTGATCATCACTTTTCTAATAGAACAACGATGTTAGTCGTCGGTATCACTTTTTTAATAAAACCGACAATCGATGTAGTTTATTGCACTATTCCTTTTCGGACATCGCAAGTTCTGAATTTTCAAGATTTCATCAAAGAGAGAAATGCCATAACTTTGTCATACATTGTTGAAATTATTAGAAATTTTGCGAAACATATTTCAGGATCTTGCAAAACTTTTCATAAAATAAAGAGTGCTTGTCAAATAAAGAGTGTGAAATCTGAAAGCACGTACACATTTTGAAGAAAACGCAAAAGAGGGCAAAAAGAGGGAATCTCCTCAAGATAGGGTTTCAATTTTGCCCTCTTAATACCCACCCATGAGGACTTCAAATTTTCTCACTCAAGTATTGCTTCCAACCACACAATATGAGCTATTTTCTCGGGTGGCGGCGGAGAAATCTCCTCTGAGCAACAACAGAGAAGAGTTCGGTCTACAGTGGTATATATAACCTAGCGAGGCACATCGAATCGGTTCTTTTCAAAAAGTGATAGTGATGTGCACGGCCATCCTTAGTAATGAGCACGAAGCGCATCGAGAATCGGTTCTTTTCAACAAGCGATAGTGATGTACTGCGGTCATCACTATCACTTCTATAAAAAGAACCGATAGTGATAACCATGTGCACATCGAATCGGTTCTCTACTAAAAGTGATAGTGATGTGTAGGTCATCGATGTCGGTTCTTTTCATAGAAGTGATAGTGATGATCACGCACATCACTATCACTTCTATGAAAAGAACCGATAGTGATGACCGTGTACATCACTATCATTTTTAAGAGAAACCGATTCGGATGTGTCAAGTCTACATCACAATCACTTATAATCTCGTAACCGATAGTGATTATTACTAATACCCATCCGAAGTTACTTATCACAATCGTTTTTTGAAAAACTTAAGAACCGATACGATCAAATGATAGTGATGTCTCGTTCTGTAGTAGTGTATGCAAAGTGCTTCCTATAAACCTGATTCGTCTCTTCCCGTGCAAGACCAAATTAAAGAGGGATGGCTCCAGAGACACTGTTCTCCCAACGGAAGGTGCATGCACGCGGCCGCAGGAATGGAACAGTCGTAGCTGCACGGTGCAAGGGAGGAAGAAGCGGCAATGCCATTTTTCTTTTATCTCATTTGGGCAGATCAGAGGACGTCTCATATAGATGTCTACAGGTTTGGAAGGAAAGCCCCATTAACGCAAGACAAAAATTTACACATAGAAAATCGCCACACCATTCATGTTCATACCATAGGCAATGGCATGACAAGCGAGCACACGTGTGTATTCTTATTTTGCTTACTTCAACTAGGTATGTATGTACATGCACCTACTTATAATTGGTTTCCCTCCGCTTAGAGTAGCGATGTTGTAGTAAACTTTTTATCTTCTACCACGTATATATCCGTAGGCCTTTAGGATTTATTATAATTTCTAGAGAATTTATTTGGGCCAGGTCCACTAACCTAAATTCTCGGACGGCTGGTGAGATTGCATTGCTAGATGCAAATCTTCTTACTGCATGCAAATGCTGTTTTAGGTTAATGTTACCCGTTCTTTTTGTCCCCTCAATATTAGCCGAGGAAGGTTAATGTTCACACTTGTCGCCCACAGCCTTTTACTTTTATGTCCCACGTCTCATGCACACTACTTGCCCTTCAATTAGAAATCTAATTATTTCACAATATTTGTCAAGCAAATAAAAATTGGAAGTGTCTAGGGAGAATTGAAGTGTTTTTTTTTTTTGCTAAATAGCACTCAAATGTTGAGTCTTCAGATCTAGATCCAATGGATGAAATCAATTTGTCTCAACTCCTCTTATTCAAGTACTATTTATCAAGGAGTATTCAATTTTATAGGTATTGGATGAGGAAGATTATTCTTTTCTACATAGCCTTTTTACACTAATTATATACTAGTTTTACACAATTAAATTATGTAATAAATGATGTTACATTTTGTAAAAAAAGGAACATTATTTTTTTTGCATTGCCTTTTTAATCACTTATGTAATAGCTTTACACACATTAAACTATATAAAAAATAATGTGACACTCAATTATATATTAGAGGCTCATAGAGAGTTGCTAAGAAAAAATAGAAATAGCTAAAATTTCTCACAAAAAAGCAAAACATCTATCTCTTAATCGGGTGGACTCTAATTGCAACCGCTATTGAATCTTTCAAAAAAAATAAGAATATGCTAGAAATTCTTATAAAAAGAAAAACGTATGGCTCTTAATCTGGTGGATCCTAACTAAGTTGAACTATAGTAGCCATTGGATATTACTATTTAAAGAAAAATATCTAATTGTCTATCTAGCGGACCCGAGTTATAACGGTTTAGATTAAAAGAAAGAGCCCATGCCAAGTATAATAAAAATAATAGAAATTCAAAATTAAAAAATTAGCCACTTGAATTTCATATGAATTCCAAATTAAAACATATACATAGCTTAAATCCAGAATAAAAATTAGTAGTTGGATTTGTATATCAAATATAACCTAAAACTAATATTCAAAATTAAATAAAAATAACAACAAAATTAATGGCTTATACAGAAGAAAGAGTCCATACCAAGTACAATAAACAATAACAGAAAGTAGGAATAAAAAATGAAAGGAAATTAGCCATTGACCTTTCATACGAACTCCAAATTAAAACCTGTACATAGCTAAAATTTGGAATAAAAATTAGTAGTTTGATTTGTATATAAATTCTAACCTAAAACTGATATAAGAAATTAAATAAAAAATAACAATGGAAATTAACATAAATTTAGAATAAAAACAAAATTAAATTAGTCATTTGATTTTAACTCTAAATTAAAATATGAAATTATAAATTAAATAGAAAAATAAATACAAAAATAGCAGAAGAATAAAGATAAAAGGAAAATAGGGATTGTTTTTAATTCCACATTAAGTGAAAATATAATTTTTGTTTTGTTCAAAAATATGCTAAAGAATTTGATTTATATGTATACATTATTAAATATTATGTAATAAAAGCCGATGGTAGGTTTTTTCAGTTGCTAAAGAAATATAAAATAAGCTAATAATTGTAAAAAAGCATTGTAACTCTTTATTTAGTGAACCTCTACGGAATGAAGAGATTAAGTGGGTGATATATCGACAGGTGTTCACTCAGCTATACTGGTATAAGCAATATAATATGCACTAAAAGAAGTATTGAAAGAAAGAGACAAGCATTGCAATAATAAAATTAAGAGATGATGATATAAATGGAAAAAATGTTATGTTATGCTACGTTTACAAGTTTGCTATGTAAGTATTTGAGGAAGAAAGTTTCGATCATATGTGACAAGTATTGCGAAGCGGGGTGAGTATTGTTTCTCTTATAATATATAATATCAAACATCACAAATCGAGTTTTGCAACGACCAACTTTCCAAAAAGCAAAATCACATATGTATTATCAAGTCATTTAAACGTACTTTAAAGATGATGCACGGGCAAGTGCACCGGCAACCTTGCTAGTTTGTAAAAAAAGAGAGGAACAAAATAAACTATAAGAAACACAATAAACAAAAACATAGATCACTAATTCAATATTGACAAAGTCAAAATAATAAAGCACAAAGTGGATCATAAAGCGATATCTAATAAACAAAAAAATTGAGTGCTCACAAACAAAGAAAAAATATTCAAGTGCCATTTAGCAATTCCCATAAAAATTTGCTAGAATAGTCGAACGAGATAAAAAAGTTTTTTTACTTGGTAATAGACCTTGAAGCTTTCAACACAATAAGTACAGCTGGTTAGCGGAACTGTAGTTGATCAGACTGAGCTTTCATGCTCATCTCTGAATTGCAGACAAAGAAACCCAGTGGAGAATTTTGGTTGCGTTCAATTTGTTTGGTGTATGGTGATATCCAATGTCATCCATGGATCTGGCCTGCAGACAAGAAAGCTCACCATGTGATCATTTCATAACATTTATTCTTGTAGGAAGGGTCAAGAATTTGATCGTTTCAGTGGATTTCTGACATTTCAGAGCAAGCGACCTGATCAATATATTGCCATAATTTGACCACCGTCAGAGAATGTACATGCAACTGGCCTTAACATAGCTGTCAGAGCAACAGCCACTGCATCATATCAAAACCAAACATCAGGATTCAACAGCTACGAGGCTACATCAATGTGTTGTCAGAAACTCTATTGGTAGTCCAAGATCTATGTCAGATAAGGAGAGATAGATGTGTACAAGCAATGGGTCATTGTTAACTGTACCTGAAGGCATATATGACACAGTAGGTACAACAATTTAAAGGATGATGAGATATGCATGCCGCAACAGAAGTAAACGCATACCAGAACGCAGAGACATCGTGGGGAGTGTTGAGGTATGTGTACATTGCGTGTCTTTCCCTTAACAATGTACACTTTTCGACAAATTGATCAATGTGTGAAACTCAGTACGAAAAGGAATACTATGAGAAAGAAGTTAGATTGCAAGAATACAACATGGTTTGTCCGACTCGATTTGAGTGGGATGGATTCGATATGGATCCAAGAGGTGACCTGTCTGTAGTATCTTACCCAGACAACCCAATATGCAATGACTAAAACATGCTTCTATTCACCTGTCTGAAGTCTTCTCCTTTGGAAAGGTTTAACTGCTGAATATTGGAATGACAAACGTTAAGAATTGACCCCTAAGGGGATTAAGTAAAAAGTACAAAAGGTTGTGTGAAGCATGGTTTAAAGAAGTTTGTCATACAATTTGGTTATAGAAGGACTGATATAATCTTTGAGAAAAAGAATGCAAACTCAGCTAATCTTCTCGATAATGCTTTTGTTCTACTAAACTAAAAAAAATTCTTTAATGCATCCATGGATTGGAGGACCTGATAAGCTAGGAAGCAGATCCAATGCAGTCCCTAAAGGGACTCTAACTTAAGCAGTTACACGGGGCCGTTAGATCAAAGAACGACCGTCCGGATTATCCGAAGTACTGATTAAAAACAACAACACAGGTTTTTTTCTTGTGCCTAGTACTGTAGCATGGCACTGTAGCAGCATCCTGTTAGACAATCTAGCCCATCTGTTGGCTCTATTGGATGGTCCTAAGGAGTAGGGGCTGCTTCTAGAAAGGTAGGTAGTCACAGAGGCTCTGCTCAGAATGATAAAAAAAAATCAATCAAATACAGCCTTCTGACAACAATGTTCATCGTTCCATCAAAAGAGATAAGATGTTCATCGGATTCAGAATCACAATCCAACCGATAATCTTGTCATTGCAAGATTGGCAAATAATTAACCTGTTTTCAAATTTTACACAAATTCGCACAACAATGCTCTACAGACAATTAATTGTATGTCCTCTTTTGTTTATAGAAAATTTTCACTGTAATGTTCACCTCAGAAATTTCATGGGACATGATCAGAAGCTACAAGGAACAAATGTTAGCATTAATTTTCCAAGCCAAGAAGTAATTTATAACAGTTGGTTACAGCCGATGACTACCATTTACAATCCTTACACATCCACTTATTTACCTAAAAAACATGAACAGATGACTTGCTCCATTTTATGAAGCTGAAAAGCTTGGCCTCCCATTTCGCCTTAAAAAAAGAAGCGGCGTGAAGGCGAGTTAGTCATCGATGGTTTTCGCTCTAAGGCAACCACAGGGCGAGCCTCGCTGCTGCCTCCGACTGTCCCGCCTTCTACCGTAGAGATACTCTACTAGCCGCACTTTCGACCGCCGCTGCTGCATGGTTTTCGATGTTCTTCTGCTAGTCTGCTCCTCATATTTCAGCAGAGCCTGCTGGACCTTCTGCATTTCCACCTCCAGCCTTCCAATCTTCTCTGACATTTTCCTTGCACGCTCCAAGATCTTTCGCTGGTGTCTGCTCCTCAAGTCAATGTTGTCCCCGTCAAGATCATCGGCGGATCTGAACTCTTCAGCCTTCTTGGACAGCTTAGTGTTGGTGTCGATCAACTGCATGATGGTACCCTCGGCTTCTCTTATTTGGTATCTGACACTCTCGAGCTCGAGCTCTTCTGATGCCTCGGTGTTTGTTTTAAGTTCTTGAATGCTGGATTGGAGCGTGTTGAGCCTCTGTGCGTCAGAAGATAGCCTTTCAATTACCTTGTCCTTCCACTCCTGCTGCGGTTCTGTGGTGATTGACCTTGGTAGCTCTTGCTTGTCAACGCTGAGTTCTTTCACGGCCATTAGCTCGGAAGGAGACTGTTTACTGTTGTCTCTCTCAAGTGAGTCACTTTGCGGTGGTCTTAAATCATCATGCATATGGCTATTGCTTGGTCCAACAATGCCATGGAAATCGAGCATCTTGTTATCTACTTGTACTACTTTTTTCTTTTCCTGACTAAAGGAATCAGTTCTATGGCCTGAAGACGTTTGGATGAGGTCAAGTTGTATGTTTTTCAACATTTGCTCATAATTCATTTCAATTAAGTCATCATCCAAGATCTCCTTAAGCTTCAGCACCTCAATCTGCTTCCTTGCTTCTTGCAGATTGGCATTGAAATCAATCCTCTCTTGTTCGAGAAGGACACCGGTATCCATGACCACCTTCTGGAGTGCTCTGATAGTTGCATGCAATTTCTGCAGCTCCATGTCTTTCCCCGTCCTCACTGCATCTTGATCACCACTGTTTTTCACCATAGTTTTCAAAGACTGAGGTAACAATGCAGTTTCCTAAAAGAAAGAAACAGGCAAAATGAGTCCTAGAAAGAAAAAAGATAACTTCAAGATAAGTGGCAATTATTTTTTAAGGGCAATATATCTTTTGAGAGAAAATATGCCAGATTTCTCATGCATATCATCAGTTGTTAGATACTGAATTGCAGAGTACTTGTAAAGAATTTGGTCTCTTTCTTCAACTGAAGGTTAAGGAGAAAATAATTAAGTCGATGTACTAAGGCACTACTGAAAAAAAGCTTTAAATTGTTAAGAGAATGGCAGAATATTATACTATAGCAGGACCAGAGTATAATCCTTATATCCTGAAGAGAACATGAAAAGGGAATACATACCTCCATCCTGAGCTTATTTGATTGCAAGCAGTCTTTGGCAAGGGACAGGGTATGTTTCTCTAGGGCACTGACTTCGGTCTGCAATGAACCTAACATTGTGAAATCACCATTTACATTGACCTTCAGTCTTCTGTTCTCAATCTCTACAGCATTTAGCTTGTCCTTCAGCTCATCTACATACGAATTCCTTCGGGTGATCTCTTCCTTTAGTACCTCCTTCTGCACCATCGTACTTATCTCAAAACTCTCACATGTTATGATGAGCTCAAGGACCTTCTCCTTGAACAGAGCCGCATTCATGATGGCCATTTGCATGTTGGCCATCAATTTGGTGATCTCTTCATCGCAAGACTTGATGTCGATCAGAGTCTTCTCCTTGCTCCTAAGCACTTCCACTTTGCTCTGCAATTTAAGTATCTCCTTTCGTAGCACTTCATTCGATTTCTCAAGGCTAGCACTGTCAACTTCTTTGTGTCGTTCCACTTCCATGTCTAAATGACAATCTTGCTGGGTCCTCCTGCCAGAATTCAGGAGATTGGTATCTCTCCATGCTGGATGCCCTTTTCCTGTGGCATTTTCTGCACTAGACCTGTCACAAATGCTCATGGTTCTATTGAGTTCTTTGCTGAGGTGGTTATTCTCGATATCTAAGTCTCCAAGCTTCTCGTTCATCATCCTGATGTCCTGATGAAGCTCACTGCCTGCAGCTTGGAGACATGCAAAATCATTATGCAAAGACTTCAATTGCAAGGTCCTCTCTTCGTGAAGGCTTCTAAAGGTCACAGCAAGGATATCTTTGCTGACTGCTTCACTGATGAGAGTGCTGAAATCATCTTCAAAGATCTTCTTTTCCTCCCTGGAATCATTTAGTTCGTCTGACAATAAAGAGTTCTCTTGAATCATCTTGATAATCTCACTTTGCAGAGACCTCCGAGACTCTTGCAGCTCTGACAACTGTCCAATCAAGAACTTTGCCTCAGCCCTTAGCTCATCCACTTTGCGGTTACGAGCCTCCATCTCTTCCCAGAACTCATCGCTGATCTTCACAACTTCCTGCCTTTCTCTCTGCAGCTGGAGCAACTCCTCGCTTTTTTCTTGCTGACTTTGCTTCAGGATGTTACGCTCTGACCTCAGGTCAGACACCTCCTTTCCAAAGTGCTCCAAAAGTGTGACAACAAGTGTCTTCTCAACAAGCTCATTCTGTTTCACGTCCTGGGCATGAGATATTGTATTCAGTAAGCAGTTGATCTCATGCAAAATGAGCTGCACAATGATGTCAACCTTCATTTGGTCTAAGGATTCATACTTCTCATCTAAATGTAATACTTTCAGCACTGAACCAATCCCTTCAGTTAGCTTCTGATTATGCTGCGACAAGCAGTCCAATTTCTCCTCCTGAACCTTACACACTTCTTTCTTCTTTTGCAAGTGTGCTGAGAAATCAGAATTTGCTTCCGCCAGGTCGTCCAAACACTGCTTCAAGATGAAGATCTCTATCTGAGCTTTGACAATCTTGAGCTCCTCGTCTTCAAGCTGCTGCTCTCTATTCCTGCCTTCCTCTAGCAATAGGCTAATTTGCTTCTGTAGAGCATCAAACTGAGTCTTGCTCAAGTGTGCAAGATCTTTGTGTTCTTTCCTCTCGAGCCTTATCTGTTCCTGTAGCCTGATCACTTCATCAAGCACTGAGTCTTTCTCCAGCTGTAGATCTGAGTATCGCCTTTCTAGCTCTGTGTATTGCACTTCCAAATTCAAGAGAGTATCACTGATGCTATCAACCTGAAACAACAATAGGGTAAGTTGATAACTAAGAGGGCTAGACAAAGTATATTTTCTGATGACAACTGGTAGAAAATAAAGTTATTCACACAGTATACCTGACATGCAAGACTTCTCTTCTCAGATTGAAGTACAGAATTCTGATTGTGGAGTGCCTCTGAAGATTCTTCCAAATCTTTCAACTTCCTCCTCAAGCTCTTGAGTTCCGCATTAGCATCGGATAATGAATTCTCCAAGAAGACATTCTTCTGGAGCAGCTCTTCCATGGTCTGAGAAATTGAGTCAATCTGTGCAACAAGCACAGCTCGCTCGGACTGATGACTGCAAATCTTGGAATTGAGATGCTTGCATGATTCTTCCAATGATACCTTCTTCTCCCTTAACCCTTCAAGCTCAGTAGTTGCAGCTGACAATGACTTCTGCAAATGAGCATTCTTCTCGGACATCCTCTCCAACTGCCTCAGGTTTTCGGTATGCAGAACTTCTGCGCTCTCGTGGTTCTTGATAATCTGTTTCAGCTCAACATTTCCATCCCTCAGATCTTGTGCAAGAGCTTGTAGTGATTCTACATTTAAGTTCACAGATTGTATTTGCTCTTTGATTGAGAAGTGTTTCCTCTCCAAGTCACTCCTATACTCTTTAAGGTGAGAAAGCTCATGTTGAAGTGTCTTCTTTTCATCCACATGTCGACAAACCTCTTCCTCAAGTCTGTGTTGAGCATTCTTCATGTAAATTATCTCATCCTGCAGACGAATTATCACTGCTGAAGAAGAGTGATATTGATCGTTCAACCTTTTGTTTTCTTCTAGAATCTTCTCAAATTCTTTCTGAAGCATAACTTTGTTTGTTTCAATGTCCTTTACCCTGCTTACTTCACACTGCTTCTCAAGAGCCAAATGCCTCAGTTTGTCCTGTGCTAGTAATAATTGCTTTTCCAAAGACAGCTTCACCATTTCTGCTTGCATGCACTTGAGATGCTCTTCTTCTGTAGAGATGTTAAGCTTTTCCAACTCAGCTTGCTTCTCATTTAGCTCGTCATGCTTCTGTTTCAATAACTGTTTAAGCTTATCTAGCTCCAAATGCAAGTCCTGGTTAGCTCTTTCAAGCAGAAGGAAATGCTCGTCTGCTGTGCTTAAAGGCAACAATCTAGTTTGCATCTCCTCTTTCAGCCTGTTGAACTGCTCCTGGGTATGCAATATTTCAGACTTGAGTTTCTGTAATCTAGCAGTGGATTGTTGGCTTTGCAGAACTGCTGTCTCCTTCTCTGCCTCTTGTTGTGCAAGAGCCTCCTTGAGGCAAAGAACCTCGGATTCAGCATTGTTGCTCTGCTCTAACACTGATGATATCCTCTTCTTGAGGTCTTGGTTTTCCCCTGACAGGCTTGCTAATTCCTTCTGCAGCTTCTCGTAATCTTGGTCACCTGCAAAAGCACATTTTGTTTCTCATGACTTATTTTCAATATTTCATTTATTTTTGGAAGTGCTTTGAGAACTTACTTTTAGCATGCTTTTTTGAATCACTAGCATTGAAGAAAGAGAGGAAATATGGAGTCTTGTCTGGATTGTCCAAGTCAGTTTCAATGGATGCAGTTTCAGCTGGGAGATCATCATCCAAGTCCAACATAATCTGATCAGGAAACGCTTCTGCTATTTTCCTATGGGCCTGTCGGAGTTCCCCAGCTGCATGATCATATCTTTCTGCTAAAGCTCGGTATGCACGGTACAACTCCTCAAGCAAGGTCATCAACTCAGGTCGCCTTCGGTAGTACATTTCTGCTCTTTTTGCAAATGATTCAGCATCTTCTTCAATGATCTTGATCATCAGCTTGATTTTGCTATCCATATCTGTGTAATCATGCATTAAAAAAATACAAGCCCAGTACAAATTTCAAAGAATTTTTTGAAACACTGAAATTGAAACATTATCCAATAAAAGGACAGGATAACCCAAACACTTCATTGTTCATACTTCATACTATCCATTCATTCATTTGTACATTTTAAGTGGAAAGTTAGCTTTTAGAACATGCAACTTAGATTAGCATTCCCTTGACTGCTTATGGAGTGGTGGCTTATTCACAGAATGAATATTTGGTATTCCACAAATTCATGATAATACATTAATGATTATTGCATCACATGCATACTAGTACCTAAAAAACATCCCAATTCTAGTAAACTTACATGTTCAAACTTACAGTAGCTCATTCTCCCAATTACCTATGTTCATGAAGATTGAAACTGTGGTGTCCTATTGGATCCCACACTCTTTATTTATAGCGAGGATTACAACCGTAATGAAATCAAACTCTATTTCTAACTTCCTAATTTATCTCTAATTTAACCAGATTCAAGCCAAGCTCTATCCCAATAGTTCAGAAGTTGCACTCTTATGTTAACCATTTCAGACAGGCAAGTGCCATATATGACTAAGCATTTCCATATGTAAAATCCTCTGTATAATATTCCTCCAGTATTATTCATGTTACACAATCATGTTCATCTCAAAACCACCACAACAAGAACTTTCAATCATGATATGTTTTATTTATCCGTTGGTTTGACATTTTCAGGTTTTTCTGCCACAAGAATCATGGTTCACGACTGACCAAAAGGAACTGGGTACCATCACTCATAAGAGATATCTTCTGATTGTTCACTTTTGAAACTTGTTAAGAGTCTAGAGTAGTAGCGTTTCTAGCCTGACTTTCCAGTTAACTCTCTACCTAACATAATAATAACAAATTGAACATGAATGTACTGCACTGCTGATCTGCAGGTGAAGTTCGTATTTTCTATCATGGTGCTCAGCTACTAAACTAATTTGGTATAATTGCCATTCTAATATTTTTTTTAAGATCTGACAGGATAAGACTTATTCCCCCACACTTCAAATTTAACGTAGACATGGCAGTCTAATCTCAGTTAAATAACATGAAATAAATGATATCACAATATCATTTGGCTATTCATTACAGTAGCCAACTAAACCAAGTCCTGAGTGCCTGCAGAAGAACATGTTCTTGCTAAGTAGTTATATTGCAGCATTAAGTTGTCCAAGTGCTTCCAAAATATCTGTCTTGACTTTTACACATGTACTATCACAGTGCATGTCATTTTCATATATTATTGTCTAGATATAATAAATTTGTACTTCATCATTAAAATCTTGTGTGTGTGTGTGTTTGCTTATCACTTCGGAATCAGGATTGCTCATCACCATGCCAGACATGTTCAGTATCTAGAATCCGAAGGGACCAGTCATCTAAGGAAATGTCACAAAAATAGCTCAACAAGTCAACACAATTTACCTGCAAGATTCTCTTGAAGCCATTTAGAGTTCTTCGGGCAGATATGACTGTCCCACCACCATGAGTACTTTCGCCTTGTATTGGTTGGTGATGTTGCTGCCATTATGCCAACAAGCTAAACAGCAGAGCTGTTCTTATATTTTGCAGAACACTTTGATCCTCTGTAATGCCACAGCCAGAGAAGTACGGCAGCAACAAGAACTAATCACAATCTAACAACAGTCAGTTACCTGCAAAATAGTAAGAACACGTAGACTTGGAGCATCAAGAAGAATTTTAACTATTTGAAGAAACAACTAATGAAGTAAAGAAAGGCCATGGCTCTGCTCCTATTTTCATATTTTTTTAAGAAGCTCCTATTTTCAAATTACTTTCAGATAATAGGCCATGGCTAAATGTCAACATTGCGAAGCTAGGATTTATTCCTCGTCACTAAATACACCACAAGACAGAAATAGCAGCTTGCAAAACTAGGAGCAGCTAAACAGCCAAGTAATTAATTTATCTGTGGAGACTTGACCCAATTCTGATCATGAGTTGTCTTGTTGCCTTGCTTATGAACAGAGTTGATAGTAAATGATGAAAGAAAGCAATGATAAGTCAGCAGCAGCAAAACAGCAAGCATTCCAATCTCCAAAAGATAGCTCCACAATTCGCTGATGTATCCATCACAAAATTGGAGGATTTCAGGATATGCAACATAAATTCAGTAGAGTGAACTCCAGCACCAATCATTGAAGGGTGATAAATTGTTCGATCAAAACAACAGAAAAAAGAGGAGAATCATTAATTTACCCATACAGTGAAAAAGAAATAAAGCAAAACAAAACCATAAACATATCTTTCCAGAAGCTGAGGAAATCTGAAGCTTCAGCTCACCTCACCAATGGCTCAAAAATCCTACTTAACTATACTGAACCAAAAAATGTTGGTTGCTTGCAGTGCTAGGAATGGAGCATCAAGCAATAATAAAGGAATGATAGGGAAAGGGTGGCAGTGACAGGAAAACCCAACAACCCAATAATAAAAGATGCGCCCAACCACTTCCCAGCTCCAAATGACCAACGAAATGGAGCAGAATTTCAAACCCAACAAGCAGGAAACAACAGTAATTGCTTGCATACTTCAACGGTTATGTACCGCTTATCAAGCAAGAAAGAGAAAAGTGCATCCTTTGACGAGCCCCCCAAAACCGGAAACTGAATGCATCAAGAAATTGTCATCATAAAACCACCGAATTCCCTGAGATGGATTTGTCAGGCCCAACCTCTGAAGAAATAGAAAGCAAATTCGGCGAGAAATTGTGAAGAAAAGATGAATTTGCAGCATTTCATAAGGGGCACACTCATTATGAAGAGACAAGGCCAAAAATCTTGCAACAAGGCAATCTTGCAGCAAAGGAAGGGGCCGCAAAACCATCAAAGGAGGAGGCCAACGCCACAAGAAACAGGAGAAGAAACAAAATGATCCAAAATCACAGAAAAGACTCATACATACCATCAAGAAGAAAAGGAGAAGAGAAGGAATCTTGCGGTGGAACTTTTACTCATTTCCCTCTCTATGCAACTGCAGCTGCAACCCAATAGAGATCCAGCTATTCCCCATCCCGCCGCTAGGCCACCATCTCCCACCAACACCCCCAAAGAAATTCACAGCACCTCAACAAAATGTGTACGTGTGGGTGTATGTATCACAGTATCAGCAGTATGATTTTCTTTTCGTTGGAGCCGTCCTCTCCACCCTTTTCTTGGAGCATAACAAATGCAATCATGCAAGAAGCAGAACACAGTGTGACTCAGATCAGAAACTCAGAGAGCATAGGGCGGTGGTCATGGGGATTTAACCGAAAAGTAAGCACAAAGTTTGGCGCACAGGAGTTCGATTCCGGGTGGATTTTTTTTTTCTTTTCGGCACGAAGTTCTTGACTGAATTGGCTGTGCAACAGTGTTCGTGTCACTGCGTGCAAGCACGGATTGATTTCTTTCTCGCTATAAAATCTGACGCCTTTGTGGAGTACATCCAAGATCCAACTCTCTTTCCCGTGGCCGTGGGGGATTCGCGTGTGCGTCCTTGTAAACGTTGGGAATTGCTTGGCAAAATAGGCGAGTGATGATTAGCTGCCTCTTTTTGGCTGATTCCTAGCTTGTGGCATTTTTAAGAGGACTAGTTGGTTAATTAATGACTTCTGTGGGTCCTATGCTAGAAGTTACAAAAAGACAAATATTCAAATGCACCCTAAATTTGTCTTTTTGTAACTTCTAGCATAGGACGAATCTCTAGCGCTGCTAAAATGGGTTATCTTTTTATATACTAGTAGGGTGATCCGTGCATTTGTATGACTAGATTTTTTAAATATTTTATAGTATTAAATGATATAATTTATATGCTTATAACATATTAATGTATTTTGTAGATTATTTAGATTTGTAAGATATTATAAACATTAGGAATGACAATAGAAGCTTGAAGAAATTCAACTTAATAGATGTAATTGAAGTAAAAGCTTTGATGGAACAAAATCATTGAGAATAAGATGGAACAAAATCATTGAGAATAAAAAGTTGTTAGGGGTTCTTAAAAACGTAGCAATTCTTCATCTTATATATAACATATAGCTATATACCCCCGTTCTTTCTCTATTAGTAACTTTTTTTATCAAAATATATGCAACACATGCATCTCTATGTAATCTCAAGTAATACGTTGATTTACATGGTATTAGAGTACATTACTCACGTATACATTGATGCATCATGGGCGACTTTGAACGTATCTTCCTCATAGGCTAGCTGCCCCGCAGAATCATATGTCTTGTATCTCTTATTGATCGTCCTACAACTTTTCTATTTCAACCGTCAATAGCAAGTTTAATTTTTTATCAATCCCTCTCAAATGCTAACCTTTTAATGCAATACTCTATCGTATAACTATTTTCTATTTTTCTTCAATTATTACTTCATGTTGAACGTTACAACATTAACATGCAATGCATACATGTACAAGTATACCTTATCCCTACTGGGGACACTCGTTATGCTCTCGCCAGTTGTAAGTTCAACCTTCATTAGTTATGGTTTTGGTGTTAATGACAAATCTAATCTTGTGTTAATGACAAATCTAATCTTGTGTTTATCCCCTAATGCGATATTGTTATTAATGACAAATCTTATATTGAGACTAACTTGTTTGTTTAGAATATTTCATTTAGTCTCATCGCATTGAAAAATGGAAAACCAAGGTATGTATGCATGTTCATTCTAATATTAGTTGCATACTTTGGATTCAAGTTAAAGTATGAATGTCCCCACTACATTAATCACATAATGTGCATTATGTTTCCTAATCCATATATTACATGGATGCACATATTTAGGGAGTCCACACTTTAACTTGAAGAGTCAATTTAAATGAATAATTTAAATTGAGTTCATTTGTCTAGTTAATCATTAAAGAACGCTTCATCATGTGTTGATGGTGTTCCGTGATTAATTGAGGACAAATGAATAGTTCTTAAGTATAATAAAGCATGAGTTGCATTATTGTACTTAAGGCACATATACAATCATTTCAATTGTTTTAGGTTGTGCTCAATTGATCTAAAGGCATCCATTATGTGTTAATGGAGTGCAAGAGATAATTGAGACAACCATGCATCTTGGACTAATAAGTTTCATGAGTTATGTTTGAGTTAGGTCCAAAGATGGATGAGATGATAAAGCAGAGGAGTCGAGTGATGATCCCGGGGGAGTATCAAGTGATGATCATAAAGACCCCAAAGGGGATTGCTTGCGTGCGGCGACGAAAGGTATAACTAGATAGGCTAAGGACTTTTGTAGTCTTTGAGTCTAAGGTTTTACCGCCGTACTATTAAGAGGGGTTGCCTCTTTCGCTTGAGCTTCATCATGTGTTGGTGATCTCATTCCGCGTTCACTCGAGCTCAAACCATTTGGATTTGGTTTTTGCATGAGGGTTAACCATTTGGCATGTGTTGCGAATGGGTTAAACTTATGCTTGGTTGCATTTGGTTTTCGCATAATGCTTTGATTTGCATGTGTTGCAAATGGGATAAGCTAATGCGTTGGCTTTGGCGTGGAGTTCACTTTTGCATGTGTTGCATTAGTTGAAGCTTCACGTTTTGGTTCATAAAACTATCTTTCTTAAAAGCGTGTGGTTGCTTGGAGCTAAGTTTTGCATGTGTTGCAAAAGGAGAGAGCTCAAGTATGATTTAGTGTTTGTGTGCTCGTATGGAGCTAGAGGCTTGCATGTGTTGCAAGTAGAGAGCTCATACTGGTTGAATCGGTTTTGGTGTGAAGTTTGGTTTTGGTGTTGCATTGAACTAGAGAATTGCATGTGTTGCAATTAGAGAGTTCATGCACCTTAATTTGTGTTGCTTGGAGCTAGACTTTTGCATGTGTTGCAAAGAGTAGTGCTCAAGCATGAAATGGTTTAATGTGTTATTTGCAAGTTCAGTTGTCGAATAAACCGAGGTTTATGAGTCCGGAATCCCGAGAGCATGTGAGTGGGGCTTGCAACGGATGTTGGCAAGTTGACCGGGTCTTGTGTTGACCTTCACATGGCTAGGGGGATTAATCTCATAAACTCGAGTTTGATTTGCTTATCGTTTTGCAAATAGATTTTGAATTGTCGTGAAATGTGTTTTCGTGAATTTGGTCGAGTTCTTTGAGCATGGGCTAAAGTGGTGCAAATATGTTTTGCACGGGTGTTTGATCATGTGTTGATCATCTTGAGGCTCAAAGGATTGCATTTGGATCTTCGGAGAAAAAGTTTGTGAAAAATCCAGAATTGTGTGGTGTGACCAACCTTTGATTGGTGTGACCAACCTTAGGGCTTCGGTGCAAATGGGTGGTGTGACCAATGGTTGAGCGGTCCAACCAACCATGGTGTGGCTAACCCTAATTGTGGTGTGACCATTTGTTGAGCGGTGTGACCAATCTTTGAGTGGTCCAACCAATTGTCATGCGGTCCAACCAATTGTCATGCGGTCCAACCAATCGTCGTGTGGTGTGACCAACCATAGGGGTGTTTGCTGATTTTGTTGGGCGGTTGGACCGGGGGTGCATCGGTTGGACCGGCCGTGTGCGGTGCAACCGCTCGGGTTGTGGTGTGACCGGCCGGGCAGCGGCGTGAAATTTCTCCCGTGCGCGCGTGTGCTGGCGGTGCAACCGAATTTGGTCCGGTCGGACCGGGCACCGTGCGGTGCGACCGCTCGCCTCCGGCCGGCCGTGCGATGTGAGTTTTCCAGCCGGGTTTTGCTAGGTTTTGTCGGGCGGTTGGACCGGAGGTCGGTAGTATGACCGGCGTGTCGCGGTCTGATCGGATGGAGCTCGGTTTGATTTTTCCAGAGGAGTGCGTTTTGGGTTTGCGCTGGTTTTTTGTTGGGCGGTCGGACCGATCGTCGGGCGGTCGGACCGGAGGCGCGGTGTGACCGGCCGGAGGGCGGTCGGACCGGCAGTGCATTCGGCAGCCTCTGTCGTTTTCCCGACCGTTGCCTGTGAGGGTCGGTCGGACCGGAGAGGTCGGTCGGACCGAATCGCCGATTCGCCTGTTTGCCCCCAAACGGCTAGTTTCTTTGGTGGAGGCTATAAATACCTCCTTGGGGGCTTGGGGCGTGATTGATGCTGATGTGTGGGAGGTGTGTGTGCATGTGTTGCTCTCCTCTCTTTGGTTCTTGAGCTAAAGTGAACTAATTGCATGTGTTGCAATTAGAAGTGGGTTGAGTGAGCTCTTGTGCATGTGTTGCACTTGAGTGAGGCCTTGTGCATGTGTTGCACTTGGTGATCACCGAGGAGCGCATGTGTTGTGCTCGGTGAAGTTCGAGCGAAGGAGCGGCTTGTTACTCTTGGAGGTTGCCGACTCCTAGGCAGGCGTGGGCGTCGTCGCGGAGCTCTCGAGGTGTGAGAAGCCCGGCAAGTTTGTGAAGGTTCGGGTTGAGCCTACGCGCGAGCGTGAAAAACCACACTAGTGGAAAGAGGCGGGTGCTCGAGCGGGAGCCGGTCCGAGTGGTCGGGCTTGCCTCAACGTGGACTAGGGGAGACCGGCAAGTCTCCGAACACCACGGAAAAACATCGGTTGTCCCTTGTCTCATTTACATTCAAGTATTTATATTATTGATATATTCATGATTGCTTGATTGTAGAATTGCTTAGTGTAATTTGTTTATTCAATATAGCAATTCTTGTTTAGAGACATAAATTAGTTAGTGCACTAGTGAGCCTAGTTGATTTAGGCTTTAATTGTCAAAACCTAGTTTATCGCTTCCGCATATATCTTTGATTAGGTTTTGATTTAGGGGTGTATTAGAGCGATCGATTTTAGTGAGCGATCAATTTTGTAAAACGCCTATTCACCCCCCCTCTAGGCGCATCCTCGACCCTACAAGTGGTATCAGAGCCACGGTCACTCTCATTTTAGGCTTAACCGTCTAGAGAGTAATAAGGATGGCGCCTAGCGGTCTAGTGCACTCCACCGATCCACAAATGCTTAATGGTTCTAATTATACTTCATGGAAAATATTTATGATCAATCATTTTAAATCCATGAGCCCCCAAATATGGTGGATCGTAGATGTCGGCATTTCTTCTCCAATAAATGATATTGCTCCAACTAAAGGAGAGGAGAAATGTCTACATCTCGACGCTCAAGCAACTAACGTTTTATTTAGCGTTGTGAGCGTAGGTGTTTTTAATCTCATTTGCAACCTCAAGAGCGCTCATGAAATGTGGATAAAGCTTCAAGACGAGTTTGAACCATCCACAAAAATTGAGGATTGCATTGAGAGAGAAATGCCGGTTGACGATTCTTCAACCTATTCATCAAGTGAAGAACCGGCATCACCGTCAACCTCAACCTCCGCCTCAAGCGACGACGAATCTTCGCTTATATCAAAAATTCGTTGCTTCATGGCAAAAGGTAAAAATGAGGTAAGTGATGAGGAAAATGAAGAAGAGCCCTCTTATGATGAATTAATGAATATGTTAGAGGAGCTAAATGAATTTCTTGGAAAAGAGAAAAAGAAATACAAGATTTTAAAATTAGAACATGAAACACTTCAAAATGAATATGATGTTCTAAAAGAAAATCATGAAAAGATCCTTTTCAAGGAATTCACTAAAGCTAGTATGGATATTGCTATTCAATGTAATCTAGATGATGAATTGCCTTACTCAAATTTCATTACAAACAATTCATCCATTAAATGCATATCCACTCCTAGCGATAAATTACCTTGTTGCTCTAATTCAATTGCTAGTTCCTCTATGTGTTTAGATGCTAATATTGTAGAGGAAAACAAAGAGCTCAAGGATCAAGTCATTAGATTGGAAAATGACTTGAAGAGGTGCGTCAAAGGAAAAGCCATCCTCGACGAAATCTTGAGCAAGCCAAGGGCGCCTCAAGACAAGCGAGGACTTGGTTACAACTCCAAATGGGAGAATAGCAAGACGAAGCATAATGCGCGACACACGAAGACAATCAAATGCTTCGCATGCAACAAGAAGGGCCACCTCGCCTCCGTGTGCCCTAATCAAGTGGATAACAAGGCCACAACTTCAACCATGAGGCAAATCGGCGTTGAGCACAACAAGAAGGTCAAGAGAGGACCAAACGGCGTAATGTGCTTCAATTGCCGGGAAAAGGGACACTTCGGTAAGGATTGTCCCAAAGGTATAACTCCTAAGCCTATTCTCATTAATGAAAATTATTTGCTTAGGAAGGACAAGAATGGCAATGTGTTTGCCAAGCTTGTCAAGTCCCCTATGCCGGCTCAAAATAATATTCATATGCATAGGAAGAGTAAATCTAGTAATGGATTTGCTAAAGTTGTTAGAACTCCTAAGCCAACTCAATATAATTCAAACCAATCGCTTAGGAGAAATAACAATAGTAAAACATTTGCTAGATTTGCTAGATCCTCTAAGCCAATCCATAATTTCAATCATCATATGCTTAGAAGAGATCAAACTAGAAATGGTTTTGCAAAATATCAATGCCCTCCTAAGTCCTCTCACTTAAATCCAAATATTTTGCTTAGGAGGAATAATTCTCGCAAAACTATTCCTAGTCATGTTAGTCAATTCAATAATGTTAAAATTAGGACCATTTGGGTTCCTAAATCAATTGTGACTAACGTTGTCGGACCCAACAAGGATTGGGTACCAAAGATCGCCTAAAAGATTTTTAGGTAATATGAGATGGATTGGACGCTTGCACACTCATGGAGGAGAAGGATTATATGTTTCTACAAGTGGTGTCAAGCATGAAGATAATCAAGTCCATAATGAGCCAATGCCATCTCGGTAACAAGTATTTAAATTGATTTTTATATTTAGCTTCTAGCCTTGTGTAGGTTTAGTTGCATTAATATCATGTGAAAATCAATTTAGAGTACTTGTTGTAAAAACTTGCTCTCGCCTCTTACCTATTCTCTTATTGCAAATCTTGAGCAAGTTGAATAGTGGCACATTTAGGGGAGTGTTAATTCATATTCATGTGTACCACATCCCTCGTGTGCCCATATTAATATAAGTGCATATATATATATTTTCAAAATCAACCATTTAGTCAAAATTCAAAATTTTGTATACTATTAGTAAACTTGTGAAAAACTAGTTGCAAAATGTATACAAATGATTTTGAAATGTCTTTCAAAGGTTTTAGCTTCACAAAATCTATTTTAAAAGGAAAATGAGTTTTAACTCCAAAAACTAGTTACTAGTATCTTGATTTTGATTTAAACTTATAATTTTCATAGAATTAAAAGTAAAAGGATTTTGAAAGTATTTCCAAAACAAAAATCCTAGAGTTGGTCATTCTCAACAACTTTCGTGTTCAAAAGATTTTCAAAAGACCAACTTGTCAAAAGATATTTGTTTTTTGAAACTCACCGAAAAATTATAATCGACCCATAATGGTCATACTATCGCACTTTGTGAGTTTCTCCATTTGGATCCATTCTTGTGTAGAATTGTGATTCAAAATGGTATTTTAGACTCATACACATAATTCAAATCCATATATCTTACCTCATGCTTCATTTGAATTTTTGTGCTAATTGGATTTGACTTTTGCTTCTTCAAATTGAACTATTTAGATCAAAAGTCAAAATTCATTTTTAAAGGGACTAAATTTGTAAAAAGCTTTGAAAAAGTATTCTACTAAGTATTTCAAAGGATTTACAAGCTTCTAAAATGAAAAACTATATGTTGAAATCGAATTTGGCTCAAAAAGGATTTGATTCACTCCAAAATAGCCTAGATTAGCAATATGTCAAAATGATGGCATTCAAGTTGAATTTCATATCAAATCTTGGCTATAAACAATCTTGATACACCTATCTAAGCCATGAAAATCAAAATTGCATGAAATCCAAATTGAATTGCATTTTGAGGCTTTTTGTGAAAATCAATTTCCTTTTATGCCTCAAAGCGCAAATTGCCATATCTTTCAAAATAAAATTATTTTTGAGAAAATTCTTTTAGCAAAACCTTCTAATTAGTCCAAAGTTCATCTCTGCAAAATTTCATAATTTTTGGACTTCATTTGAATCATTTTTGCCAAAATTTGCAAAAAGTCTGGGCTTTTCAGCCTGTCAGGGCCGGTCACACCGCATGAGGTGCGGTTGGACCGCCCTTAGGGCCGGTTGGACTGGGCATGGGGCGGTCAGACCGGCCATGGCGCAATCTGTTCTGAAATTTCAGATTTTTCTCGACTTCGCTTTGGGATATCTTTTCATTGGTACTTCCTTTTGCAAAAATTCTTTTTGCAATAGCTTCTTACTATCCCAAAGTTCATTTGTGGAAAATTTGAAAAATTCTAAAATTTGTTTGATCAAGTTTTCAAGTAGTATCAGTTATGAGCACTTTAATTGAACTAAAGAGTGATTTTCACTTGATCTTTTGAAAAGACAAAACTTGTGCAATTCAAATGCAAATAACTCCATGATTCATTCATTGTATATCTTGAGGAGTTTATTCATTGCAAGTTTTGGGCACTTAATTGCGTCCAAGTGAAGTCATGTCTTTAATGTGCTCTGATACTAAATCTTTTGGATTTTATCGATTCTTCTTGAGTTTTCGATACCCGTAAGTATAGTGCCTTGATTATATTGCTCTGATACCCATCGGTATTATCGATAATTCTTTCAAGTGGTATCAATTCTTCGTGAGTTGATCCTAAGTGGTATCAAATTGAGCATTTATTCACCATATGCTTACAGGTGGTATAATTGAGATTCTTTTCTCAAAGTGGTATCACTGATTTTATTGTTCATCTCTTCTAGTGATATTCTTGATCATTTGAGTTCCCATTTTCTACAAGTGGTATCATTAAAGTCATTGCTCATTCCTTCTAGTGATATCCTTGGTTAAATAAATCTTTTCAAGTGGTATCGTTAAATTCAATTATTTCCTACAAGTGGTATGTTCATTGCCTCTTTGTAGCATTACTCCGATACCCACATTCTTGATTAAGATTTTTCCTCTCAAGCTAAAATTGTAAGTTCAACCGCTTAAGAATTCTCTGTGTGAGATTCTTTATGTGTTGAAATACATAAAAGAGGAAAATCTCAAGTTGAGCATTGTTCTTCAATGAAAATTTGGAAATGCTCATTTCTTTGGTTCTCCAAGCTAAGCCCTTGAGATAGATTTAAAGTGGTATCTAACTTCTCAAGTGGTATCTCATTTCTTTTGAGTTCCTCGTTTATCCGATTAGGCAAATTCTTGGATTCTTCAAAAGAATCATGTTGATAAAATTTGCAAAGCCTAACAAAATGAGGAGTGAATTATTTGAAATTTGAAACACATTCAAATATTTTTAGTTTCAAATAAACCGTGTGATACCCTTCTTTGTTTTTATTGCTTATCACACGGGTCATTTGTTTTTGATTTCCTTCCTTCGTTGTCTTTCATGCATATCTTTACAAGTGGTATCCATATTTGCAAGTGCTTATTCTTCCTTCAAAGTGGTATCCAAAATCCCGAATATGGTCTCTTTTCGAGTTTTTCTTCTTTTGGTATCAGGCCATATTTCAAATGAAAACTTGTTTTATTCCTTGTATATCCTTTTCATTTGGAATTTCATTGCTTATCTTTTTCAATTGGTATCAAGAATTTAATTTCTTGCTTATTCCTAAAAGATTTCATTTGGCTTTCTATTGCTTATCTTTTAAGTGGAATCTAAAATTTAAAATTCCAATCCAAGGTCATAAGTATGCATTTCAATTCTTGTATGACCTTCATTTAAAAGAAATGGTTTAAATGCCAAAGGGGAGAATAATTGAATATTTAAAAGGGAAAAAGTTTGCCAAACAGGAGGAGAATGATTAATGATAAATGTTTAAATGCCAAAAAGGGAAAATAATTTTCAAGTTAATCTTTTAGTTTTCCATTTTTGGTGCTTAATGCCAAAAGGGGGAGAATTAGGAAGCTTAATGTCTCATTTGGTTTAAAAAGCAAGCTTAATATGATTAAGGGGGAGAATTAATATGCATATGTGTTCAATTAGCTTAAATTCTCTCAACATGTTGTTTTTAATCCAAATGTGCTCATTAAGCTTGGATTTGTCATTAATCACCAAAAAGGGGGAGATTGTAAGTTCAACCTTCATTAGTTATGGTTTTGGTGTTAATGACAAATCTAATCTTGTGTTTATCCCCTAATGCGATATTGTTATTAATGACAAATCTTATATCGAGACTAACTTGTTTGTTTAGAATATCTTTGTTTAGTCTCATCGCATTAAAAAAATGGAAAACCAAGGTATGTATGCATGTTCATTCTAATATTAGTTGCATACTTTGGATTCAAGTTAAAGTATGAATGTCCCCACTACATTAATCACATAATGTGCATTATGTTTCCTAATCCATATATTACATGGATGTACATATTTAGGGGGAGTCCACACTTTAACTTGAAGAGTCAATTTAAATGAATAATTTAAATTGAGTTCATTTGTCTAGTTAATCATTAAAGAACGCTTCATCATGTGTTGATGGTGTTCCGTGATTAATTGAGGACAAATGAATAGTTCTTAAGTATAATAAAGCATGAGTTGCATTATTGTACTTAAGGCACATATACAATCATTTCAATTGTTTTAGGTTGTGCTCAATTGATCTAAAGGCATCCATTATGTGTTAATGGAGTGCAAGAGATAATTGAGACAACCATGCATCTTGGACTAATAAGTTTCATGAGTTATGTTTGAGTTAGGTCCAAAGATGGATGAGATGATAAAGCGAGGAGTCGAGTGATGATCCGGGGAGTATCAAGTGATGATCATAAAGACCCCAAAGGGATTGCTTGCGTCTTGGCTGACGAAAGGTATAACTAGATAGGCTAAGGACTTTTGTAGTCTTTGAGTCTAAGGTTTTACCGCCGTACTATTAAGAGGGTTGCCTCTTTCGCTTGAGCTTTATCATGTGTTGGTGATCTCATTCCGCGTTCACTCGAGCTCAAACCATTTGGATTTGGTTTTTGCATGAGGGTTAACCATTTGGCATGTGTTGCGAATGGGTTAAACTTATGCTTGGTTGCATTTGGTTTTCGCATAATGCTTTGATTTGCATGTGTTGCAAGTGGGATAAGCTAATGCGTTGGCTTTGGCGTGGAGTTCACTTTTGCATGTGTTGCATTAGTTGAAGCTTCACGTTTTGGTTCGCAAAACTATCTTTCTTAAAACTGTGTGGTTGCTTGGAGCTAAGTTTTGCATGTGTTGCAAAAGGAGAGAGCTCAAGCATGATTTAGTGTTTGTGTGCTCGTATGGAGCTAGAGGCTTGCATGTGTTGCAAGTAGAGAGCTCATACTGTTGAATCGATTTTGGTGTGAAGTTTGGTTTTGGTGTTGCATTGAACTAGAGAATTGCATGTGTTGCAATTAGAGAGTTCATGCACCTTAATTTGTGTTGCTTGGAGCTAGACTTTTGCATGTGTTGCAAAGAGTAGTGCTCAAGCATGAAATGGTTTAATGTGTTGTTTGCAAGTTCGTTGTGCGAATAAACTGAGGTTTATGAGTCCGGGATCCCGAGAGCATGTGAGTGGGGCTTGCAACGGATGTTGGCAAGTTGACCGGGTCTTGTGTTGACCTTCACATGGCTAGGGGATTAATCTCATAAACTCGAGTTTGATTTGCTTATCGTTTTGCAAATAGATTTTGAATTGTCGTGAAATGTGTTTTCGTGAATTTGGTCGAGTTCTTTGAGCATGGGCTAAAGTGGTGCAAATATGTTTTGCACGGGTGTTTGATCATGTGTTGATCATCTTGAGGCTCAAAGAATTGCATTTGGATCTTCGGAGAAAAAGTTTGTGAAAAATCCAGAATTGTGTGGTGTGACCAACCTTTGATTGGTGTGACCAACCTTAGGGCTTCGGTGTAAATGGGTGGTGTGACCAATGGTTGAGCGGTCCAACCAACCATGGTGTGGCTAACCCTAATTGTGGTGTGACCATTTGTTGAGCGGTGTGACCAATCTTTGAGTGGTCCAACCAATTGTCATGCGGTCCAACCAATCGTTGTGTGGTGTGACCAACCATAGGGGTGTTTGCTGATTTTGTTGGGCGGTTGGACCGGGGGTGCATCGGTTGGACCGGCCGTGTGCGGTGCAACCGCTCGGGTTGTGGTGTGACCGGCTGGGCAGCGGCGTGAAATTTCTCCCGTCGTGTGCGTGTCTCTGGCGGTGCAACCGATTTTGGTCCGGTCGGACCGGGCACCGTGCGGTGCGATCGCTCGCCTCCGGCCGGCCGTGCGATGTGAGTTTTCCAGCCGGGTTTTGCTAGGTTTTGTCGGGCGGTTGGACCGAAGGTCAGGCGGTATGACCGGGCGTGTGCGGTGCGACCGGATGGAGCTCGGTTTGATTTTTCGAGTGCGTTTTGGGTTTCTTGCTGGTTTTTGTTGGGCGGTCGGACCGATCGTCGGGCGGTCGGACCGGGCGGTGTGACCGGCGGAGGGCGGTCGGACCAGCAAGCATTCGCCACAAGCGGTCATTTTTCCGACCGTTGCCTGTGGGTCGGTCGGACCGGAGAGGTCCGGTCGGACCGGAAATCGCTGATTTCGCCCGTTTTGCCCCCAAACGGCTAGTTTCTTTGGTGGAGGCTATAAATACCCCCTTGGGGGGCTTGGGGCTGTGATTGATGCAGTGTGGGAGGTGTGTGTGCATGTGTTGCTCTCCTCTCTTTGGTTCTTGAGCTAAAAGTGAACTAATTGCATGTGTTGCAATTAGAAGTGGGTTGAGTGAGCTCTTGTGCATGTGTTGCACTTGAGTGAGGCCTTGTGCATGTGTTGCACTTGGTGATCACCGAGGAGCGCATTCGTTGTGCCCGGTGAAGTTCGAGCGAAGGAGCGGCTTGTTACTCTTGGAGGTTGCCGACTCCTAGGCAGGCGTGGCGTCGTCTTGCGCGGAGCTCTCAAGGTGTGAGAAGCCCCAAGTTTGTGAAGGTTCGGGTTGAGCCTACGCCACGAGCGTGAAAAACCACACTAGTGGAAAGAGGCGGTGCTCGGCGGAGCCGGTCCGAGTGGTCGGGCTTGCCTCAACGTGGACTAGGGAGACCGCAAGTCTCCGAACACCACGAAAAAACATCGGTTGTCCCTTGTCTCATTTACATTCAAGTATTTATATTGTTGATATATTCATGATTGCTTGATTGTAGAATTGCTTAGTGTAATTTGTTTATTCAATATAGCAATTCTTGTTTAGAGACATAAATTAGTTAGTGCACTAGTGAGCCTAGTTGATTTAGGCTTTAATTGTCAAAACCTAGTTTATCGCTTCCGCATATATCTTTGATTAGGTTTTGATTTAGGGTGTATTAGAGCGATTGATTTTAGTGAGCGATCAATTTTGTAAATCGCCTATTCACCCCCCCTCTAGGCGCATCCTCGACCCTACACCAGTGGCCCCAAGCCTATTTCATATAGTAGCGCCATCTTTACTATGAATTTTTTGCAATTTGTTTTGATTCAAACAAATTCATGCATGCATATACATATGTAAGATATTATACATGCTTGATTTATGCTTATCCTATATCAGTCGCTTCTCTTGTTCGACGTTTTTCAACTCAATGATGTTGCTTCCTTACTAACGTGGCAATCTCCCATCTTCTATGATGCTGGTATGTTTGCTTTTGTTGTTATCTGACAATATAAAGAATTTTCCCACCATCGTGTGCAATGCCATATCCCTCAGCAGTGATGGCACGTTTCTAACTACCCAATGAATATATATATCCTCTGTAACTTGTCTTCAATGCAAAGCTTCTTCTCCTCTCTACCAGGGCCTCTATCATCAAGTTTCTTTTGCTACTTACTTCTTTTACAATGCAGACGCACAACAATCGTCATTGTGACTTTTGGCTCCTTTGGTTTTAGTCTTTCTCCTTTTATTTTTTTATTTTTATTTCAAATTTCAGTAATTTTTTGTGTGTTGTTGGATCATACATGACATAGATTTTTTTCAATATAGTTTTAGGTTGGAATCGCATATAAATCTAATTGGCACTTTTTATCTTATTTTTATTTTGAACTTAAACTATTTAAGAATTTTACTTTATAGTTCGTATGAAAATTAAATTGTTAATTTTAGTTTTGTATTCCAAATTTTAGTTTTAGGTTGGTATTCGTATTCAAATCCAATTAATAATTTTTAATTAATTTTTGTTTCGAATTTTATTTTTATTTTAATGTTCGTATGGAAAACAAATTGCTACTTTTATTTTATTTTCAAAGGGAATTTTGGTTTTTTGTTGTACTTGGCGTGGACTCTTTATTTTGATGTTCATATGGAATTTATTTTTCATTTCGAATTTCAGTTTTTATGTTGGAATTTGTATACAAATCCAACTACTAATTTTTATTCTAAATTTAAGTTTTATTTTGATGTTCATATGGAAATCATATTACTAATTATATTTTATTTTTATTTTTAAAAATTTATTATGAATTTCAATTTTATTTGATGTTCATATAGAAATTAGATTATTAATTATCTTTTATTTTTTCAAATTTTTTATTGTACTTGGACTCTTTCTTTTAATCGCATTTAAAATCAAATTTCTATTTTTATTTTATTTTTATTCTAATTTTAGTTATTTTTGTATTGTATATAACATAAATTCTTGTATTGTACATGACATAAACTCTTGGATTAATTGTATATGACACAACCGTTATAATCTGGACCCACTATGATCAACGATGTAGATCTTTCTTTTTTTCTTTGATTAATGTGGGAATTTCTAGCCTTGGGAGCGAACGTGGTAGCTTCTTTTACCTCTGATTTAATATTATAATAGATTAGAGGCCCTCCTAGAAGCCCCTACGTTAATCAGAAAATAGTAGAAATTCTCACATTATTTTAAACAAAGAAAAAATTTTGGTCGCCTAATCTCCTTAATCATTTTTATCCATAGCTTAGATCTATTTATCTATTCATAAGAGATATAAGGTAAATCAGAGTAATACCATGTAAAAAGAAAGCTTTGCTTTCCTACTCATCATCCTCAAGCCCCTAATAAAGGAGCAATGATCGAGAAATAGAAAGCAAGATGAAAAGATATTATTGCATGCGTTATGGATTAGATCTATTTGTAGAAATTGCTAGCTGTGCAAGCACATGAGCCGATGACTAGTTTGTATAGTGCAGAATGATTAGGAGCATGATTTTGTAGAATACAGAGTATCAGACTAAGTTCAGGCTAGGGATTACAATGTAGAAATTTTTACTGTTCTATCCCATGTATGCTTTGTTTTTTCAAATCTAGCCTCTTCATGAGTGCATTTGCAAAAATGATCCCCTCTCCCAACGTAGAAGGTATAATAGATAACACATATCCCCTACTATGCTTAGAGACACGAAAGGCCATCAGCTTCTCAGGAATTTGGCCAACCGCAGGAGCAGGGCTCCTTCGGTGCTACATGGTCGTGGCAGGAGTCCTCCTGCTTGCACATGTGCCCCCACGCCCGTGCGCACGCACCACACATCCACTACCTGCTACCACATGCCTACCCTCACGCGTGCACGTCCACCCACACCGCTAGCCGACCACCACCTGTCCACCCGTGTCGCCTGCCTATGAGCGTTGTTGTGCTTGCACGGCTTGTGATGGTGTCGACTGGCTTCTGCGCTCCCCGAGCGTAAAGGGGATATGTATCGTCCGCCGCGCTAAGCACAATATTCTACAATATGCAAGTGCAACCTATGACAAGAGAGAGAGAGCTAACCATCGATCTCAACAATTCCAAAGTAATCCATTTTCTAGCCCTCAAAATTTCATTTTTTGATAAATATGTGGTTCTTTTGTTTGAAATTGTGAAAATGGTACTCTTGGTGAGTTTAAAAGGCATGATAAGCGACATATGTCCTCTGTCGCACCAAGAGAGCTCGAAAGGTGAGCGGTACTATAGCTAGTCGGGCGAGTGCAGAAGCAAGCAGGGGAACGTGGGAGGAGGCAAGTTGCCGTGGCATGGCAATGTGGCACACTATGCTCGATAGCTCCTTCTGAGCTCCAGGAGCTTGGCAGTGATGTGGGCCCGCCACTGTTGTAGTTGGTCGGGCTGCCACACTACGCTACTTTCGAGCTACATAACTATGATAAGTGATACATGTCACATGTCGAGTCTTCTGCGCTCTGACAGGGAGCCAAAATTGAAATTTGTCCTACACAGAAGCTATTTTTGAAAAAAATGGTGACTTCGAGCTAAAAAAGCAAAAATTTCGCGTGGATAAGAGAAACGGTGGACTGGTGAGCAGTGGCGGAGCCAAGGCCTGGCCAGGCCGGGCCCATGCCCGGGCTCCAAGGTCATTTGTGATACTGTGAAGCAGACAAATACATCAATGGAATATCTTTCATTTAGTTAATTTGATGTTAAATATAAGTAACAGAATTAAAAATTTATTTCAGTGACTTAAACTATTGTGTGTCTTTAGAAAAATGGTTGTGTCCATTATATATTGTTTCAATGAATTTTAGTAGTATGTAATTGTGCCTGGGCTGTTCATTTGTGCTGGCTCCGCCACTGCTGGTGAGCATGAGTAGATGTCCGGTACACTGATCCACTACTAGTCATCTAGCTGTCTGCCCTCTTGGTCCTCTCCTCTGCTCACTGGCCATCAGTACAGCTGATGGAAAAAGATGCTGGACCAGTGTGAAGTAGTAATCCCTCTGTTCAGACAGTCTGATCAAATTCTAACGGTTCAGATCCATCAATAGCACACAAAAAATGCTGTAGTATCAGCACCCATTATGATCTAAAGCCTAGAGGTGGTGGCTGCTGCTCTTCTTAGTTAGTCCAACTGCTGTTTGGAAGAATAATAACAAGCACCTTGTATAGCTGTATTGTTGCTCGCTCCCCTCATGTACATTTGTTGATACTATTCTTACCAGTACCACTAGTAATTGCTCACAGAAGAAGAGTACAGGCCCTGAAGTCGTCATCACGAGATAATTGCAGTTACCAGCTCCCTCTGTGCTGTAAAACAAACTTTAATTTCCAGGATCCAGCTTTGAATATTATTAACCTTAGGTTGCTTTGTCTGTAATTCATAGCAACAGCCGTTTCTTTTACACACATCTTCTGGTTCTTACTTCAGGGACCGACAACGCTCCCTGATGTAACGTATCATCTTGAAACCTTTTTGTCTGTCCGATCTAGCTTTCTTTGCTACTGCGGACACAACAACTACTACAGTCCTACCATCTCACTGGGAAGGAGAAGCTCTACTTGTATTGTAGTAACATCCTTGCTCGCTCGTCCGCTCAGCGCTAAACTGATCGTATACTGACCACTGACAGGCGAGCCCTAGCTAGGTGCGCATGGTATCTACTGCACAAATCGGATGGTTGGTTCACAATTATCAAAGAGGAACACTCGTACCTCGCAAAAAGAAGAGGAACACTAGCTTGTGTTTAATTGAAAATTAGTTCATTGGATTTGGACCCTTCTTCTTAGTCAAACGAAAAAAAGGGAGCATATTCTTTGAGAGTGGAGATGAAGACGTGCGGATCCAATTTGGCATTTGCGATGTTGAGATGAAAAGAAAAAAACTATACCATACATTACGCCCTCGGAATCTACACAAGCTCGACTGAAGTTTTGGAGTGAATAGAGACATGATGGAGCAGTAGTAAGATCAACCAAATAATGGCCAAATTAAGGAAGAACTTGTCACAATGTTAAATTACTGCATTCATTTGAAAGCTTTCAACGTCGATCTTCATCCACGCCTTGCTTTATTTTATTTACAGTGAAAGAAGACATGCAATGCAAGCTGGCGAGTTGCTTTGCTTGTCGGGGGCAGGAAAGCATGACCATCCTTCACTCTTCAGATGAGAAAAGTGGGGATCTCCCCTACCTTTTGGTTTTAAAAGGGGAAAAAAAATGGGTGGGTACACTGTCGGGTAAAAAAGCCTTTGCTGTTGCATGTGTACTGTCAATAATGAACGGCGCGCGCGTTTGTGATTATTGAATCTTGATCAATGAACTGATCAAGGGAGGCCTATTGCCCAACGTGTTAGGATGAATTGCACATTTGCCACTCTAAGGGATAGCATATATTGCTTCTGATGTGATAAGAAGCGGTTAAAAAAGATACGAGGGATTAGAATGTATTCATTGAGTTGGTGTTGGATATGAATGCATGAATGTTAGCGATCAATGAGTGACGGGTCGGTTTGGTTGTTAGTAGTTGGTGGTCCGCGAGGTTAGCTCCGAATCAGATGCTAATCATGCACCCAGGTTCGGCCATTCGGACAATCTGGAACAGCTGCTGTTTTGTCGGTGCATGCACTAGCTGCATTCCAACTCTTCTTCTTCATAGTCAAACGCTTTGGTATTTGTCCAATAAATTTGGCTTGCACTGGACCACACAGTGTAATCCTAGCTAGCTAAGCTAGCACTGGTAGTTCACAAAGAGAAGAAGAAGAAGAAGAAGAAGAAGAAGAAGAAGAAGAAGATGCCTTGCTTGCTTGGAGCTTAGACTTGCTTCTTTCCGAATTGTCACATGTTGCATCATCCATTCATTTTCACTGGCCTGCCCTTTTGTCGTGCCTTTTGTGTTCTTTGTCGGATAGGATAGCTGCAGTCCCAGCTGCGAAGATAAACACGTTTCTTAAATTAAATTAGCTGCTATGTCAGTGAAACCATGGAGCTAGATGCTGTCTCTTGGAGAGATGGACAAAGCCGAACAAAATGTATAGGTGCCGGTAGGCGCGTTTCATTTCCGCTGTGGATGGGCTGGGCTGGGCTGAACGGGGATAAGCAAATCGATCGGCAGCCTGTTTTCCAATGTTGGACGCAATCGCCTGAATGTAGCCCGGCCCAATCATTCCGTAATCACAGCCCATGGGTTCTTTTCTTAGGCACTCCAAAATCTTCGTTTTTTTTCTCACCCAAATAATCTTTTTTTTTGCTAAACATTTTCTTTGATCTTCACCCCCGCATCCACCATACAACTTATGCTCTTTTTTTTTACAGAAATGATGGCTTCTAGCAGGGTTCACAAAACCAATTCGAAAAAATCATTCGAAATTTGAAAATTGAAAATATCGAGTTGAAAATCGCTCAAAAATCGTTAGAAACCGAAGGGTTAAGAATTCAATTTTTGAAAAAATAAAAAATCGACTGGTTTTAATCGAAAACTGGTCGGTTTTAACCGAAAATTGATCGGCCAGTTGGTGGGTGTTGATCACTGTGGCGTTGCCATACGATTTTGACCTAAAATCGGCCAATTTGATCGAAAACCAGTCGATTTTGACCGAAATTTGACTGGTTTTACGTCGTATAATTTTTTTGAATTTTTGAATTTGTTTAATTAGATCGATTTACCGATCGATTTTGGATGTTGAATTGGCTCGGTATGGTCGAAAACCACGATTTTCGTCGGTTTTGTAAACCTTGGCTTCTAATAAATTTCCCCTATTCGCTAACACTTTTCGTAGAAGAAATTGGTGATAAACCAATCAAAGATTGACGCTGATTTCAACTTGTTTGGCCATGGACATCCATAAGCCAATCAAATGATTGAAGATATAATTTATAGCTTTTTACGGTATACTAAATTTAATATAAACCGTTTATTCTTTTCGATCCAATGGATCAGACTAGCTAGAATTTATTTATTCTTCCTATAATAGTAAAGTAGTAGAAATACGCTTAATAAATCAATGGTTAGATCTAATTTCTATTACCCACTATATATTGCCAGTATAATGCACCGTAAAATTTATATAATTTATGTCAGATAACCATGGATATTCATCTCCATACAAATTAAGCTCTGGGTGTTAGGTAATGTGGTTTAACAATAATTGATTTTCCCTGAGGTGTTCTGTTTTAGGTTCTGAAGGGTTGGGTGATGAGCTATCCAAGAGAAAATTTTGATCTCACAGTTTTGTGCAGTGAGCTTTGTAAATAGAGTGATAGGTGCTTCCATCTTTTCTTTTTAAAATTTACACAAATATTAAATTATAAATAAAATCCTTCATTTGTTTTAAGATTTGTGCAACTTATATTAAGAGAGAAAGCATGAAAGCACTGCTCAGACGGAATTGCTGACAAAATTGGGATTTGTTTCAATATTTAGTTGCTGACAAAATTGGCGAACCACTTATGTGAAATCTTCATGAAACCTCTGCTCTGAAAAGTGTAGTATCAACAAGAGTAAATACTCTAGTATCTAGAGATTCAGAACTGTAGGATAAACATTCATCAGATCTTTCTTGTAAGATTTTCTTTTATTTGTATTCCTTGCCTATTTGTGCAAGGGCTTGACAGCCTCGCTCGACTGAAGAGTAACTCATTCTGATAAGAAATCTGATATGGACATCTTGTACTGTCATAGGTTTATTAGTGAAACAATCGTTTTCAGCCCATCATTAATGTGTATCGCTGGAAGCAACAACATTACAAATATGACAGAATAACTTGGCAATTATGTATATCATACACCGAGCTAATAATTCCTGCCTATGGCTGTTTTCTTCTGCTCCATCATTGGGCACATCAATTTATGGCTTGTTCAAATCATAACCAATACTCCAAAAGTACATAGAAATATAGAGAAAGATATGTTCTTGCTGAATTTTGCTATCATCTTGTGGACAATATATATCCTATCCATTGAGGAATGAGGACTACTGGATCACACATTAAACTTGAAGATACCAGAACAGGCATTTTGTGTCAACCTTTATTTTTTTCAGTTAAAATAATATACACAACTGAAGGCTTCATATTGCAAAGCCCAATCAAGTAATTAACTGACGCAACATGTGATGAGTTTTCCTTAAACAGTTGCACAGCCTTGGGGATCTTTAAGTTAATTAGGATCTTAACTTAGTCTAATGCAACCTTAACATATATGAAGAGAATTGTTATCACGTCTTTCATATGATGGCTGCATTGCGAATCAATTTGGATCAATAGGGAAGGGCTTAATTTACTGCAACACACATCTGACTGCATCCATTATAAAATAGTGTAGTTAGTAAATAGAATCTGATAAAGAACTGGGACCAAATCTTTGCGTGATAAAGAACTGGGACCAAATCTGATAAAGAACAGTCTCTGGAGGGCGAATCAGGGAGTCGGGGGAGGAGCGCCGCCGCCTGCCCGGAGGGTGCCGCTGGTAAGTCTCTCTAAAGAAGTGGGGAAGCCCGGCGAGGGCAAGCAGAGATCTAAAGAAGCATTTTTTTCCTAACGGGGGCTTGAAAGAGATCTCAGAGCAATCAATCAATGAATCAGAGAATACTCTAGCATTGCTAGCCTAAGAGATGCGCAGGAACCAAGACACAGAAGATAGGGAAGTAGAGGAAGAAGCAAGGAGGTAGGAGAGGAAGAGGACGGACGAAATATACCAGGATGGACGGGACGTGGAGAGGAAGAGGCGCAAGGGAGGCAAGCCGTCGCTGGCGTCGAGGGAGTTGGGGAGGAGGCCAGAGGGGAAAAATGTAAGGATTATTCTTTATATATGAGTGGCATTGGTGGGTAATTATTTTAAAATTACAATGGCAAATGCCCATTTTCATCCGCAAAAGCTAAAAAAAACCCCTTGTAATTGGCTTTTAGCTTATAGTTGTATAGAGACTTTAGGTTTTTTTTTAAGTCCAGCTGAAAAGCTCTCCGTTTGTTTCAGTTTTAGCTTTTTTGGCTTTTAAGCTGATGAAAAAGTCGAACAAACAGAATCTTAGTAAACTAAAAATATCTTTTCAGCCTAGACGTGCCCCTCCCCCCCAACAGGCCCATACACTACGGATGACGCGCTTGCAGCCATGCGGTTTGGGAAATTCCAAGCACTTGTTCTCGCTTACGCAGGCATGGATTGGTTTGTACAAGCCATGAAGCTCATGCTGTTGTCATTTCTTGGGCCATTGGTGCGGGAGTGGAAAATTCCAGCCCATTATGTGAGTCTACTCTCACGTGTACGTAGTGTTTGCTGGCCTGCTGATAGGAGGCTGTGCTTGGGGCTTCGTTTCGGACAAATTTGGACGAAAGTAAGGATTTACTGTTACAAGCCCTCCCATGTTTCAGTGTTAATTCGCAAGCATTTATGATTCTTGAGAATGATATGATCTTAACCATGCCGATTATGTTGTGAAGAATATACTATCTCTTATGCCTGAAAAATAGCGCGAACTGGGGCCCTCCGCTTCATATTTTTTGTGGAAAAGTCCCCCCATGAATTTCGAAATTGCTTAGGGGCCCTTCCACGGTTTTTTTTTCCAAAAAGATCATGGTTCCGCAAATTTCGGTTTTTTTAAAAGATCCGTGGTTCCACAAATTTGTTGTTGACTCTTAGCCAACCCATTTTTAAAAAACCCCCTATGAAAACTAAAATTACGCTTAGATCCTCCTACTTTTTTTTGGTAAAAAGAAGCCTTAGACCAAAATTCGCATAGCAAGGCGTAGCATGTGAATCTACCTAGTTTGATTTATATAGGATAGAGGCGCATCGAGGGGGTGAATTGATGCAACCAAACACCTAAACTTATTTTTGTTGTTAGTAATTTTGAAATTAATAAAATGAAGATCAAAACTGTAAGAATCAATCTAGGATAATTGTTCCAAGATCGTGGAAGAAAACTAGATTAAGCAAGCAAACTAGAAGACAATTGTACGAAATCACGAAAAACAAGAACATGTAGATAGGAATTCATAATCACTAATTTATTCCTTAAATTAAGAATACATAACACGCACAAAAATCCCTTTACATGAAAACACAACCCTAAAATAATCCCTCAAATTTTCTTCATTGCCTCCATACTCGGCCAAAACACCCTAGCCTATTAACCCTAATTACTTATTCACTAATCACATGCATGCATGCATGCATACACACTTGGCACAAGTAGGTCTGTTTCAGAACATGCACACACACAGAACACTACTCACATATGCACGTGGTACATTGCATCGTCTTTTCGTGTGAACCTCGCTGCACTCGCATGCTACTCTTGGGCTACATGCCTCCTACACGACTAATTCCCGACCTGCAATTTGCGTGCGTTACGTACAACTATATTGCATCTCTGTTACTGGAAAAACCAACAACCCAACACAGTACTTTCGTCTTCCGCAAATAAATTATTCCATCACAAACATTATTGCCAAATCGATCACCCCAGGTATATATCACAAATAGAATTAACAATTTACATATTCCTGATGCGCAATTATCCATCTTTGGTATGTTTAGCCTCTTTTAAAATTTGTAACATAACTCTATACTCTCAATTGATCGGCAGACCTCTTGCCTTTACTTTTTTTTAAAGGAACATGAATCCAAGATCTAATTGTAGCTACCGTAATAATACGAGTCCATGTAATGAGAAAGTATTCGAAGTCCATTGTTTCGAAAGGACCTCCTGAGTCGCCTGAAGGCGACTCAGAGGTGACGCCAAATACCCAGTGAAAGCAAAGCCTCACACCGCGTTGGCTCCTCGCCGCCGCCAGTTGGTGGCGCCGCCCGCTTGCCGATGGCGGCGGGGTCTCTCTTCCTTCCACACTATCTCTCCGTTCAAAGACAGCACCCTTTCCCCTCAATCCAACCCTAGATCTAGCGATGGCGTCCGGTGCGAGCTCATTGCGCCGAGCTTCGGGTTGGTGGCGGCGAAGTGCTTGGGAAGGCGCGGTAGGTGGTGAAGATCCACGGCAAGGCCTGGGTCGGAGTTGCATCCTCCGTCCGAGATCTTCGCCGGATTCGACCGGGCTGTGCTTCCATCTGACCGGATCTGCCCTCCTCCTTGCCAGATCCGGTCACGGCTGTGCATGGAGCATGCCGGCGATGCATGTGCAGGCTTGGTGGTCCAAATAGGCGCGGTGAGTGCCCTCTCTTGCGGTGTGGTTCTGGTCGTTGGTGGCGGCAGGTGCAAGGCAGCGATTTGCGATGGCTTGGGCAAGTTGGGGCATCTTGTAGGTGGCGAAGCTTGGCCTTGCTTGTGTCGAAAGCGTTCGGGTGGCGGTGGTAGGTGATGCCTCATATGTAGCGAAGCACGGCGAGGCGGCCGCAGGTGGCAAGGTGGTTGTAGGTGGTGCTCAGGTGATACTTTGTGCTCAGTTGGGGGAGCACGGCGAGGTGGTAACAACAATGGGGTGCGGTGCTCGGCGACATTCCGGTGGCCGTACCAGACACTAGCCTCGTCAGATGTGGTGAGTGGTGCTCCCTCCAGTGTGCGGCTCAGGCTGTCCGCGTCGTCATCCAGCGAGGAAGAAATCGGCGAAGGCGTCGTCCGTGTCAGCAATGAGGTGCTTGGCCGCGCATGCCTGGTGGGGCATGATGGTGGCGGGTGAGGGAAACGGTGCCGGCGGGTGAGAACAATGGCCGGTGATGGTTCCAAGAAGTTTGGTCCTATTGGTGTATTTGCTGTTGCGGGGAACTCCAAGTTTGGGACTCCTCTTGACGTCGGTGTCTCTCATGTTGGGTTGATGATCGATACCGTTGTAACTTCCTCCTTGGAGGTTTCTGTATTACTTCTTTTCTCCTGAAATGAATGGCAGAGCTCCTGCCCTTAGTTTCAAAAAAAACATCTTCTAAGCATTGTCCTCTCCATCGCTGTTGCGCTTTTCCTTCCAAATTCAATTTGTTTGCGCGTGCAAGTATGTAATAGTTATTTAAATTCTAAACTAGATCTATTTTAAGTAATGACCAGTCGGCAACTTAAAAGTTTCTACGAGTGTCTTCACGAACCACTCATGTGAACAGAACGACCATTCCGTTAGATAGATAATTCCGACTACAATGAAGTCTGCCCAATTCTGATCCATTTTGCAGACCAAAAACCATCTTAGTTCTGTCATGTGGCCTGCCCATCTTAGGTTCTCAACTTATGTTACGTGTTCAAATTTCTAGCTGAGAACGCTTGAATGTTATGAAGAAATACAGCGTTTTCTTGCAGCATCATGATCACGCATCAGCTGAAGCATTCTTGTAGAGAAATTTTTGAAGATATTTCCTTGAAGCAGAGTTTCCTACCAGCCAATTCCTTTTATCGTCTTTCACTGCGCTCGACCGGTGTTGGAATCGCGACCGCCGTTGGTAGAATCGGTAGGGTTGTTAATTTGCCCTGTCGTCGCCGTTGGCCATCAAATGGAAGCCGTCCTTGTGTTTAAGCTGGTTCTTTTCCTTGCTCAAACACTTTGGTGTCCAGATGGGCTTGTAGTTAATCACCATTCATCAAATTTATCATGATAGTGTATACACATCGCTATATACGTAGCACTATAGTGGAGATGAAGATAGCAAATTCCTCAAAATATGTTCTGGACTTTCCAAATTTTCTGTACTTTTTTTTTTCGGGCTCCCCTCCCCTCAGAGACTGTAAAGCAGGATTATAAAATAGATTATATGTATCTTCTCTCAGAGATCCTATGTATCTGCTATTGACATTTCTTCCATCTATTATTAGTGGATCATTTTGGGGGATATACCTAGAAGGTTCGGTCCAGTAAGAATAATGCTTCTTCTGCCTTCTCTTGTCGCTACAATGACAAACTAATTAAAATGGGTTCTTGGCCACCGATCGGGAGATCATTGAACAAGATTGCAGAATGTAGCCTACTACTATGAAATTACAATAACGTAGAGTGGATTAATTGTTTTATGCTGTCTATGTTTGACCAATTTCCTTAGGACGTGTACAATAATGCATATCAGCTGTATGTAAGCTTATATTATATAGGAATTTAGATGGAGAGATAAAGATATTGACTACTATTTAACCGATGATCGTATAAATAACTTTATATCATATAATATTGTAGAGACAATATATTAACTATATGAGGCTATTATAGATGACTAAGTAGACAACCTATTATATCAACGATGTTGGTTCTGTTTATGAATACAGATATAGAAGTCCATCACAGTCTATACATACCTTTATAGCGCCGAGGGGGGCACACGTGGAGTGAGTCGCGGCCGCCGAATCGTGCGCATCATCTTGGACACAGTGAGAGTCAATTCGGCGCAGCACGAGACGAGGATGACAATCCATGGTTAGAGGTGGGCGTCGTGCCGGGCCGATACGGGTCTATCGCGCTTCGGGTTTAAACCGTGCCGGGCCGTGCCGGCCCATCGTGCTCGTCGTACCGGGTCGGGCTGGCCCAGCTCGCCTTCGGTGAGCCCAAGCACGGCCCATTTGCGTTTCGTGCCTGCTTCGTGTCGTGCCGGCCGGGTTCGGCCCATTTATACTATTACTATAAGAGAGAATGGTCACGGATTGATTTCTGTTTTATCTATTTAGGACTTTCTTCTTCTCCGGTCGAAACAAAATTCTATTGTGTTTATTCTTCTCGATTTCCTTGATTCAGTTGCTCCTTCTAGTCACATACATGCAGGTATGCATTTACTCCTTGATTTGCTCATCCACACGTACAACGTAGGTGCGTGCTGTTCGGGCGTCTTGCTTGCTTAAGCACGACCCGGACCGTCGTCTTGCGTCTTAGGAACGCCCATCGTGCGGTTGGCGAAGACGCCCGCATTCAACTGTATCTGCGTGCGGCTGGCCCGTTTAAACGATCTGCGTCGGTCGCGCCTCGTCTTGGATCGGCGTACTCGTGCCGATCCAAAATAGCCCGATCTAGTGCCCACCTCTATCCATAGTGGATGTGGTGGTGAGGCTAATAGGACGGAGGCGAGAGAAGCATGCACGGCCACCGACGGATCCCAAGGCAGCGTGGCACGGACAAAGCCTGCCTCCTAGCCTAGGCTGTTTCTATCATTCCTCACCAACATGTACATTAGACTAGTATGAACTTTTTTAGAATGCATAAGTTTTATATGAGACATTTTAATTTCTAAACTCCTGTGTTCCAAGTAAGAATAATATTATCACTTCACTATGTAGGTCATGTTGGCGACGCATGAATTTTGCAAGAATTTTTTTATAAAAACAATTCAGTTTCTACAATCTGGCACAATCCCTGAGAGCAGTTAAAATAATAAAGTGCGCTACTTACTTTATCTCTTATCTATGTCATCTAGAGTAAACAATAAAGCCAGCTTATACAACTATCTTTAAAGGTCGTCTTTAGAGGAATACTAAAACATTTAATTTGAGCATTCAACAATAACTTTATCGTTGTGACTATTAGCAAAATACTAACTTCAACACTAACAGTCGCTCGCATACGGCTCCAACACGGGCTTTTGGCTGACTATAGTACGTTGTTTCTTGTACTATGCTGGCTGCTAAATAAGAGCCGGTTCTTTTCTTTCTTTCTTTTTCTCACTTTTCTGTATATGACAAAATTATTGTGTATATAGCTTAATAATAAGTTGAGATTATTCTACTGTACCTACCATAATGACCATCTAGAGATGAAAACGGGTCGGATATCTCCTGTCCGAACCGGGACCGGATCTAAATACTTGAATCCGGATTCGGGATTGGATCTGGAGCATTCTTTCCACAACGTTTGTTGAATTTGATTGATATATAATTTATTACTATAGTCATGTACTCGTATAGTTTTAATTCAATATATATTACTCTATATATACGTGCATTATCTATATATCTTTATCCGTTTTCGACCCGAATAAATCGAACATGTATCCGTATCCGATTTTAAATCCAAAAAAATATAGATTAAGATATAAAAAGAACAATACCTAGCCGTATCCAACCCGTTTATTCTCAGTTCCTTCTCCTGCAAGATAGCAATAACACCAACAGTCATCGTTACTTTATTAAAGTCGGCACCAGCGGCGTACCACATCGTACGACCCTGGGTTCTCCACGGGAATAAAAGGTGTAGTACGTAAAGTAAACTAGGCAGGGTAGCGTGCTATTGCACGCCGTGCTGTGTGGGCGTGTGCAAAAATCGACGAAAGGACGTAAACACGATTTTCAACATATTTCTCACTCCGGAAAACAATGAAACCGAGTTCTGAGGAAAAATAGAGAGAGTAGCGTCTGTTGCACGCCGTGTTGTGTGGGCGTAGGGAAAAAATCGACGAAAACAGCAAACGCGATTTTCCACATATTTCTCACACCAAAAAATGAGAAACCGAAGCTACGGAGAAAAAAATAAAGAGCTAGAGTCAGAGAAATATCTCTTTCGATTTAATTATCTGGGAAATATCGGAGACCGAGGTGGGAAAATAGTCTAGAGGAAAAGAGCGAAGAATTATTAGTGACGACAATTTTTTGAGTTGCACACATATTTCGGTGACGAAAACATTTTTTTTCGCTAAAACGAAGAAAGGACTGGCGTGATGATAGCCTTCTTAGAGATGCACACGTATTTACGTGGCGAAAACATTTTTCCGCAAAAACGGAGAAATGACCTAGGCGTGAGGAGCGAGGACCTATTTGTTACGTTTTGGACCTATCCGCTATCTGAAAAATTAGAAAAGGGCATATCTGCGATTTGAATTTAGGGGGTCTTTTTCCGTAAAGTACCGCGAGGGACCCGAATGCGAAAAAAAAATAAAAATCTTCCTCTCACAAAAAATCGCGGAGGACCGATCCGTAATTTCGAGGGACCTATCCGTAATTTGGAGAAACAGAAGGACTTTTTTGCAAAAAAACTGGAGAGGGACACGTGGGCAGCGCCTCCATCCGGCTAGCCCAGGCGGCATTAGAAGGAACTAGGTAGAATCGCGCACGATGCCGCACCGTGAGAGGAAAATTCGGTATGAGTTTTTTGCAAATCGAATTTGCGAAACTGCAGGAGTTTTTTTTCAAAATAACCGGCGGAACGACTTATTTACGATTTCAAAATACTCTAAATCTTTTTGCAAAACCACCGATCGAATGGACCGGATGTATTTTTTTATTTTCGCAAAACCACCCACCGGTAAAAAATAATCTAGAGGAAAAGAGCGAAAAATTATTAGAGATGACAACCTTCTTTTGTTAAGCCTAATACTCTACGCGTTCATCGAGTAACAATACATATTCGCATAACCACCTACCGTGAAAAATAGGCAAGAGGAAAAAGGGCGAAAAATTATTAGAGACGACAACCTTCTTTTGTCGAGTCTAACACTCCATGCGTTCACTGAGTAATAATATACGTCTAAAAAAATATCAGAGATCGAAATGGAAAAGCGAGTTGGGGAAAAAGTCTAGAGATAGAGCTGCACACATATCTCTAGTGATGAAAACAATTTTTTCCGGGAAAAACGGAGAACCCAACTGCGAATACAAAAACTATGGATTTTTTTGGAAACGAAAAATAAAGGCGACTGACCCATACGTGACTATACGAAACTATAGGGCCTTTTTGCAAAACCACCGATCGAAGGGACCGGATGCATTTTTTTCGCAAAACCACCCACTGGTCAAAAATAGTCTAGAGGAAAAAGGGCGAAAAATTATTAGAGACGACAATCTTCTTTTGTCGAGCCTAACACTATACGCGTTCACCGAGTAATAATACACGTTTAAAAAAATATCAGAGATCGAGATGGAAAATCGAGCTGGAGAAAAAGTCTAGACATAGAGCTGCACACATTTCTCTGGTGCTGAAAAAATTTTTTCAGGAAAAACGTATTTTTTTATGTATTTCCTTTTTTAAAAGGCTGCTCGGATCCGCGGGCGAATCCATGAACCGCTATAAACCTTCGACGAATCTATTTTTTTCGTTTTTTGGTTTTTTATTTTTATGTTTGTTAAAAAAAATGGGTCGTCCGTGTTTTTTTGGTGGTAAAACATATTTCCGGGTTTTTCGATTGGCGAAAACATTTTTCGGGTTTTTTCGGTGACGAAAACATTTTTTCCGGGAAAAACGGAGAAAGGACCTGAACGTAAGAAACAGGGACCTGTTTGTTATTTTTTTAGACCTGTTCGCTATTCTGAAAAATTAGAAAAGGGCTTGTTCGTGATTTGAAATTAACGAGAGGCTTTTCTGTAAAATACCGCGCCAGAGACCTAAACGCGAAGAAAAAAATATCTTCATCTCACAGAAAATTACACAGGGACCTATCCGTAATTTTGAAGAAACGGAGGGGTTTTTTCGCAAAAATCGCAAGAGGAGAGGTGGCCTCCTGGGTGATCGGCAATCCCAGGGGCTGTTAATGGGTGTATATATATTACATATGCTGTTACTGTTTGGTAAAAGAAAAGAAAGAAAAGATACCGAGCCAGGCCAGGCCGACAGATGCTCTCCAAAGTCCAAACCAAAGTCCAAACCGCGCTGCTTGGTTGACTGGTTGCTCCAGTCTTATCCCCATCCCATATTCGATTTTGACACCCTTCTCAAAGTCCTCCTCCGTTGGTGGTGGGTGGCCATCCGAGCGTCATCCTTCCTGGGATCCCTCCATTTACTTTCCTTGCCCGGCCCCGTCAGGTTTGATCCGCTGCTTTGCGCTTGCATGCCCTCGATCCCTCCATTATCTACCTGCTTGCTTGCTTCTTTCTTCTTGTGGGTAGCAGGGCTGGGGCACTTGATTATTCAGTTTCTATCTCTCCAGTACTGAGCTTGGACTGTCAAGATAGCGTCTATTTACGCTTATCGTGTGTGAGATATAGGCCCTGTTTAGGAGAGCTCCAGCTCCTAACTCCAGTTCAGAGCTGAAACTTATAGGCTAAAATAAAGTGAATTAAGTTTATATTTTTAGTCTAAAATGTAAACAAGATGATTTACCTAAACATTCTTAATGTACCCACAGCTCTAGCTCCACAAATTTCTGGAGCTAGAAATACCCTTCTCCACCAACTCCACAGATTTTGGTGGAGCTGGAGCTGTCCCAAACACCCCCATAATAAAGGTAGTATATTATATGACAAACTAATTACAACGGGTTCTTGGCCACCGATCGGGAGATCATTGAACAAGATTGCAGAATGTAGCCTACTACTATGAAATTACAATAACGTAGAGTGGATTAATTGTTTTATGCGGTCTGCTATGTCCGACCAATTTTCTTATGATGTGTACAATAATGTATATCAGCTGTATGTAAGCTTATATTATATAGGAATTTAGACGGGGAGATAAAAATATTGACTAGTATTTAACAGATAGTCTTATAAATAACTTTATATCATATACTTGTTAGAATTAGGTTTAACTCAAACATGAGCTAGCCTTAAGACATGACCACAAAACTTAATGCAGAAATAAAATTAGATGAACTAACCCGGTGAAGATGAAGCCATTAGGATTTCGTGTGTCGGTGTGGATGAGCATTGGAGTAGGATCACCAATGCGTGATGAAGAAGATGGAGGGCACCGTGATCTTCACGGTGATGATTCAGCTCTTCGGTAACCTCAGCGCCAAAAACCCTAGATCGGAAGGGGGTCCGGGAAGATGACGAAACTCAAGTCTTTTTCTTAATCTCTTGAGTGTCGGCCTCTTCCTATCTTATATGGCGCAGGTTATCGAGATCAAAACCAAAAACACACTTTTATTGCTTCCGATCAGAGCGCGATTTTAGGTGGGTCAAATCCAATTTTATTCGAATCTTCCTCCTTAATTTTCAGCACTTTCTGTTTATGACTGAACCGAAGATCACGACTAACAATACTATTGTAGAGATAATATATTAACTATATGATGCTATTATAGATGACTAAGTAGACAATCTATTGTATAAATGATGTTAGTTCTGTTTATAAATACAGAAGTCCATCAGAGTCTATACATACCTTTATAGCGCCGAGGGGGGCACACGTGGAGTGAGTCGCAGCCGCCGAACCGTGCGCATCTTCTTGGACACAATGGAGCGACGCCACGTCTCTCGCGGTCTCAGTGGGAGTCAATTCGGCGCAGCACGAGACGAGGATGATGGTGGATGTGGCGGTGAGGCGAAGCATGCACGGCCACGGACGGACCCCAAGGCAGCGTGGCACGGACAAAGCCTGCCTCCTAGCCTAAGGCTGTTTCTATCATTCCTCCCCAACATGTACATTAGATTAGTATACATAGGCTGTACTGTTTGGTAAAAGAAAAGAGAGAAGATACCAAGCCAGGTCAGGCCAGAGCTAGGCCGACAGATGCTCTCCGAAGTCCAAACCGAGCTGCTTGTTTGACTGGTTGCTCCAGTCTTCTTCCCATCCCATATTCGATTTTGCTACCCTTCTCAAGGTCCTCCTCCATTGGTGGTGGGTGGCCATCCGAGCACCATCCTTCCTGGATACTCCCCACCTTTTACTTTCCTTGCCCGGCCCCGTCAGGTTTGATCCGCTGCTTTGCGCTTGCATGCCCTCGATCCCTCCATTATCTACCTGCTTGCTTTCTTCTTTCTTCTTGTGGGTAGCAGACTAGCAGGGCTGGGGCACTTGATTATTCAGTTTCTATCTCTCCAGTACTGAGCTTGGACTGTCAAGATAGCGTCTATTTACGCTTATCGTGTGTGACTACTATGTTGCTCTCGTACGAAACTCCACCTCCTATTTTCGTTCATTCGTACTGTCAAAACATTCTTAACTTCGATGTATTTAACATATGAAAGTACATCACTACCGATTTTATAATATTAATACTTTTATTAATTTTCCCTCGGTTCATGTTACGCTACACCCGCGTGTAGAATACCTGCTCTGCAAAGCCCTTCCCAGCCTACACGTGCCTCTCCATATTCGGTCATTAAAATCTTTTTTCTACGAGTAAATTGCAGTTTAGGATATAAACTTGTATAGATAGTTTAAGTGGGTCTCTGAATTTGAAAAGTCCTTTTTTGCGGATTTGCTCACCAACATGGCCAAAAAATTCGCCAGCTTCTTCCAAAAGCAGATCCTTCTCTGGTACCTTGTCTAGGAATCATGTTCGTCCATGTGACGCTGGTAATAACACCCTATAGGCCCGCAAGACATCAAAGATAGCCTACAGCTCCTCTGCTTCAATCGAATGAATGGCAGCAAGCAGGATTCTCGACCTTCTATTTCTTTCTCCTTTTTTCTTCACAATATTTGGATTCTTCTATTTCTGCAAATCAGCATGCATTTCACTCTGAACATGGCCTGATGTGGTCCATTCACAACACAGCACCAACCAAATACTTCAAATTATGCAATTCGGGCACAATATCGACATGCAGTTCACTCTTTTTTTTCCCCAGGTGTTTGCTTGCTTCCTGTATACTGCCCTGAACCTGTTGCTGTATAATCCTGAACCAACTCATCAGGTGTCCTGAATACATTCTGTGGTTTGGTTTCGTTACTGTGGTTCAAATTATTTGGACCAGGAAGTTGAATTGATCAAATAGTTGACCAAAAGTTGTTTTTTTAGGGAACATTGACCAAAAGTCCATACTCTGGGATTTCTTACATTGCTGAATCAGCAGACGCTGCTAGTATGGAGACATACACTACGGATGATGCGCTTACGGCCATGGGGTTTGGGAGATTCCAAGCACTTGTTCTTGTGTATGCAGGCATGGGTTGGGTTGTGGATGCCATGGAGCTCATGCTACTGTCATTTCTTGGGCCATTGGTACGGCAAGAGTGGAGAGTCTCTCCCCAGGATGAAAGCCTGCTCTCGAGTGTAGTGTTTGCTGGCACGCTGATTGGAGCCTGTGCTTGGGGCTTTGTTTCCGACAAATATGGACGAAGGCAAGGATCATATTTACACTTACAAAGTGCTACCATGCTTGTTTCCGTTTTCAAAGTGCAAGCCTTTCTGGCTAGTTCTTGAGTATATTATGTCCTCAACCAGGTCAATTCTGTTTGTTAAGAATTTTATTTACATTTACTTTCCTCTTTTAGAACTATTTCTAACATACTTGACCCCTGAATGCTAAAGGCATGCACTTTTGTATGAATCCACCGGCAGACATCAAACTGAATGACAAAGTTGAGCAACAAAGGGACCTGAACTATTTGTTCAATTCCGTTCTTTGCATGGTTTCGACTTCCTGTATGTCAAACAAGCATCCATGAGAAATAAACACTGTGTTTCTCTTATTTCAGGATGGCTTTACTGTTTTCAACTCTGTTTACTACCGGAATGGGTTTTCTAAGCGCTTTATCTCCTAACTATTCGTGTTTGCTGGCTCTTCGGTTTCTTGTTGGCGTAGGAGTGAGCGGTGGTCATGTGTTTTTATCTTGGTTTTTGGAGTTTGTCCCTGCACGAAATCGTGGCAAATGGATGGTAGTTTTTTCCTGTTTTTGGACTGTTGGCACGATCTTCGAGGCTTCACTTGCATGGGTATGATATTTTTTATTCCTTTACCGCGGTTCATAGTTTACCACTTTTCATGCTAAATTTGTTTCCCTATTGCATATCGGCATACTATATGTGTATAGAGCCACAAAGAACAAAATGAGGAGTAAACACCAGAGTAAGAGATACTGTGTATAGAGCCACAAAGAAGCTTGCCTTCTGTAATTCTTTGGAGGGATGTGATTCAAGAGGTCTCTGTCAAGTGAGACAATGGTGTTTCTTCAGGTTTCATGTGTCGTGAATGTATGTCCAACCATATTTATCATTTGCATACTCTGTGTTCTATGTTGTTATTATCTCCGTAGCAGTATCTTAATTGTGTGTCATCTGATAGTCATACTTTTACATACCCATCTGATCTCCCTGCATCAAGTTAAAATAACTGAAGTTCAGTTAGATTTGGGTTTGATACATTTGTGCTTCTAATTTATATTTTATGCTAACATGTTTTTTCTATCAAAATTAATTTATTCATTTATCCTCCTACCGCAGGTTGTCATGTCAGCATTGAGTTGGAGATGGTTGCTGGCATTGACCGCCGTTCCATGCTCCATCTTGCTTATCTTCTTTGGAATTACACCAGAATCACCACGCTATCTCTGTGCACAAAACAAGATGTCTGACGCAACGCTTGTCCTGGAGAGAATGGCCAATGCAAACCGAGCAGCTCTTCCTCCGGGAGTTCTGACATACCATCGAGAAAGAAATGTTGACCAGAGCACTCTTAATTCTCAGACTGAACATGTTCCAGCCAGAGAGGAGGAATGTACAGCCGACAATGCCAAGACCTCCAAATCTGGTGGCATCGCCGCGCTGCGCAGGCTATTGTCACGCAAATTACTCAGATCAACTCTTCTTCTTTGGTTTAATTTCTTCGCGAATTCCTTTGCGTATTACGGGCTAGTATTGCTGACATCGCAACTGAGTGATGCAAACAGAAGCTGCACATCTGGGCGGACAGTAGCAGTGCACCATAAAGATGCCAATCTTTACAGAAATGCTTTTGTCACTAGTTTAGCAGGTACTAAGTCCGTTTCTTCTCCCAATATGACTGGCTACGCAAAATCCTACAAATCCATGGCTTATTGGCTTTACTTCTCAATCTCTTCCAGAGATTCCAGGCTTAATTTTGTCTGCTGTTCTTGTCGATTGGTTTGGCCGAAAAGCTTCGATGTGGTGCATGCTGTTCGCATGCTGCGGTTTCGTTGGACCACTCGTGCTTCATCAGAGTGAGGTGTTGACAACTATTCTTCTATTCGGTGCTCGCGCCTGTGCCATGGGTAGCTTCACAGTTTTATGCTTATATGCTCCAGAGGTTTGTATCAACTTATTATGGCGTATAGTAATTTTTCCTTTAATAGCGATTTGTTTTTTATTTTACACTTAATTACTATGTCAAAAATATATACCATCTGTTAAAAAGTGTATCTGTGGACTTGCATTTTGTCCCTCCAGCCAGTGTACTCGATTTGTAGTTTTGAATATCCATTGTTCAAGGTTTTCCTTTCATTACATTGACGGGTTGAAAACAAACATGTTCAAGGAGTAGTTAGACCATTATGTTTCAAAATGAAGGCAGTTGATCACCTTGGTGCTGAAAGAACCTACAAATAAAGCATACTGTTCGATGATTCGATCCAGGGTTCAAAATCCCAGCGGTGACCGGCTGGTTAACGTCCATTACTGGTTTTCCCTGTGGGTACCCATATGTTGTTTTGGGGTATTTTTGGGTTGGTTTGGTATTCGTTATTATATCTTGTTATTTGGATTGAAGTTGTAGAAAATTTGAATAAAATTTGGAGAAAAACAATTTTACAGTAAAACGGCTGTTTATCATATCTTATTTCTCTATCTTATGCATTACTACCATTCTCCTTGAGTTACAAATAATGGGTTGGATTTCTAGTTGTAGCTGGCACAAATGCCATGAAAGACTAGCACATGAACATAGTCATCTGGACAAGGATATTTTCCTAGCTAAAACATCATCTTTTAGAGCCTGAGTGTTCTTGTCTCAGATTTACAACGTTTAATGCGGAGTTTTGAATTTGAAATTCCCTGAGAACACTAGCTTAGGCCTTAGGATAGGTTTGGGTTGGTGGATTCAGAACGGGAATCCGATACCTTGCTACCTTAATAATCTGATTCCATGTAGGTAGAAAGTACTCCAAAGTCCAAAAACATTCACAACTACTAGGCATTTTCCTCTCCATCAAAATCACATTCCCTACAGATTGAGTTCAGTTGTGTTTGCCTGTGCAAGTCTTTAAATTCTGAACTTGGCTTTAGATGTGGCAGTTTTGTAGAGAGGTTTTGAAACTTTTTTTTTTCTTGCAGCCGAGTATTTCCTATGTGCTAATTCCATATATCTATTTTTCTTTCCAGGTATATCCAACATCAGCACGCTCAACCGGTGTTGGAATCGCGAGTGCCATTGGTAGGATCGGTGGGATTGTTTGTCCTCTTGTTGCTGTCGGTATGTTGCGGAATTGCCACCAAATGGAGGCCGTTGTTGTGTTTGAGCTGGTGTTATTTTCTGCTGGAGTTTCTTGCATTCTCTTCCCTGTAGAGACCAAGGGCCGCGGAATGGAGTGATGTTCACAGTGTGAAGATTAAAACACTGGTATCTAGATGGGTGATGTTCATATGTGAAGATTACAACACTTTGGTGTCTAGATCGGCTTGTAGTTTGTCACCATCCATCAAATTTATCATGGTAGCGTATACACATCGTTGTATACGTCCGTTTGAGTGAATACCTCAAAAATTTGTTCTGGAGTTCTCAAACTGGTTGGACATCCTTTTGTGGAGACTGTAAAGTAGGATTATGAAATGGATTATATGTATCATTTCTATCAATGATCTAAGCACTTTGCTATTGACATTGCTTCCTGCTGTTACTAGACTTATTTTGGTATACTGATAACGTCTGGATCAATGTTGGATTGGATGTGGATCATAAATGTACAAAGATATTTTTTGTCAAGTAAATTGAATTTGTTTAGCATCGGTTTACAAATACATCTTAGATTGTTAGTACTTGATTATTTAATAGATTAAAACTCCTGATCAGATTTTACCATACATCCTCGAGATCACCTGCAAAAGACGCTCCACTCAAATTGTTTCTAATCACTGTTTGATTTGGACTAAAGCATAACTTTGAGTGGAGTAAATTCAGTGCAAAAGGCGGCGTTGATGTTTGAACAGAGGTAGACGTATTAAGTTGGGACTATATGACTCATGCTAAGAATCTGAACACTTCCATATATACTAGATGCGTGGGCGTGGAGCATACTGTGCCAGCCGTCACACGCCCACGCGTGGCCGTGCTGCATTGCATTAACGTGGTGTGCCTCTGCAAGCGAGTGCGCTGCCTGCCTGGGCGGTGTGGACGCTGGGAAACCTTCTGGACCTTTGCGAATGAACCATATTTTGTAGAAAGGATCTACCTGCTTTTCTACAACTCGTGCTTTCTTGTACTTCAGAACCTTCATTTTCCTGAAACTATTGAAACAAGTAGTTCGGTTTTAATGAATTAATAGGGGATAGATTATTACAGATTTTGGAACATACTGAGATGTAGAAACGCTGTAAGTTTCATTCCTGGAAACCAAAGCATAAGCAAGTTGGTTTACATTTAATTATATTGAACAACTTGTCTAGTTGATATACTAAAGACAACAATACTCCAAAGCATACTTATGATTCCACAAACCTTAAACCCATCGTTCCTCACTAACATTCGCTATGATCACAAAGCCTTCAATTATAGAAGTGTATAAAGATCACTCAGAACTTTGGTACATACTTTGTATAATGCTTATTAGCCGCTGCCACATGACAAGCACAATAACATGATACTCAGAAATAAGTTCCACTAATCCCTTTGCAACATCATCTGATTGAATCACCAACTTTTCAGCTTGTACCTATGAGATATCATCCGTCTCCTAATTCCGGGAGAATTGCCGCGCTCACGTTCGTTTGAGCCGAGCTGGCGCTCGAGCCGGCCGGCTGGCTCGGCTCAAAAAAAGTTTCGTGTTTTGGTCCTTTTATAAATTATGAATAAGTCCTTCGCGATTTTTTGTGAGAGGAAGATATTTTTCCCTAAAATCGCGTTTGGGTCCCTCGTGTGTCATTTTTCAGAAAAAAACTCCCGTTAAATTCAAATCGCAAACAAACCCTTTTCTAATTTTTTAGGATAGCGGACAAGTCCAAAAACGTAACAAACAGGTCCTTACTCCTTACGTCTAGGTCCTTTCTCCGTTTTTCCCGGGGAAAAAAAAGTTTTCGTCGCCAGAAATATTTGTGCAGCTCTATCTCTAGATTTTTTTCCCACCTCGATTTCCCATCTCGATCTCTGATATTTTTTAAAACATGTATTATTACTCGATGAACGCGTAGAGTGTTAGCCTCGACAAAAGAAGGTTGTCATCTCTAATAATTTTTCACCCTTTTCCCTCTAGACTTTTTCCCACCTCGATTTCCCATCTCGATCTTTGATATTTTTTAAAACATGTATTATTACTCGGTGAACGCGTAGAGTGTTAGTCTCGACAAAAGAAGGTCGTCATCTCTAATAATTTTTCACCCTTTTCCCTCTAGACTTTTTCCCCACCGCAGTTTTTTAGCTCGGTCTCCAATATTTTTCAAATAATTCGTCGAAAGAGATATTTCTACAACTCTATCTCTCTATTTTTCCCCGTTTCACTCATTATTTCGACGATTTAAAAAATAAAACGCCGTCGAAAAAAAAGAAATTTTTTCTACAAAAAAATGGCATGCGTGGCGTGTTACGCCTCAATCTCTGATATTTTTTTAAAACATGTATTATTACTCGGTGAACTTGTAGAGTATTAGACTCGATAAAAGAAGGTTGTCATCTCTAATAATTTTTCGCCCTTTTCCCTCTAGATTTTTTCCCCACCGCGGTTTTCCAGCTCAGTCTCCAATATTTTTCAAATAATTCATCGAAGAAGATATTTCTACAACTCTATCTCTCTATTTTTTCTCTTGTTTCGCTCATTATTTCGACAATTTAAAAATAAAACGCTATCGGAAAAAAAGATTTTTTTCTATGAAAGAACGACACGCGCGGCGTGTTATGCCGCGAAAAAAAATTGTGTTTTTTCAGCCGTTTCGCTCATTGTTTCGACGATTTAAAAAATGAAACGCCACCGGAAAAAAAAGAAAATTTTTCTATGAAAAACGACACGTGCGGCGTGTTACGCCGCGAAAAGTTTTCTAGTATAGTACATAGCATTAGCATCATGCATTAGCCCTCATGATATTCCGGGAACATAAATCACGCATTTATATGTTCCTGTTGCACATGATAATTTGCATTGCATTCTAAGAGTTTAGATGTGAATACAACTAGCCAGTGCAACGCATTACGCCACGTTATACGAAATTTCGTTGTGCGTGGTTATGTTGGTCGAAATTTCTAGTTTTCTTGTTTTTTTTTTTAAAAATAGGTCGTTAGGACTCGTCGACGAATCTATGTACTGCTATAAATCGTCGGTGAATTTGTATTTTTTTTAACAGCGGGAGAACCTAAATGTAAGTTTTTTTTTCAAAAAATAGGTCGCTAGGACCCGTTGACGAATCTATAGATTGTTATAAATCGTCGGTGAATCTGTGTTTGTTTAACCGGTGGGAGGACCTAAATGTAAATCATGGAGAGACCTAAATGTAATTTTAGTTTTTTTGGGTCTTTTCTGTTAAAAACCGATCGAAGGACCTAAACGCGATTTCAAATTTTTCAGAGGATATTTTCACGAAACCGTTGACATGGCGCTCTGGTTGGCCGGCATTCCTCAGTGCTATAAGGATAAGTATAGATTGATTTGTTAGTTTCTCCGGTTCCGAAGTTGAAGATGGTGATAAATGTGTGAAGCAGAAAAACCTTGTACACAGAAAAGTATTGATCCAAGTTGTCATTGATTCTTTGTAGCTCCATCTTCCTGTGTGCAATCAACTCCTGCTCCTCCAGTAGGCTAGTAGGAAACATGGCGCCCACTCAACACGACATTGGAGCCTTAATATTTGAATCCATAAACTTATTTCAAAAAAAAAATGGATCCATAATAATGGAACCAAAATTCTAATCAAGAAATAAAAAGTAGACATTTCCTCGTGGCGTTTTGGCTACACACTTGCATTGCCCTTTTGTTAAAAACCACATAAATGAAGGGGCCATGGTGGGCAACAACGATTGAAAAAAAGGCAGAAGGAAACAAAAGTTCCTTCTTGAGTTGAATTGACCTCAATTGCACACAGGGCAACACTGAGCAAGTAAAATTGCAGAAATATGGAACATGAAGCGATTGGGTCAGTCTACTTTTGACCCTATCCAAGCTATGAAGCTACACAAATTGAGCCAAGAAAACACAGACGATCGCATCTCTGATCATCGGAAATAGAAAACTTTGTTTCATAGTGACAGTGGGCAACAACAATAACATGAGCGAGAAGAGGGAGATACGAATGGGCAAGAGCTTGGGAGGGGGCTCGACATGAACCAGCCCAAAGGCGGCGCCTTGGGGGAACTTTTGCAGTGCCCACAGCAGCGTGGCCCTGGACTCCGCCTTCACCGCCACGTACACCTTCTCACTGGCGAAGGATGGCTCCGACGAATCATCGATGTGCGGCGTGGGTGGCGAGGAGGAGCCAGCCATGGCCATGGTGGGCAGGCTCAGATTTCTTGGTGCTTCGCCTGCTCGGATTTGGACTTCGGCCCACGTTAACGCGGGGTGCCTCCATGCGCGAATGTGTTGCCCGCCTGCCCGCGAGCAACACGATCGCACCTATGCGAGGCCGCACGATGGCGCGAGCAACCCGCGCCAGGCGTCCGCCAGGAGGAGGGCCGGGGCAGACGTGAGACGGTGCGGAAGCCGGAAAACCTTCCGAATATACGGAGGATACACTTGTCTCCCTCAAGCACATGAAAATATACAAAATGACCTCTGACAAAAATTGCATGAACAGAGCAGCAAAAAAATACGGTGAAAACTGATATTGAGTAATAGACAACCGAAGCATGGTGCATGTACTGGAATTATTAAGCATCCGTCTCTAGATAAAAAAAAAGAATAATTATCTCTGTATGGTTGCACATGATAGCTAATGCGGTATCCTTGTCAGCTTGACTGGTTGGAGATGCTGACATGCCATTGCCTCACTTCCTCTCTCTACGGTGGTGCTAGAGGTGGAGGCCAGAAGGGCCGAGGTGGGTTGGCGATGGCAACATGGCAGAGCCAGAAAGTTACAAAGAGAGAGGCTTAAAAAAGGGACATATAAAATTAACTATTATAATTATTGACATATTGTAAAATAGTTGAAATTTAAATTGTATGCAATATAAATATGTAACTATGAAAAGAGAAAAATGTACCATTCATTGCTTCAAAAGAGTTGACAGTTAATATTTACGAGTTTTCACGGCCGTTGCGCGCTCCTAAAAACTCTTTTGCTGAGATGGCGGGGTGGGCTCCAGCCCCATCCAGCCTCTACGACAGCTCCGCCTATGGCAACAGCCATGGCATGACGGCGCTGCTCAGTGGCGGTGAGCTACAGGGCAGCCGAGGAAGATGTTGTTGAGGTTCATATCGACAATCCGCACCTCAAGACCCGAACAGTGCCTGAGATGCTGTCAACTTTTGAGGTGGGGAGACAAACGTGCTCCTCATAAAAGCGCTTGCTCAGACTGAAAGATGCGGGAAAACAGGATCATGTTGCCTCTAACTCCTAATGACGCACTAACCAAACTCCACTAAGCCCATGTGAGGCTGCAATGCATGCTATCCTGAAGATTTGGGATGCAGCACAAACTGAGACAAACTAGTTTTGACAAGATAAACTGAAATATTCAGAAAGTAATAGTGTAATACTAACAATCCCTCCCTTCAACTGAAAGTTGAAACGTTCAGTTTATTGAAGTGCGCTGAAACGTAGGCAATTTCAATGGCTTGGTCTGTTGGTCACGATATCAGCAACTTGATCTTCACTTCTGCAGTAGAGAAGATCAACTGCTCCATGTCTCCATCCCTTGTCAGGTCTCTTTGGAAATGAAACCCTCACATCTATATGCTTGCTTCTTCCATGTAGAACAGAATTTTCAGAGAGCATGATTGCAGAACTACTGTCACAGAAATTTTTATTTGCACTTTTTTGCAGGCCGTTGCAACGACGAACTCTGCTTAAATTGTTTTTTTAGCGGGTGTAGATCAGGATTTTTAGAGAGCTTGATTGCAAAACTTGAGGGACCGAGTTAGGCGATCAGAGGGGTAAATGATCAACAACAATTTTCCCCCTCCTCACTAGACAAAAAGAGTCAACTAAAACCTTACTTCATCAAAGAACAGCGAAAAGATACATTTTCAGATAAAATCATCAAGAAGCGGCACTACCTAAATGAACAGTAAAACCGGCACCACCATTGTCTGGAGTCCGATACTGCCGAATGAACAGTACAATCAGGATGAATAAGAAAATCAACACGATTTCAAATCCAAGAATTTATATAACTTTTGATCTGCTGATCCAAAATCTACGAAACTTTGCATGCATTTTCCTATTGATGTTAGGAACCTATTCCAATCATCAATCGAAGAAGATAGGTGCTTCTATACTTTTTTTTTTGACAGTTGCACAAATATTAAAGCATAAATGAAGGGTAGATGGTGATTACTTACTCCTTCGCTTGCTTTAAGATTTGTACAACTTGTATTGAGTGGGAAAGTATCGAAGCACTGCTTATCGAAGGAACCTTCTCTAAATTTGAAAAAGGTTAGAACTTTCACGTCAATCCTTGCGATTGAAGATTGGAATAGATTTCTGACATCTATAAGAAGGTACATACAAAGTTTCACAGGATTTAGATCAATCAATCAAAAGTTACACCTTTTTGGGTTTTGAAATTGTGCTGATTTTCCTGTTTATTGCCAGGGGTTGATATTCTTTGAAAATTTTTTCTTCACTCCTCTTTAATGAGGTGAGGTTTTGGTTATTTCTTTCAGAGGAAAATTTATTGTTGATCATTCACTGCTCCTTGATCATCATTTTCGGTCATTGTGAATATATGATGTATTGTTGAGCTGTGAGCTGTGACTTGTCAATGAAAGCCTCAAACTTTAAAACATTTTTTTGTCAAATATATAGTGTAATATTGTAAACTCATGGCACTGGCAACTAGCAGATTTCTGTAAAAAAGCTGTCTCCAGCAATGTTTTCACTTTTCAGTATCGCTATGATGGCACTGGCAACTAGCAGATTGCTTGTCCAGTTGTGCTGCAGCTTTGCATAGTGACACTAGGGGTGTGTTTGGTTATCTACATGGTGTCTGAATCGCATGAGTAGATGTAACTGTATCTGTTAGATATGTGTTTGGTTTTCTATTCATCTAGGCCAGATAGATGCAATGAGACTGCTCATCACCTGTTGTGAATTGTGATGACTCCGTCCTACTTGTGTATGGACTGCTGTGAAGCCTTCCATGTTCATGTGCTTAGCAGAGTATGCTGTATATACCTGAAACTTGGTGAAAAGATCACAGCAGTTTCAATAATCTATCAAGTTTATACACAACACTTTACACTGCATAAATCACTAGCTCTCCATGGGAAAGATGAGTTTAAAGTAAAAGTAGTATCATGAAATCACTGTCTAGTGCCTACTTTTCTTACAGAATCAGTTTAGTGGTTGTGACCACTTTGAGGAGGATTGATTGCAGCCTCGGCATTATTTTGCCGCGTAAAGCTGATGATAATATTTATATCATTCATTGTGGTTGGAACTATCGATCATGGGAGAGGATAAAAAGCCATAAAATGGTTGTTACAGTCCGTTGTCAAAATAAACGGCGCAGACAATTCGGCTGATTTCTCTCGTGACTGAAGCACTTTTTGCAAAGAGAAGGGGTTGTGATCGATCCTCCTAGTGATTGGTTGCTGTCATGGTGGTAGAGTTTCCTTGTTGGTCTCAAAGTTGTTTTCCTGTCTTAAAGGCGTATGATGCCTTGTTACATTGTACTCATGGAAAGGTGATCGATCCTCCTCGATCTTGTTCTAAAGAATAACACTCGCCGTTAGTACTTTGAAGTTTAACCGGTAAGACGCTTGTTTGTCCTGGTAGATACGAATCATGTTAGAGATAGATGCATGGCAAATAACGGAGACAAAAAAATTTAACTAGAAAAACTCTTGCGAGATAAAACCATATAAAACAATCCACTAGGAATCCTTAGAGAATCAGATTCTTCGTCTCATCTTGCCTGCTCGCGCCGACCGACTCCGGCGCCCCAATCGCGTGCGCCCGTGAAGGAACGGTGCTCGCTCGTGAAGAAATCAAGAAGCACTAAGTATACAACCGAGAGAAACCAATCTCACTCCCAGGAAGTCACCCGCTCCGGTCATCTTTTTGCCCGAGCAACTCACGTGAAGAGCAACCAAGGAGACAGCCCGATCGGTTTTTTCCCGTAAAAGTTTGTCCACGTTAAATCTTTATCTCCGTTATTTACTAGGCATCTATCTCTAATAAGTAGTATCAGGCTCTAACATATATAGGTTCAAATTCGACCATGTATATGTGTTGAGAATTTGTGTCGGTTATTTGCGAGCTTATTGGAATATAATCAGGGACGCCTGTGGCGTACATCTTTCAGATTCGTTCAGTTTACAACTTAAGGAAAAGGAAGAAGAGAGAGACAGAGAATCATACCATATGCCGCAAGACAAGAGCCCGTGATACGGTGGTTTACTGCAGAGATTTTTTCCAACCAAATGTCACCGTCGAACGTCCGGAGAAGCAGCATTCTTGAATCTTGGTCACCCTGGCCTGACGGTTCTCTGTGATTAGACATGTTGGTGCGCGGTTCTTTCTCGCAAATCATGCTTTTTCCCCCGTCTTTTTTGAAGGAAAAGCCATGTCAAGCTTTTCACCAAAGAACAGCCGTACAGATACATGCATGATGAGGCCGTTTCTCACGGTATCCCCGCATAGTACCGCACATCTGTGCACTACTGTTCATTTTGCTCGATTGCTGAGTAACTCAACATTCACGAACCCTTTAACTTAAAAACCAAGTGGCTCAGCCAGAAAGTTTATTTCCAAGAGGTCTAAGCTCAATCAAACGTGACCTCAGAGTCGGCATCCAAATCAAAGTTTGTTAGGAAGAAGCCTAAGCTCAAACAATCAAGCCCTCAAAACCGGCGTCCAAATCCCAATAGCAGTTTTTCAAGGCTCAGTCAGACTCGCAAGTTGCTAAAACATCTTTTGAGGCCATGACCGTCGTTAATCTCGAAAGGTCGCGGTTTTGCTCATGACAAATAATTCTGTTTTGATATCTAAATGTGTTTTATAGCTAGTTGTTTACCTGTAGCAATCATAAGTAGAAGCAGAAGCATGTCTATGTCTGACAACGTTATTGTATATTCTCGCGGTTGTTATGCACTGATGCTGAATCGCTCACTGCTATAATGCCACTGTTCTAATGCCGGTCTTAAGGCCCTTCACTGCCCACACGGAGAGGTACAAACAGCTAGCTGACAAGATATGGTAGCATGAGTAGTTGAGTACTGCATACCGGCTGTTTGCACTAGTCCCATTCATTGTGTAAAAACCTTATTAACGCCTATTAACCATCCACATAACAATCCGTAATTTAGCTAACATTGCAGAAACCATTGCAGGTGAGGCATCAGATTTCAGATATCTGACGCTTGTTAATTAATTTACCCAATTTATAACCACCATCCGCACCGACACTGCTACAACAACTATAACGACTTTGGTCAAACATCCAGAGGATCGAACGAACAACCTAATGATTGTGCGACTTTTAATTCCATAGGCTTTAGCCATGTAGCTTTGGACTGACACTCTCACTTACGAATTATCAAAGTTAATGTACCAAAAGCTCAAATAATTAGCTCTTTTATAGTGGATTAAAATCAGTATAAACCGTCCATTCCTTTGAATCTAATAGTTAAAATTAATTTAAATCTAGTTAACTACCACCTGCAGTATTGATACTAAGGGTAAAAATTTCCATCATACTATTTGTCCTCTATGGTAAAACACGTCATGTGATCTTGATGAATGGCAGATAAATAGATAAGAAGCCTCTAAAGATCACCAGGTATTCGGTGAATCTAAAACTATGAACGAATTAGGAAAAATCTAAAATACTCCTAATGAATGGATAGGAAAAATCTAAAATACCCTTGAGGAATAGATAGTTAGATTTGATTTCTACTATCACTACTTACTACCTGTGTTATCAACTATAAAATTTCTTCAAATAATTCCTAGATACAACAGTGTGAAAAGAAGAAACTTGTAACGCAGCCGTAGTTAGGCAGGAGCACATGCACGTGGTATGCGCGTTTGGCAGCAAAGCATCTCCAAAAGGTTTAATTCAGCGACGTCAGAAAACTTCAAGCTGGTTTTGAACTCATCATAAGCTAAGCTGAGCTGCTGAAGTCGCGGCTTAATTAAGGAAAAGACTAGAAAACACTATACCATCAAATACAAATCTAACGGCACATCCCACCACCGTCTGATTCCCATTTCATTGTACGATATTTTCTCACCACGATGCCTACCATCGAGCCAAACAAACTCCCCCAAATACTCTCTTCTCCATAGCATCTCTCTGTACTTGGTCGGCCTCCATCGGCAACTAGATGGGGAATTATAGACGTGTCCACCATGGCTTGAATGAGAACAACCCGAGGAGCCTCGCCCTTAGCCGTGGCTAGAGAATGCAAGCGGCGAAGACACAGTTGTGTTGGAAGGCGGCAATGAGGATGAGCACTTGGCGGGGAAGACGCGGTGCAACAAGGACAAGCGCACTAACAACAATAAGGTGGGGGTGATTGGAGGTTATTGAGTTGCATGTACCAACCAGTTCACCCAAAAGCTTAAGCTGATGAGAAAAGGTGGGCAATTCACTTATACTTCAACACTCCCCCTCACGGGCAGGCTCCCTCAGGCCTAGGACGTGGAATAGAAGTGGACTGCAATTATTATTATTTAATTACGTCAACCGGGTCTTGAACTCGAGACCTCTTGGCTCTGATACTATATTGAGTTGCATGTACCAACCAGTTCACCCAAAAGCTTAAGCTGATGAGGAAAGGTGGGCAATTCACTTATACTTCAACAGAGGTGACCTGTGATTCAATTTTGGGGGTTTTGTATAGGTCGATTTGTTTTTTTTTTTGTGACTTATGGTCTGATTTGCAAGTACTGGGCTTCTAATCTTTTTTTTTTTGGTGTGTACAGTTTGAAATTTTAGAACTTTTAATCCTAATTTGTTGATGCTCTCGAAAAGTGAGATCCGAAACATGTTGAAACTAGGATCTGGAAGGCTGAAATTTTAAAAGAGACATGAAACTAGTTGAAACTTTCAAAACATCGAACCTAAAAATTGAATCATAATTAAAGAATGTTGAAGCCTTAGACTTGTTGAAAATTTCGAAACATTGAACCTAAAACTTTTTGAAACTTGAGTCTTGGAGTCTGAAACATTAAGTCTACAACTCGGCCAAACTTTGGGAACATCAAATGTGAAACTTCAATCCCAAAGTCATATGAAATTATACTCGTGAAACTCGTTGAAACTTATTGGAACTTTCAAACATTACACATGAAACTTGGTGAACTTGGGTCTGAAAGTTTGAATCTTTGGAATTTGTCTTTAATCCAAAAACTTATTGAAACTTGGGTCTTGAAGCCTAGAACATTAGAACTTGTCTTGAATCCTGAAACTTAGACCTCAAACACAAAAACTTGGGTTTGAAAGCTTGAAGTTTTAGGGAACTTGTCTTGAATCCTAAAACATGTTGAAACTTGGGACTTGAAGCCTAGAACTTTGAAACTTATCTTAAATCCTAAAACTTATTGAGACTTCAAACACAAAAACTTGGATCTGGAAGCTTGAAGCTTTTGGAAACTTGTCTTAAATCTTGAAATATGTTAAAACTTGGGACTTGAAGCTTGAAACTTTGGAACTTGTTTTGAATCCTAAAACTGGTTGAGACTTCAAACATAGAAACTTAGGGCCTGTTTGGTAAAGCTCCAGATTCCAGCTTCACCTGAAATCTGAAACTTGTAGGCTAAAATAAAGTGAATTAAGTTTATATTTTTAGTCTAAAATGTAAACAAGATGATCCATCTAAACACTCTTAATGTACTCACAACTCCAGCTTCACGAATCTGGTGAATCTAGAATTTTCAGTTTCACCAGATTCATGAATCTGATGAAGTTGAATCCCTGCCAAATAGGCCCTTAGGTCTGGAAGCTTGAAGCTTTTGGGAACCTGTTTTGAATCCAGAAACATGTTGAAACTTGGGTCTTGGAGCCTGGAACTTTGGAATTTGTCTTGAATCTTGAAACTTGTTGAGACTTCAAACACAAAAACTTGTCTTGCATCCTGAAACTTGTTTGAAACCTGTTGAAACTTGCTGAAATTTTTGAAGCTTTTGGTTGAAACTTACTAAAACTTGTCAGTTCAAACTTTGTAAAACATGAGTTCTAAAATCTGAAGCTCGTTGAAACTTTACTTAGAATTTTCTAGAAACAAGCAAAACTCACCGAAACATGAAACTTTTTAAACGTTCTCTTGAAACTCATTGAAACTGTATGAAACTTTGCTATATCGCTGGTAGCACTTCCAACGGGATAGTTTTAGATAGCAGCACTCTTAATTTATTAGTATTTTGTTTGGAACGTCTCATATCACCACTGCGTTATCCATCCTGATTCCACCAACTACTGCAGATACTGCATCGGCACATTGCATTGGTTGTGTAGTACACTAGTCCAGAAGTGATCTCTTCAAGAACTAGTTAAAAGGGTCACCCAAGAGAAGGGGAAAAAATCTACTTCAATTAATAATTCTTGCGATTGAAAATATATAAGTCCACTTTTACATTTCAATCAATTAAAGTCGTCCTAAATCCTGATCAATGTAAAGAGAATCTAGGTTGGTCACACGATTGTAACAATATAACGGCCTATGTTAGCAAATGGAGGGAGTAGTTCCTTGCGCTAGCTTTGAAAAAATTTCTGAAATACACTCAGCAGGTGAAGACGTCACTGCTAAGATTTATGAACTGTTTATGTCCTGTTCAATGACCAGATTTGAAAGCGATACACGGATGTTATAAACAATTTTCCTTACAAAAAAATTAGAAACTTCTACTATCATACTATTTAAAAAAAAAAAACTTGACTAACTCGTACGCAATGCTCAAGAGCTACTCCAAAGTTCTTTCAGAATCGTTCACGCAGAAGACAGATCAGTTTTGGTAGCATTCGTTGAATCAAAGTTGTACACAAATTCCCTCGCCATAAAAAATGAAAGAAACACGAAATTTTTAACACTAGTATTCCTTTTTTTTCCCCGAAAATCTTCAACCGTTCAAGATTTTCTCGATCGAGTGTTCAATCGATAAGTACTGGAAATAAAAAGTCCAGCATCAAAATTCTTTGTTTCCCATGATTAGCGACAATACCTCAGTACGTTGTGTGTCTAGTTCCATCTTATTCATCTGAATAGAACTTAAGGGCCTATTTGGATAGGATGGATTTTGATTTGAATAAATTCTACAAAATCCCAAATGAATCCCCTTGTCCAAACACCCACTGTGTGTCTGTGTATGTTGAGGAGTGCACTTACGAAATGAAGGGGTCGAGTAATTTGGCTTGGTTTTGTTAAAGAGTTGTAGAAATAAAAGTGAAAGCGATCAAGGTGATATAATATGGCATCCACTATTGATGCAAACTTCACTAAAGAATACTCTTTTTGGTCACAAATAGTTATCGTTTTTGATATTGACACGGTTGTCCAAACTCAACTTTGGTCACTAATTTCTATTATAATATATTTTAAAAGAATCCAAAAAAAATTATGATGTTATGAAAGTACGTTTCGAGACGAATCTACATATATAATTTTTATACATTCAACCTAAATATTTAAAAAGATATCAATAACTAAAATTTTAAAAAGTTTAACTACACATATGCTAAACCTACCGGTTTTAGTTTTTAAAGACTTCATCTTTAGTTGGGCTAAAAAAAAGCAACACGTTTCTCTAGTAGGCCAACTCCCCCATTGATCATGAAGACCAGCAATCGAATGCGACATATACTAATGAATTGGAAAGGTTTTTGTTTTGAATTAATTGGATATTTGCCACCCTTCAACGTGAAAATTCGACGCCATGTACAAAAAATGCCACTCCAGTGGCATGATTTGTACATAGCGTCGAAGTTTGAAATTGAAGAGTGGCAAATATCTAAATCTCCCTTTTGTTTTCCTCATAGGGACATGATTTACTTTTTAAGGATGATTTTTTTGGGAACTCAAAATTTGGAAATGAGTCGTTGAACAAATCTGCATGCAATGCCTCATGAAGCATTATATATAAGTTGGGACAAAAAAATATTTTTATATATAAAAAAAAACGATGCCCCATATGGAACTGGGGAATCACGTAAGGTGTTTTGGAGGATTTATAAGTTTTTTTATATAAAATTCCTGTAAAATTCTTATGTTCTGGTTTTCGAACACACTAATGTATGTATACGTTGGCCTGTTACTCGTGGGTTTAGCGTGCACCATGCAATGCAGCTACATCAAAATATCTAACCTGACGCCTAAATGTAAACACGAAAATTCCTTCCGAAAGAAAACCCTATCAAGTATCAGTCAGTACAACTACTCTAGAAGCCAATTAGCTAGACACAAGGCACAAATAAAAAAATAATTAATTACTCTCTCCAAATTAACAATAACGAAAGTCTAAAGATCTTACACTTTCCTACTGCAGTACTGCACGTACACGGTGAGTCCACCAAGATCGGACCACGTCGAGTAAAAAATAAAAAAATAAAATCAGATGACGTCGACGTAGGAGGAGGGGCAGAACTCATCACCGATCAGCAACTCGTTGTGGGGCTCGTCGATCAATCTGGACCCTCCAATATCGAACTGCTCGATCCTGGCGCCTCGCCTGACCACCTCCTCGTCCTTCTCGTCGAACCCGACGCAGCTCCTCGCGCTGAAGCCCTTGAGCTCCTTGCAGCCGGCGAGGATGGCGAGCAGCTCCTGCTTTGGAAGGTAGGACTTGTCCAGGCACAGCGACTGAAGACCGGGCAGCGAGGTCACCATGGCCGCGGCATCCTCCGGCTTGATTGACCCGGAGGTCTTGAGGCCGGAGAAGCCCGGACAGTGCAGCGCGAGCTGAGTGGCGACGGTGGGGAAGGAGGACGGCTTGGAGTCGAGCTCGAGGTGCTCCAGGAGACGCCACCGCGGGATGAGCTCCGGCAGGCGCGCCTCGTCGCCGGAGGAGAGCTTGGGGAGCGCGAGCCGACGCAGCCTCGGGCACTCCGCGGCGACGTGGTCGAGCTCGGCGGCCGGCCAGGAGAGGAGCGGCGGGAGAGCGAGCTCTTCGGTGGAGCCACGGGCGCGGGCGGCGCAGAGCCTGAGGAAGCCCGCGAAGGAGAAGCGGGCGACGCCGTAGCGGAGGGCGAAGGCGGTGGCGAGCGCGCCCCAGGGCATGAAGCGCGCGAGGTGGTCGTGGCGCAGTTCGAGCGCGCGCCACAGCGACGGGTCCGCCGCGGCGCGGTGCCACCCGCGGCACACGAGCGGCGCGGCCGCTGCCAGGTCCTCGAGCTCCAGCCGCCGGAAGACGTGCACGAGGCAGTCCGTCTCCATCTCCCCCCACGCCGGCGGCGCGCTCCTCTCCTCCTCCTCCTCCACGCCCATGGCCAGCCTGGCTCTTGGGGAGGAGCTCATGGAGGCGGGGGTTTTTGGTGAGAGCAGCGAGCGAGAATAATGGTGTTGGACTTTAATGGGATTGATTTGTCATTTGAGAGGGCGAGTCTTTCTTTAGTAAGAGCAAGGGAATGGAAGCTCCCGACAAACCGGGGAGTTTGCTTTGACTCGAGGACAGGTTAATGCACGTGCCCCTCTTCTTCTCTCTCTTTCACCGTTGTCGCCGGCCGCTTTCTCTCTTTCACCACTGTCGACGGCCGCCGTGCCAGGGTCTCCGATTTTTGAACCTACTACGAATGTTTTCGCGGCGTGATACATCGTATATATTATTTTTTTATAAATTTTTTTTGTTTTTTTACGGTATTTTTTTTAAATCATCGAGAAACGTGTAAACAGTTGAAAGAATACGTCATAAATCTATCGGATTGAAAGAATACTTTTCATGAAGAATAGCAAAATGATCATATTTTTTTTGTATCTATCTTCTCACGAGATTCGTCCTCTCACGAAGGATCCGTGATTACGCTAAATAGAATTTAGTTTTTGTTTTCTATTATAGAATTTAGTGCCATACTGCTTGTTAATTTGCACAAAGGAGCATAGGCAAGTTTAGCCATGCCAAAGGAGGCTAGGTTAGTACATTTACTGGTGCGACAAGTACAGGACAAGGAGTAAGGTTTGGTTTGGTTCCAAGAAAAAAAAATCCGGTGAGCAAACGAACGGGGTTAGTGGATGACGCGTGGCATGAACCCCTAGCGCTAACACTGGAACGAATGCTGCTACTGTGCCAAGCTTGTACACGTATGTTCTACAAGCTTTTCACGCATCCTATCTACACGCCTGCCACATCCGCATCGCTCAGATCAGCTTCTCAGCTCGCAAATGAACAGCGGTGAGGAGAAAGAGAGAGAGAGAGAGGGCAGAAATTAACAACGTAGCATTGCGCATGCTCGACACTTGGACCTCATGGTTGGCTTCTTGAAGGATCAAGAGCAGGTCACAAAATCCACGAAAACCTTTTAAAAATTACGAAGTATCAAGCCGGTTTGTTTTTAAAACTGGTTGGTAAACTAATTAAATTTAAATTAAAAATTTTTATCAAAAAGTGCAAAAATTTTTGTATGAGGTCTTGAGACAATGCTAATGATACTGTAAAATTTTCATATGAATATAAGACCTGTCTATTTTTTAAAATTCTAACGGTGCTATTATCTTTATATATGCTCTTCAATTTTTTATTTCCTAGGGCACTAAATGAAGTATGATATTTTTGAAAATATTTTTTGTGAGGTAGTGAGGCAATGTTAATGATATTGTAAAATTTTTAGATGATGATCAGACCTGTGTATTTTTTTAAAAAATCTAACTGTGATACTGTTTTTGTATATGCTCTTATGTTTTTTATTTTCTAAAGGCACTAAATGAAGTCTAATATTTTCAAAAATTTAACTCTTTATGCTACAATTAAAATTTATGAGCATGATCAAGCTTGTAAATTTTTACAAAAATATGAGAGTGTCTCTATTCCTCTTCATGAATTTCTGTTTTTGATTTTTCAGAAGTACTAAATGAATTTAAAAATTACTAAAATTTCTCTAAGGTGTTTTATAGATTAATTTGGATTTATTCAGGTTTTATACAATTTTTTTCCAATTTTATTGTAACCAAATTACTTACGATGTTTCATCGCAAAACGCACACACATATATATAATGTGAAAACGGGACAAAAAAATTAATAATTGTATTTTATATTTGGAAATTGCTAAATAGGACTCGAATGTTTCTTTATTTCTAAGCAGTCAATTTTTGTTTTCTATTACATATTATTGTTTTTTGTTTGTGAGCACTCAATTTGTTTTGTCTATTAAATATTATTTTATGATCTATGTTGTGCTTTATCATTTTAAATTGTTCAATATTTGATCATGTGATCCACATTTTTGTTAGTTGTGTCCTTATAGTTTATTTTGTTCATCTTTTTTACAAATTGTCAAATTATTTTTTATATAATTTAATTTGTGTAAAACTAGTATATAATTGAAGTAAAAAAAGACATGGGGAGAAGAATATTGTTCTTTTTTTTACAAATTATCACATCATTTTTACATAATTTAATCTATGTAAAACTATTATATAATTGGTGTAAAAGGTCATATAGAAAAGAATAATGTTCCTCATCCAATACTTAAAAAATTGAGTACTTCTTGATAAAATAGTACTCAAATAAAAGGAGAGGAAACAAATTAATCTCATCTATTGGATTTAGATATGAAAACTTAAAATTTGAGTGTTATTTAGAAAAAAACAATTAGATTCTCCCTATACATCCTTTATATTTTACCCCATTAATGCACACATGGTAGTACACGCATACGGAGAACTTTTTTCCCCGTCAATCTTATTGGAACTAGAGAATGCACCTATGGTACGTATTATTGATGATACATTACCGTCCTTTTCTAATTTTTAAGGATAACGGATAGATCCAAAAACGTAACATTCAGGTCCTTACTCTTTACATCTAGATCCTTTCTCCGTTTTTCTCGGAAAAAAATATTTTTGTCACTAGAAATATATGTGCAGCTCTATCTCTAGACTTTTTTCCCACCTCGATTTCCCATCTCGATCTCTAATATTTTTTAAAGCATGTATTATTACTCCACGGACGCGTCGGTCTCTGATATTTTTTAAAACATGTATTATTACTCCGTGAAGGCGTAGAGTGTTAACCTCGACAAAAGAAGGTTGTCATCTCTGATAATTTTTCGCTCTTTTCTCTCTAGACTTTTTCCCCACCTCGGTTTTCTAGCTCGGTCTCCAATATTTTTCAGATAATTCGTCGAAAGAGATATTTCTACAGCTTTATCCGTCTACTTATTTCGCCATTTCGCTCATTATTTCGATGATTTAAAAAATAAAACGCCACTGAAAAAAGAAATCCCTCACAAAACGACGCACAAGGCGTGTTCTGTTCATGAGTCTAATATTTTTTGAAACATGTCCTTTCTCCATTTTCCCAAAAAAAAAAGATTTTGTCGCCAGAAATATTTGTGCAGCTCTATCTCTAGACTTTTTTCCCAGCCCGATTTCCCATCTCGTTCTCTGATATTTTTTAAAACATGTATTATTACCCCGCGAACACGTCGATCTCTAATATTTTTAAAACATGTATTATTACTTTGCGAACGTGTAGAGTGTTAAGCTCGACAAAAAAAAGTTGTCGTCTCTAATAATTTTTCACCCTTTTCCCTCTAGACTTTTTCCCCCGTCGCGGTTTTTCAGCTCGATCTCCAATATTTTCCAAATAATTCGTCGAAAGAGATATTTCTACAATTCTATTTCTCTATTTTTTCCCCATTTCGACGATTTAAAAAATAAAACGCCGCCGAGAAAAAAAAATTTCCTACGGAAAAAACGACACGCGCGGTGTGTTACGCCGCGAGTTTTTAATATTTTTAAAAACATGTATTATTACTCGGCGAACGCATAGAGTATTAAACTCGACAAAAAGAAGGTTGACATCTCACTTCCCCCCTGGCGGTTTTCCAGCTCGATCTCCAATATTTTCGAAATAATTCGTCGAAAGAGATATTTCTACAACTCTATCTCTCTATTTTTCCCCGTTTCACTCATTATTTCGACGATTTAGAAAATTAAACGCCACCGAAAAAAATATTTTCTCTTCGAAAAAACGACACGCGCGGCGTGTTACGCCGCAGAAAATTCCCTAGTAGTATACAATATGAACACATATATTCGGTTCTGCATCATTGCAGGAGCCATTTCACACAAGGTCATGATGGGCAATCAACTACCACTGCAAAGAGTCCAAGCAATTTGCGACGAGATGGTCTAAGAAAAGATGCCCGCAAAATGACCTTCCATTCTTCAAGGAGACTGGGCTTCACTCAATTCCAGCGCCGGTCAATTTCGGTTATAGCTTATTGGCTTGGAACTCAAACTTGTTTATCGACCTGCTCTGTTTTTCTCCATCTACCAAGTATAATTTCCTGATCGTACTGTTGAACAAACCTGACCCGAGCTGCACGTTTCGAATTAAGAAGCAAATCATGGACCTAGCTCTCCTCCTTGGACCATGGAAGGTGCAGGTATATATACCTGAGAAAGCAAAATGTAATGTTTGAAGCCTTTGTTGAATTCTCCTGTTCACAGTAGAGAAAAATTACGGCCTGCGTGCAAACACGTAGAGAATAAGGTTTGCAATGCTCCAAACTTGGTTGGCATAAGTTGATCTAGTCGTCGGTCAAATGAAACGACCGTTTTGTTGAGTTCATATTGATCTTTCCTCTTCAAAGCATATAATGCTCTCGTGGTCTTGTGCACACTTTCGGATCGAGGAGAAGAAATGCTGGAATGTGTACTCGTGTCAATAGAGGTGATTGATAAAACCATCGCACAGATCTTAAAGCACCGATTTTAGCAGTGGAGGATATAGTAGGTGACCGGAAATGAAACCCTCATTCATGGTTTCCACCATTTAGAAAAAGCATATTAAGGTATATATGTCAAGATTTAGAATAACACCCTTGCAAAATATGTAATCTACATCCGTACTTGTAGCATTGGTGTTTGCCTTGTACTACGGGGGGAAAAAAACAAGTCTACCTGTCTAGGTACAAAGAAGGCTTTCTATTATGAAACAGACAGAGTTGTTAGTTTCTTGACTGGCAATTTTTCTTTACTAGAGTTTCCAATTGTTACACTTCACTGATTAACCTTTTATGATTTTAAAAAAAGCTGTAAGCTTTTCTTGACAATTTTGCAGGAGCAGCTTCAACCATATCTATGATATGATTTCTTCACTATCTATCAAGCGCTCTAGATGATGTCTTGACTTATGTCGTTTGATGATTGAGCATTTGTTTCAAGAGGTCAGTTCCACAGACTCAGATTTTACTGGGGTTATGAATCGTTGAAAACCCAGATTTCTTCATCTGTTTTGTTGATAGCTATGTGTTTGGACCTACTGGTGGTTTGTTCAATTTTTCTTCATGAGAAGCGTTTATATAAGACTGTTTCAGAGCCTGTTTGGTAGAACTCCAGCTTCACCTGAGATCTGAAACTTGTATGCTAAAATAAAATGAATTAACTTTATATTTTTGGTCTAAAATGTAAACAAGATGATCTATCTAAACACTATTAATGTACTCATAGCTCTAGCTCCACGGATCTGGTGGAGTTAGGAATACCAACTCCACCAGATCCACGGATCTGGTGGAGCTGGAGCCTTACCAAACACACCCTCAGTCTTTCGCACTACAAGTGATATTTCTCACTCAATAAATCCTTTGGACTTTTAGTGCTTATTTACTCTTCGGGGTTTTCTAGAGACAGTTTCATTATGAATTTGAGTTAAGGGGAGGTTTGTTAGAGATATGCTCAATATCTAAATAGGAGTCCACATCTAGCACAATTCGAACTTTTTTGTCATATAAACCACCCTACATACATGTAATCTTAAATAAAATTAGTGGATTGTCTTCCATAATTTTTTCTTCTTTGTGAGACTTTTTCACCTTAAATCTTGTCTCCCGTTTTGTGCTGCTATCCCTAACATGCATGTTTTTTCAAGGTTTCTATTTTGAGTTGATCAATTCCGGGTATCTAGTTTAACACACATTAATTACAAAAACTTGTAGCCATTTTTTCCAGATGACACTCAATGTCAAAAGGCCTAGTTTGTTTTTTTAGGCCATTCCCATTGACAAGTTTCATTTTACAGTTTTCAAGAGTGTCATATCATCTAAAGGGGTTTGGGTTGATAAATGAAACAAGACCTCTCAATGCACAATTTTATTTCGCGGTTTCATAGGCTAGCTATAGCATTTAATTGTTGCATGGTGTTGTGATCAAATGTTCTATTTGGTGTATTTTCATTCGATTTCGGTCGTGTGAATCGTGCGGATGAAACGATGAAACGCTCTCTCCATCCTTATAATTTTTTGCCATATCACTATTTTTACCGATATGCCATCTTATTAAATGATTTCATTGACTGGCCTAAGGTTTCCAATGTGTTGAAGCGGTGTGCACCGGTTTCAATCAATCCTATGAAACTCGTCTTCTCTCCATCCTTATAATTTTTTTTCCGCTTCATATCACTTGCCAAGGCCGTCGGCCGTACAAAGGCTGACCTTGATATGCTATCTTATTAAATGATAATAAAACTCTCACTATGACTGGCCTAAGATCGTTGTTTCTTGACCAAATGAGAGACACCTAATTAAGCATCTAGACCATGGGGACGCCAATCACGGACCGCAGTCTGGTCCTCACTTTCTAGGCCAAATCGACTGCCGCTCCTTCCTCGAGGTTCGCTCATTTTCGTACACTTCAAGGGAACTCGAACAGCCCGCGGCTCTACCTCCAGTGGGTCCTCAAGTCCAACTCCACCAACTCGGGGGCTCCAAATCGCACCAACCACCGCGGCGCAACAATCACCTCCGACAAACATCTTCGAACTAACTTCTACGGCTCCCAAGCATGGCCGCCATTTCAGATCCTTGGACCGATCCATTCACATGTGGTCATCTCGACCACCCCAAAGCCTTCTTGGTCCACGACCTCTCCCGGTGCGTTCGATGATCGCATGGGTTACCCCGTGCATCCATCTACCCCATCGCTCCACCCGGAACTCCCCACCGCCTCCATCATCGAGACTCAACTTATGCAGGCCTTCAATACAATGACTGGATGGTACATGGACTCGGGCCTCTAACATGACCTCGGACCCGTAATATCTCTCGCCTCACCCGCGTCTCCTTCTTCTTATGCTATTGTCGGTAATGGATCTCGCATTCCTATCACCCATACCGGTGCTACCACTGTTTCTTTTCCTGACCACTCCTTTCAACTAAACAATGTTCTAGTCACACCGTCTCTCGACCACCTGTACTTTCTAGGAAATCGACTTAGGCATTTTGTAACTAGGGAGAAATTGGGTCCCGCACCAAATAAATTTCTCACCGACAAATGAATATTCTATGCTCCATGCATGGCCTATCTTGCACATGATTTGTCGTGAACACATGCACGTGGATTCGTCAAATTTGTCCAACGGTCAACGCACGTTTATTTCACGAGAAATTGGCTAACAATTAAATTATTAGCCTCTGAATTCTTTGGTAATATAATATTGCGGCTCCTAGGCCCCTCGAATATCTCAATTTGTTTTGTAGAGAGACAATCATATATAGCTCAGTCGTTTTTTTTCCCGTGTTAATCCAAATCAAAACACACATATGCTTCCTCCTTTCCAGAATATATGTTATTCTAATCAAATCAAAACACACATATGTTTTAAATTTTTTTCTAAATACATGTCATCCTATAATTTTGAAATAAAATTTTACTATTTTTTCTTTCTATATCTTTCCCTTTAGCTATTTCTAATATCATTTACTATCATAAATTATAGTAAGACATACTATCTAAAGATATAATAAGAATAGATAATACATTCCTTCGTAGATGTGCCTTTATAAAAGTGCAGGAATCTATAATACCTATTCAAAACAGAAGAAGCATTGCTTAACCATTTAAATATGACACGTAATTTGTGATCACAAGGTACGTCTTTCAAGTAAAAAATCTCGTTCGTTAGGAATACGAAAGGCACACGTGTAGAGTTGGAGGTGTAGATTTGTCGTCGCTCCAGCATTTCGTACCAAGATATCGGATCGGTTGTCAGAAACTCAGAACTCTCGATCGCAGGCAACGGATTCCTGAAGAATTTCGTTGGACACGAATAGAACGAGTCTAGTGACCATATGATCGAGGTAGTGTGGCATCGCAAGAGAGATATATAGCCATGGGATCGAGTAGGGCTGGGCAAATAAACCGAAACCGAAAACCGAATCGAAATAACGAACCGAAACAGAAATAACAAGAAACCGAATAATTGGTTTGTCGATTGATTAGATGCCTTAGATAACGATTGTTTTCGGTTTATTAAGGTTTAAAGTTGATTAGCGAAATAACCGATAATTCCTAACCTAGGCGGCCCTCGGTCATTCCTCGGCCCTCGGGCCTCGGCCTGAGCCCCTCACGGCTCACGCAGATGCGGTGTCACACAACAACACAACTCACACCTAACCCTAGGGCTCCAGGTGGCGCCCGATCCGTCTTCCTCTGCGTCTCTAGGCCCAGCGCCTTCCCACGAGGCTCCGGCCTCCCGTCTCCAGGCGGCGCCTTGTGGCAGGTGTCTGCCGCCTCCGGCCTCCCGTCTCCCGAGCGGTTGGCAGCAGGGGTGTCTTGCCCGCCTCCCGCCGCCCTCCCGGCTCAGGCGCCCCACCCCTCCGGCCTCCCTTAAGCAATGCACTTCGCCAATAGGCAGCTTGGGAGTTAGCTCTCTAGTTGAATTCGCATAGACGACTCACAGTGAGGGCTCCTCCCAAACTGAGCCTAATGAATTGCTCAAGGCCCAATCGTCGGTTGGATCTTGCTACTACCCCGACCTCAAGATGGTGATGGACTTAACTCCTCATGGTCCATCACTCAGTGCCGGTATGTTCTTTCATGAAATTGGTGAAGCAGTCGATCTCCGAGCAAGAATTTCGAGTTGATGCAAGGGTCTCAATGGCCAAGAGGATGAAGAAAGTATAAATTTGGGGCAATGGCACCTGACGGATGCTCACGCCATGGGGAGCGGAATGCAGGACCGGGATTAGACCTCAACACTCTTGATCTGCTTGGCCTCGCTTACATCCAGTACAGCTATCTCTATCACTAGTTCCATTGGGAATCCTTCCTCGAGGAAAAGGTCGAAGTTTGGGTGCTCACTGAATGTTTGGTCCAACTTTAACAACCATCATATATAGCTCAGTCGTTTTTTTCCGTGTTAATCCAAATCAAAACACACATATGCTTCCTCCTTTCCAGAATATATGTTATTCTAGTTTTAATTTTTTTTCTAAATACATGTCATTCTATAATTTTGAAATAAAATTTTACTATTTTTCTTTCTATATCTTTCCCTTTAGTTATTTCTAATATCATTTACTATCATAAATTATAGTAAGACATACTATCTAAAGATATAATAAGAATAGATAATACATTCCTTCGTAGATATGCCTTTATAAATGTGCAGGAATCTATAATACCTATTCAAAACAGAAGAAGCATTGTTAACCATTTAAATATGACACGTAATTTGTGATCACAAGGTACGTCTTTCAAGTAAAAAATCTCGTTCGTTAGGAATACGAAAGGCACACGTGTAGAGTTGGAGGTGTAGATTTGTCGTCGCTCCAGCATTTCGTACCAAGATATCGGATCGGTTGTCAGAAACTCAGAACTCTCGATCGCAGGCAACGGATTCCTGAAGAATTTCTTTGGACACGAATAGAACGAGTCTAGTGACCATATGATCGAGGTAGTGTGGCATCGCAAGAGAGATATATAGCCATGGGATCGAGTAGGGCTGGGCAAATAAACCGGAAACCGAAAACCGAATCCGAAATAACCGAAACCGAAACCGAAATAACCGAAACCGAATAATTCGGTTGTCGATTCGGTTAGATGCCTTAGATAACCGATTGTTTTTCGGTTTATTCGGTTTTAAGGTTCGGTTAGCCGAAATAACCGATAATTCCCTAACCCTAGGCGGCCCTCGGTCATTCCCTCAGCCCTCAGGCCTCAGCCTCAGGCCCCCCTCACGGCTCACGCAGTCACAGTGTCACACAACAACACAACTCACACCCTAACCCTAGGGCTCCAGGCGGCGCCCCCGATCCGTCTTCCTCTGCGTCTCTAGGCCCAAGCGCCGCCCCACCGGGCTCCGGCCTCCCGTCTCCAGGCGACGCCCGGCCGGTGTCTTGCCGCCTCCCGGCCTCCGTCTCCAGGCGGCTTGCCACGGTGTCTTGCCGCCTCCCCCTCGCCCTCCAGCTCAGGCGCCGCCCCCCCTCCGGCCTCCCATCTCCCGGCGACGCCTTGCGCCGGTGTCGCCGCCTCCCTTCGCCCTCCGGCTCAGTGCCGCCCCACCGCCGCCCCACCCTCCAGGCTCCAGCCCCACTCCAACTCCAAGCTCCCCTGCTGCAGACTGCCGGGTGATGGCATCCACCGATTCTCCGACTCCGACCATGGTGGCAGCAACGCAACAATCGATTTGCAACAACAGCGTATGTGATCTTCAGTCTTCGTTCTTCCTCTTCCTGTGTTGTGTGAAAGTCGTAGATAATGAAAGATTATATCTCTTGATCTCTGCATCATAAAATGCATACAGTCAAACTTGGTTTTTGTTCCTATAGATATAGGTTGATTATTAATCTAGAATCGGGCCTATTTACAACACGGGTGTGAAATTTATACGTTCCAAATGGAGTCTCAATATCACTTGTAGGAATTAGACCCGATTCTTTGTGGTTGATTATAGTACTACATACCAATATAGACAACCCATTCTAATGTCGGGTTCATTTGAAATTACAGATGGTTAGAAGACAGTGTATGCTTAATTTTGGGTTCTCCACTAGTTTGCATCACACGATTGATCTGCTTTGCGGTAGGATAGTGGTCTTTTCAATGTTGTTCCTTGTCACTTGGTCATCTTGTTCCATATGGTCTACCCTTTGTCCCTTTTTCCCTCTTCTTCTTTTTATAAACTCTCTGTTTTTCAAGGTGGGAAGACGAAAATAGGCAATCATATTGGTTTCCCCACTGTCCTTTTTATAAAGCAATTTATATTCTTGGTTTATCAAGTCTTCCATTCACACATGATCTGACTAGAGATTTTCCAAGGTAATACTACTTTCGGTATTTCGCATGTGCTGTGCTGATCTAGTGATCCTTGTTTGTACTCTTGTAGACCTCTGATCCGAGCAAAACACGAGAGGAGGAGGAGGGCAGTAAAAGAAAAGAGATGGCGCCAAGATCAGAGATGTGGTCTCACTTCACCAAGATTAAAGTGGGTGGTAATCTGAAGAAAGGGAAGTGCAACTATTGCCATCGCGAGATCAAGGCTGATCCAAATGTTAATGGTACGTCTGCCTTGCGGACTCATTTTAACACTTGCAAATGCAATCCTCATAGGAATAGGGATCCGAAGCAAGGTTATTTGCAAGTAAATCGGGGTGATAGTGTTACAACTTACAAGTTTGATCCTGATGCAATTAGGAATGCTTTTGCTCAAATGGTTATTGAAGATGAGCTTCCTTTTGCTAGGCTGCGAAAAGTCGGGCTTTAGAAAATTTATGCATGTAGCTTGTCCACGTTGGAGTGTGCCATCTAGACGAACAATCACTAGAGAGCAGGTTTCTATTTACTTTGAAGAGAAAGCAAAGCTCAAAACCTTTTTAAGCAATCATGTGAAAGGGTTTGTCTTACAACCGATACTTGGACTTCACAACAACAAGATAGTTACATGGTCATCACAAAGACATTTTATTGACCATGAATGGAAATTGCATAAGAAGATCATTAGTTTTTCAAGGTAAAGGGCCATAAGGGAGATGATATTGGGAAAAACATCTGAGAGATGCTTGGTGGATGGGGATTAATAAAGTCATGACAATTACAGTTGATAATGCTAGCCCCAATGACGTTGGAGTAGATTACATCGAAGGCAAATGAACAATCAAAAACCGGCATTGCTTTAGGCAAGTATCTTCACATGAGATGTCTTGCCCATATTATAAATTTGATTGTTTCGATGGCTTAAAAGAGTTGGATAGCTCTGTGAAGCGTGTTCGTCAAATTATTAGGTTTATCAAGAATGGAACCTCTAGGTTGGTCAAATTTAAGAAACTTGCGAGTTAGAAAATTTGGAAAGCAATGCATTCTTGACACTAGATGTATGCACTAGGTGGAATTCAACATATCTTATGTTGAAATCTGCAATAATTTATGAGAAAGTATTTGCAAGGTATGAGGAAGAAGATCCAACATACATAATAGAATTATGTGGGGAAAAAGGCCACCGAATTCTGATGAATTCGATTGGCGAACGCAAAGAAGATGGCTGAATTTCTTGGGCATTTTATGATCTCACTCTTCGTGTTTCCACTACACTACAAGTATTTGCTAATGAGTTCTTTCATGAAATTGGTGAAGTCAATGTATTGTTGCGAGAATGGGCGATAGTGAAGATGAATTGCATGAGGCAATGGCCAAGAGGATGAAGGATAAGTATGAAAAGTATTGGGGCAATTGGCATGAGAAGGAAAATGAGAATGAGAATGAGGGAGGGGAAGGGTAGGGCGAGGAGAAGGAGAACATGAACTGCTCATCTTTATTGCTCTTGCACTTGATCCAAGATACAAGCTATCTAGTTACACTAAGTTAGCCATTGGGGAAATGTTTGGCGAGGAAAAAGGACGTAAAGTTTGGGATGCAGTGAATGTTTGTTTCCACGAGTTGTTTGAAGAGTACAGAAATATCTATGCTCCAAGTGATTCATCGACACAAACCAATGAATCTGAACAAGAACAACCACAAAAAAGGGGAGGAAGGTTAATGAAGTCCCTAATTGCTAAAAAGATGAGGATTGGTAATGGTGCAATTGGCACTAGCAAATCTGAAATTGAGAAATACCTTAGCGAAGAAAATGAAGAGGACGATGCGATTTGATATTCTAGAATGGTGGAAAGTGAGTTCGGCCAGATTTCCTATATTGGCACATATGGCTCGTCATGTGTTGGCAATTCAATATCAACGGTTGCATCGAGTGTGCATTTAGTACGAGTGGACGAGTCCTAGATGATTTTAGGACCTCGCTTACACCATTCATGGTCCAAGCTCTTATTTGTACACAAGATTGGCTACGGCGCTCCACTCCTATCAATATTGAAGAAAATGAGGAAGAGCTAGCCAAAATAGAAGAAGGTAAGATAACAACAATGAATATTCAGTTCTTGACATAATTTTCTTGTTCTCCCAACCGCAACTAATTATTTACATGTTGTTTTTGTTTTATTTGAATTGCTTAAAGAGTATGAAGTGAAAAGGTCGCTACTTCTACAAAATCAAAGTTGAAAACACAATCTAGCACAAATCATCACTAAGCCAAGTTCTACTACAACCAAAAAAGAAATGGTTGATTGTTTGAGGTCGAAATGTAAACTACAGCAAGTATTTCCTTGACATTTTCTTTTCATCAAGCATGTTCTTGTTAAGATACCTAATTTAGCAATTATGTTACGGCATTCTTGTTAAGATACCTAATTTAGCAAATATATTACGGCATTCTCGGGCTTGATTCGTGAGAAACTTGATATTCATTAATGAATAATGAGTAGGGACTAGGGACCGCTTGATTTTGTTTACATTGGAGTATGGATGCATGTTGATTTAGTGATTGACAAATGGGCATATGGTTACATGTGTTAATGAATAATGAGTAGGGACTAGGGACTGCTTGATTTTGTTTACATTGGAGTATGGACTGCATGTTGATTTAGTGATTGACATTGCTTGATTTGCTTGAGTAGGGACTGCATTTGATTTAGTGATTGATGCCTTTAGCTGGCTGAACTGGTTTCACCGGACCTTTCTGGCATGATGATATTCCTTTTCACTGAACTAGTTTTTGCATCTTACCTTATATGAAGAATCACTAATATTTAATGTTTGATGTTTTGGCCTGTTTTAATCCAGGTAGGCAGGTAGCAGCTTCTGTTTTGCTGCAATCTGACAAAGTGGAGGGCTTAGAAGTTGAAGCTTCTGTTTGTAATGTTCTTGTAAAGTTGTATTGCCACTCTGGGATTTATGTAATGTCTGGGATTTATGTAATGTTCTGCCACTCTGGGTCTGGGACTCTTGCCACTCTGGGATTTATGTAATGAATAATGAGTAGGGACTAGGGACTGCTTGTCTTTGCTGTGACTTGCTGTCTGAAAATGTTTGCTGTCATGTGCGTTTTTTTCTTTGCTGTGAGCCTGTGATGTGCTGCTAGCTATATGCTGTGAGCCGGTGACTTGCTGTGACTTGCTGTGCTGTGCGTTTTTTTCTTTGCTGTGATGTGCTGCTAGCTATATGCTGTGGCTTGCTGTCTGAAAATGTCTGCTAAACCGAAATATGTTTGTAATCTTTATCGCTAGTGATAATTCAGTTAAAATCGAAACGAAACCGAATTATCGGTTAACCGAAATGTCGGTTTTCTAAATATGCAAACATATTTCGGTTTTGATTTTGAAATAACCGAATTGTCTAAAAAACCGAAAACCGAAACCGATTTTTTCGGTTTAACCGAACGCCCAGGCCTAGGATCGAGGAGTCAATCATGCATGTTTTTTTTTAAGGCTTTATATATGTATGTCCTGTGACAGAAACTGGAGGTAGTTAATTAAACTACAGTATTAATTAATTAATTAATTGTCGCTTGGAGGCGAAGGTAAAATGATCGATGCGCAAGTAATTGATTAGACGAGGTGATTGTGCCTTTGTGGACGGACGGGCATTGTTGGTTGATGCGATGACAGGATCGCACGACACAGCTCTGGGATCACTTTCCAAGTACTTGGGGGAGGGACATGGTTCAGCATGCCAGCTGCGTACTGTCTCTGTCTGCATGTGTTCTTGTTTCCTGGAAGGCCCGGCCAAGTAGGGCCGTAAAAAAAGTTCGAGGCTCGCGAGCTACTCGAACGAACCGAACTCGAACTCGCGAGTCTAATCGAGCCGAGTTTGAATAGTTCGCGAGCCTACTCGAGTCCTGGATCGAGCTTGCTTAAATCAAGCTTTGTCGAGCTTGTTACCGAGTTTTCTCGAGCCGAGCTTACTCGAGGTTGTTACCGAGCCTACCGAGCTTACAAAATAACCGAGCTTACTCGAGCTCACTCGAACTTACCGAGCTTCCCGAGCTTATCGAGCTTAGTCGAGCCGAGCTCGAGCCTGAACCGAGCCAAGCTCGAGCCTGAGTCCAGACTCGAATCCAAACTCGAGCTCGAGCCGAGCCTTACCGAGCTCGAGCCAGGCTCGCTCGAGCTCGGCTCGTTTACAACCCTACGGCCAAGGGTTGTTTTAGTTTTTGGAGAGTATTCCTGAAGGCTAGTGGGGTGTTTTTATTCAGGGGAAATTAGCTAGTGGGGTTTGCTGCCCACATGGTGTGCGTCCTGTGTGTTCTACCATAGTTCCGTACGTGTGAATGGAAATGGGAAATGTTATAACACTTTACAGGGTAAAAAATAAAAATACGAGAGATATTACCGATATTTCTTTTTGCTAAATATTATGTACACGTTCATAATTTATAGCCAGAAACAATATTGTACTTTTTCCGGAATATGATAATTTGGTCTAAAATATATGGTATGATTTGCGGGTACCTAGCTTATGCCCTAGCTCGCTAATAGAGGGTTTCCACAGAAAGTTTGGGGGAACTATATATACTGCTTTCTGCGAAGTTTAAGTAAATCTCCGTGAAATACATGAATTCAAAACTGCACTTAAAGTTTTTGGAAAATATTATAAAAGACCATGTGAAGGTCTACCCATATGTGTGACGAGTAATTGACTGTATTTGAGTTTATGATACTCATGTTTATTTGATTTGAATTGATTTTTGAATTTAAAATAATTTGAGGTTTTGTCAAAATGGGGTGGTACTACCGGTCTTAGGGATGATACTACCGGCTTCAGAGTGGCGGTAGTTATTTTACAGAGGTGTTTCTCTGTGTTTTTATAAGCAGAGCGGTACTACCGGTGTGCTAAGGACGGTAATACCGCGGGAGCTATGCTATCGGCCCATAGTGGCAATAGTTATTTTTCATAGAGCAATTTTGCTAAGTTCTAGTGGCAGCGGCACAACTAAAAGCATCTAGGCCCCAAATCGTTTTTAGTTTTGGTAATTAATGACAAGTTGTGAAAAAGAATTAATGCTTTTTCTTGAGAATTATTTGATGCAGGATAATGTAATTATTAGCATTTGTGAAGAAATGCATGTGATTGAAGAAAGGGCAAACGGCTGTATGGTGTCAAAGGTACAAATATACTCTAGGACATTTTTTCGTAGATTTTACCGATCTCGGAAGGTTGAAGAGAAATATCGGATTTTTAGTTTTTAGTGTCGTACTATTAAGAGGGGCTTCTATTGTTTGTTTGAAGTTGAATAGAGTGTCAAAGCTCAAATCCCAGTTATTTAGACATCCACACTTAATTAACACTCAAAGAAAGATTTTAGGTTGCACAAATGTTCTCGAAGGTTTAGGGCCTGTTTGGTAGAGCTCCAGATCCCAGCTTCACTTGAGATCTGAAACTTGTAGGCTAAAATAAAGTGAATTAAGTTTATATTTTTGTCTAAAATATAAACAAGATGATCTATTTAAATACTCTTAATGTACTTCTAGCTTCATGGATCTAGAATACCAGCTCCACGGATCCACGAATTGGTGGAGCCGAGCCCTACCAAACACACCTTACTACCCACCAGACCGGATTCAAGTCGGTGTGACCAGGCTCCCACCGGTCTGATTTTTCCAGAACTAGTGCTTTGCCACTTTTAGCCGGGCGGTGCGACCGGTCTTCGGACGGTCGGACCGGACCTCCAGTGCAACCGAGCTCCGTCCGGCATGTTTTTCACAAAGCGTGTGCATTGCGGCTGGAGTACGGGCGGTGTGACCAGCGGGTCTCCGGTCGCACCGGACGAGTGGTCGGACCGGGATTTCTGCGGTCACACCGGCAGTGTATAACGGTCACTGGTCACGCATTAAATGCACTGTTCCTACCGTTGCGGTGTGAGGGTCGGTCGGACCGGCCTGGGTCCGGTTGGACCGGCCTCCTCAGCCCGAAAAATCAGTAAAATATTAAAACGGCTAGTTTTGGTTGGTGAAGACTATAAATACCCCTTAACTGCAGTATGAGAGGTTCTTTTGGACCACATTGAATACCTTTGAGTTTTAGCAAGTCTTCAAAACACCTTGTGCATTAAACTCACATATTTGAGAGGGTTAGAAGCAAAATTGAGTGTGCATTGAATTGTTGAGCCTTAGACACTCAAATTCATCTTCAAGCAAGCGTCGAAACTTATTACTCTTGGAGGTTGCCGCCTCCTAGACGGCTTGGAGGCGATCGGGATTGGTGATCTTCTCGAAGAAGGTTGTGAGAAGGCCCAATCGTTGTGAAGGCAAGGAGCTCGCCTACCCGGAGCGGGGAAGAGCTACCTCTAGTGATCAGGGAAGGCTCAAGCAAGTGGAGCCGGCTTGAAGAAGTTCAAGTCACCTCAACGTGAAGTAGGGGAGACCGACAAGTCTCCAAGACCAAGGGATAAATTCGCGTGATCCCTTATTGTGATTTGCCTAGTTCATATTGTTGCATTAATTTTGGCTATTTTATTATCTTGTTGCTATAGTGGTATAGCCATTGAATCAATTAAGTAGAAAAGATTGCTTGGTATTCACTAGAATTGCTAGAAATTAAATTTGCCAAATTTGTCACTTGTGCTTAGAAATATCAAAACTTGAATTTAGCGTAGAAAATTTAAAACCTCCTATTCACCCCCTCTAGTCGGTATCCTTGATCCTACAACAACCAGCTACCAGGGAGGGGTAGTACCGGGTTTACAGTATAATTGACCTTTGGTTGGCAGTAGTACCGAGATTTCTAATGTTTTGATGTTGTGATTTTGGCTATGGGATGATTAATGAATATTTTGTCGAGCATTGCTATGTGATGTGTTTCTCTTATCTATGATGGTTGTAGGATTTTGAAGCTAGGTGCATATAAAGTTTTATGGGATTTGAAGCAGCCGATCAAAAGATACACTAATTTTGGTTTCGAAATTGTGCTGTTTTTACTATTTTATTCCCCTGATTTAACTGTTTACCGGTAGTATCGCTCATTGCATTATGGCAGTATCGCCCCAGGCTGAGTTTTGCTAAAAATTCTTTCTTTCGCTTCAATTTGATTTCCTAAGGTTTTGGGTTTGTTCTTTTAGAAAAAAAATCTCATTGGACTAATTTTTATTTAGCTCTTATTCATCTCGCTCTACTCGTCTCTTTGATCCGTCATATCATGAAGAGGTTCGCTGAATGCTACATGTACATACGTAATTGGTTCATGACGCGACCCTCTTTACGATTTATTGATTCCTAGCTTAGGCTGTACTTGGTTAGGGGTAATTTCCATAAAATATTTGGAGGGATTATTGTACCTTCTACAAAGTTCTGATAACATATGTGCGAAATACCTACGTTCCAAGCAGGCTGGTGTCAAACTAGCAGCGGAGTGGTGTTGGAGGTGGTCAGGGCCCATTACCAAGCCAGCTCACTGTTCAAACACCCCCAATGTGTGCTGCGGCCCATAGCTAGCTAGCTAGTCTCATTCTACTTAAGCTGTCATGGGTTACTTTAAGCAAAGCTTAAATCAGGAAGAACGATGTTAACAATGGGCAGCTCGCTCACAGTCACACCACTTTGGAGTGGTCCTTGAGACATAGATAGAGAAGTATCGGTTTTGCGTAGGGGTGGGCACTTCTAATTAAACCGAAATCGAAAAACCGAATTGAACCGAATAAATTGATTTTTTCGATTTTTCAGTGTTCGGTTTGTGGTTCAGTTTTTATTTTAGTACTTTTCGGTTTGCAGTTCGGTTTTGTGATTTTAGAAACCAAAAAAAACCTAATTACCAAATAAACCGATCCATCTCCTGGTCTTGGTGTCTTGCACGGCCATGGGCCACGAGCCACGGCCCAGCAAGTATCCAACCCTAGTTCCCAATCCGGCAATCCCTTCCCCCTCATTTAGATTCAGTCGTTCCCCAATCCCCAATATTCCTCGATTGGCGATCGCCAACCCTAGTTCCCCCCACGATTTGGTGGGTTGCGGCGACGACGCTGGCCCTCCCAAGCTCCCGGAGTCCCGGCTTGGCCCTTGTGAACCAGCGGCGCTGGTTGCAGCTACCTCACGAACCAACGCTAGCCATAGGCACCTCGCGAACTAGTAGCGTCGGCTGCAGGCACCTCCCGACGCAAACTAGTGGCACTAGCCGCAGGTACCTCTCGGCGCAGCCCCATGCCATCCTTTGAGCATTGGATCTTCGTGAAGAACAATGTCCCCCCATCTGACCATCTCCAAGTACACCTCACAGAAGAGCAGCTCACCAGGCGCCATTCGGTATAACTTCTCTTCCCCCCATCTCCTCCCTCTTCAATATTGAGGATTAGGGCTACTAAGGACTGATATGTGTGGAGAAACTTGTTTGTTTGCTACTGAGCTCGACTGTACTCAGAGGCATATCTAGAAAATTAGGAGGGGGCTAAGACTAAGACATCGAAAGCCTAACAAGTCAACCATATTCAAAGTTTGCAAACATTTGTTTAACAGTCACATATAATATAAGTGTGTAAAATTACAAAGGATAAGATAATTAAGAGACTGCTAGACTGGTACTGGACTGTTTTATTGGGTCAATTTAAGAGGGGGTATAAGAGATTTGCTGGGCCGCGGGTGGGGCTTCAGCCCACCCACGCCCCGGCTACAGATACGCCACTAACTGTATTGTTGCTTGTCATTGACATTGGTGGCAAACTTTAATGTGTGGAGAAGCTTGTTTGTTCGCTACTGAGCTCCTTGTTTCTGGCATTTTGGAATGGTAAACATTAAATTGTGCTTTTTTGTATGTTGGGGCCGTTGCGCTTCTGCCATCTCATGGCCCGCAGTGATTCGGCTCCCCCCGAGAAATGCGCAAGATCAAGGGGGAGACACGAGGTTCATGCACACACATGGCGTCGCGGAAAACGCTGAATCGGCGCAAGGTGGAGCATGGCGGCGATCGACGATTCGATCGGTGGAGTCGAACACTTCAGGCGGGAGGCTTGAACCGTTCGATGGGCTACAGTTGGCGGGGATTATCAGGCGTGATAATCGGGCCAACATCGTGGCCAGCGAGGTCAACGCAGGAGGCGGCGGCGACCTCGGCGCTCACGGTCAGACTGGCAGGCGACCAGACATGGAGGAAGGCCAGAGAGACCGGAGCGGCGGAAGCGATGATGCGACCAAATGTTGCATGGGGCGCCGCACCATGATTCTCGCCGGGCCGGATCGTGGATCTGAGATGGCGAGATGCAACATGTTGCTATGCACGACGTGTGCCTGATGTGCCTGGCCGGAAGCGTGCTCGAGGGCTAAAGTTTGGATCTGTGCGGAAGATGCCACCGGCCGGAGGCGCGGCGAAGTCGCCTTCTTGGCGCGCAAGGCGCGAAAGCAAGACGGCCGGCAGCGATCTGCGAGATGCAGCGTGGAAGATCGGCGGTGGAGGCGCGTGGAAGATCGCTTCTTCATGCATGCAAGGGGCCCCACCGAGGCACTTTCGCGCCGCAGCGCGTGGAAGATCAAGCCGGCGATGCACGCGGCGTCGGTCGAGCAATGGCGTTCGCGTCCGGTTGCTAGCGATAGCGATAGCATCCGAAGTCGACGCGTCGTCTTGAGCCGGGCAAGGCGCGGCCATGTGGCGGGCTCGGACTAGGAGGCGTGCGGTTCCATGGACTTCGAGTCGACGCGTGCGTGCGCAAAGCCGGGCAAGGCGCGGCCATGTGGCGGGCTCGGACCAGGAGACCGAGCGCCATGCAGCACGGTTGGACACGGTTGGGAATCATCGTTGCATGCATTGTTGATTGGTGCCTCCTGTTCGCATGCAGCATGCAGATCGGAAAACGAGACGGTGGAGAATCTTGGTCGCATGCAGCATGCAGCGCCTACATGCATGCGAAGCCGAAATCAGATCGGTAACCGAGTCGATTTCCGGGTGCGCCAAGGAAACCGAGACGGAAAAAGAACAGGGTGCACATCCATCCTATATAAGCAGATCCAAGGAGAGCCAAACCCAAACAATCAAAGGTGCAGAAGAGGATTTTTCAGGAGAGAAAAATTCAGATCTGCACAATAAGCAATAGTTTTTTTAGCGCAGTTTGTAACAAGGCATGAGATGTGGGTTACGAAGGAGAGGTGCTCAGAAGGTTGTTGGTGGTTTGACCGGAGAGGTCAAACATGCTAGCCGATGGCGAAGTCGATCGATCTATGCCAGAGGTGAGAGGATCAAGCGGTCATATCAATGATCTGCTCAAGGTGGAGAACGGATTAGGTGGCGAGATTGGAGATCTGCTCTGGTAGGATTGTTCATTCGGTTTTATCGGTTTATTCGGTTCGGTTTATGCGGTATATTCGGTTATCTGGTATTGCTAGTTAAATAAATCGGTATTTGTTGTAAATACGGTTCGGTATCGGTAAATCCCAATGTATATCGGTACGGTATCGGTAAATACCATATTTACCAAACTTGACGCAAATTTTTAAAGATATAGTATAAGATAAAGTTCTGACTCGTAAGTCGTAACGGGCAATGGGCAAATGGCTAATGCTTTTCTCTGATTCATGCAGATCTCCTGATCGGTGTGAAGTCGATGAACCAAATGGCTAATGCAAATGGCTAATGCAGATCTCGTAAGTCGTTTTCTCTGATTTCACATATGCAAATGGCTAATGCTTTTTGGACGGAAACGACGCGGCCCAGCATGTGAAGTCAATGAACCAACCCGTGTCAAGCCCAAATGCAACCAAGATGGGCCCAATGAAAGTCAGAGCGCCATGGCGGAAGCGCCGAAGCGGTTCGAAGTACTACTTCGGTAGTTCGGTATTCGGTGTTTAATCGGTTTTTTTACCGATCGAACCGAATCCCGAACGCTGTCATTTTTGCAAACCGGTATCAAAAACCAGAAATCGGTCAAACCGATTTGACCGGTTCGATTCGATTTTTTCGATTAGGTTTATTCGGTTCGGTGCTATTATGCACGATCCTAGCTCTGAGGGCAAGCAGATCGGGCGGTGCAAACGTGGTCGGTAGGATTGAGCCGACAAAAGGAAGGAACAAGCGTGTCTTGATGTGGCAATGGCTAAAAGATGACTCAAAAGCAACGACAGGATGCAAGGGAAGTTCATGTTCGGTGCGAGAGTATTGTTGTAGGTGGAGTCATGGAGGAGCCAAAGTTCACGAGGATAGCATTGTATGTTCGTATATGTGGTCCGAAGCCAAGTCGGACTCATCGGGTGGCTTAGCGTGAGCTACAAAGACGGCAACGAGTTCGTGCACGCGGGTTCGGCGTGAGCAGGGGCGACTTCAAGGTGACGAACCATATTCGTCAAGGTGGAGTTTGTTAGGGTTTGTGTCGAATATGTGTACGAGTATGGTTACAATTGGACTCGTGTTGTAATAGGCGGGGAAGATAGAGTAGGAGTCGGACTCTATGTCCTTGTCCCTATATAAAGGGTGCACACTGTGTAACAAAGGAACGACTAACAATAGTAGCATAGGCAAAGAAGGGGTGGCTCATTTGTGGCGTGCTCCATGTAGCCGTATGCTACTGTATTGTTGATTGGGGAGGCGCCCATAATCGAGCCCCGCAGATGTAGGCGCAAGCCGAACTGCGTTACCAAACATCGTGTCTCCTTGTGTCGTTCTGATCTTACATTGGTATCGGCCCTGTTTTTCCCAACAAGTGGTATCAAAGCCCAAGGTTTGAAACCCGAAACATCTCCAGGGTCGCACGGTTGTGGGGGAGCCTTGAAAACAAGTCTCGGGGTGACATGGGCTTGATGTCACGGGGGAGATTGTTGGGTCCGATGTGTGATGGGAGAGATTGTTGGGTTTAATCCCACATCGGTAATTGATTGTGGGGAGCACAACATATAAGGTGGGGTATCCCTCACCCATCAGTCTAGTCTTTTAGGTTGAGTTGGGTCTGGACCTTGGTTGTGGCTTTGGTTGGGCCAATGGATGTGGGAGACCTGGGCCGAGACCAGGTGTTTGGTCTCGGGGGGAGCCGGATCACTGCGGGCCATGAGATGGCAGAAGCGCAGCGGCCCCAACATTGTAGTTGCTTGTCATTGGTGGAGAATGAATTTGTACTGTATTGGTAATCTACTAATCTGGTATTGCATGCTTCTTAGTTGCTTATCATTGCTTGATGCCTGGACATTATATTTTGTGGTTGTATTACATGCACGTTGCTAATATCAGTACCTACTAGAGTACTAGTAAATTGTGAATGTATTTTGATGTATGATGTGCGGGTTGAAATTTGTTATGATGTGCGGGTTAGTTCGGTTAATTCAGTTCGGTTTCTACATCTATTCGGTTTCGATCAATTTACATATCTCAAAAACCGAAAATTTAAAAAACTGAAAAAACCAAATTAACCGAATACCAGGGCTAGTTTTGTGGACACACGAGGATGTCGCTCGTTGGCGCTTAGCGCTAATGCGGGCCGTCAGATTGATGACGGGGGTCATCGCGACCAAAGACGAAGCGAAGCGAATGCATGACCGACCTAAATCGCCAACCAGCTAGCTACTGTTCTCTTCCTTGGGCTGGTCAACCGGCGAAACCACGGTAGCTAGGAGGCAAGTAAGCCATGCAGATGCATTAATTAGCTAGCTAGCCCCTTCACCTAGCTCCATCTTACCTTGCTTGAGTTCCTAGCTTCCTCTCCTGTCCTGCACATGAATGGCAGGCATCATGTCTCTCCCTCTATATGATCGACGCTAGCTTATGCTATATATTCCGCATAATCATATATCACAGCTACTGATTAATACTCGTCACGCGACCGGCAGCCGGACATGTACAGCAACACAGTACTCATGGGCCGCACCATCGCCGTTGCCGTCGTGACGGCGCTCAGCCTCCTCACCAGCATGTCCGCTGCCGCACGACCACTCAAGAGTGAGACGTCGGCATTTGCGCTGGCGCCGTTGGCGTCCGAGGGCGGGCAGTGGCGCGACGACATGGCCACCATGGCGGGAAAGTACATGTGGCTGCCGTTTGGGGGCGGTGGCATAAGCGGCGTGCACTTCCCGGTGTACCCGGGGTACCCGGCGGCCAGGCCGATGCTGCGGGCGGCGGGCGCGGCTCCGGCGCTGGGGCTGGGCTCCTTCAGGACGGGCGGGCGGCGGGCGCGGCGGCGCTGGGGCTGGGCTCCTTCAGGACGGGCGGGCAGCTCGTGCAGGCGCCGCACGTCGACGTGACCCGGCAGGAGCAGGCCGCCATGTGGGCGTCGCTGCTCGAACCATCGAAGAGGCCGACTAGTACCAGCCGGCTGCCGGTGCCGGACAATGGCGAGGCGGCCGACGCCGAGCCGAAGACATCGGTCGCCGACGAAGGAACGGAAGCAGTGGACGTGCCCGCGGGTGACGGCGTGCAGATGGGCCAGCCCAAGCTGGGGGCGTAAAGTCCATGGGCGTTTAGCTCCTACAGTATCTACTCGGAGAACAAACAAACCGCAGGTGAAGAGAGCGGGCGAGCGGCGCATGCATGGAGCCATGGACACGCATGACTGTATTAGCTAGTAGACTGGAGTATATTCATTATTCAGCGATAGTAACGCGCGCGTCCACACATGATATACGTACGTATCCACTAGGTACTAATATTAAAAATATAATTCTCGGCAATAGATGGAGTTTGGCTTAGCAACTTCAATGTATTAGGATAAAAAAAATCATGTTACTACAGCACGACAGGTCGACATTGCAGGATCGTCCATGCCCTCGATTCCGTCTCCACACTCTGTCCGATTTGCACCTATATATGTCAAATTAAAGCCAGTTTGCTATAGAGAAAGATAAGGCATTTTGCACCGCGTATAGCTCTTCCAAGCGCTTGCTCCGCTGCGCATTCTGCAGAATTTTGCTGTTTTTCTCGTTAATTTTTTTTAGGAGACTATATTTATTTGTTGATAGATTCTTTTCTTTTTCTGTTTTAATTAGAGATTTTTTAGGAACGTGGAAGGAGGAGTTGGGAGGTGGAAGAGCCTAACACGCATGATTCACATGGAGGAGATGGGGTTGGAGTGAACGAACCACCGTCACCAATTGATTCGTTCTAGGCAGCGGTTAGGATGAATAAACTTGTTCTGCCTTTGGTCCTTTCCAAAAATAATAAAGGAAAACCAAATTCATTTTTTGCGCCAGTACATACCGCACAACTGAGCTGCTAGGCCCAATCTGTCCGGGCAAGAGTTGCCATGCATGGTCCAGCACTCCAGCCCAACGCACTAGGCCCCAGCCTTTTCTCCTTAGATCAAAATTCAGACTTCCTCTAAAAAATGATCAATATTCAGTCATGTCAGTCTTCTTCCAGGCTAATTATCTTACTTTATATGCCAGGTGTTTTGTTGTAAACTTAATCGTATATATTGAAAATCTGACACCCTTGTCCACTAGCTTTTTTCTGATAATCATCCAGCCAGCTCCTGGAGAAAGCTAACTCGATCCTCCCAAACAGTCGAGTACGTAGTATATATGATCTAATTAATCAAGTAGCTCACCAACGAATTATATATACATCTCGATTGCTAATTCAGACGACTAATGATATATAGGATCATCACATAGAGGGTGGTGCGTGCTAGCTATCTATGCCTATAAATTAATATACACATATGCCATGTCCATCATATATCAAGCATATATCTATCTAATTCCCAGTTGCAGATGTGCAATGCCCCCAGCTGACCTAGCTGATTCGTTGGCCACCCAGAATCGAATGTGTGATCGATCGAGTTGGAAAACTCGAGACCTCATGACTTTTCCACGGAGGAATAAATAAATGAGCACACCATGCATCCATCAATCGATTTGCTATATGTGGAAGGAGATGCATGGAATCATTTTTACTTTGGCATATAATGTTGGTCTCTACGTGGTTGCAACACCGCCGCCGGTTAGTAATCGTACGGCCTGGATCAGTCCACGTATCTATCTCGAGTCTCAACCATACAGGGAGATAGTTTCCGTCCGACCGGTCGACTGAAAGTATTCGGATCAGATTCGGATAGTCAGTTTAGATAATTATCGGATTCGGTTTGGTTTTTTTTTTCAATACGGTATTGGGTTCGGAAAATACTATCCGTCGGATCAGCATTTTTCGAGAGTATTCTTGGATATATCCGGACTAAATTATTCGGATATCCAATATAGCCGGTCACAGGCCCAGTAATGGTCAGTACAAGGAGCGGCGGCTTGGTCCCCCCGAGGTCCCGACTCCCGAGTCCCACTCTCATCCCCTGTTCAGTCCTCCCCTTGTCCCCATTAGTTCAACCCCTACACATCGGCGAGGTGTCACCGCCCTCCGACGCCATCAGATGTAATCGTGTCAGCCCATCCGTGCGCTACCTTCCTCGACCAACCTGTCGCCTCGACGATCACCTCCAGCGCCCTCCTACGTCAGCCTCCTCCAGCGCCACCTTCTTCTGGATCGACAATAGCCTCATGGCGCGATGCCCGTACCTGTTCTTTGGCTTGCCACCGACCCCGCTTGGGAGCCTGTCATCGGCCTCCACCGTTTTCGCGCAGATCGCCAACACCACCAGCCCGCTGCCCCCACGGACTCCAAACCTCTAGGGCCTGTCACTCCGACCTTCATCTTCCGTGTCGGGCCGCCGCTTCGTCTTCTATCATTAGGCCGACACGTCTGCCTTGCTTAATCGGCCGCCCCGCCTTCGGCGTACCCTCCGCCGTCGATGCCTCGACCGCTGGCCGACGCTCAATGGCCACCCGCCACCTTGGGAGCTCCAGCAGCCGCCGGTCACCGGCCTCCCTTTGCCCGATCACCCGCCTGGCCGCTTGCCCGATCTGTGCACCCATGAAGAATTGCCCGAGTCAACTGGACCTCAAACAAATCTCAAAACCGGTTTTAATCCAGTTAGAATGCCGTGAGATGAATTAAGGCTACTATAATAGATTGAATTTTGTTCTGGATTTTGCTCATACGATAGTTAGATTACAAAAAACAATTTTAGTTGAAAAAAAGACATCTTCAATGTTTTATTGAAATTAGTTAGGTGTGTTGTTTATTTGTCTCTTTCATGAAGACACAGAGTTATAGTTATGTTATTGTGATATTATTTACGTAGTATTTTATGTTCCATAACTTTTCTCTATGTGTACCATTCAAATTGAATAACTTTTACAATTTTGTTCGACTACTTGATAAAATGATCTGTTAAATTGCGATGGCTCTGTTGCATTCAAACTCATATTGTTGATTAAACGTTGCTATATATGTGTTTTAGGCGGTATCTATTTTCACGTGATATCCAAAAAAATATCCGATACAGTATCAATTTCGTTCCGTATTTGCTTCGAATCCGTAACCGATATTATCCGCGCCATATTCGTATCCGACACTATCCGTATCGACTCCGAATCCAAAAAAATATGGTTTAGAATAAAAAAATGATATCAGACTAAATTCGAGCCGATTGCTCCCTCAACCATCTAATGTATATCTTTAGCTTAGGTTAATCGATCGAGCCGTATGTTTCCCAAGCGAACGCCACCGAAATTAACGTCTTGGAAGAAGAAAAAAGGTGACGAGTTGAATAGGACAGGAAGCTTCGTTACCATGGCAAGATTAACTTAAGCTTGCCACGAGAAAAAAGGCGTTAAGCGAGCGTTGACTGTTACAGATTTTATTCCCTCCAAAGTGGGGGCTTCTTTTTCTTCCTCTTTTTTAACCGATTGATTTCTGTCCTTCATTTTACCAGCTGAGTTGGACTTGCCAAGTTGCCGGAGCTACTAGAGATGATTGGAATCTTAAAAAGAGAGGAAATGCAAAGGTTTTGTCGGCACGCGCACGATGGGTCGTGTGTCTAGATCATGCCGTACCGCCATAAACAACCCAATGTGTTATGTTGTACCAGTCTGATTTGCCTCCAGCAAGTCTAGATACGACCGTGACACCTTCGTGCTGTGTCGGTCCAAATCCGATCCATTTAGACTATTGCAATGAGATAAAAGAGTTGAAAATACACAGGGCTAAGATACTGGACACAAATATTGGAATAAAATAAACTAAATTTTAGTTATTCTCCGCAAAAGGCATGTCGACATAATGGTCTGTCCAACGCTTCGGAAGACAAATTAGACACTTTGTCTTTTAGCTTTTTCCACACGCTTGAAGAGCTTGAACTGCCTTGTGCTTGTAGCATTGTTAAGATAGTTTTTCTTACTTCACTTCTACTGCCGAACTTTTCATGATATAAGTCGGACATTGTAAAAAACTTGTGCCAAATCCGTGTCGTGCATGCGTTGTGCCCGTCGGCCCTATAGCGTGTAATGCCAGTCCGAGCACGGCCTTTCGAAGTGTGTCGTACTGTGCTGCCCAGTCGCTAGGCTCGGCATAGCCCTGACAATCGTACCCAACCTATACACATATGACCACCACCCGAGCAGCTGCGCGCCCACAGGGATCCCCGAAGAGCATTGACTCTATTTTCCAGAGGATGACAAAGACGATGATGATGATGAGCCGCACTTGCTACACAGAGACCTCTCGCCCTTGTCGCCACCACCACACAGGAAAAGTCTAACTCCTCCGCCGGCACCACCCAAGAAAAGTCCAACTCCTCTACCGGCATCTAAAAAGAATCGAACACCAGCACCATCTCGAAAGTCGGCACCGTCGTATAGCAAATCTCGGTCATCTATGAAGCCAGCACAGCCTCAGAAGAAATTACCAGCCAAGATGACTAATGAACGGAAAAAGGAAATAAGCGCCTACGTAACATATCACTTCAAAAAGGTGCCATTACTTGAGAAGATCACTAAAGTTGATGCTAATGTGCAGAAGTTTTTTTAAGTATGGGAAAAAGTCAAAAAGACGGGGCGGGCTTCTGAACCTTGCGAAATGTCAGACTATGAGCGCATCTTCAGAAAGCAATACTTAAAAGCGGCTAGTGCCGAAGCGTTGAGATTGGAAACTCCAAGAGATGCTGCTCAACAAGATCGTACTCACGAGTAAGGTCTAAGGTGGAAGTTCTTTCTGTGGAAACTGCCAGTTGAACTAGCTCATTTAGACCACCTAACAACACAATTGCGGCACGCCCATTAGTGTTACATGCAGTAGTCCAATAATGGTATGCAGGCGTTCCCAGTCAAATACACATAATCGAATTTTCACAATGGGGATAACATCTTCTGGGTGTATTTCGTTGAATTGTATATGTTGTACCAACAAGATGCCCTGGACGTGAATATACTTAGACTGTGGATTTTGTAAGTATCTATGTATATTATTGTACATTCTTGTACTGTTTAATTGTATGTCTAACTTCTTTCTTATGTAGAATGGAGATACAGATATGTAGAAGAAAGGGCAATAACAAGTTAGCATTTCTCAATGGGCTTGCCAATGAGAAAATTGTGATGCAGTCGCCACAATTTCTTGAAGACTATTTATTTAATACTTTCTTGAAACTACAATACAAAACCTCCATATTTTTACCCTATAACTTTAAGTACGTATTATCCTACTTCTAATATCATTTTACTATTTTTGCGTAACACGATGTGGGACTAATGGGCTATGTTAACATATATGTGCATGTTTCACTGGGTCCTCCTCGTCATCGAGTTAGATACTAGCATGATTTTTGTCTTGGACTCGAGGAGAAAACCAATTAATCTGTATCAAAACTTTTGGGACATGCTAAACTGGTAAACTCGATCGTTGCGTTATTGCTCTAGTAATATTCCATTCTATTGCATTTAAGTTTAATTACTATTTAAAATTATTCACAAGGCATTCGCACGATATTGTAAGAAAAGTGTTCGGCATCGTCCCTACAAGAAAGATTTTCAAATAATAACCGACTTTCCATGCATGAGGCAGGACTCGGAAATAATTTATGTGCATTCTATGTATGTACAAATATACATTCAATTGTCATGGAGAATGTCGGCTATAACGAAGCCATGGTATATAATTACACATTGATGCCTACTTTTCTTTCATTTAACATATATCATCATTAATTAAATTTCTCATTTCTTCAATAACAGCGCTCCAAGATAAGAACCAATAAGTTACTAATAACAGAAATTTTAGCGATTCAAGAGCAGTTCGCCGGATTCCTTCACGATGAGATCATCAATCCAAACGGTGAGTTCCATGAACAACTTTAATTCTACTTAAGTTGTTGAAAAAGCAAAGTGAATAAGATGTACTCACACTATATTTGTAAACAGATGATTGTAGAAACCAAATATTGTGATGCTTTAATATATCTGAATTATGATTTAATGATGCTTTATATACTATATTGTTCTACCATATTAATATAACGATGCTTTATATTAATATGTAACTCAAATATGTTAATATGGTACAACAAATTATGATTTAATGATACTTTACATTAATACATTGTACAAAAATATTGTATAATATAATGCAGAAAAAAATGCAATAAAAACATTTGGCGTAGCTTGTCACTGCCGGTTGGTGCAAGAACCGACAGTGAAATATATATATCACTGCGGTTTCTATTTCGAATCGGCAGAGATAGTCCAATATCACCGTTGGTTGTATGACAAACCAACAAGATAAATTGTAATCACTTCTTGGGTTCCTAAGCCGGCGGTGATAATCTAATATCACTTCTGGCTCTCGTAATCCAAAGCGGTGATGGCGTTGGAGCCAAGCGGTGATGCATTGTTCTGTAGTAGTGACATCATAAATTAAGTGAAGTAATAGGGTCGATATGATCAAAAGAGGTACTTGCCTTGCTCTTTGAATTCTTGGGCTTGTTCTGGTTCAACGTGGAAAGTGCATTTTCCATTTATATAAAATAAATTTTCTTTCGAAGAGACCTACAGGGGGTCCATATATCAGTGACTCATATCTAAATATGGGTTTAAAATATAAACCACTTCATTATTTCTAATTGGGTCCACATGTCATGGACTCAAATGATTTAACTGTATTAATTAAAATAACTTAATCCTCGTTACGCTTCTAACAAGTGTAGCCCACTCGTTAGAGAGAAAAAACAAGGAAGAGAGCTGTCACTATAGCCGAGCTCACTTTCGAGCTCGCTGGCAGTGATGCAGCAATGGAAAAGCATAGGTGAGCTCTCCCTTTAACTTCTTTAAAAAGGTAACAATGCAATCCTGAATTTGTTGGTGTATTCTTTCATGTTCTAGTTGATTTAATCTATTTTAGTTGCTTCTGTTGGTCCTATTTTACCATTGTCTGGTTGTACAATAATTGCCTCTAATCTATTTTGATTTGTAGATTGTTTTAGCTAATAGATAGATTAAAATAGTCTCTTTGTACATGATCAACTAACATGTGAATCTAAGAACATTCATCGTCAACTCTATTTCTTTAGGTAGAAATAGGGTTATTATTTTATGCTTTTGCCGTGCTCTGAAGAATTAGATTTGTCATGAGAAAACTCTAATTTAGATTAGTTTGGTTACCTGTGGATTCAATACCTTACAATACTCCAAGTGAAAAGCTACAACCGATTCGTACATTTGTGATTACATCTGAATGTGCATAGATTACGCCAACACCATGCTCGTCTTCCTTCTCTGTTCAAATGGGAGAGAGAAAGAGCCAGTCATCTTCCTTCTCGAAGCCATTGTGCACATCGAAATCTTCTCTTATTCCTCTCCATCCCCGTCCTTCTCCTCATCTCTCAGGCCTAGAAGCTAACGATTGAGCTCAAGCTCCACATCTTCTTGAAGTCCGGTCACCAACTTCACCCATGCTATTCCAGCAACTCTGGTGAGCCTAGTCCTCAGCCGATATGTCCGTTGAGTCTGCCTCGGCATCCTCTTCCTTTGCTACAACTCTCCCCAATAGGCCTGCCAGGAGCACTTTTGTCTTCCTCCTCTCCAACTGAGATTTGAATCATGTCTCCACCTTTGATCTCCTCATATCAACCACAAATCAATAAGACTCTCATGTCATTTCGTGCTCCCATTCGCTTTGAACATGGTAAAGTCGCCATTTTTGGGCCGTAGTTCACCGTAGCTGCCCCACCCCATGAACTCCTCCGTGCCATTGTCGGTCCACTATTGCACACACCCACATCATAGACAGTTCACAAAACACATCATAGACGGTTCTGTGAACCGTTTGTACCGAAGTGTCAGTGATGACAATCGGTCATCACAGACGGGTTTTTAATCATCAGTGAAAAAAGTCATCATAGACGGTTCCAATTTGGAACCATCTGTGATGTGGTATCATCACAGACGGTTCTAAATCTGAACTGTCTGTGATGAGTCTATATCATAGACAGTTCCAAATTGGAACTGTCTGTGATGAGGCACTCATCCTAGATGGTTCCAAAATAGAACCGTCTGTGATATGTAGTGTTATCACAAACGATTCTAGTTTGCAATCGTCTGTGATATGTACTACAATGCATCTAAATTTACAAACAAAAATTGACATCTAATATGAACAACAAAGTGCAAGAGCTACCAGAGGTTGCTAAACTTACAGATAGAACTTGACATCTACTATGAACAAAAAAAGTGCACAATGACTAGGGAAGCCTTACAATATTATTATATTGTCTCAATAGTTCAGCTTTAAATCTATTAAGTTTATAAATTTTCTAATAATCCATCTCAATTGGCAAACCAAGCCCAACATAATGCAAATTGGATAAAATTCTGCCAACATAACTAAAATATCCAAACAAGCCGACCATACACTGATACAGTTCAAAGTACACAACAAATTATATACCAAAAATGTTTTTCCAATTCAATTTAATCATCAATTACCCATCAACTTTGTGGCAAATAATGAATTATGCCTTGTAGGAAGGGGCAAAGTATCACAAGTGTAAACCAAAATAAGTAAAGATATATTTGTAAACACGTATTCATGAGCTATTTACAACCTCATGGCCCCTAGACTAAACAAAAAAACTTCTACCGGTCAATTTGTTCCTCCTCCTCTCTCTCTCTCTCTCTACCGGTTATGGCCCCTAGGCTAAGAAGAGAAGCATACAAAATTTCTTCAATAACCCCAACAAAGGCTCCATTACTAGCCATGTAATTCCATCTTACTATGTTAGGTAGACTTCCTTCTGCTTCCATTTTTATTGCGTTCGCACCACACCAGGAGAACAACATAACAATTTTCATTCAATTCTTTAGTGAAACCATCCCCAATCTTCCATAGCTACTACTTAGGCCTCAATCCATTTTTTTGCTGTTGAAACTTTCACCATGCCACAGATCATTCATACCCATAAAGAAATACACCCTAAGAAGAAAGATGCCCCAAAATTACCTCCATAAAGTTTATGTGGTTCCTGATCGCACTAGATAACACGGCAAGTAAACAAGGACATCTACCAGTAACAGCAACACATCAGAAGATATTACAGGGGAAAGAAATTGCCATTGGGAATGTCCTTCAGCTTCGTTCCAGAGCCCTGCAATACATAGAGCACCAAAAAGAGATCATCAAATGAGAAAATGAACAAGATTCCCAATATCACCAAAGGCAAAACGTGTACAAAAATAGGGAGACACTAAACGTAGATCGCTAAGCCTCCAGCATCCTAGAAATAGCTATTTTTAGCATGGCACCATGCTACAGCTAGTTGCTTGTAATAATTGTGGATTTCTTGTGCAGTTCTATCCTTTCGTTATTCATTTATACATGTGCTGCTGCTAGTAGTAAACTATGTACTACTCCATAATTGTGTGATATTGGAGTAACACATTTTTCTCAATAGCTCCAGAAAAGGGTAGGGACTAGGTCACTGTCGAGAACTGTTTCATGGGTGACGTCTTGTACTTATCTCTTGAAAGAAAGCCATGTGCCATATGTACTTATCTCTAGAAATTTTCCTTTGTAAAGACACTTGTAGCTACCTCCACCGATGGACGACTTAGGAGAGATCTAGATGTGGAATCCCTCATACTCTGTCTAAATCTTTCGTTTAAGAACATTGCCCCAATTGTTTTGATGATAAATATTCAACGGTCACATAGTCTTAAAAAATCAATGATCACCTTACAAGTGTATCCATATAAAACGCTCTTCACTCTCTAATCGCTTGCAATGAATTTGAGCACAAATTATATTTCTTTATCATTCTCATGTATATCTCTAGCAGAAATTATTAGTACCATGTTTGCATACTTACAATAATCTCTATGTGGATTATAGCTTCTTATGCTTCTTCTGAAACAATACTCCCTCTATTCTAAAATAAAATATTATTTAAAACACATGTATAGTCAAACTTTCTAATGGTATAGATTTGTCACATGAAAATGATATTAGTAAATTTGGCATCAAATATGAGAGCAACTCGGACAAAAATTTTAGCTTCGTGACAGCATAACAATAGGCATGGCATCCCAAATCAATAGATCAGGGTAAAACGCGCGCGCGCGAGAGAGAGAGAGAGAGAGAGGATTTGACCTGGAGATGGCGGGTGACTTCTTGGTGGGCGTAGCTTGCGGGGTGAGCTAGGAGTACCTCTTGACCATCATCCTCTCCCTAGATAGCCTCTCCACCGTGGAGGTGGCCGGCGGCGGCTTCTCCGCCTCCCCCTTCTTCCTCCTCCACCGCTTCCTCTCCGGCTGCGGATCCTCCTCCTCCTCGAGCTCAGGCTAGGGCTCCATGTCCTTGGTGTCGTCGGCGGGCGGATCTATGTGGATGGGGGAGGAGAGGGAGGAAGCCGAAGAGGGCGTCGCCGAGAGGGAGAGCGTGGGAAAGGGCACCGCCGAGGAGGGCGTCACCGAGAGGGAGAGGGCGTGGGGTGGGCGTCACCGAGAGGGAGAGGCCGTGGGGGAGGGCGTCGCTGAGGGGGTGTGGGGGAGGGCGCCAATGAGGGGGGCCTGGGGGAGGGCACCGCCGAGGGGGTGTGAGGGGGCGCCACCGCTAGGGTTTGGAGGCAGAGACTGTGAGAATGGCGGCGAGGGCGAGGGTGGGTGTGGGGTAATGAAAAAACCACATTGCAAACGGTTCCCATATAGAACCATCTACGATCCAACCTATCTCTTATAAAAAAAAATGCGCATTAAGCCCTACAAGTGGTATTCTTGGCTTAGTTGGTAACTGGTTGGGCTTGCTATGTGCGAGGTCTTGGGTTTGAATCCCAAGAAAACAATTTTTTTACAATGTTGTATTCCTTCGTTTGCTTCAAGATTTATGCAACTTGTATTAAGAGGGAAAGCACTCAATCCGAAATCTTGGCTAAAATTTTGTCAGGATTTTGAACCTTGTGCACACCCTTAACAGCAAGCAATCATATGGGGAGATGACATCGATGGCATAGAGTGATTAAAATATGAATACCGATGGCATATAAGGAATATGCAGTTATTCGGTGGCAGATTGTTGAACTCGAAGTTTTTCAGTGGCAAGGAATCGATTTCTGTTTCATAAAGCATGATATTCCTACCACTCAACAGAACAAGAAATGAATGCAAGTAGTAAATTCCAGTCGAAATATGTATTATTTTTCAAATGCACACATATGATAAGACATTCATGGTGGGCACCTGGAATGTGTGGTTGAAGAAGATTTGTCTTAACAAAACGACAACCCCCCGTGACCGTGGTTGCAACGATGCAACATGCAACCCCAACTGGCTCTTTCTTGAATTGACCGTGGTCTAGATATATAATTTCTTCTGTGGCTTAGCTATGTCCCTGAGAGTTCACGAATTTCAGGATGCCGGTTACAAAAAGATTTATGTATGGGAACTAGTAAGCTAGCTAGCTAGCGTTCGTCGAGCTTAGATCCACCAGAAACTTAATTAGTTCCTCCGCATGGAGTGTAGTTTCTCGATCGGACTTCAAGCCAGCTTCTTGAGGCCTCGTTTGGACGGGCTGGGATTCAGCCAGATCCTGGGCCTCTCAAAAATGAAAGTAAAGATAGATCTTCCAAATTAAACAATGGGATATGCCAATTGCGTTCATGCATACCTAGTTACAGATAGAGGATGATGGTGTGAGAATTTGTCAATAGTTTTCTCGAAAATACAAGCAACAATTATGTCGGACAGGTATTTTCTCCAAAACACAACTGATGAGGAAAGGTGGGCAATTCACTTATACTTCAATACTCCCTTTCACGTGCAGACTCCCTAAACCCTAGGATGTGGAATAGAAGTGGGCTGCAATTATTTTTTAAAATTGCGCCAACCGGGTCTTGAACTTGAGACCTCTTGGCTCGATCTATATTGAGTTCAGATGCACGGTAGGTTCCCACCCAAAAACTTAACCTGATGAGGAAAGGTGGGCAATTCACTTATACTTCAACATGCATGCACCCACCGGCCATCATCAATGGGATGGACGACGATCGAGCGAGCTCCTGTCAACTGGTTGGCTCCATGACCAGCTCTGACCTGCAATGTCATCTGAGAAGCAAGCTAGTCGATCACATGTTTTTGATCTAATGAAGTTAGAGAGAGGACGCGCGTGTTGTGACTCGTGAGTTGGCTAGCGAGAAACCCCATCCACATGCCTCCGGGGGGCTCACACCCACCACGGTCGCAAGGCCCTCGATAAAGAGGAGGAAGAAAAGATGTGGCCAGGACGTCCATGATCTGTTTTGTGGTCAAGGCTGCTTTGATGATCCATGTGGATAAACCAACTTGGCTAGAGAGAATTAATCCATGACAAACTCTGAAAATCCATAGAGGGATCAACATTATTTGAGCATCTACAAATTTTATAGGAAATGGCTAGTTAAATTTTTTGAGGAATCCGATAAAACTTTCGCAATCCAAAACTGGCCTTAGTACGATGTTCGATAATCTGTCGTGTTGTGAGTTACCAGCTTAGCCTAAAAGATAGGGCTACGTCTCCGGCCACCAACTGCATGTTCAGTGTGGATTTTTCACGATGTTATATGTGGCCCCCCTGTTGCCTAAGTATGAAAAATTAAGATAAAATTATCACCTCGTGTGTCACACACACACTATGGAGTATGGACTCCCTCCTAATTTTTTGTGTGGTTCAAATTGAAGTATCCTCTCTATAGGACGTCGTGATGGGACTCGATGGTGTCAGGGCATCAAGATTTTAAATGCGCTAAGTCAAATTCAGGTATATCTTTCAAAAATATTAGTTAGAAGGGTATATACCTATCTATAACAATTCAAATAAAACACATACCTCTGAAAAAAATATAATTAAATTCAAAGATTTTGAATGAATTTAAACCACATCCTTTGCTGATTTATATATATAATCAGCACAAACCTACAATCAAACTACCACAAAAAATGCAACTCTAGCTTGAATTTTAGTTCAAACAAGGCCTAAAATTTTTTAAAAAATTCACATGCAATGCATAGGGGAATATACCTGTTTTTGATCATAGTATCTAGGCTCCATGACGTCCCAAGTAATTATATATGTATGTATGACAGGCACAAACCATTTTTATCGTGCAAAATCCGTGAAAATCATATATATAAGTTTTTAAAAATTATTAAAAAATTACCATACGTAGGAAAGGTTAAGTTCTACAATTCTGCAAAATTTAAAGACTAAACACAATAGCATTTAAAATATATTGAAAAGACAATATCAGCCTTACACTATTCAGTTCGGTGCTTATCAATTTCATATCTTTCAAATGCGATTGAATTTGGACTTCAAATTTTGCAAGGTTATAGAAGTTAATCTCCACGACGTATGATAATTATTTAAGAATTTTTAAAAACTTATACGTATGGTTTCCACGGAGTTTACATAACAAGGGTGTTTTGTATGTGCAAAACACCCTAGTTATGTAAACTCCGTGAAAACCATATGTATAAGTTTTTAAAAATTCTCAAACAATTATTATATGTAGAGGAGATTAGCTTATACAACCCTGTAAAATTTAAAGACTAAACTCAATAACATTTAAAACGGTCACATTTAAAATTTAAAGACCAAACTCAATAACATTTAAACTGAATAACTCACATGTTTCTTTCTTAAAAAAAAAGAATTAATTGGATATTTGCCATCCTTCAACGTGAAAATTCGACGCCATGTACAAAAAATACCACTCCAGTGGTATGATTTGTACATAGCGTCGAAGTTTGAAATTGAGGAGTGGCAAATATCTAAATCTCCCTTAAAAAAAAGGTCACATGTTTGTCCAGCTCACATCTTTTTTAAGAAACAGTGAAAGTACACACATATGTATGTGCGTGTAAAATATGTTCTACTCTTAGGTATAGTAACTCCCACATTTTTAACATATAACCAAACGAAACATGCGAGTTTTTGGCACATGGTCAATAAAAGATATACTTTCTCCACCCAAAACCCAAATGCATACATGAACACGAAAGAAATGTAAGTACCCCTAATTTCTTTTTCTTTATTTGTTTGAGAACGGTTATGCATGACCATGCATTGTGGGAATCCATCAAATAATTGTGAACGTTTTATTATCAACATCAGAAGGAAAAGATAATTAAACTACGAGCTTAATTCCCAACTGGTAATCAAATTAATTGATTTGATTGCTGCGTCCCCGTACGTATTGTGGGCGCGCAGTGGTTGGTTAGTCGGCGCAAGTATTTTTCTTTCAGATTTATTATCATTATATTCGGCACCAGTCGTAATTTCAAATTATCCCGCATTAATTTCATGTCAATTTTTATGCACTCATTCCCATGTTATGTATCAGGATCAATCTTTTCTAAGAGACCCAATCCCTTTTCCCTTTCTTGGTACTTTCTGCAGAGAAAAAATCACCATTTTGCATACATAGCAACCTTTGCTTGTTCTGATTTCAAGCAGAGCCGTTTCAGAGTTCAGACAATAAGATTTTATATCCGCTTAAGTGGTCCGTCCGTTCATAATAGCGGTGATTGTTTAGCATAGCTATCTTGAAATTCAAAGAACTCAAAGGTCATGTGATCTATCATTTTGTTAGAGGGAAGCAAATCTTGCCATTTAGCTAGGCAACGAATGCAGATAATCTAGCTGAGGATGTGAAAATAATAAGATGTTGGAATAAGTCTATTTTACACTACTCAACTTTTAAAAAGTTTATTTAACACTCTCAACTATAAAACTAGGTATTTAGCACCCCAAACATACAACCTGGTCAATTTACCCCTTAAGACGGTTTTGAAGAGCGGTTTTGTTGATAAGGATGGTGATTTTTGTGGTTTTTGCTATGTTGGCAGCCATATCATTGATTTTTGATGATGTAGATCCAAATGAGAGAAGGAATAATGATGAGAAAAAGAAAGAGAATGTATATTAATTGAGAGAAAATGAGTGAGAAAGATATCGATGATGTTGATATCAATACTTTTGAATTGAATCCTCATTACCAAAGCTCGATGGCGCAGCTGTCAATACGGTAAAAATCATCTTGATTTGGATCCAAATTATCAAAACCACATTCCAAAACCCTCTTAAAGTATAAATTGACCGGATGTTGTATGTTTGAGATACTTTTTGGAATGTTGAGAGGTGTAAAATGGACTTCTAAAAATTTATATAGGGTACACTAATTCTAAATTAGAGTACAAGAGATTTAATAATCAAGAAACATTTACAAATAATGAACCATTTAATTAATAAATTTATTTTTAAGACCAACTTTACAATTTATTGAAGATATACACCTGCAAAATTTGTTGTACACAGAAGTCTGTTTCACTAAAAAAGAAATAATAAAAACAGAAATCTCCTACTAATAATTAACGTAATCGTCCAACTACAATTCGTGCACTGTAACATTAATATGATCCTTTTGGAAGCCATAATTCCAACTGTTTCTCAAGATCTAAGAAATCCCTGCCACACTTCCGAGGTTAATGTCACGTCCAAGTTACTCGCAGAACATTCATAGAAATATTTGACAACTGTGGATGCAACTTATTATTTTGAGCATTGCTTCAATGCTCTCTTTTTCAATACAATTTGTACAAATCTTAATGTAAATAAAAGGGTAAGTAATCACCATCTACTTTTCATTCATACTTTAATATTTATACAACTGTCAAAAAAAAAAAATAGAAATACCTCTCTATTATTTTTCAAACAAGGGAAAAAGACCCGTTGGTCTACTATAAATTAAATTTATGTCAACGTTGGAGGGTCTACAAGAAAGCAAAATCATCTAGCACCGAATAATTTTATTAAGTCTGGTGATGTGACCGAGAATTATGTTTGCCTTATTATTTGCAGCTCGTACTGTCAAATTTGATTCGGCAGCTGAAGGGTTTATTTTCCTGTCATTTACCTTTTAGTTGTGCCCCTAACACATTATATTTCTCAATTACGTGTGCTCTTTTAGTGAAAATTTCATCAGACATTTACAACCTTCATTTTGAGAACCAATGTGACAGTTAGATTAAGCACAAATGAGGGCCATGTGGGGCATCAGTGTGGCATGGATGAGATAGTCACATGTTGCTAATTGAGGATGAGATCGAAAACAACATACAAGCCTAACGGCCTGTTTGTATTTATTTTTTATTATGGATTCTGGCTCTAAAAGCAGAATAAAAAACAAGCAGTCTGATTTTAGAAATCGATTTTCACAATCCAGTCCACTCATATACACTAAAATCTACAATTAATTTCATATGTGTTTTGGATTCCAACTTTTAGAGAATTAACTTCTCTACAACCACAATTCAGAATCAGCTTCTCTACAAATACAATTCAAAATCAGCTTTTAGAGAATACAAAACAAAAACAAACAGGCCTAAGTGCCAAATGCATTTCAATTATAAGTTGACTCTTTTACACTAAATGAAAACGAAACTGTAAACGAGTTGCTGCGAGCGTTTTAATTTGCTTATCCGGTGCAGTAAGTTGAAGCCTATTTAGGACATGAAGCCATGCAATGGCCATCTTTATAGCACGTATAGCCCCATTTTCTTTTGGAGACATCCAACAAAATTGGAGTAATCAGCCTCATGCTGCTTCTATATATAGTGTTAACTACATCTAATAAAACGAATTACAAACGCTTTGAGCTAATTTGTCAGATAAGATTGGAAAATTACATAGGTACTTCAATGCTCTCCAAAAACTATATTGTAGACAATGTAAGCTATATATCTTATAAATAAGTTTATTTTACATCTCTAAATTTTTCAAAAAGTCTATTTAATACCCTCAACTATAAAACCGGGTAGTTAGCACCTCAAACTTATAAAACCAGGTCAATTTACATCCTAAGCCAGTTTTAGAGAGCCATGTTGCTAACGGGGATCTAACTCAAGGTGTGGATCCAATTCAAAGGTATGGACATTGACATCGTCAACATCTCTCTCACTCTTTTTCTAACTATATACAGTATCTTTCTTCTTGTCATCATCACTTCTCTCATTTGGATCTGTATCAACAAAAAATGGATAACATGCTATCAACATGACAAAAACCACCTTGACTTATATCCCCGTCAGTAAAACTACCTTAGGGTGTAAATTAACCTATTTTTTAAGTTCGGAGTACTAAATAACCAGTTAATAGTTGATGGTGTTAAATAGACTCTTTGGAAAGTTCAACTGTGTGAAATAAACTTATTCCATGTTATAAATTAAAAGATATACAAATACCAAATAAATTTGTGATATTGTTTTTATATAAAAAAATATTGTGAATGGCACGATGTGTCGATGTCCTTGCCATACAGTGGTCGAGGATGTGAATACCGGAAATCCTTGCTTTAATTCTCTTGATGAAAGAGCCAAATTACGTCACCCATTCAGGCAGAGTATGATCAACGTTCTTTTTCTCCTACACTACTCCCTTCCTTAATAAATAAATAAAAGGTATTTTAACTTTACATAAGAATTAAGATTGTGGTAAAATTTAGAATGACATGAGAGAAAATAATTTCCATACCTCTTAGAAAATGAGAGATAATACTTTGTATGGGTGGTAATGAATAAATGCATATGGTTGAGAAAGAATAAATAGGGGTATAATAGGAAAGGCTTATTAAATCTACATATAAGTATTATATTTTTAAACAAAATAATTCAAAGTATAGGCCTTATATTTAACAATAGAGAAAGGATTAAAATTTAATTTTGATTTTTAGAAAATTGAAATTAAACTTTCTGGACTAAAGCAAATTGTATATAAAAGTAATTTCACAGTAAAAAAATGAATATGTTGCAAAATAAAATGCAACAAACAAAGATTAATTTTGTCAGGAGATGCAGATAATTTCGATCGTGTCGATGTTATAGAATAAAGGAGTCAACCCACTAAAAGCAAGTGCTTCTGAGAATCCTGCACGCCTTGGAAAAAACTGGTTATCAGCCACTGAAAGCAATATATATTTGGAGGTAAATGTCATATTAATGTGAAAGCACTATGCTAATTTTGGCAGCGTATGTAATGCTCGATATGGGCTATAGATATATGTAATTATGCGTTACAAATTTTGTGCCAAATAATGGTTCATTCAATATCTATGTATGTGCTAAAAAGAAAAGATAGGGAGCAACTAGCGCTTGAATGTCCGATCCGAGTACTAATGTCGTATGATGTTTTTATCGTTAGATCTTCCTATAAACCTAGAACAAGCCGATGGATCTCCTCGCAACACAATGGTAAAATCATCTCGCCGGGTCGGAGGTGCCCCCCTTTGTCCTCGTGAGAGTCGTCTTTCCCTTCCTTCAAAAATTCTTCACAGCAAAAAAGAAACACGATGCAACAAATCAATCATTCCGCTGCAACATCCTATACTAGCGGCTACAAAAAAACTGCAAAAATTTAGTGATGAAAGTAAAATCACTGTTCATGCTAAATTTGTCAACAAAACTGCTAATATAACATGGCACAACAAATCACTCACACCAGTACGTCAAAATCACCTTTTTTCTATAAGAGGTGCCCCTTTGTCCTCGTGAGAGAGAAAAATTCTTCACAGCATACATCTATAGTTGTTTATTTGCAACCAAATCACTTTCTACAATACCATGCGGAAAATGTTGTTCTCTGATTGCAATCAAATCTCAAATTGACTTTTTTGCAAACATACACTTGGAGAAGCCACCGTTAGTTGACGATGAAAAGATCAAATTACCCTCCTTGAGTGTGCATTTAGCCAAAACCTCATCACTGGAACACCTCAGATCTGACAGGACAAGAATGGCACGGTAACCAGCCACTAACTCACTATACACCGTCTCGTTGTTGGTCGTGCTGCTCAACGTCTACAATCTCCTACTCGCGTTTTGTCACATTGAATATTCTGCTCTACATCCGACGTGCCACCACGACATCCTCTACTTACCAAGCTAGAGATAGGTAGCAGGGATAGGGGGATTGACAGGGGTTGAGCTTTTAGAAAGATAAGAATAGAAATCAACTGCTCAAGATGCCACAGCAACAAGCAGTATGTCCAGAGGGATCAAAACGATTGATCTTGCTTTGGGCGGTGGACGATATGGAAATTGGGTTGAGAGCAGTAGTGCTGTATTGAATCTAGATGTATAGTTTGTGTGGATGTGATGTGCGGAAGACTGAGAGAGAGATAAAAGGGGGAGTGAGGCTGTTGGAACCAGTGACCAAGGTTCTAAATTTCGTTTTCGGTTTACATCTCGTGATCCATCAAAATTCAAAATTTCGGCAATATCTCATTATTTTGGATGAATTTTAAAAAGCAAAATTCAAATCTAAAATTTTTTGGATCGACATTTCCAAAATTTGGGCAAAAAATCTGAAATTTTGTCCGAAATTGCTGAAATCTCGATAAATTTTAACTGAACAAAAAATAGTTCAAAGGATGTCAAAATTTTTTATTTTTTTTGTGGAGGGTCCTGACACATCACTGATGTTCCCATAAAAATTTCAGATGATTATAAATTCTGAGAAATTTTTAAAAATTTGAACATTGCTACTGTCCTGATGAAATACTGACTGACAAGTTTAAACCAAATGAAAAATAGTACAAACCACATTAGAAAATTTTAAAATTTTTTGTGCATGCTTATAATGCATCACTAATGTTTTCATAAAATTTTCATGTGATGATAAAGCTTTATGAATTTTTAAAAATTTAGACAATGTTATTGAAAGCTTACTGACAAATTTCAACCGAATGAAAAATGATTCAAATCATATTAGAAATTTTTGTGGATAGTCTTGATGAATCACTAATGTTACCATAAATTTTTTTAATTTTTAGATGATGATTAAGCTTAACGAAATTTCAAAAATTGTGACAATGCAAAATACTGTAAAATGGTCTCCCGCGGCTAGAAAAATGGGAAAAATTTCTAAAAATCATGAAAGAATAGCTTGATAACATAAGTCATAGAATTCTCATGCCTTTTGTGTGTCAAATATATACATGCTTTTGTGTATGTTCTTTGCTAAGATCTCCATTTTTGCATTGGATATGTACTGGGGCTGGAAAGTTTAGCAAGTGTAAAGAGTTTTACCAAATGGATTGCCGACAGTTTGGTGACACAAGTACACGATCATCTTTGAAACTTTTGGTATATCGAGTAGAGTTGCCAGGGTAGCACACTTGGCATATGTTGCTTGCTGTGACTATTTTATCTAGAACTGCAAATAGAACCAAGAGGAATGGCCATGAAGGTGTGTGCACATGAGCAAGCAATAGCAGTGTCATAGTCCATATATATGGAATCTCGGTTACTTATTTGTAACGTGTTCTTCAAATAAGGTAGAAGCATGGAGGCTAAATCTTCGTCGTTTCTGAGTCAAGAGCAAAGAAAAGAGGACCTGAGGGCACCTAAACTTCAGGGATCTCAAGTACGTCACCTCTCCACTTTACGAGCTCACCCAAAGTGCTTCTTGTAAATTTTTCACATGTATCACTCTTAAATGGCATTATGATGCTCCACAAAAAACCCCACGCCAAATCCAGTCCAAACAGCATGCAATCTGGTCCAAAATTAATGCATTTCGATCCAAAATACTGAAATTTCGGCGAAATTTGGCAAAATCTCACCAAAATTTTCAAAATCACTTAGTAATTTGAATTTTCTTAATTTTTTTATTTCAACGAGATTATGAATTTTGGATGGATCCGAAATCCAAGGTTTCGCTAAAATTTCGTGAAATTTCACTAGAATTTGGATCTATACCTGTGACAGGTATGACTAATCAAAGTAGACCTAATGTCCGCTGGAAGCAATACCAGAGAAGATATTTACTACTTAAAAGGAATGCAGTGGTGGTTAGTTTATCTGTCTCTCTTCTCCTCTCCCCTCGTATAAGGATTACGTAATGACATGTGTGCCTTTCTAAAAAAAATCTGACAACAAAGAAAAAAATAATCTATCGACAAGCAAATACAATCTCTAAAAATTATCTAACAACAAAAAACATAGAAAAACAGAAAAGCTCGATACCGGATTCACAACGGAGTCGAGCATACGGAGGCACGACACGGTCAAGAGCATGAGTTGGTTGTGTAAATTCTGATGATATCAACTCGCTATCCGACAATAATATGCTTTTTTTTATCCGTAGCAAAGTACAAGTATTAGCCAGTAAACTAAAAACACACAAGCTTTCATACACAGTTAAGCTAGTACCCGGTTCATCTGTTTTCCGGTGATAACGTGCGCACACAGCAACTTTAACTACCAGGGTGCGAAAGAAGGGGAAATTTGGCTGTGTGACACCTAATTCGACGGCAATTCACAGATTGACACTTCAATTCGCATGGTTCATAAAATTGACACGAATCGACGAATTTTTTGGCTCAGCGACACTCTCGGTATTTTCCCAGCTTTTCAAGATTTTCGAAATAATTTCTACTGTGTATACGCCCGTTTTTCACTGTGGATTATTATTTCGGTATTATACAGTGGAAATTATTTGAAAAACTTGAAATTATTTCGAAAATTATTTCAAAAATCTTGAAATAATTTCCACTGTGGATTATTATTTCGGTATTATACACAGTAGAAATTATTTCGAAAATCTTGAAATAATTTCCACTGTGTATACGCCCGTTTTCCACTGTGGATTATTATTTCGGCATTATACACAATGGAAATTATTTGAAAAACTTGAAATAATTTCGAAAATTATTTCGAAAATCTTGAAATAATTTCCACTGTGGATTATTATTTCGGTATTATACACAGTCGAAATTATTTCGAAAATATTGAAATAATTTCCACTGTGTATACGCCCGTTTTCCCGTATATCTCAGTATTATACATAGTGAAAATTATTTCGAAAATCTTGAAAAGTTAGGAAAATACCGACAGTGTCACTGAACCAAAAAATTCATCGATTCGTGTCAATTTTATGAACCGCGCGAATTAGAGTGTCAATCTGTGAATTACCGTCGAATTGGGTGTCACACAGCCAAATTTCCCCACCATAGAAGTGGCACACTGCCATTAGGGCAGTAGGGCCCGCAGTCATTGAAACGTTTATAGAAGTACTACGAGTATCTTGCTCCTGAACAATCAACAAAGGCAACTTCGTCCAATCAGACGCCTGCAGCGAAGACATGGTACGTGTGCAGACTAGCTACCGTTGTGACCGACTAGGTCACTAGGTTACTCGAACTAGGAGATCATCCTTTCGCTAGCTCTCTATAGTTTTCTCTCTCTCCAGAATTAGCACTTCCGAATTCCGATCCTCTTCTCATCGTAGAAACTAGAAAGTGTTCTCTCGTGCTCAAAGAGACAGCTTTCGTATACAGCGCGGCAGCTGGACTGTCACAGCCGCGAAGCGCGGGACACGCCTTCCACGGTAGAGAGCTCGGGTATAGCCATTTTCTAACGCTTCTATGATTAAAAATAGGGCTAATTTTGTAAATATATTTATGAGAAGAATATTTTTTTAAAAAATAAGAATGTGGAGCTAAGGGTGCGTTTGGTTGTCTGGATGAGGTTAGATGAGATATGCCCATCCAGTTCTGTATGGGATGGAGTCATCCAGGTGACTGTTTGGTTAGGTAGATAGGGATGAGCCAATTTTTTATTTGGTTGGGTGGATGGATGAGCTAGTTGTAATTAAGGTTTTGAATTTCGGTTTGAAATTTTTGGACAAAACTTAACCAAAATTTGAACTTTTTGAAATGTTCAAATAAAATTTGATTGCAATTGAATCTTTGAACAAAATTTGAATTTCGGACAAAATATCATTGAAAATTGAATTTTCGGACAAAAATTGACTTTTTTTTACAAATTATGACCAAAATTTGAATTTTTGAATAAAATTTGACCACATTTTGACCGAAAATTGAATTTGACTGAGTACACTTTGGCAAAATTTGAATTTGAATGAGTTCACCTCTTAATACAGCAAACTGGATGAGCTCGTCCAGCATTTTTTGGGGACGACTCTATCCAGCATATTGAGGGAATATTTCAAAAAACTGGATATCCATATCCTATCCATCCACTCAACCAAACAAAAAGATGACTTCAAAATCAGAGATCACCATATCACATTCATCCTTATCCACTCGACCAAACGCTACCTAAATAACTTCAAAAAATGGTAAATCCCATGGTTTCCCTATGTTGCTCTGGTGCTGCTCATCTGTACGCAGCTCTGCTCCCCAGATCAATCCTCCTGTCTGGACTCTCTCGGATCCCTCTCTCTCTCTCCATCTCTTTCTGCGTTTCTCTTCCCATCCCTGTCTCTAGGAATCCAGTTCAAAGAAATAAAATCATCACCTAACTAGTCTCTCATGTATATTTTTTTAAATCTAACCCTCTTCTTTTATATATATATATATATACACACACACACACAAATTTAGTCCTCTCCCATTACGAAAGACGCAGCAGACAAAACGTATGGAGCATTAAAGGTTACCGGAGCCTCAAGGCTCTATCGACCGCGGCAGGATCTCTTTTGCGCTACCCGGGCACGGTAGTGAGGTGCCGTGCACGTCGCCGCAGCTTCTCCCGCAGTCTCTCGCCTTGTCGTGGAGCTCGTAACTTTCCGTGCTCCCCCGTATGGTAGAGCATATGTGTCACCTGTTACACCTTTTGTAATAGGAGTGTGAGCTAAATTTATAAACACATACGTGAGGGGCTAGATTTGAAAAAATAAGAGTTTTATGGAGCTAGACAAACGATGATTTTCAATTCAACCACAATGTCGTACAGCTGTTTAAAAGCCACTGTGGTTGCCACGGTCCCCTCTGCTTGCCTCTTCCCCTCCTTTCTGTTTCTGGTGTGGTAGCCCCTGCTCTGCTCTCTAGTCTTCTTCGCAAGTCAAGCTCTAGAGAGGGAGGGAGGGGGGAAGAGAGCTGCAATTGTGTGGCTATGTGCTCCTCAAAGCAAGATTAATTGGAAGCTTTGGAGAGGAAGGAAGCTATCTGGGCAGCAAATATTGGAACTAGGTTGATACGTTAGTTCTTGTTTCTTAATCGATTCCTCTTATGGTGCTGTCTTCTCCTATGGTTTTTAATTCACCAGTTATGTTTGCTTTTCTTGTGCTGTTCTACCCCTGTGTGGACAAGATACATGTTTTTTTAATATTTTAAAAAATATCAGATATGGTACTTTCACCCTCATCCATTCATTTTAACAGGATAATCCTATTTTTACTGCTGAGAAAAGCTTCTCGCTGCTTTTTCAACAATATAATTTTATTCGATATCTAGCTAGCTAGTGTTCTCTGCTTGATTGATTAGTAAACTTTTTTTTTTAAAAAAAAAAACAGGACCTTTTCTGCAGCCTTTTCATTGTGTCTGTCGATTGCTGGTTGCTCAAGTTCTGCAGGTCCTTCCACCCTGCAGGGCTTACATGACTAGTATGGTCTTTTTTCCCCCACTCTTCCCTGTGTTTGCTTCTTGCAGTACTCCTGAGTCCACATGCTTTGCTTTTGCAGATTTATGTACTTTTATTGGGCCTGCATATTTTCTCATATGTGCATGTACTAGGACATTAATATTTCCCTCCTTTTGCCGTGTCTGATGCTCTTGTGACACATGCCTGCTTGCTTCATTTCAAGCCAAAGCAAGCTGTGCTGCAAGATCCTAGACAAGAGACGCCATTGTTTACAGTTATCGACGTTGTCACTGGAATATATATAATTGCTAGAAGAAGAGCTTTCTTGTCTCGTCTTCACCCCAAGCTTCCATGGAGTTTGTTTTGATTCTTGGAGCTGAATTTCTTTTGTGTGTTTCTTTCTTTCCGCTTCCTCTGCTTCTGCAGTGAACTGAAGGGAATCATCATCGTCATCGATGGTTGTGGTGATCTGAGCCATGAACCAATTCGTCCCTGACTGGGGCAACATGGGAGACACATCCAGGCCACTGGGGTTTGCGCTTGATCGCTCAATTCATCAAAATATATAGTGGAGCTTAAATCTCCGCGTCCAATGATCCCATCTCTGTGCGTGCGGCTAAAGATTCTGATGCCTCTAGCATGGTTTGTGTTTCTTGCAGAGAAGACGATGACCTCATTGAGCTGCTGTGGTGCAACGGCCATGTCGTCATGCAGAGCCAGACTCACCGGAAGCTGCCGCCAAGGCCCGAGGAGGCAGCGGCTGCCGTAGCAGCAGCAGCGCAAGAAGATGAGGCAGGTCTGCGGTTCCCGTTCGCGCTCGACAAGGACATCTTCTCGGAGCTGTTCTGCGAAGCACCGGGGGCGGCGGCGGCGGGCACCGGAGCAGATGTCGACGGTGGCAAGCCCTGGAGGGATGCCCCACTGGGGGACGACACGCGCGGCGGGGCGTGCGCGTTGTCCGAGGCGCCGCCGCGAGACCTCATGCCGCCGCCCAAGTCGACCAACGTGCCCTGCTCCAGGCAGCAGACGATCAGCCTCGCGGAGGACGTCGACAACGCTGGCGACCTGTCGGACCTCGTCCGGACGAGGACGGCCAGCGCGGGGGGGAAGGCCGCGATGGAGGCCGGCGCGTCGTCGATGCTGAGCGCGATCTGTTCGAGCATTTGCGGGAGCAACCAGGTGCAGGTGCAGCGCGCGGTGAGCGAGACGGGGCGCGCTGGCCGCGTGTCCGTCACTGCCCGCGACGGCGGCAGCGTGCTGCCCTCGGCCGTGTGGAGCGCAAATGTGAACGCTAGCGGCAGGGGCCACGAGGCCACCGTCGCCTCGTCGTCGGGGCGGTCCAACTGCTGCTTCGGCACCACCACCACCACCGAGCCGACGAGCACCAGCAACCGGAGCAGCAAGCGCAAGCGGCTCGACACCGAGGACTCCGAGAGCCCCAGTGAGGTACGTCTCCCGCATTACACTTCCCAGCAATGTCATTCGTTCTTGATTCGATCCTTGCTTTCTTATTAAGAACAAAATGTGATCGGCGATTCAATGCAGGACGCTGAGTCGGAGTCCGCCGCCCTTGCGAGAAAGCCGCCGCAGAAGCTGACGACGGCGCGGAGGAGCCGCGCCACCGAAGTGCACAACCTCTCCGAGAGGGTGTGTGATCCTTGTCATTGGTTCTTGCACAATGGTCATTACATCTTCTCCCTCTCTGACAGTTTGTGCTATTTCTGATGATGCAGAGGAGACGAGACAGGATTAACGAGAAGATGAGGGCCCTGCAAGAGCTCATACCTCACTGTAACAAGGTGCCAAACGCATACAAACCAGCGCCATTTTCTCCTCGTAAATCCGCAGTAATCCACCTACTGAACAATCTGCTACCTTCTCATTGCCAGACTGACAAGGCGTCAATGCTGGACGAGGCCATCGAGTACTTGAAGTCTCTACAGCTGCAGGTGCAGGTCGGTGGCAGGGCGCGTCGTTCACGCCCAATCATAGGCTGCAGCACAATGTCGTCTACCGAACGAACTGAATGTTTTTGCCGTGAAATTCGATGATGCAGATGATGTGGATGGGCAGCGCCATCGCGCCGCCGGTGATGTTCCCGGGCGTGCACCAGTACCTGCCGCGGATGGGCGCCGTCGGGATGGGCGCCGCGGCGGCGATGACGTCCATGCCACGGATGCCGTTCATGACCCCGCAGCCGGTCGTGCCCAGCACGGCGGCGAACCCGGTCCCGCTCTGCACACCGCGGAGCCACGACCCGTCGGGCTACCGGACCCACATGCCGGCGGTGAGCCTGCCGGAGGCCTACACGCACTACCTCGGCGTCAATCACGTGCAGCCCTCCTCTCAGGTTTGGCGCGCTCAATGCCAACAGCCAGAATCATCTAGGCCGTCACGGCTGTTCGAAGCACGGGAATTTCCGAGGAAATTTAGCATTGTCTCTTGACATACGCTTTGTCTCTGCAAATTTGCCGTGAAATTCCAGTGCTCTAAGCACTCACTGCCTTGCGGTGTTATTTGTCTATGTTTATTCACATGATACATCTCTCTGCCGTTTTCTGAGATGTTTCGGCAGCATTATGCGCAGGGGGTGAGCTACTATCCATTAGCGGCTAAGGCCGTGCAGCAAAATCCAACACCTGACGTGCCGAGTGGAAGCATGCCTTCGGAAGACGCACCAAACAGGAGGTCAGGTATGCCGGCGTTCTCTCCGGAGTAGACTACATTCCCATCTTCTCAACAACGGCGAACGCAGAGCAAACTGTAACCATTTTGGCCTAGTTTGTAACGCAAGATCACACACATGTAGCTTTTCCTACTTAATTTCCACGGGCATTAGCTTTTTCGGAACAGGCAAGTTGTAGAAGCAAAACCCCTCCGTCGTTCTCCAAGCTTGCCGGGAAAGGTTTCAATTAGTCTACCACTTTCACGTGCACAGTATACTCCTCAGTGGTTACATACGTGCATATCTCTTGTGTCTTCATATTGTCCATGGTTTTTGAGCAGCCTAGGATTTTACCTAATTTCCTTCTCATTCTTGGCAGGGTAATTAACCCAAAAAGGGTAAAAAAAATACATGGCTGCACTGATCTTGTAAGGAGTATGACAATAAAAAAGGAGCTGCACGGTAGGATGAAGCAGAGGAAACAGTGGTCAAATAACAGAGGACGTTTTCTCTCGTCGACCCCCCCAAACGGCGCGGGGACCGAAGAACTGTGCAGGAATATTTAGCAAATCGCGTGGATCTCTAACTGGTTGTATCAATATAGTCTTGATTTCTGTTCAGTTGATACATGGGATTGTTGTCTACTGATTTGAGTATTCGCCCGCCCTTACCAATATTTTAATTTCTTTTTCTCTATTGAGAGTCCAAATCGATCAGATTTGCTGCTTCTATTTTCATCCAAAAGAAGCTGTTTAGATCCAAACCAAGGTGGAATTCGACAGCTATTAAACACCAAAAGTAATTGTAATTGTTGGTGTTTTAAGTTCTGTGTAGTTTTATTTGGGCGTAACAGAAGCACTTGAAAAAAAAAAATATGTTGTACAACTCGACAACAAATTTTCCTATCAATACTCTCTTTGGATGTACCTTGATGACTTCATTTGTATCGATTTTTATTCCTTTGCGGGTGTTCCAGCAATATTATTGTATTGTAGGATCTATCTAGTAAAACAGTGTAAACGTGAAAGGAACAAATGACAGGAGATTGGTAGATTAGTGCTTTCCAATTTGCTGACCTCTCTTGTAAGTTATAACCCAAACCAGTACAGCAGCCTAAAACACCATTCATCTATATTATTCATGGGGAATTTCACCATGTTAATTTTGCTCCCGAGGGTAGAGATTTCTGTTTCTACACTAAACCCTAGAGAGGAAAAAAAAATATGGCGAAGCTTGCCTAGATAAGCTTATAGTTGGGTTAACCAATGTGTACAATATAATGCTTGTATTGAAGAATTTCAATGTAGGCAGCTGTGGTTGAAAAGTTTCATTAACTATTGCAAATTGCATAATAAGTGCCCAGAACGATCATGGCACAACATCCTGCAGGCCTGCACACTGTCAAGCCGGGATTTTAATTGTTGTAAATAATCACTCAAACATAATTAACCAATAACTAATCTATTAAAGCCGGAGGAATTGTAGCGCATTCGGCCGGCCACGTCACCCGGTTTTTCCCAGTCGTCCGATCTCAGAGACGAGGCGATCTGGCCGTCCGCCCGCGCGTGCTCCAGGAACGACGCCCTAGCCCTTCCCATTTCCATCGCACACCCCGCCGCCTCGCCACGCCACCCACTCCTTCCTCCTCCGTTCCTCTCCCGATCCTCTCTCGCCCCACGCCAAGCCCCTCGCTCCGCGCCACCTCTCTCCTTGTGATAGCCGCTCCTGGATTCACGCCCCCTGCGTTTCGCGAGCTCCGCCTCGGTCCGGGTTCGTCGTTGCAATGAATCGGGTCTGTGTGTATTTCTTCATTCCTCTTTTCGTTTCCGCTGCTTCGTGGGCTCCGCTGACCACCCGCCGTGGACAGCAGTGGCGTTGCTGGTGAAGGCTGCAGAGACCACCCGCCGTCCCGCCTTCATCGCATGGGGAGGTCCTGCATTTGCTTCTTGCTTGTCGCCCTGAATTTCAGTTTGTAGAAGTTTATCACAAGTTTTTGATGCAATTTACCTCCTACCGTCCTGCCTTCGTCGCGTGGGGAGGGTCCTCGATTTACTTCTTGCTTGCCTCCCTGAATTTCAGTTTGTAGAAGTTTATCACAAGTGTTTGATGCAATTTTTGTGAGATGAAATTGGGCGAGGGAACAATACACTGATTTATTGCTTGTAAGATGTGCTTGATTTTATGGGCTATACTCCCATCAGTATTAAATTATTAGATTTATGATGCTTTTGTTTCTCCATGTTCTGCGTCTAGGTAGATTCATGCCTTCAAATTTGCCTACGATGTGTTGTAGCTGCTACTAGAAACTAATTTTGGTACAAACCGATAGTGGTAAGCCTTTTGTTAAAGTACATACTTTTGCCTTTCTGTTTGATGTAAACTTTGTTTTTTTGCCAAAATAAGAAGGTTCAAAGATTATTCACTGTTACTTTATTTGTAGACCTCATACCCTTTCTAATGCAAAAATGCACCTTGCTTTGGTTTGAGGAGATTTGCAACTTTAGACCGGAAGGTTTCAGGTTAGCATGTGATTTAATTTCGTAATTGAGAATTTGTTTCGCTTCAAGTTGTAGTTTGGATTTGTTTTTCTTAAGATGCAACATTTCTTTTTAATTATGCTATGTTCTATGCGCTTGATAATCATAGCAAAAACTGATCATTTGCTGGTCACGCTGATTTGCTAGATTTTAATGTACTCAAGTCTAACCATCTAACCATCTAGGCAAGGCGATTAGTAGCGAGGTGAAGATGCTACTTTTTTGTCGTTCTTTAGAAAACTTGTTAATACAACCGCCATCGTAATCAAGGCAAGGATTATGCCCAGGATGCTCTTGTCAAGTATGCAGATTACTTGTGGAAAATTTTTGAGTTCTCACCTAAGGAGGTATGAACTTTTCAATATCAAGAACACCCAAAACTTCCGATCATGTCAATACCTTGGTATATATTCGTGAACTCTGCATTATCCTGTCAATGTGGATAGTTTAGTGTACTCTCGAGTGCAGAACATATCTGTATTTCTTTTATGAAGCAAGAGTGTAGCTATACCAAGTATGGTTACGATATGTCTTTACAAAGATGCTTGCATTGAGTTTTGGGTAGACTAAGAACAACTGAACTTATTACTTTCTCCGCATGTTGATATAAATGTTCACTTTTGATGATGTAAGGTTATCCAAAAGGAAGAACCGATAAATTGATGATTGGATAGTAACTTATTTTCTTTTTAGAGTATAGGCATCTTACAATGGAGAGTGAGATTTCAGTTGTCTTTTTTCTTGAATCGGAGATTGTAGTTGTCTAATATGTCTTAGCTTTTACCGCTTTTGGTTTGTGTTGCCACATGCATTTCTTATTTTTATATTATATAGATATTCTGCAAGACAGGAGATATTTCTATTTCTTTTTCCATGAATGCGCGGTTAAGTGAATCGCCTGAGTATAATAGATATTAAACCCGAAGGTTTCTATACCTCTCACCGTATACGCGATTTAAGGTTAATGTGGCCAGCCGCCATTGCCCGTGATGGAAGGTCTCAATGAACTGCCATCGTAAGTCTATATTTATCTATAGCTTATGTCCGGTCGAACACATTTCCCACTTTTTACTATGATGCTTTGACGGATGATTTCTTTTTAGAGATCAAAGGCCATGGTAAAGAGAGTTCGCCAAGAAGACAAAGTGGTAAGAGATATGCTCCGCTCGTGAATCATGTATTGGTCGATCGGTTGTGATGCTAACCGCTTTTTCTTGCAGAAACCCTCGTGTCCTAGCACCTTCTACTATTCGGCGGTTCAATTTAAAATCAGCAAGAAAAGGTACATACTTATGCCATATTTCAAGATCTTGTGCATCTTCGGGTTAGCTTTGAGATTGGATCCCGATTTTTCTTACTTTGCGATTTGTGCGTGTGTACCCTAATGATTCGTTCGAGATCATGTCCCGTGATCTCCGCTGATTGCTGCTATCACGAAATTATATTATTCGAACACACTGTTGTCGCAGTACTATACGCTAGGGTACCCTCTCCACCGCATAAAGTACAATTCACGTGGCGGCTCGGCAATCGGCGGCGATCACGGCCCGTCGGCCAGCGTCGGTCCACGTGGCGCCGGCGAAAGCGGTGGGCGAAGCACGCCGCCGCCCGGCGCCCGATCACGTGGCGGCTCGGCAATCGGCGGCGATCACGCCCGCCGCCGGCGTTGTCCACGTGGCGCCCGGCGAAAGCAGTGGCGAGCACGCCTCGCTCGTCCGGCGCCAGATCCATATGGCGGTGGCGGCGATTGGCGAGGACGCCTTACCGCCCGCCGCAAGGCAAAAGGTGGAGCGCGGTGGCTTCCTCGAAGGCTCCTTCCACTACCGCATCTGCTGTCGAACGGCAGTTCGCCATAGCAAGCTTATCGGTTGCAAGGGTTTCGCAACAAGCCCATTCTCTAACACCTCTCACCAACCTGCGAAAAGGGTCACATCCCAAGGCGGATCGGGCGAAGCCATCGTCGGCATTTAATGAGGCCGAGGAACGGGACAAAGACAGAAGGAGTAATAAATGTATAAGGATCAAGATGATGACCTCCCTTTTACCCACTCCCGTTAGACTGGCCTATATAAGGGCCTCCGGGTGCATGGGAAAAGGGGACGGGCATTCGAGAGAAGAGAGCTTGTAACCCAAGAGCTTTGTACTAGCTTCACGCACCTCTAAACAACTGGCAGAAGTAAGGCTATTACCCGGCAAAGGAGGCTGAACTCGGGTAAAAATCTCTTGTTCATCCGTAGTTCATGGACGCCGGAATCCTTCGTAGAGTCCTTGGGCTTTCGCCTCTAGGTTTAGCCACCAAGACGCCTCCCGAACAAAACCCGGTTCGCATCCTCCGGACTGTCGGTGGAATACGCCGGCAAGTGGGCGCCAGATAGGGGGCTAGTGGTTGGCTTTTTTCGCTAACTCCGGCGGACTCGGCATTCGCGATGAAGCCACCGAGCATCAAAGATGGCGGATCTCGCCGCCAGACATCGAGGGGCGAAGCGACGACCAAGGCGCCTCCGCCGTCGCACGGCCGAGGAACCGCTTAGCCCGCGCCGCATGGCGGCGCGCTGCTCGCCTCGAAGCAAAGTGGAGTAGCCCGTCGTCGCAGTCGCCATGGAGACGGCCACCTCGCCGTAACTTGCACGCCGCTCGTGCTTTCTCGACCACCCTCCGGTGGAGTTCGCAGAGATTCCTCGCCACTCCGTGGCTGGGCATCGCCGCCTCGTGGATGCGCCCAACTCCGGTAGGGCTCCCGCCACCAGTAATTAATCGTATTTGACGCCTAAGGCGCCGCAGAGCGCTCAGCCTCCAACCGCCCGACGACAAAGGCCCGGCCAGGGCTGTGGTCCGAGAAGGGCGCGCAATCTGGTCCCGGTTCATCGAGGAATCGTGGGGACCTCCGCTCTCACCTTGATGAGAGCCGCCACAGCAGTGATGACCTCCGGTCGCCATCAGCGCCACCCGACCAAGAGCGCGCCATGGTAAGGTGGCGGCCGACAATGAGAGTCCCCTCATGGCTTTCACCCTCGGGGCCGGAGGAGGTCCACTCTCCGGTTCTCTGGCGAGCCGCCTCGCGCCCCATGCACGGCCTCCGGACCAAGCTTCGATGAGCGGCTCGGCTCCTCTCTGGCGTCGGGTGCCGTTTCTCCGGCGCTGCGGCCATGGTGCTGGCCGGACAGTTTCGCCCGGCCATAGAAAAATATGACGGCACCACTCAACCCGGAGGAGTTCCTCCAAATCTACACGACGATGGTGCGGGCAACGGCGGATCTGAAAAGGTCATGGGCAACTACCTCCGACGGCCTTGACGGGTTCTCGCCCGCCTCGTCGCTAAATCTCCCGAGGGTCGGTGCACTCGTGGGGAAAGTTATGCGACATCTTTGTCGCTAATTTTCGTGGCTCTTCACAGCGGCCGGTGTGGAGGATGACCTCCACGCCCGGAACAAGAGAAGGGGAGTCGCCGCGACTTCATCCGGCGGTTCACATCGCCGCAATACCATCCCCACATCTCCGAGCAATCGGTCCGCCATCGCCGAGGGGCGACGCGATCGCGAAGATGAAGGAGAAGATGGCCACCGCACCATCGGCTCCACCTCCGAAGCTTTTCCTCGCACATAAGTGTGCGCGGCCGCGGAGGCGAAGGCAGCCGCCCTAAGGGTGGCTAAGGCAAGGACGAGGCCGGACTCGGCGGTTCCGCCGTCGGCAGCAAGAAGGCGCGAAGCGCGAGGCGGGGAGGCCAGGCGAGTCTGGCCGCCGCGCGACGACGAAGAAGACCCCGCCTCGCCAGAGCGCAACCGCCGCGATCGGCGTGATGATCGCCGCGAAGCGCGCGACGACCGCCGTGACGGCGAACGACGCCGTGATCGGCGCGACCCGCCCAGCGGTCGTGGGAACGACCGCCGCGATCAAAAGGAGGGTGAGCCCTCTTCGCCCAATACATAAAACCAATACCCATGACCTAGACAACTGTCGGGTCGTGGGCAGGATGGTGGAGAAGCGGCTTAAGGAGCGCCGCCCTGATGATGATCAAGATGAAGATCCCGCCTACCGCTTTTCAGAAAGCGGATCACACTGTATGGCGTACATCCATGGTGGTTCATCCACCATTCTCTCAACGCCGCCATAAGCGGTGAAAAGGAGGTATCGCCACGGCGCCGAGCTCGAGGACGGTCGGACACTGAAATGGTCGGAGCAAACGGTCACCTTCAGTCGGGCCGACCACCCTGAGGGCACCCCCAGCCTAGGGCATCTCCCGATCGTGGTAGCACCCACGGTCCGGAATGTACGGCTGGGGCGGGTGCTGATGGACGGAGGCAGCTCCATCAACCTCCTGTCCGTGTCGGCATTCATGGCGCTGCAGATCCCGCGACAGGATCTGCGCCCGACCCTACCGTTCTTCGGGGTAGCCCCAGATGCGGGCTTGTTCCCTTGGGTCAAGTTTGCCTCCCGCCACTTTCGGGAGAAGGATAACTACCGCACCGAGATGGTGGATTTCGAGGTCGCCGATTTCGACTTCCCATATAACGCCTTGCTCGGCCGACCGGCGTTGGTCAAGTTTATGGCGGTTACCCACTATGCTTACATGGTGGTGAAGATACCGGGACCCAGCGGCCCCATTGTCATCAAAGTGGATAGGTCGGAGGTCTCAAGCGCCACAAGCGGGCTTGGGATCTGGCCGGTGCCACTTTGCGCCGCCAGCGACGCCACTTCTCGGGGCCCTCGTGCCCAAACCAGAGCTTGCTGGCCGCCGGTGAGGTAAAGGTGGTCGCCCTGAGTGGGGGCGAACCCCGAAAGACCGTCAACATTGGCGCCAACCTCAGCGCCAAATAGGAAGACGCGCTCGTTACCTTCCTCCAGTCAAACGCAGACGTGTTTGCCTGGCAACCGTCCGACATGACTGGGGTCCCTAGGGAGATGATCGAGCACCGACAGCAACGCCTCGAGGCGCGTCGGTCCGGGCAGCGCCGAGCGCCAAGAAGCCATTCGGGAGAGGTAGAAAAGTCATTGAGCGCGGATCGCTGTGGAAGTCTCTCATCTGAGTGGCTTGCCAACCCGTGCTCGCCAAGAAGTCCAACGGAGGTGGCGATGTGTCGATTTCACCGACCTCAACAAGGCTTGCCCGGCGATCCATATCTCGCCGCGGGTCGATCTCATTGTTGACTCCACGGCCGGTGTGAACTCAGGCTTCGGACGCTGCACTGGTACCACCAGATTAGCATGGCGCTTGAAGATGAAGAGAAGATCGCTTTTGTAACTCTCAACAGGCGATATTGTTATGTAAGGATGGCTTTTGGTTTAAAGAACGCCGGTTCTACTTATCAACGTGCCATGCATATTACTTTCCGCCCTCAGATAGGGCGCAATCTTGAGGTATACGTTGATGACTTAGTGGTGAAGATTAAAAGAAGTGAAGAACTGATCCAAGACCTGGAAGAGACCTTTGCTAACCTCCGGAAGAATTGCTTGAAGCTCAATCCAGAGAAATGCGTGTTCGGTGTGCCCTCCGGCAAGTTGCTGGGTTTCCTGGTGTCCAGCCGGGGCATCGAGGCCAATCCTGACAAGATAGCGGCCATCGAGCACATGAAGCCGCCAGGCGACTCAAGCAAGTTCGAGGTTCGGTCGGTCGCTGGCCTCCCCGGGCGATTCATTGCCCACTTGGGAGAACGGCACTGCCTCTGCTCGTTGTTAAAGAAGACTAACCATTTTGAATGGACGGAGGAAGCATGTAAGGCATTTGAAGACTGGCAAGATTTCTCCTCTCCCCGGTCTTTGGTTTCCCAGCGTGAGCCTTTGTTTCAGATATCGCCGCCACCCCGAGGTGGTAAGCGCAAAGGTTGGTTGCGGAGAGGGAAGGCGTCCAGAAACCGGTTTACTACATCAGTAAGGTATTACATGAAGCAGAAACTCGGTATCCTCAAGCTCAAGATGTCAGATGGTCCCGGTCGCGGCCCGTAAAGTCGCGGCACTATTTTCAGGGGCGAGAAATCACCATCGTCACGGCCTACCCCTTGCGGGAAATCCTCCACAATCGTGAAGCCGAAGGCCGCATTGCTAAATGGTCGGTGGAGCTGGGGGAATTCAACATCAAATTCGTGCCCCGCACCGCTATCAAGAGTCAAAAGTTGGCGGAGTTCGTCGCCGAGTGGACTCCCGCCACTCCTGAAGCTGAAGAAGCACCCGTGCCTTCCCCACGACGTTATTCTTGATGGATCCTTCAGCCGAAGGCGCGGGGCTAGGTTGTCTCGTCTCCCCGACCGTGACACCTCCAAGACGTGGTCGCCTCGAATTCAAGGCCACCAACAACATTGCCGAGTATGAAGGTCTCACGGGCGGTCATGCGACGCTTCGGCGTTGGGCATCAGCGCCTCAAGTCAAGGGAGACTCCTGCCTGGTCATTAATCAAGCACGGAAGGAGTTCCAATGTTCGACCCCACCATGGCGGCGCATTCGCGGAGGTCCGAAGAATGGAGCGCCATTTTGAAGGTCTGGGTATATTCATGTCCTCGGCGGACAACCACCTTTTGCGGACGGGCCGTCCCAGCTTGCATCCTCAAGGGCTCTGCTCGGCCGGGTCTTCGAAGAAAGACTATCGCGACCGGCCCATCGCAGCCCACGATTCGGTGGGGATGATGGTGTCATTGCCGCGTCCCCGGTCTGTGGGGACGACGGCAAAAGTTGTCGCTGCCTCCGGCTCATGTGGGGAAGCGGTGCATCGCCACGGCCTCCAATTCAGGAGGAAAGCGGCGTGCCGCCAAATTTCCGTGTCCAGGAGGGAAGATTTGGCAGGCCGCCGAGGCGCCGCCAGGGAAAAGCGCGCTGGGCCGAATACCCAGCGAGCACCGAGTGGTCGCCACCCTTAAGCAGAAGATCGATGGATGGACCCTATCCCCGCCTTCTGCGTGACCAAGTGATCCCCGACGATGATGCCTCACCGAGAAGATTGCACGTAAGGCCAAGTGCTATACTGTAGGTGGGGACCTATATCGCCAGAGCGTAAACGGAGTTCTCTTCAAGTGCATCACTTTCGGGAAGAGGGGGCACCGCTTCTCGATATCCATGGAGGCGCAAAGGGAGCCATATGTCCGACCGAACTCTAGTCGGCAAGGCGCTTTCGCCAAGGATTTTATTGGCCTATCGCCTCCGTGATGCTTGCGAGCCGGTGAGGACGTCGGCTTGTCGGCTTCTTCGCCAGCAAACCCACCGACCAGCCTAAGCTCGCAAACCATCCCACTCTCCCGGACGTTCGCGTCCGGGGCCGGATATCCGGTCCGCTCTCTGGCCAGCGAGGGGCTTCACCCACCTCTTTGTCGCCATCGGCAAGTTCACCAAGTGGTTCGGCGAGGCGGTCACGGGCCATCACGGCCGCCGCCGTTAAGTTCATACGTGGGATTTTCACCCGCTGGAGTCGCCAATCGCATCATCACCGACAACGGCACCCAGCTCACTGGCCGCTTTTCCGAATTTCGCGGAAGAAATGGGCACCAAGGTATGTTTCGCCGGTGGCCCATCCCATGAGCAATGGTCAGCGGAACGCCAATGCGCTGTAATCAAGGGCCTCAAGACAAGGGCGTTTGATCGACCACAAGCGGGTGCGAGATGGACGGAAGAACTCCCGCCGGTTGTGGTCGCTTCGCGACCACGCCCACCGCATGACCGCGAGACACCCTTCTTTTTGGTGTATGGCGCCGAAGCTGTTCTCCCCTCCGAGCTGTCGCTCGGCTCTCCGCGCGTCTCCGCTTTCAATGAAGAAGACCAAGAAGATCTCCGGCGAGAAGAGGTTAACCTCCTAGAGGAGGTGCGGGATCGGGCCGCCTTGCGCGCCGCCCGTTATCAGCAAAGCCTCAGGCGATACCACGCCACCCGGTCTCTCGAGAGAACACTGGCAAGGGGTGACCTGGTCTTCACATAAAATTCGGGACGATGTCCGGGTTACATAAGCCGCCTCCCGATGGGAGGGCCCTTCAAGGTGGTCTCGAGATCTCGGCCCGGGCGGTCCGTTAGCCACCGAGGACGGCGAGGAGTCGAACTCCTACAACATTGAGCTATCATGAAAGTTCTATCCTTAAGGGAATTGTAGGTACCCAACAATTGCTCCAACCAATTTCGAGGTACGCCCTCTTCCTACCGGGTCGGCCGGTCATTGGCGACCAAGAAGGTCATTGTTTAGAAAGTTTTTGCTTCACCTTTATCGCTCCTCTTTGTTGTGCTCGAGTGGCAATTATGCGCATGTATGTCGGTTCTCAGGCGCTTGCTAATTCCTTCATGAAATCCATGGCGATCGGGGCAGCTGGCACGGTGCTCGACGCTGCCCGCACACCTCGGGTTGGCTCTCTGAAGCACTGGCCGTCATCATGAAAGCACCGTCGACTGGTGCCACCCTCGAAAACTCATTGCTTTGGCACACGGCGCCGCTGCTCGATTTCGGCACCACAAGGACTTAGAATCCAAACAAGGCGAGCCAGACACTTCATGCCGAACTTAGAATGTTTTGGGCTTACCTTGCGATGCCCTTCCAGATGTTTACTCACCTTCCGGTAGTCATCTCAGACGCCGCAGGTGAGCATAAAAGTGTTGGCTTACTTTCACTAAAAGCCCTCAGATCTTCGCTGGTCGCCTGGTGGCTTGGGGCTGCCGCCTGCCCTTTGCTTCGCCAGCGCCCAAGGCTCTCGGCCTTCATTGGTCGGTCGCCTCGCCAAGGTCGGTCGCCTGCTGGCTTGGGGGTCGCCGCCAGGTGCCCCAAAGTTGCTTTCCAGCCTCAAGGTGCTCGCCGCCGGCGCCCGATTGGTGGTCGCCTGGCCTCAAGGTCGGGTCGCCAGATGGCTTGGGGTCGCTCACCAATACCGAGCCGCCGCCCAGCTCTAGGTTCCTTATCCCGCGGCATATAAAACAAGATAAGCGCTCTATACCGCATTTTTTGGCCATTTCCTTACGATCATATCCTAAGATGGGTCGAGCTACGCGTGATTGTCGCAAGTGTTGGAAACCACGCCCCGTGATGATAAAAGAAGATGTGCTAAAGTGTTAACGTCCCATGAGGCCAAGTCATCTGAGTGTCGGCTAGGCATGCGCTCCTCACGACGGCTCAGACGCCTCGGGTTGGCTCAGGCAACCACCGCCGTCATCTCCATTGAGTGTTGTTGGCCTAAGAGCACTCCGAAAACTTCTCGTCTCGCCACGTTACGCCGTGGTACATTTTCGGGCGATCATCGGGGTCTAGGTTCCGGAAGGCCGAAACTTGCGATAATCTCGTGCAGAAACTTGACGCTGGGGCCTTGCTGTGTCCTGCGTTCCTCGTTCGACTTAAGGCCATTTCCCGCCTGCGTTTTGTGTGGTCCGCGTAATCTATGCTTGCGATCGCAACGGGCACATGAAATCATTTGGCAGGACTTAGAAACGCTACCCTAATTTAGGCGTTTTTAAAAGCGTTTTGTCTAAGTCGAATGACGGCCATCTAACAGGCAAATGTAACGAATTCAATCATGCAAAAATAAGCAAACACATGAATAACGATTAAACATCTAACATTCATCCAAAAGTTGTCCAAGGTTTTTCTGGACGCAGGTTCATCGACAGAAGCAACAAAAAAGAGAAACAGAAGAAAGCTGCCCGCCTTCACTCCTCGTCCTCGCCGAAGTCAAGTTCATCGCCGGCGCTACCTTCGACGGCCAGAGGAGGAGACATCCATGGCCGGCCGCTCCACCGCAAAGATCCAGCCACGTGTTCGGCAACAGCGCGCACTCAGCGCCTCGCTTTGAGCCGCTTTGCTCGCATCTCCTTCGACGCCGCCACCACCGCCATGGGATCAAGGGCGGCGCGGCCGTGCAACAGTTAACGTGTAGGTCGCGCCATGATCGCGACCGCGCCCTTCCGTGGCGGAGCGAGCGGCTAGGGCGGCGGAGTCTCGAGCGCCTCGCTGGCTGGTTGGTCGCATGAGCAAATTGAAGCGCCGAGTCCTCCAGGCACGCTCATTGCGTCACCAAGGGTTCGTGCACCTCTTGGTGCGCTGAACGCCTTCTTCAAAGATGATCGCGAGGTTGCGCCGCAACGGAAGGATTCAAGTTCCGAGGTCTTCGGCGCCGCCGGCCCTCTCCGCCCGTGTCTCGGCCCGCTCGCCACCGCTGCATTGCGGTCGTGTTGGTTCTCTCTGCGCCCGCCTCATTGCCGCCGCTCTCTCCCGCTCGCTTCCACTCGCCGCTTCGAGGCGAAAGTTGGCCGTCTGGGCACCATGCCCGAGGCGGCGGCAAGAACGGTGCCTAGTGCCGCTTGCGCATGTCGCTTACTCCGAGTGAAGAGTTCGGCGGCCGGCCGGGCGGCAATGGCGGCGCTGAGGGGCGAGACCTCGGCGGCGCGGGTGCCGGAGTATCTCCGCCTTGGCGGCGGTGGCGGCGGAGGCGCTGGGCGAGGCCTCCGCTGTCTCGGTGGCGCCGGGGTGTTGGCACCTTGGCGCGTTCGAGGCCGCCTTGGTGGCGCCCTCAAGCTCAAGCATTGCCGGGAGCGTGAGGCCACCTGCTGAGCGGTGGCACTGGCTCCGTGGGCTAAGGTTGTCGGTGCCGCATGCCGGGCGCCGAGCGAAGGTACGACAGTGAAGGCTCCGGAGCCGGTGTCTTGGCGAAGGCGGCGGCGCCGAGGTGAAGTCGCGCGGGCGCCTCTGTGCCCCTGCCCCTTGAGGGGTACCGCCACGGCCGGGCGGTGGCGGTGCTGGTCCGTGGGTCTGCCCTCTTAGGGTTCGAGCTCTGCGGTGTCGGCAGAAGTGGCCGCTTGCCACCGTCGACCGCCGGCAGCGAACACGCCCTCGATCACTAAGTCATGGGCGGAATCATGGCGCCCGTGGAGTCCATCGGCGGAGTACCGACGACCGAGCAGCGCTCCGCGTTTAGGTCGGCGAGCGGCCAAGCGTCCGACGGAAGGCGCGCGGTTGAACCGGCAGAAGATCGCCGCAAGCCACCGCCCAGACGGCTCTTCAAAGTTGCCCTCATTGCCGCAAGAAAGGGAAAAGATGGCGGTCGGTTGGTAGGAAGCCGCAGAAAAACATGTGCTTAAAGGAAACTAGAAGAAGACAAGGGCTTACGTCCGCCACGCGGCGCTGTCAGTCGTTGTCGCCTGTATCGCCATGAAGGCTGGACGCGGCCGGCGAAGAGGGCCGATCCTCCGGGCCGTGTAGTCTCGGCTACCACCCTCCGTTCGATCCGGCGCCCCGCACCGCCGACGCTGGCAAGCCATTGCGCTGAGCTCGCTGCCTCTTCGACCGGGCGAGCTCCGGTTCGATATGCGTCGCGCCCGGCGGGCACCCCCAGTATGCGTCGATTCCATTGTCTATCCCGATGTACACCAATCGCCGCGCCATGTCCTCCGATTGACCTGGCTGAAGGGAATGTAGCGGAGGCCATCCCGCCCGGCGGCGAAATAGCAACTCCCCACTACTCGTCCATTGGTGGCGCGCAGAATGAAGAAATGGCGAAGAGAGGAAGGTTCTGCATCACCCCATGAACATTTCACGAGAGTGTGCGAAGATGGCGAGGAAGATGATAGAGTTGGGGTGAGATGAAGATGGTGGATTTCGAGAAATGGAGGACGGTGAGAAAAATTCGAAAAGGGGGAAGAAGGCCCGCCATCATGACCAGTGTGCGGATTTATCTCGTCGGAGAGGCACACAGGCGTATGTCCCCTGGCCGAATCGGAAAGTGCCTTCCGGCGCGATGATCCCCATCCGATTCACGGCGGTGGCGTCAACAGTAGAGGCTGGGATGGGGTTCACCATGGCGAATCGAAGAAGACGAAGAGCTTTGGGAAAAAGAGGCGAAAGAGCAAGAAAGCAAAGTGCGCAAGAAAACGGAGGGCGTAAACCGCTCGATACAGATGCATCTATATATGCGCATTCCCCATGTCGGGCGTTCAAAAAGGCGAATTATCGCCGCTTTGGTCCTAAGGAAAATCAAGGATACGCTGGAACCGGCGGTCAGATCTCATGAGTGGTGGCTCGCCCAAGAGCGCTAAGCATTAAGTGCATTAAATGAAGGTTCTAAAAGGAGTCTTAGGCTCGCGCTTAGGGCGGCCCGGATCTACTCTGCCAGATTATACGCTAGGGTACCCTCTCCACCGCATAAAGTACAATTCACGTGGCGGCTCGCAATCGGGCGGCGATCACGCCCGCCGCCGCGCCGGCCCACGGGCGCCGCGGCGAAAGTGGCGAAGACGCCGCTGCCGGCGCCCGACCCACGTGGCGGCTTCGCAATCGGGCGGCGATCACGCCGCCGGCCAGCGTCGGTCCACGTGGCGCCCGGACGGCAGTGGGCGAAGCACGCTTGCTTCGCCGGCTACCACCCACGGCGGCTCGCACGGCGGCGATCACGGCCGGCGGCCAGCGTCGGTCCACGGGCGCCGGCGAGCGTGTGGGCGAAGCACGCCTGCTTCGTCCGGCGCCCGATCCACGTGGCGGGTGGCGGCGATTGGCGAGGACGCCCTACTCGCCCCGCCAAGAAGGCAAAAGGTGGAGCGCGCGTGGCTCGCCAAGGCTCCTTCCACTACTGCATCGCGTCAGAACGGCAGTTCGCCATAGCAGCTTATCGCTGTAAGGGTTTCGCAACAAGCCCATTCTCGACACCTCTCACCAACCCGTCTCGAAAGGGTCACATCCCGGGCGGATCCAGCGGCGAAACAAGGCCGGCATTTAATGAGGCCGAGGAACGACAAAGACAGAAGGAGTAATAAATGTATAAGGATCAGCATGATGACCTCCCTTTTACCCACTCCCGTTAGACTGGCCTATATAAGGGTCTCCGGGTGCATGGGAAAAGGGGACGGGCATTCGAGAGAAGAGAGCTTGTAACCCAAGAGCTTTGTACTAGCTTCACGCACCCTCTAAACAATCTGGCAGGAAGTAAGGCTATTACCCGGGGCAAAGGGGGCCTGAACCTGGGTAAAAAATCTCTTGTTCATCCGTAGTTCATGGACGCCGGAATCCTTCGCAGAGTCCCTAGGGCTTTCGCCTCTAGGTTTAGCCACTGCCAAGACGCCTCCTTCCAACAAAACCCGGCTCTGCATCCTCCGGCTGTCTGTGGAATACGCCACACTGTGCTAGCGATGATTTGTTCCACGGTATGATGCCCATCCTTGTTTTACCATTAAGGCCTTAACTAATATATTTAGGATTTAGAAACATTTTGCTAAAGGTGGAGAACTCAAACAAAGCCATATAGGATAATGTGTGTTGAATCGAGTGTTTTTCCTCGCCAATCACACATGCAAGATCCATTTGACATGGTAGATTGTTGATATATTTGTTTGTCGTTTCTATCGAGACCAAAGATTAGGAAAACAAATCTTTTTCTACTTCTTAGTCATTCATTTACTTGCCTCCCACTTAGTTCGCATAGCTATTTCCGCTATTCGTGATTTTTTCCCGACTTTCCGAAGTTCTTGCAGATGGACGGATTTGTTTTCTGCTTGTATTGATTTGTGAGTGCTACGGAGAACCAATTTATTAGATACAGATGCATACAAGGAAGCTAAGCAAAATGAGCCACATTTTGCTTGCCTCCATGGTGTAACTATAGTATTATGATATTTTCACTTTGTTTTTGTTTTGTGAAAAGTCAGCAGATGTCAAATCTTCGCTAAAATACCCTTCCAGCTACTATGGCTTTGTGATCTTTTAACCTTATTTTTGATTCTCTGCAAAACCGCAAATGTCGAACTGGTAAAAATTTTGTCGTATGTATTGTTAGGTTAATTATGTGTTTCATCACATGTGAGACCGGTTAGCTACATCCTTCCTTGGAGTGCACACGAAATTGAGTTAGGAGGCCACAATCTGGGTATATCCATATCCATTTTGTAGTACGCAACAAAAGCATGCTTCTTTTGGGTGAGTGCCTTTTCTTCTCGCTAAAGATGACTTCATGTTTTTAGATTGCATCTAAACAACTTCTGCCATAATTCAATCAATGATATGTGTGATTCGAATGGGATTCAGTGATATGGGTGTTTCATGTATGAAATCTTGCAAAGAACCAGAGTTTGCTATTTGTTGTCCTCATAGTGCCTGTTGAGAAGTATAGATCTCGATGCTATCAAACCCAAGGGCCTTTAATCAGGTCTGTTACATGTTACCTTCATCCAAATAAAGGACCAAACATATATACCTGACATCGAAGTAGATGAAATTCTCAGATTTTTAGAGCATATGCATATATGTCACATTGATATTTTTAAAATTTTTGCTTTGCGGAGCAAAGCATGTTGTCAGTGTATCACTATATTTATTTAATTGGTTTCAGTTTTTGCTATTGAAGTATATACCCTATATGTGTGTGGAGCAAAGCATGTCCTAAATGTATATTTATTTAATTGGTTTCAGTTTTTGCTATTGAAGTATATACCCTATATGTGTAAAAACTAAAATGTATGTTCCTCTAATTATCGTATCAATGTTTTCTCTAACCCGGGTCAAGCAATACACGAGCGCGCCATTGGCGCGCGCTAAATTGGGAATCGCGTTTAGGTCCTTTCGTTGATTTTTTTTAGACTAGACCCAAAAAACATTTCAAAAATAGAGACCCGTGGTTCCACAAATTCAATTTGGAAAAACTCGTGCGATTTTTCAATGGAAGCATATAAGAAAAACTCGTGCTATCCTCGAATTGTTCCTTTCATATGTATGTATGATTTTGGTATTGATTAGTTTGCAAGAGTTGCCTTTTTTCTTCCTTTTTTCATCTTCCAAGGAAGAGGAAATGAAGGAGAGTGATGATGAGAGGCGAAAGAAGAAAAGAAAAAAGAAAGGGTATCAAGACGCAGATGTCCGTCATGGTGAAGAAGGCCAAGATCGTGGAACAAGAGTGGATAGCTCAAAACAAATCATGGTTGCTCGAGAACTCAAGCCCTTCATCACCGATGAAAAGAGCAACAGAAAGAACAACCTCTTGGAGCAGATCGGCATGTCTCATCGATCAAAGAGACTATTTGTGATACGAGACTAAGGTAATCAAGAAAAACAATTCACCCTAAATTAAACCCTGCTCAAATGTTTGTTTGAATATATATTGCTTGATCTAAATCTAAAACATCTCTCATAAAATATTCACAACTTCGAGCACAAGGAGATGCAAGCTACACGTTGTATGTTAACACTTTCTGTGTTAGACTAAATAGTCGTGGTCATTTCACAGCGATCAATCTTTTATTTGTACCTATCTATTTTACGCTAGGTAATGTTGACTGAATAAAACAATTTCAGATGGCCTTTACTTACGCTTGGGTAATGTTGACCATGCAAGAATTTGCCTATTTTCCTAACAGTTTTGGTCTAATTGCTAAATGAATGAACTTTAAGAAGAATGCATTATGCTCTAGAGGATGTAGCTTTGGCATCGCTCGGTTAATGCATGAGGAACTGATATTGTTTTTCACGACCCACTCGATGCTTGGTGGGATTTACTCCTTTCCTTTTATCGGTTATTTACAATTGTTGTAGCACGATAGAAAGGAAGCGGTATTCCAGAAACAAAGGAGTCCAATGATCTGCTTAGCTATGGCAAAATAGAGAACTAGACATGCGTCGTATATTCCATGTTAATGCGTATATAAGGTATCATCTGCGTTTTACCAAGAGATATTCTTTTTGGATGTTTAAATATGAGTTTGTGTTGGCTTTCTTTGTTTGTTAGCTCATGTTACATATCCTCTCGTGATATCTTTAGGAATGGAGAAATGGAAACCAGCAAGTGCCCATTTTTCCCTGCTCTGTGTGAGTTGCATCCACAAACCTGCTTTTATTCAGTCAGTAGGTGGTTAAGATGTCATGAATTTGCTATGTTTGGTGGTATTTTGTCTGCAGCTCAAGTTTGTGTATCTGGAGTTCAACTAAACATCATTCCCCTACTTCACATTTCTACCTCCTTAAAATAAAAAGAATGACTATCTATCTCAGGAATATTTTATTTTACATACAATAGTTTCCTTGGTCGCTAAGCTCCATTAGACTATGATCTCAGCATTTCTAAGGTTATAGCTTAATCATGTAAAGATCCTCTAGCATACTGACTAGCGGTTTTAGGTAGTTGAGTTAGTTCACCGATTAATTATTGTGGTCGCATAATGCTCTAACAATGGGTTCCAAACATAACCCCAAATCTTAATATTGTCATGGCGAAAGCATGCATTGTTCTATATGGAACAGGTTACCTCTTGCAACAACAAGTGATGTTTGTTTGTGTTCGATATGGTTAGTTTTTGTCTCACTTTTTCATGTTGTTTTCATGCCTTATGACCGGTATAGGCTACATTTCACTAACGCTCTCTTGAATTAGTGAAGATGAGCCTTTATGTTCTATCTTTTTCCTTGTGGATCATGCCTCTATTCCTTTTTGTACAACTGTAGAAACTACTATAGTAGTTACTCATTCACCCATTTGTGCATTCCATGATTTAAAGTTCTCCGTTTGCAACAACCATTGCCTATTTAAATGGTTCCCCACTTGCAATCCTGCCTTGGCTACCATAGATTTATTTATTTATCTTCATGGTTCTGCATGGTGTTTCTTTCAGGATGCAAACAAAGAGTGACAAAGGATACATGTTCTATAAGAGAACTCCATCGATAATGTTTGTCTATAACATAAGATTTCTTGAATAGTTCTATTTCGTGCTCATAATCAAAGTATACACATATATCTATTGTTTGTCGATTCGTTTTCTTGGTTTCTAAGTGCATGCCCAAGCTACATCGGATCCCAAAGTTTACAACTTTTTGGTGTAGAAGTCGGTGGTATTTGATTAATCAATAATAGTAATAAGATTCTATTCGTAGCTAATCGTATTCTATTGCTCAAAAACATGGAGTTGTTTGTAGCTTTTATAATGCTATCTAGCCATGGATGTTTGGTTGTATCCTTTAGATCCTATGGGTTGAGAAAATGAGAGCAAATATTCTTCGTGTTCCTTTTATAATTTAGTTAAGATTGTCTTAGACCACCTATAAACATTTCTCTATTGCCAGGTTTCTACACTGCTCTAGCAACTAATGGGCACCCTACGCTCTACACTACAGAGGACTACTGTGTAAGCCTCTCTGCAATTTGAAGTGCTTATTTTCTTTTCGTTGTTTGCAATCTTCTGTTATTAGCATTGTTCCGATGGAAAGGCATGTGAGGATGGAGATACAACGATAGGATTCATGGCCTTAAATTTGAGATTGACGCTTTACAAGTTTTGGGAGAGCTTACGTATGTAGGATCACTGGCTGCCTATTGGGTCACCATTATTGATTGCTCTTCTTCAGCATAAATTTTGGCTTCACTGGTTTCTTCTTTTATTGCTTGTACTAATCATATGCAATTGTGTCTTCTACTATGAATATAGCATGTATCTTGGTCATGCTATTGACTGCCATACGGCATTTACGCTCTCCTGATAAGTTTTTGTACGTCATGCACGATACTCAAGACAATAGACATTGTTTGTGACATGAATGCATGTATACATATAGCTGCTTTTGTTTAGCCATCAATCATCATGAACCATCACCCTTTTGCTATGTTGTATGCCGTCTGGTTTACCATGCGATGCCCCTGTTATGCTCATCGCCCACCCACTGCTAGGCTTATCTTTTATGCAACCGTAATCTATCCATGCGACTTCCTCTCCGTAAAGAATAGCTATAATCGGTTGATCTATTGTTTGTCCATGAATATTATAAATTCTTTGCATCAGACATACATCAGACTGATGTAGAATGGATCATCATATCTGATGTAGAATGGATAATCATATAGACATACAGACTATAGCATGAACCTCTGCCTCTGAGAAAAGTAAGTTTTTCCCTACCCATGAACCTATAGCACCAGCTCCAACTCTCTTAACTAATATAGCTCAAGACGTTCCTGAATCTCTCAAGGTTTACACTTATTCCTTCGCTTTATTTGTTGATCTCAGATCTTGTTCTATATATATATAACAAATATATATATATATATATATATATATATATATATATATATATCTTTCTTTAGAATGTTTATGTTATTTGTATCTTTCTACCTTCATGTCATGTTTATACCAGATTCAGTATGTATTCTATCCTCGCGAGCTTGCTAACATACAACCAAAAAAAGCTATTGTGTTATTCATGTACCAAACACTCATCACGCCTTAGATTTTCACGATCACATTATCTATGATAGAATCTATGCATGATACGTAATGACCTTCACTTATTTATATCTGTAACTTCTCCTTATCGAATATATATACCTATAATTTCGAAAAATGTTGAAGTTACTACTGGTTCATCTCAAGGAACACCGCCATCGCCCCAGGTAAATCGCTACACGCCTGCACCTCTTATTAACCACCCACAGTGTTAGTATTATTTCAGAACTGACTTCTATTGCTTACAGATATTATCTACCACACAATCTTTGCTCAAGAGATCATTCAGTACAACCGATCCAGATCTCACCGCTACCCAAGACCATACAGAGTTATGTTCCTCTTGATATTCATCTGTGCACGGTTTCTATACTCATCTCTGATAAAGTATTGAAACAGTCTTCTTATTTGCATATATGATCTCACCATTATGACAGGAAAAACCACCGTTAAGAGAAAACTATTTCAGAATAAAACACCTGACTCACAGTGAAACAGGTAGACTCATAAAAAGTTTTTTCCCTTATTAGTTCCATTCTTATTTATTATCTTTCATCGCAGCGCATCCAAATATTCTCTACCCATCACAGACCTAAGTTTCTGAAGCTCGCCGATCCCATTTTGTCTTCATCGGCAACAAAGTCTATACTACATGTATTTCCCACTACGGTTATATAAGTTCGTATCCAATTGCACAGAACTTAAATGATGTATATACCTATACCTCTCATCTTTTGCCACATTTCAGTCTTTATAATATTAGTCTCCACTAGTCTGTGTTATCCTTTTAGCTAATCGCACGAAGAGTCACCGTCCTTTTGTTATCGGTTTACTTTTGCTATATCATATTGCACCAATATAGTACCTATCAATACTTAACGACTCTTACTTATCCATGTGCTTGGTTACACTTTACCCATGTGTTTGATTATACTTATTGATTATCTCATGGCCTGCTGAACTAAGAAATTATATTACATCTCATGCTATATTTCATATTTGAAACTCATATTTTCGAATTTCGCGAAAAACGTTTACTCAGCACGCTTTTGAAACTCTGCTTCGGTTCATTTTCCTTAGCCTAGACCAGGAATTTCACAAAACTCTTTATTTCTTTCTCGATCTATTTACTCTGTAAAAATAATTAACACTATTTCATCCATGCGTTTTGTTCTATTCTTCTGCATCAACAGATCATACATCTGATCTGACCAAATCCTACCATTCCATTCTTATGCAATGTATTCTGGGATAGTAAGAAATAGCGTTCCTTCCAGATCATATGTTCCATTGTACTGTGCATTCCGTAAATCATGGTTCACTGAAACAGAACTAGAACTCTCCTTCGTTTGATTTTGCTTAGCTCGACCAGAATTTCAGAGAACTTTTATTTGTTTTCCAATCTATTGACGATAATCAAGATCGTTTCACCTATATCTTTTGTTCTATTCTTCTACATTGACAAATCGTCGATTTCATCTAACCAAATCTAACTATTTTATTCTTATACAGAGTATTCTTCAACAATCAGAAATGACGTTCCTTCTAAAGCATTTCTTTTTTCCTACACATTCCATAACTGATCATTTGCTGAAACGAAACTAAATCATTCCTATAACGCCGAGTTCTTCGCTTAGCACCAGATTCTTCGCTCGGCTCATACCTACGTATGCACAAACACCACTGTCCTATATTCATATACGTGCGCAGCGTAGTGCGCAAAAACTATCTAGTATGCATAATAGGGAGAAATAGTCGGGTCTACGCAGGAGAATTGTAACCACCCTAATTTTTCGACTAGGTTTAGCCACTGTTGGTTATAAAAATTTTCCTTCTAGGTTTAGGGCTTGTTTGGATCCATTAGCTCTAATAGTTAGCTGGCTAATGGCTAATAGCTGGCTAACTATTAGCTGGCTAATTATTAGCTGGGGTTGTTTGGATCTACTAGTTAATAGGTGATTGAAAATTAGGTTGTAGATGCAAATGTGCATTGTACCCTTGATTAATTAGCTGTTTGCATCCATTAGCTGAAAGGGGCCTACGATGGAGGGGCTGAGGGCAAATTGGTCTTTTGACCATATATTAGCTGAAATTAGCAGGGAAGAACCGGCTAATAAGATAACTATTAGCTGGGTTGTTGGTTAACTATTAGCTGGCCTGTTTGGATCCATTTCAACTAATTTTAGCAGCTAACTGTTAGTGCTAATAGATCCAAATATAACCTTAGTCACATTGTTGGCTAGGTCACACTGGCTAGGAAGCGGTGTTGATCCAACCACGGTACTGACAAAAATCCTATTATGCCGAAGTCGACTATTTTCCTGTATAGCATTATAATCATTCGTTGCGTTTGCCGTACATTGCAATTTAACGTTTGTTGAAATAATAGATTAGGAAGACATGAACTCTATATAAGACCAATATTATTTCCTCTAGGCATCAACTGCAAGGCATTTGCACAGCATCAGCCTTTTTTTTCAGAGGAATCAAGTGCTGAAAATGCTCTTCAAAAATAAATGTCTGTGTGCTCAGTGAACACACAATTTTGTTGTAAGAGACCTATACACTTGTTTCGGAAAAATATACATTTGAATATTTTGGATAACAGCTACCTTCTAAATTCCTACAGTCTACAGACCACTGAAGATATGCTGAACAATTGGGGAACAATTTCAATGGAGAGTAATTCAGCAAATAGAAAAAAATTGTGGGATATTGGGAAAATAATTTCAGCAAAACTAATTTCCTGAAAATAGTCCAATGAGAGGTGTTTCAATGCTTTTCTTTTTTATGGTTGCACAAATATTAAAGCATGAATGAATGGTAGATAGTGATTGCTTATTCATTCGCTTACTTCAAGATATGTACAACTTGTATTAGGAGGAAAAGTATTGAAGCACTCCTCTAGTCCAATTAGGTCACAATTGCAAAAGGCCCTTGGACTAACATTTTTGCAAAATAGTATATTGAGTTTATGAATTTCAAGGTAAAATTCAGAATTTAACCAAGAGTAAAATTAGTCACATTGATATTAATGCATACCTACTCATTAGTAAAATTACAATCCATGTCATGATTTGTGAATTTACCGAAATACTCAATTTTCAATGAGGTGGTAGCCTAATATTAAAACCATATTTTTCTTTCACAAAATAAATAAATGATTTCAGATATTTATATACCAATATAGCCTCCAAGTTATAAAGTTTTACAAAAATGCATCCTTGTGAGAGTGCCATTTTACCCCTTTTAACAAGTGTCTAGCTAGGTGTCAAAACCACCATTGAAACAATTTCTTGATGTGCTCCAATGATCCCAAGCATGTATAAACTAGATGCGTATAGTGCGGTGCCATGCCGCACAAGCACGCGATGACGTGCGAGGGTGATTTTCTTGAACTACAAGGTTTTTTTTTAAAAAAAGGTATGAACCAGGCCTAAACGTAATTCTCTTAAACCGCAAGGGCTTTTTGCAAAAGGGATCGAGAAAGAGTTTAATTTAAAATTGTGGAACCATGAGTCTTTTTTGGCAAAATAGGCGGTGGGAGGACTTAAAATATCTGGAGGGTCTTTTTGTGAATTGGTGCTGTGGCGCTCTAGCATCGCTAGAATCCCTCCATCTTTAAAATATGGAGTATTTCAGAATTTTCGAAGGGGCTTCTTGTGAAAGAGACCGTGGGGACTTGAACATAATTTTTTGGAATTTCTAGAGGGACCTAAATGCAATTTTAGAATAGCCTTTTTGCAAAATAGCTATAAGAGGACCTAAGCACAATTTTAAAATATCTAGAGGGCCTTTTAGTGAATTAGTGTCGTAGCGCTCTAGCATGGTCGGAAGCCTTCCATCTGAAAGATGTACTACATGGTTTCTCAGCTGAAAGATGTTACTAGTTGCTCTGTGTGCCCGCACGTTGCTGCGAACAGGAAGTCCTGAGATAGAGATTTTAACTGAAAAAGAAAATATTTTTTCTCTAAAAAATCAGGAAATAAAAATATTGAGAGGAAATCATTTTCGGAAAACTTCAAAGAAAAAGAAACAAAAAGTACTGCTTTTTAAAAAAAAATTAAATATATTTCTTTAAAGAAAAATTCTAAAAATTAAAAAATACTATAGCTTAGCACTGTATTTTAAAAAAATAAAAAAGGAAAACTTTTTTAAAAAATAATAAATACTGTAGATTAATACGGTAGAATCTACAGTATCTAGTGCCACGTGGCAGGGGTGGGCAGGCCTCTCCAAACTTTTATATATAGTTAGATTGTTAGATCAGATTAGATAAGGACCATACGGCAGCTCAGAATAGGTTGGCGACCAGTTCTGGGCCGGTGAGCTATTCCCTGTTATGTTCTTCTTCTTCCTTGGCTAAAGCCATTCTAAAGCTGTTTCGCAGCCTCTGGCCAGGGAAGGAGGAGCAGGTGGCGAGGAACCTTAAGCATCAAATCATACGGCATAAGGTGAATTCTCTCCTCTTGTCTCACTGCTTTTGCTTTCATTTTGCAACGGCAAAATGATTTGCGTTGCTATAGCATCCTGGTTTAAAATTCTTTCAAAGCCTAGCCCACACTGTTTACGTTTTCGTCCTCGCTTCGTATAAAAGGGTTAACCTGGGTCTAAAATATTTAGACCCAACAAAATTATAAACTACTACAACTCACTTTAGATACGAAATATAGGAATTCATCACCGCTCTGCATGGACCTTCACATTAACCAGTTGGAATATTACATTTGGGCCTAATCAAACCAGTTGTTCGGTCAACAAGGTCGACTTCACTCTTAACCAATTTAAAAACTCTCTAATTCAATTATAAGATTCTCTAATCAATTCCCTAATCCTTTTTCTTCTTCAAATACCTTCAAATATTTTCTACAAACCAGAATTTTAATACCAATCAACTTAAATAAATTATTTCCTATTATTTAGCTATCCAATTGAGTCAATTTAATTATAAATTATTTTCAAAAATTTAAAATTCACTAATTCATGTAATAGATTAATTGGGTTATTGAGTAAAACCAAATAGTTACTAAAACAAAAAAAATCGATAACTAAAAATAGATATTTTCCTATTCTAAAGCATGTTTCATTAAACCTATCAACTCAACTTATTGGTTTCCCTTTAATAAAATTAAACACAACTGTTTCCATTAACCACAAGTCATTTTTCTTAAATGCAACTTAATCCTAGAATATTGTGCTCACCCCAATAAATTTTTTTGAAAAAACAGACTAGCATGTTTAGATTTAAGAAGGAAGGAGAAAAATAAGGTTTTATCATTACAGCGCGGATCTGTCAGACCAAACGAAGCGGACCTTGAAGATTACAAGCGTAAAGAAGAGGAGAGAGAAGAAAGAAAGAAAAGAAAAGAGCGATTGCTAAGTAGGCGTTATCCTTCGTACTCACCCCAATAAAATAACCTATTATCTTTCGTACTCACCCTAATATGGCGTTATCCTTATTAGTACGTCAACTTAATCCTAGAAGATGATGTGAATGATGAAGTACATTAGATAGTAGCGTTGGTTAGTGGTTTTGCCTTATAGCGTGTGATCCTTATTTTAAGTCCTAGAAGATGGTGTGAATACTGAAGTACATTAGATAGTAGCATTTGTCGGTGGTAGTTTGTGATCCTTGTTTTAAGTCAAGAGTTTAGATTAGTAGTTACTGGAATGTAAGAATGCTTTCTCTTCTAAAATAGATTATACAAATTTTAAAGCAAGCGAAGAGAGAAGTAATCATTGTCTACTATTCATTTATATTTTAATAGTTCAATACCCGTGCGTTGCTATGAAAAATAAAATTAATAACGGAACATAAAGGTCAAACAATAAAAGAAAATTGTGCTACAAGATCAAACATCTATTTCTCCCGATTACATAGGAGCGGGGACGCACGGAGAAGGTATCTGGACTCGCAGATGGGGTAGCTATCGTGTTCATGGAGAAGTCGGGAGGTGAGCATATCGTGAGGAACGGAGCGAAAAACGGCTTAAGTTTTTTTTTTCCGATCGGTTCGGTTTTTTTTCAGCGGTTTTTTTCACGGTTTAGATGTGGCCACGTGGGTTGGTGGTGGAGAACGGACGTATCACCACCAACTCCTAATTAGAAGTAGTAGAGATATTTATACAATTGTTAAAAAGAAAAGTATGAAAACACTTCTCTAAATTTGTAAAACTATAGGTCTATTGATTTATTTATCGGATCCACTGTAATTACTTCTGTCATGCTACTCCGATGTGCACATTCTTCGATAAAGAGTCTTTGTCAGGTAATCAGCCAAAGATTTGTACGCTACCAAAGATAGTGGCGTGTAAGGTCTGTCACAAGAATCATATCTACGAAGTTGCCAGCCTCAGGGATTCAAAATTCGGCGAAATTCGACGAAATTTCGCCGAAATTTCGGTTTCGCCCTCCCGCAATTTATATATCCCGGCCGAATTCAAAATTTAAAAAAATTTGATTTGCTACAGTAATTTCGGGAAATTTCGACGAAATTCGGGCAAATTTCGGCAAAATTTCGGGTTTGGAGTCCGGATTTTCAAATTTTTTGGCCGGATTTGAACGGAATGGGTCCAATAACCCTTAAGAAAGTCTTGTTCCATGAAAATTTGATGAAAAACTAATTTTTTGAGATTTTTTAAAATTTGGGCAGAAACACTGTCAGATTTTTAAAAAATTTTACAAGCCTGATGATCATCTGAAAATTTTATGGTACCATCCTTAGTAGTTTAGGATCATACCAAAAAAACTTCAAAATAATTTAACATCATTTGTTATCTTTGAAAAATCAAAAACAGAATGGACATAATTGGGACAGTAATCTTGTTAGATTTTTATAAATTTTCTCGAGTGTGATCATCATCTAAAATTTTTATTAAAGATTAACAACTTCCTTAGTACCATTCTATAAAATTTTCAAAAAATTTAATCTTTCTTGGTTTGCTCAATAAAATATATGAATACAGTAAGCACTAAACTTAATTTGTTGTATTATATTTCAAAAATCAATTCATTTGAGCTAAGGATTTATCAGGCAATTCAAATATTTTATAACTTTTTGAAATTTTGAGTTTCAAATTTATTTGAGCTAAGGATTCTTATGTAAAATTTTCAACTCAAAATATTTCTCCAGGAATTTATAAAAATTCTGACATTCAAAGTACTAGTTTTCAATTCTCTCCGTTTTTGAATTTTTAAATGTCTTAAATTAATTTATTAATTTCTGATATTTTTATGTTGATGAATTTATTGTTGGGGAAGATAATATAAAATTTTCAGATTGAAATTATGAAAGAATATTTTCATTTAATTCTGACATTGAACTTAATTTGTTGTATTATATTTCAAAAATCAAACAGAGAAAGAACATAAATGGCACTGTGCCTTCTACGAATTTTATAAATTCACTGGAGCATGATCATGATTCCAAATTTTTATGAGATATTAACCATTTCCTTTCCACCCTTATGTAAAATTTATAAAATATTTAAACCTTTTTTATTGCTAAATTTAATCTATGTATTGATCATCGGTCTCATTAATGGATAGTAGCACTGTTCACATTTTTTAAAATTCATGACACTTGATCATCATATGAAAATTTTATGACAATATTATGGATGTGTCAGGACCATAAAGAAAAATTTTCAAAATTTTACAAGCTCGTTTGTTCTAATTTTCATTCGGATGAAACTTGCCGCTCAGCGCTTTACCAAGACAGTACCAATGTTTGAATTTTTAAAAATTCCTCACATTTGATCATCATCTGAAATTTTTACATAAATATCATAAGTATGTCAGGAATCTCCACAGAAAATTTCAAAGTTTTCTAACGTAGTTTGTACTATTTTTGATCCGGTTCAAACTTGCCGATCAACGTTTCATCTACATAGTATCAATATTTGAATTTTTAAAACTTGCACAGATCTGATAATCACCTGAAATTTTTATGAGAACATCTATAATGTGTCAGGAACCTACAAAAAATTTCAAAATTTTTCGATGTTGTTTGAACCCATTTTCACTCAGTTCAATTTGACCGAAATTTCGGAAATTTCGCCGAATTTCGGGGTATTTTCGGCGAATTTCGAGATTTCGTGCCAAACAAACCGGATTTGAATTTTGAAATTTGAATTTTGAATGTCCTCCGGCCGAATTTACCAATTTCGGACGAAATTTCGGATTTCGGCCTGGTCCGAATTTTTTGCTCAAACGAATTTTGAATCCCTGGCCAGCCTAGCTATTTGATCGATCGTGGTACAAGCATCGATGCAAAGCTGCAAACTGGCCTCTTCCTTGAGCTTTAACACGATAACTCTGAAGTTCATATGAGATTTGGATGGATCGCATTCGAGTGTGAGCAGGTGAGCGACATCCTGTCATACATACCATGTCCATGTGTTTGCAGCACCGTATGCTTTTCCCTTGATACCTAATTAGCATGTAGCCGGTGGATGTACGTAACATACTGGTGGGTTGTTTAATTCTGCTCGTAATAAACCCAATCATACATTAGCATTTGACTCGAGATAGCGTAATCTACATGTCGAAGATGTTGGCTGAAATAGCCTCTTTTCGTCATGTGGTACCACAAGGCAACAGTAAATAGATTCTGGAGATCTTTTCCGCGACCGGGAACAAATATTGTTCCAAACCATTGGAAAGGCGAGAGGAATCTTCTCATCTTATCGCCTTGTCTGTGGGCGCGTCCCGATCCAGAAGCAGCAGCTCCATCGATTCATTGCGGCTAGCTGGCTTCTTCCTAACTGTATACTCATAGGCGCATGCGCCCAGAAAATATTAAAAATGATTAGATTATTCTTAATTATTATCACTGAGCACTATATTCAATATATATATATATATATATATATATATATATATAAAATATAAAGTAAAAATAAATATTTATTAGGGATATCGAGGAAACATCACTCTAATTTTACGTTGATATATAAAATACACTCAAAATAGATAAGATTATTCCAAACACATATTTTATAAACTTGAACGGACAGAGTATACATCGGATTTTTTTTTCCTTTCTTTCTTGCTTGCTTCTCTAGGGAGAAGAGAAAAATTATTCAGACAACAGTAACAAGTATGGATCTTGCACTAGCTGTATATGGACTACCTAGGGCCCATGCATGGTCCCTTGCCGAGATCTTGGACCTGCCTGCCTGGCTGCCTGCTGCATATGCATGTATATCTGTGAGAGAGACAAACTGCTGCGTGTCTGCCAGTGAGTGACAAGCATGCCCGGACGAGAGGCAGAGCTACTGCACCGATCCTTTAAAATTAGGGACCCTATTTTCTACTTATGCATGTATTACTACTTATTAATTTTTATACTAGTAAGAATAAGATTAATAGATGAGTAGTTTTTTATTTTTTATTTTACTATAAAAATTCATTCCTAAGCAAAACCACGTGCTCGTTGATATTTTAAAGTTTTTGAAACTACGAAATTATTTCCGTAAGGAATTTGTTGCTTACAGAATTTTCTTGATAATTCTGGTGACAATTGCACATGCGAAAAAAAGAGCTTATATAGATTGAAGTTGAAGTTTTACTTACGTTCTATAATAAATTAGGAAAGACTAATTACAAAGATATTTGAAGATTTTGTTTCAAATAATACTAGAAGAATGATGCTTTACAAGTAAAAGTCATATATGAAATTTGTTTTTTAGTGCAATGTATCACATAATCCTTTGTACAATAAGAAAAAATTATGCTACAGCTATAATATCAAATAATTATTTTAGTAACTAATTTTTATCAAGTGCGCAACCTAATTTAAATTTAGCACGGGCTCCCAAATTGTCCGGTGTGGCCTAGCGAAAATGTAGTAAGTAACTAAGTACACAATTAGCTCACTCATTCATGTACTTTGCTATAGCCCTTGAAGTTTCCGTGAGAGAAATCAACTGCGAATAAACTTACAAAAATTTACATAAGTAAAATTAATTCTGTGTGTCCAACATGTGGGCAGTCGCAGAGAAAACTAGCTCAACCAGAGTCGAGCTAGCCGGCCAGTGTGATTGAGCTCCAGGAGCTGATTCATCGTGAATAACTGGATTAGGGAAAAGAGTCCAATGTAGTCCCTGCAGCTTAGTCTCTTATGGATCATTGAATTGTAAAACGATGACTCAGATCTTTTGAAAATACCGTAAAAAATACTGTACCAATTTTTTGTTTAATATAGCAACACATGGTAACAAAACATTATTAACTAATCTAAACTGCTTATTATCTCGATCGGATAATCCGAACCTACAAAATTCCCGAGGATCCTCGTCCCCCTGGGCCTAGCCAGCCAGCTGCTCGCCATCTTCCGTATGCTCATATGTACTGTTACCGAGCAACATTGGGTAGTTTCATTGTTCACTCACTTCGTTGGCATCTTTGTTCTAGAGACTTCTGAACAGGAGTACTGTGAAGATGAGCTCTGATTCGTAGGCAGCATGGCCAGCGCAGGTGACCCAGGTACATCCTACGTTGGTACTACTAGCTAGCTAGCCTAGATTGATGCATGCACTGCATCGACCACCACACAAGAGGACCCTATTATCCTAACTCATACTCTTTTTCCTGAATTCGAAACCGGATACGTGCTAATCGAATATGAATATGGATTCAGGTTATTCGGAATACGGATATAAAACGGATATATGACGGATTCAGATCGAAAACGGATAAAGATATACAGATAATGCACATATATATTGAATTAAAACCATATGAGTACATAACTATAGTAACAAATTATATATTAATCAAACTCAACAAATGTCATAAAAAGAATATGCTACTTAAGAATCAATAGAATCAACTAATTGTTAATATAAATAGGCTGACATAGAAAAAAATTAGTGAAAATAGGCTGGGCCTTATTGATATCCGAATATCCGATCCGAATAGGAAAAATCCGGATATCCGAATAGAAAAAAAATCCGAACATCCAGATCCCGTCCCGGATTTACCGGATATTGGATGCTCGGTCCGAATCCAGATTCAAGTATCCGGATCCAATTCCCGATCCGACCGGATAGTAAAATCCGGATCGGGTTTCAATCAGATCCGATCCCGGATCTGGAGGGAGATATCCGACCCGTTTTCATTCCTAATTGGATGTGACCAGGCAGCCGCCCTTCTAGGCCCGTCGTCCATCTTGAGCCCCGGCAGCGATCTTGTCGTTGGAGGGCGTGGTGGAGGACAGTCTGCCAACTGCGGAGACCTCGGTACTGATCACCTTCTCGTGGACAGCATCACAGAGCTTGTCATAGTTCACCTGACCAAATACCTGCTGCAGTCGTACTCTTTGCTGCATGAAACTCGAAATGCATGCATGTGTCTATTGACTGGTTGATATTTTTGTCTCTAATTTAATATGTATGAATTTGAAATTTAGTTAGCAATAGATCAGTAGATATATCATTAATATGTTTATATTAAGTTAGAACTTCAATATAGAAACCCCATATCTATTTTCATTCTAGATTCACCACTGATTTCTTGCATGGTACCTAAACCCTAAAACCAGTCCTCGCAGTAACCATTTTTTGCAAAGCTCACTGGACTCCTCTCGCTCGTTCATTTGACGAAGAGCCGTGACGATTCTTGTTCGCCGCGGCAGCAAGGACTCCTCCGGATCCTTACCGGCCGTATCTTACTGCAAAGACAACACACAGGGTTTATTTGGTTTAATCGATGGAGATTGATTACTAGAAACATTGGCATGTCAAAAATTTGGTCATCAAATTGGTTGCCAACATTTGGCCAATAATTGGTAAGAAAATGAACTAGGGGGGCTAATGGAGAAGAGAATCTAGCCAAAATTTGGTTGCAAACCAAATGCTTGCCAAAATGCCAAATTTGATCAACACTACAAAAATTTGGTAAGGCAAACATTGACAACAATTAGAAGTAAACCAAACAGCCCTAGGTGCGAGTATATCGCTAAGGTTGGCCGAGGTATATATGTCCCCACGTAAGGGGAAAAAAACTAGGAAAAAGACTAAAAAATTAGGAAAATTTCAGGATATAATACTCTGTGGTATGTCTTGAATTCTCCAAAAATAAATTAAGATGTGAGTTAGCACGATGAAAACCGTTGTCTCAATTAAGGGGAAAAAAAGGGATAAATATGACAAATTTAGGTAGCACGGTGGCACCAACGGTGTTCTCAATTATCAGGTCTAGCACCATAAAACCTTAGCAAGCCTCGGTATATTTAGTCCATTGCACACTTCTTTTTTACTTTTAGCATCATTTCAAACGAAATTTCAAATCTAGCCTCCTTATCAACTGCGAAAGTACCAGTAGGTGACACGTGACCTACCGCACTCCTCTACCTCGACAGGTGTCTGCTGAACTCGAGTACTGCAGCAGATACTGTCATGGCCCAAATTTTTTTTAATTCGTTTCATGCGGCTAATATTGGCGCCAAGCGAGTTCTGGCCGCATTTGAAATCAGCACAATTTTTTTTCCTTGCCATCCCCACTCCGAGCCACTTCCTCCTACAGTTCTTTCCCCAACCGAAGCAGCTCTCCTGATTTTTTTTCCCTAACCGAACCCTCTCCAGCATTTCTCCAGCCGCACCCCATCTTCTTTTCCTCTCCAGCCGCACCTTCTTTTCTCCCCAAGCTGGCCGCACCCTCCCCTTTTCTCTCTTTTCCTCTCCAAGCCATTTTCCCAAACCGAATCAGTTTTTCTTCCTGGCTGCTTCTTCCCCAAGCAGCCAAAGCTCCTCTTGGTGGTGCCTCCTCCAGCTCCTTCACTTGGTGGCGCCTCCCCCTGCAGCCTCCCCAAGGTGGCGCCCTCCTCAGCACCTCCCCAAGCTGGCTGGCCTTCACTCCCTCCTCCAAGTGCAGCCCCTCCTCTCCCTCCTCCACTCCCTTGAGGTGAGGCTCTCCCTAGGGTTAGGGTTTGGTGTTTTCTGGTTTTGGGGGCTGCAAGGGTAGATTTGTGGGCTTTGGAGTGTAGAGATTTGAGTTTTTGATGGGGAATAACCATTCTAGGGTTTGGAGCAATGTTCTGAATTTTCGAGTAGATTTCACAGCTACTGTTTCGGGTTGATTTGAGCAAATTCCGAGTATCTCCTGCTAGGTTGGCTGTAGAGAAAGTTGTGGGTAATGAAATTATCTTTCATTTCCAACTGGAATCACTCAATTTCGTTAACCCAGCTGAAAGTTATGGCAATTTTAGTGCTTGCTGCTCTGAAAATGCTGAAGATTTCGGGTAGAAACTTGAGCTGTGAATAAAAATTAGTTAGAGGCCGAATTAGAAATTAATTTTGCCTGTGAAGTTTTAGGAAATTTCATGTAGATTATAAAAATGTCATCCTTTACTCAATTCCATTAAGTATAGCAATTTATATGATGAAGTTTGTGTATGCTGTTCTGAAACACTGAAATTTCTGGAACTCTGAAACTGTTCTCTGTTCCTGGCCGAACTGGAAATTCTCTGAGCAGAATCTGGGTGATTGGCTAAATCCAGGTTGTAGGCCTATGTCTTGTGGTCGTTTCGAGTATAAGTTTGCTCAATTTGATCAAACGGTTCAAAAGTTATGGTCATTTATATCAACGCTGCTCTGAAATCAGTTTGTGCTGAAAATTTCAGACTTTAGGACTAAAGTTCAAAGTTTAATTGCAAACTTTAAATTTGTATTCTGAATGTTATGATGCATGGTAATGTTAGATCACCCTCTTGTGGTCTTTTCGAGTCCAAGAAGTCATTTTTGGGTTAGCCAAATAAAAGTTATACTTGTTTAGAGGAATGTGCTTGCTATTTTCAGATTTGTGCTATAGAATAGAAATAGAGAGTAGCATTGTAGTTTTGTTCTTAAATTGAAATGAATGCTTGCACTTTTGGATTGGTCATGAGGATGCCTTTAGTATTTCATCTCATATGCATTGCATGCATCTCATTTTCTTTTCCATACATTGTGATCGTGTAGAGAACGAACCCAAGATGGTTAACGCGGCGTGACCGAGGGGTTACTGGAGAGCCAACCATTCTTGAAAATCCAGCAGAGCTCAAGGCAAGCACCTAAGCATGTTTAACCTTATACGATTGTATTTTAGCGAATAATTTGCTTATTGGATGATTACGCCTTGCATTAGGAATTGAAATGTGGGATAGGACTAGAACCTAATTGCTGCACTTTCACCCATTGATAATTGTTGAATACCTTCCTTGGAACTAGTACATGGGTATTTATATTGTGTCCATGCTTAGTTTGCTTAGATGTTGGGTATGGGCCAAGTGGTGGAAGGTTCCATCACTTGAGTTTAATTATTTCACACTATTGGGTTGTAAATGGAAATGGTTATGTTTGAAATGTAAAATTGAGACCCAGAGAGGTTGGATCATTTGGGTGTGGAGACTCAAATGTCGTAGTCTCGCTTTGTGTTGGTTAAGAACCGATCCGTTGTTTGCCATGTTGATCGAGCACACTTTGTTGATCGCATGCCCGATATAATGGTACGGTAAGCCACCCTTTCATGGCATACTACTCGATGGGTCATACCCTTATGCGATTGGACGTGATTGAGGGCGAGGCCTAGGTCTCTCTCGAGGGCTAAGCGAGGCTTGAGCCGCTCGAGGGAGGTTGCTAGGTGCTCGGGCCGCATGAGGATGGTTCAACGAGTAGATATGGATGGGAGGAGGGTTGACATGAGGTTCCTTGTGGCACATGTCGTGCGATTGATGATCCCCTGCAGGGTGAATAAGCGATTCGAATTGCCGCGCTCTCGGATATGAGCACGCTTGTATCATCCGACATTTCAACGTAGTAACAACTTAAACTTGAAACTAGTTGGTATATTTGATGTTGATGCTTGTTTCATGTTATTATTTACTCTCTTTAATGCTTAAATTCAGATTTCACTCTAGTAGTAGGTGCTGTCCATAAATGCTATAAACCTTGTAAATTGAGTAGTTGAATGTGATTATGCAACAAAGTTAAGCTTTTATGCACTTTTACCTTAAGCTTATTCCTTGCTACATCCAAATGCATATCCTTTCGAGTCGGTCATATATGGACCACGGGTAAGTCTTATGCAGTACCTTCAGTACTCATGCTTCGCTTTGTGGTTTTCAGTGAGGACCGACGGTGTGAGTTCTGCCTGCTTTGCTTCTCGGTGGTTAGGCGGGACACGGAATGAGGCTAAGCCCGACGTTACAACGCCGGAAGTGTTCCAGGCGGTGACACTTCGAGATGTCTTACTTTTGGTTTAATGTGGTGGTTGTGTGTCCATTTTGTTGTATAGTTAGTCTTTAAAAATTATGTTATGGCTTGTTTAAATACTTGGCTATTTCTGTTGTTGAACCTTGTTGTATTATCATGCTCAACTCATGTCTAGTTGTTACTTCTACCCATGCTAATCCTTCTGTCATGTTTGTTGTTGTTGTGCTATACTTGGTTAATTATGTGTTTCTTATGCCTGCTGAGTGGATGTCCGTACTTCTAGAGGCGTCATACCGAAATTTCGAACTTTATCTTGTTGTCTAGTCATGTTTTATATGCTTCTAGTATGCTAGATGTGTTGTTTTAGTTGTGTGGTTGTCTGGTTTATCTTTGTGCTTGAGTTGGTGTTGTTTGTTGTGCTTCCGCGTTGCATGTCTGGTAGTAAAGTTTTGGGTTCGTTGCCTCTTTATGTGAATTGGTTTGATATGGCAATGGAAACCGTATATCTGGCGATCTCGGCGAAGTTTCGTTGCATATCGGGGAATACTGGGATTGTTGTCGAGTTATTCGAATGGAATCTCGTTTCGAGTATAAGTTTGCTCAATTTGATCAAACGGTTCAAAAGTTATGGCCATTTATATCAACGCTGCTCTGAAATCAGTTTGTGCTGAAAATTTCAGACTTTGGGACTAAAGTTCAAAGTTTAATTGCAAACTTTAAATTTGTATTCTGAATGTTATGATGCATGGTAATGTTAGATCACCCTCTTGTGGTCTTTTCGAGTCCAAGAAGTCATTTTTGGGTTAGCCAAATAAAAGTTATACTTGTTTAGAGGAATGTGCTTGTTATTTTCAGATTTGTGCTATAGAATAGAAATAGAGAGTAGCATTGTAGTTTTTGTTCTTAAATTGAAATGAATGCTTGCACTTTTGGATTGGTCATGAGGATGCCTTTAGTATTTCATCTCATATGCATTGCATGCATCTCATTTTCTTTTCCATACATTGTGATCGTAGAGAAACGAACCCAAGATGGTTAACGCGTGGTGACCGAGGGGTTACGGGAGAGCCAACCATTATCGAAAATCCAGCAGAAGCTCAAGGCAAGCACCTAAGCATGTTTAACCTTATACGATTGTATTTTAGCGAATAATTTGCTTATTGGATGATTACGCCTTGCATTAGGAATTGAAATGTGGGATAGGACTAGAACCTAATTGCTGACTTTCACCCATTGATAATTGTTGAATACCTTCCTTGGAACTAGTACATGGGTATTTATATTGTGTCCATGCTTAGTTTGCTTAGATGTTGGTATGGGCCAAGTGGTGGAAGGTTCCATCACTTGAGTTTAATTATTTCACACTATTGGGTTGTAAATGGAAATGGTTATGTTTGAAATGTAAAATTGAGACCCAAGCGAGAGGGTTGGATCATTTGGGTGTGGAGACTCAAATGTCGTAGTCTCGCTGTGTTGGTTAAGGACCGATCCGTTGTTTGCCATGTTGATCGAGCACACTTTGTTGATCGCATGCCCGATATAATGGTACGGTAAGCCACCCTTTCATGGCATACTACTCGATGGGTCATACCCTCATGCGATTGGACGTGGTTGAGGCGAGGCCTAGGTCTCTCTCGAGGGCTAAGCGAGGCTTGAGCCGCCGAGGAGGTTGCTAGGTGCTCGGCCGCATGAGGATGGTTCAACGAGTAGATATGGATGGGAGGAGGGTTGACATGAGGTTCCTTGTGGCACATGTCGTGCGATTGATGATCCCCTGCAGGGTGAATAAGCGATTCGAATTGCCGCGCTCTCGGATATGAGCACGCTTGTATCATCCGACATTTTAACGTAGTAACAACTTAAACTTGAAACTAGTTGGTATATTTGATGTTGATGCTTGTTTCATGTTATTATTTACTCTCTTTAATGCTTAAATTCAGATTTCACTCTAGTAGTAGGTGCTGTCCATAAATGCTATAAAACTTGTAAATTGAGTAGTTGAATGTGATTATGCAACAAAGTTAAGCTTTTATGCACTTTTACCTTAAGCTTATTCCTTGCTACATCCAAATGCATATCCTTTCGAGTCGGTCATATATGGACCACGGGTAAGTCTTGCGAGTACCTTCTGTACTCATGCTTCTGCTTTGTGGTTTTCAGGTGAGGACCCCGACGGGTGTGAGTTCTGCCCGTTTTGCTTCTCGGTGGTTGGGCGGGACACCGAATGAGGCTAAGCCCGACGTTGTAACGCCTCGAAGTGTTCCAGGCGGTGACACTTCGAGATGTCTTATTTTTGGTTTAATGTGGTGGTTGTGTGTCCATTTTGTTGTATAGTTAGTCTTTAAAAATTATGTTATGGCTTGTTTAAATACTTGGCTATTTCTGTTGTTGAACCTTGTTGTATTATCATGCTCAACTCATGTCTAGTTGTTACTTCTACCCATGCTAATCCTTATGTCATGTTTGTTGTTGTTGTGCTATACTTGGTTAATTATGTGTTTCTTATGCTCGCTGAGTGGATGTCCGTATTTCTAGAGGCGCCATGCCAAATTTCGAACTTTTATCTTGTTGTCTAGTCATGTTTTATATGCTTCTAGTATGCTAGATGTGTTGTTTTAGTTGTGTGGTTGTCCGGTTTATCTTTGTGCTTGAGTTGGTGTTGTTTGTTGTGCTTCGCTATGCGTGTCCGGTAGTAAAGTTTTGGGTTCGTTGCCTCTTTATGTGAATTGGTTTGATATGGCAATGGAAACCGGTATGCGAGGCGATCTGGGCGAAGTTTCGTTGCATACCGGGGAATACTGGGATTGTTGTCGAGTTATTCAATGGAATCGTTGTTGTCCTAATTGGGCTTGGGTGTTAGCACTGTGAGCACCATCGGTGATCCGTTGCTAACCTCCAAATCCGATAAGGGTGACCGGACATTCAAATAACCCGAGGACGGTCTGGGCGGCTCCTCACAGATACTTACCGAACTCGGGTACCGCGGAAGCTCGTCTACCACAATGGGTACGGTACCAACAACCTGCCGCGGTAGGCGACAACATGTGTCACCTATCAGTGCTTCCGCGAGTAAGAAAGGGATTAGATTTACAATTTCATTTAAAAGTAGATCAAAAGTGTGTGTAATACTCTTTTCTACTCCCAAGAGTAGTAACTCTCTATGTAATATCTCACAATGTAGGGAGTATCTCGCACATCCAAACTCACATCGAGGTGTTCATAGACTTTTTGGAAGCTTAGAATGTCACCTAAATATCTCTCAATTATGTCAAATTCGGATTTGTCTATTATGTTTAATCGGTCGACAAGCATCAGCACTCAAGTTGGCTGAAATTAGCTAATACTGTAATTTTTCTTTTAAGAGTCCTAAATATAATATAGAGGCTAGAAGTTAAGAGTAGGTTTTAGCTCCTAGCCGAATCAAAGGTGGAGTCGACCATCTTTGGCTGCATACACCTCAACCCCCACCCGCCACCCCGGCTCCTCTACATATTCTAGCAAATTCTCTTGTAAAATTCAGACCACGAATAAGAGAAGAGAGGTACCAATGACACCATTGATTGGACTTGCTTTGTCTAGTCTCCTCCTTCCACTGGCTCCCAAGGTTAACAAAACCATCGAAAACCACTTAAAAACCGCGGTTTTCAACTTTACTGTTCTACTTCGAGATCTAAAACCGTTCGGTAAACCGTTCTAATTAAACAAAAATTTAAAAAAGTAAAAATTTTGAAAAAAATTTATATGTGAGGTTTTTCGTGAAAAACCGCGGATTTCGTTGAAAACCGCTCAAAAACCGTTTTCAAAGAACATTCAATTGGTCGGATTGGTTTTTCGTGAAAACCGAGCAGTTTTTCGAGAAAACCGAGCGATTCTTGCGAAAAACCGTGGTTTTCGAATTTTTTCAAATTTTTCTTATTTTTCAACCCTTCGGTTTTGACTTTTTTGTGAAAACCATACCGCGAAAACCAAACCGATTTACGCGGTATAATTTTGTTAACCCTGCCAGCTCCCAATAAAAGGGATCATGAAAATAACCTTTTGCTGCACCGCACCACTCACGGTTCCTAATAAGCCTTCCAGGGGGACAAATGATCCCCTCCTTTTCTCAGCTAGTAAAAAAACTCGAGAAAAGATGACAAATCTGGCAGCCACATCTAGGTTTTGATGTTGACTATTTTCCCTCCTTTTCTCAACTAGGAAAAGAACTAGAGACAAGATAACAAATTTGGCAGCCACACATCTAGGTTTAGGGGTCAGACAATTCACGGTGATAAAACTACACGCTTAAGTGCAGTCATGCAAATTCTAGATTCTTGTAACGAAGGCATCTATGGTGTTATGACCAGGGTTCAAAATTTCGTTTAGCCAAAAAATTCGGACATCCCCGAAATCTGAAATTTCGGCGAAATTTTGATTTTTCGGCCAAAATCCATTCAAAATTCAAAAAGCAAAATTCAAATCCGGTTCGTTTGGCACCGAAATTTCCCGAATTTCGCTGGAATTACCCGAAATTTCGGCAAAAATGCATTGAACGAAAAATGTTTCAAACGATGTCGAAACATTTTGAAATTTTTTTTGAAGGTTCCTGACACATTAGAGATGTTCTTATAAAATTTTCAGATGATTATCAGGTATGTGTAATTTTTAAAAATTCAAAGAGTTGTACTATACAGATGAAACGTTGATCGACAAGTTTGAACCGGATGAAAAATAGTACAAACGATGTTATAAAATTTTGAAATTTTTTGTGCATGATTCTGATGAATCACTAAGGCTCCGTTTGGCAACAAGGTTTTGCAAAACCATGGTTTGGAAATTGTAATGGCATAAAAAACATGGTTTTACCAAACTCCATTGAAACCATGATTTTTTTTGGAACTCCCAACTGTTTGGCTACAAAGTTTTGGTTGACATTTTCAAAGTTTTTGCTTAATCCGTGCATGGCCTGGTGTACAGTGCGTGTAAATGGCGTCATTTCGATTAAGCGCCGTACAAACCAGCGGTCAAAACAGCAGGGCCCCAGATGCTTCATCTCTCTACTCACCGATCAAGCCATGCATTTTTGTGAAGGGGCTAACTACAAGATATGTACCTCTCTCTACACTAACTACAACCGTGCATTTTTTTGGAAGCTAACAAGACGTGCTGCATTTTTTCTCCACAACCATGTTTATATTTATGGACATGCTGCTCCTTTTGTGACTAGAAGGCAGCGGTCACCGAATATTTTCGCGGGAGAGGTGACGAGGAGGGCGGTACGTGAGTTGTTTTGGTGCCAACGCTCAGAAAATTTTGCCCAAGACTAAAGTTTCCAAAACAGAGAAAAAACCATGGTTTTGTGAAAACTATGGTTTTTAAAACAGAGTTTTTTGAAGGGCAATCAAACACCTTTTGGTTTCTAAAACAGAGTTTTTCTCCAAAACCATGATTTTATCTAGAAACTATGAAAAAACCTTGTTACCAAACAGGGCCTAATGTTTCCATAAAAGTTTCGGATGGTGATCAAGATTGAAGAATTTTTAAAAATTCGGACAGTGCTGCTATGCTGATAAAAGCCTTACCGTACATAATTTTTGATTGAGCAATCAAAACGGGTTGAAATTATTTGAAATTTGCACACAATGTTTATGAGGGAATTAATGATCTGTCATAAAAATTATAGGTCATGATCAAACTTGAAAAAAATTATAAAATTCCAACATAGTTACAACCTCGTTTATACTAATTTTGTTTTTTATTTTTAAAACATAACAAATGAAGTTAAATTATTTTGAAAAATTTTCTGTACGATCCTAGCCTTCCAAAGATAGTATCATAAATTTTTCCTTGCATGATTTAGCTTATTCAATTTTATAAAATTCTGTTAGTGTTTGTACCGATATTTTAAAATGTGTCAAAAAATGAAGTTCAATGGTTTTATAGATTTGATTGACCAAACAAAAAAAATTGAAATTTTTTGAAAATTGTATAGAATAGTACTAAGGCAATTCTTCATCTGTCATAAAAATTTTAGATCATGATCACACTCGAGAAAATTTATAAAAATCTAACAAGTTTACTGTCCCAATTATATCCATTCTGTTTTTGATTTTTTAAAGATAACAAATGAAGTTCAATTATTTTGAAAAATTTTCTGTAAGATCCTACACTACTAAAGATGGTACTATAAATTTTTCAGATCATTATCAAACTTGTACAATTTTATAAAAATCTGATAATGTTTCTGCCCAAATTTTAAAATGTGTCAAAAAATTAGTTTTTCAACAAATTTTCATGTAATATGACTTTCTTAAGGGTTATTGGACTAATTCCGTTCAAATCCGACCATAAAACCTGAAATTTCGTCGAAATTACCTGAAATTACTGTAGTAATACTGTAGCAAATTCAATTTTTTTTAAGATTTTAAATTTGGCCGGTAGTTCAAATCTCGCCCTACCCCGAAATCCGAAATTTCGCCGAATTTCGGCGAATTTTTGGACCCGGGTTATGACGTTAATCATTAGCCTATCTAGCCACAGGACCTACACAATAATCATTCATATAACATTTCATATGAAGTTTCTCTAAAAAACACTTCGTATTAACTTCATAAGATACAGATAAAAGAAACCAAATAACACGACGTGAATCATGCATTCATGCCTACAGAGAAGCTCATGATATGAAGCCCCCAAAAACTCCGCACACCTGCCAGACTATCATGCAGGCATTTAAGCATTTTGCACAAGTATATATTCAATCCTGAGTTTTCTCCCTGTTTGTTCTGCCATTAACTTCAGTGCAGTAAATTTCTTTTAAAATGAACAGGGTACACGAGTAACAGCAACACAATGTCAACAAGAAAGAACACAAGACTAACAAATCATGTATCACAGTATGTATACCTACATGAAACTATTGTCATCCCCATTGACTATTTGATCACACAGTGAAGTCTAGCAGAGCTCATATACATACAAAGAATCAACAGATTCAAAATACAGCTTCCAACATTCATGTTTTCCTTAGGGAAATTCCAAATCACTTGCTGTGTTTTTCTTGTTCAAGGTCAAGCAAGCAACCAATCAGCAAATAGCAGTGTGATACATGGTATTTCCAGCTTCTGATATAGAACACGAAACAAGGACGTACCAACTGACAGACAACACGTCACTTTTTCCCAGTTGTAACTCCAACTACAACGTTGCTAACCTGTCTCAAGTGAACAAACGTACTTAAGCACTCCAAAGTCAATTCAGCACTGGAAAAGAGACAGTCAAGTAGACTTAAGGAAAATAAAGGTCTTACCAGTTTACCCTTTTCATCAACTGTCATAGGGTTCTCGACAACAACGGTTACACTCTGAAGTTGAGATGTGGGCTGCCAGCAGAGAAATCAAAATGAGATAAATCACTCATCTTCAAGAACAATTTGTTAGATCACAAAAGACATGGATGTGGACATACAATAGAAGTTGATGGGGCATTATATGACAATCCATTTGATGCAGGCCTTGGGGATGGAGTGGGTGCCACAGTATTTATCTGAGATTCAGAATAAAGATGGTTCAAAATCAGTGACTTTTGCTGTAAACAAGTGTGCTTGCATCACAACTTGGTGTAGATTGAGGCTTAACGTACTCCAATATTTGTGATATAATTGCATACGGCACATTTGACAGAAGGTGCTCCATACGGATACATCAAAGTTGTCCGGCACTGGCCACAGTTTACACGAGCTACATTATTCACTGCATAAAGAACAAAAGTGAAAACTCAAAAGAAGGGAGATCCAGAAAAAGCAGGGTCTCTGGAGGAAGAAGGGGGAGCACTTGGCATCCCACTACAGCATAACATTTAACACAAAGGCGGTAACTAACTATTGCCAGATAAGGCAAGAGCAAGGCATATTTCACTCCAGGGAAGAATATCAATTCACAAAGTGTACTGCAATATGATCTATAATTTTAGATAAATAATTTGTTCCCAATGGAAATTTTTGGTTACATTTTGTTAAGTATGTTTGGTTACATACTGTTAAGTTTAATGCACCGAGCAACTCACCAACAAACTCAAGCTACTAGTTCTAGGAAAAGGAGTTTACTGATACTTCAACACTTCTACTGCCATCTAGACTGACAATGTGAACTCAACATGGGTATCCAACTACAACACTTTCTTTTACTCATATACGCGGTCTATAATTGAAAACCTGTGGGCTCTAACATAATGCGACTTTCAATTATACTCAAATGACAAACACATAGAATGTGTCACTTCTTCTGACTATTTTGGTGCAACAGTAAGCTCCACAACCAACAAAATTGAGCAACAATTACACATAGTCTGTTAGATCAAACTCAAAACAAAAAAAGTTATCAGAGAGAGAGAGACACACACACACACACACACACAGAGAGAGAGAGAGAGAGAGTCCATATTCCATTCATTGCCATGTGAGGATGCTATTGTTCTACATAGTGCAGTACTACCATATTATATGCCAGTAATGCCACTATCAGGTTTTACATGGCTACTTACTCAAACTCATTTAGAGGAACAACAATTGATTCACACATAAAGTTCCACACATGATCCAATTGTTTACCAGCAATATAATGACAAAATTTCACATTTCTCGTTCTGCATGCTTATGAGTCAAAAGTAGTAGAGAAGAAACTAGAAAGCTCAAAGAGAAAGAAGGATAGAAAACAGAATTAGTAGTACCTGGTCTGACAAGATTGACTGTACTGCAACATGAACATCTCACGGTGTCTGCATTGCGAGTATACATCAGCAAAGTTCGGCAACCACCACATATAAGCTGAGCCATTTCCAGTGCTGCATTATAAATTTCCATAACTTCTATAAGCATATCTGATCAAACACTATGAACCATAAACCTTAGAATGGTAACAGTATAACGCCTTCGGAAATATTGGAAACAGAGAAGGAAAATTGTATTAATTGAATGATATTATAAGATTTCACTCATTTCAATAACCAACAATCAATAAAACAAGCACTGTGCAGGCTACATGGTGGTCAAAGACATGACTGGAGAGCAGAGGATAGTAGGAAGCAAAGAGAAAACAAATGTGACCAAAGAGAGGATACAAGATTTTCATAACTTGTGAAGAAGATAAGGTAGTGCTTCAACATGAAGCTTTCTACTAACGCAACTGAGTGGTGATCCTTCAGAAGTTTGTGTCACTTGTGTAGCTTGTTGAGCCTTTGGCACGAGGTATGAGATTTTCTATTGTTTTTTAAATGCAGATGTGCCTTTTTTACTTACCCACCTTATAACAGAGTCAGAGTGAGAAGACAACCAAGGGATCAAAACATGTTAATGAAGTGATGCAAAAAGAGGCACAACGTGTTTCTTTTCTGATTAGCATATTGGCATGCAGGGGGCAGCAGAGATGTGTCAATTAGAATTCTTTTCAAATAACAAATGATACATTGTGTTAAGAAAAAAAACCAGCGACCACAATTTAGTCGAGAGGATTTGGGTTTTCATTGTAGTTTCAATGCGAGGAACATAGAGTTGTCAACAGAATACATGTAATTGGAATACCACATAAGCAGTAACAACTCAATATGTTGTATCCAAAGCACTCAGCAACCAGAAAACATATCTGCAGTACTCAGCTTTGTGGATACTGATCCAATGTGCATATTAGAAAATTGTAAATTGTGCGTGTTTTAAATTAAAAATGGTTTTGTCCTTTCCCAGTAAGTTCAATATTATTCTGTTACTTCCCTATGCTTCTTTGAGGAGGCCACAACTTTTGTGGGTTGTTAAGAAATTTGCCTGTTTGAGAACAATTGACAGAGTGCAACATAATATTTATCAATAAGATTGAAATGAGTCGCACCGGAATACTAAAGGTCCAAAGTACTATCCAAGCATCAGAAGTAAAACTAAGCGTGCAGACTATTACAGCACGAATGTCAAAGTTGAACTTGACGATTGGATTGCAATGGTTATAGTGTTACACACGTTCAGAGACGATGATTGTCGACTCGGCGACTCCAACAACACAAAACATGCAACTGAAACGATGATAACCATGCTGCATCCAGTAGTACCTGGGGGCGGCACGGTGGTGATGGCTTGGCACAGCGCGCAGCACACGCTGAGCGCCCCTCTCGGGTAGAGTAGAGTGCTCCGACAGCGATGGCACACGATCTGGCTCTGCATACCTGCAAGCGAAATAGAGGGGGGAGCGTAATGAGCCATGAGCGCATTACAGGTTCCAACAATACGACTCCAACAGCGAGCAAATCTAAAGGCCATGATCATCGGATGATTCGAGCCACGTCGCCGGGACCTCGTCCCTCCTCCCATTCTGAATTGGATTGGGGAAAGCGAGATCGACATCGATCGATCAACCAATCAACCCTTAACAACCCAACCCTACCAAGAAAAGTAAAACGTTTGCTTCTCCATGCGGATCTGAGCTTCCTCGAGATCTCAAAATCATGGAGGAGGAGCAAGTGGATGAGGCTACATACCGGCTCCAGGCGAGACTAGCCTAGCCGCTCGTCTCCTGCTGCGGTGGTTCCGGAAGGGGTCGACGCGGGAGGGAGGCGGAGGACTCCTAGCGACAGTCGCCGGGCGCGGCGGTGCTCCTCGCCGGCGAAGTTGGCGTGGGAAGGGAGGAGGGTGAGAGTGAGGGGGGATGGTTTTGGGTTGGCTTTATTGGGGAGGGGCCTCACGCGGGGAAGGAAAGAGGGTGGTAGGAGGCGTAGTCGGCTCCAGGCAGGAAGCGGCGGAATTTTTTGGTTTGGGTAAATTTGATAAAACTATCGGTTTTTTTTTACAAATTATCAGAAAATTACATATTTATCCTCTTATTTAATAAAACAATAAATTTTAGAATAACTCATGTCACAAAATTATAAATTTTAGAATCAACTATTTCTTATAACAGGTTTGGCAGTGCGGATTCATTAGTAGCCTCATGCGTACTTATTTCCCATTTCACTTGTACGCCAATCTACTATGTGTGCTTTTATTGTCAATTCTGTTACAAGAAACAATCAATTCTAAAACTTAGAATTTTGTGATACAAGGTCTCGTAAAATATATAATTTTGTAAAATAGAAGCAAAAATCTATAATTTTTAAAAATTATAGTTTTACGAAACGATTTTATATTTAATACGACATTATTCTATATTGGTTTCTCTCGTTTTCCCTCGAGCTAGCAGGCATGACTTCTCTCTATTATATTTAGCAAATACTTCTTTTGGTCACAAATAGTTATCATTTTGGATATCGATATGATCTCCAAAATACAGTTTTGACTACTAATTTATATTATAATATATTTATAAAACACAATAAAATTATTATATTATGAAAATGCTTTTTGAGACAAAATCTACGCAAATGATTTTCATATATCTAATTTAAATATTAGTAAAGATATTGACGGTGAAAATTAAATTGTAAAAGTTTGACTACACCGTTTTCCAAAACGATAACTATCCGGAGCGAGTTACCCACAAGCTGCACTAATTTTGTGTTATTGGGTTAATTTTATTTTAAACGTAACATATTGGCACTAAAGAGTATTTGACTTTTGGTACAAAAACGAAGGGCGTCTGCCGCAATCTACTTAGTTTATACCCGAGGGTTGTCGTTTGAATCATTCTCCGTGTGTTTAAAGTGGCAATTAGAGCTGCTCCAAGAGATGGATGGTAACGCTGAAGACGGACAAAAAATACTAGAGTAATTGTTACGCGTATTACCACTGAGTGTACGACAACAACATCTTAATAGAATGATCAAAGTTGGCCCTACGTAAGATGCTCCTTGTGGTGAGAAGCTTGATAGCCATGTTTAAGATATTCTTTACTCTGTCTTGCCTTACAAAACACCCATTATGCTACGGTGGTTTAAAAGAACAAGGAAGAAAGGGCGACAAATTAACCTATTGCCAGTATTACCAAAGTCATTGATGATTTCTTAGAGAAAACAAATAAACAAGGAATTGAAATTGCACCGATTTAGGTGATAGGCTTATAATGCTATAATGCAATTTTAGGTAAAGGAGCTCGATTACAGAACAAGAGGGTGAGTAACCTTGTGAGCAGTCCTGTCAAAGGGAAAACAGAACGCCATAGTTTCAAGATAATTTTTTTTTAATATGCCACTGCAAAGCTTTCGGATCTATGAAATGCCATTGCAAAATCAGCGGTTTTTTTTTATTTGCCACTCCTGCTCCAAGAGGCACAAGGTGCACACATACATCTCGCTGTCATCCTCGTCCAAACCAGCCCCTCGGCCTTTAAAGCTTGGGCAGGTCCTAAATGAGGCCTAACAGCGCGCGTTTGGCTAACGACGAAGTGCGGCAACCGGCAGCAGGACAAGGTGTGAGAGGCGGTACGGTAGATAGGGCGCGCCCAATGGCAGTGGCTTAGCCAACTGTGCTAGTGCCGCATCGGATCTGGTGATGGTAACATAAGAGAGAGAGAAGGAATGGGATAGGGAGGAGTGAGGAGAGAGAGATAGAGAGAGAAGGCATTCAAACCCAACGGCAATGGAATGAATAAAATTGTTTAGCAAAAAAAGTGCCAAATAAGGTCATTTCCGGTGCTAAGTTTCATTTTGCAGTTTTCAAGGGTGCCATATTTCCGATGCTAAACCCAATGGCAACAACCTCAGTCTTGTTGTCAACGTGTCCTCTGAGCTGCTCCAAGAGGCACAAGGTGCACACATACGTCTCACTGTCATCCTCGTCCAAACCAGCACCTCGGCCTCTAAAGCTTGAGCAGGTCCTAAATGAGGCCTGACAGCGCGCGTTTGGCTAATGACGAAGTGCGGCAACCAGCAGCAGGACAAGGTGTGAGAGGCGGTACGGTAGATAGGGCGCGCCCAATGGCAGTGAAATTGTGCTAGCACCGCACCCGCATCGGATCTGGTGATGGTAACAAGAGAGACAGATGGAATGGGATAGGGAGGAGTGAGGAGATGGGAGAGAGAAAGGGGGCATTCAAACCCAACGGCAATGGAATGAATAGAATTGTTTAGCAAAAAAAAGTGCCAAATAAGAGAACACCGATTTGCAATAACATTTCAGGGGCTCGAAAGAATTGTAGTGACGTATATGAACTTTTCCCTAATTTCAAACTCCACATCATCTTCTTACATGACCATTGGTAGCCTACATACACAGTTCTTGATTAAGACGGGCGACACTTATTCAAATGATACGTATCAGCGTTGACAGTTCTCGATTAAGACGGGCGACACTTATTCAAATGATACATATCAGCGTTGAAAATTTCGTAGTCGTAACCATATGGGGCAAGCAAAAGGGACATGCCTGTTCCTTATCTACAAATAATACGCAGCTTTCAAGAAGAGGAAAAACACAGAACAAAGAAAAGGAAAAAAAACTGAATATAATGAAGAGCAAAAGGTAGAAGTAACCAATATTTTTGTCAGATCCTGCAAAAACACTTTCAAAACCTTCTGTGTATTCTGTACTAATATAAAAAAAATCTAATACACACAGCAAAGATTATAACATAACATATCCAACACACTTTATTAATAATCAGAGTTTAAAATAATACCAGGCCAAATAAAAGAATACAACGGAAACAGAATAAAACCAGTAGTAGAGCCCAATAAAATTGCCATAGTCAATCAACTAGAGCAGTGGCCTAGTTATCCTGGTCCTTACCATCGTAGAGATACTCCTCCTATAACAACAACAACAAAGCAAGAGTGAATACTAAGGGCCTGTTTGGTAGAGCGCCAGATTCTAGCTTCACCTGAAATCTGAAACTTGTAGGCTAAAATAAAGTGAATTAAGTTTATATTTTTGATCTAAAATGTAAACAAGATGATCTATTTAAACACTTTTAATGTACTCACAGCTTCAATTTCATGAATCTAGTGAAACTAGAATTTTCAGCTTCACCAGATTCATGAATCTAGAGAAGCTGAATCCCTGCCAAACACACCCTAAAAGTACTTGCAAGTTATACGAGAGATACATGTTAATGTAGAGCTCGCAGAGGAATGTCACATGATTGAATTTTGCTCAAAGCAAGTTTTTCAATACTCTATGTAATTTTTCAACGGCATACTTTCAGTTAAAAAATATTTTTTTTAAAACAAATTTTAACACAGGAATCCGTCCTGCAGCTAAACCAACGTTCCCGCAATGGAATTAACCTACCTGAAATCACTTTGCTGAACTCATTTTTGAAAACAACAAAATCTAATCTATGAAAGACTTGCTCGGCATGCTAGTAATCGCGAGCGCAACTAATCGATTAGTTTTAACTCTGCAGAGATTGTACAACTTTACTCACAATATATGATTATCTCCTTTTGCCTAAATACACACTTTCTTTAGTGTGTTGGTAGAAAAAATCAAGATAAAGCCCCTATAAAGGCTCCATCTCGTGTAGTTATACCCGCTAAGATTTCGCCGCTGGTAGAGTTGAAACTGCTCAATCCAAAAGCACCGTCTAATGCCACGTGGTAAACTAACCATCCTCAAATTCCCCTAATGGCACAATTAACAATGAGATATCGCTAAACGGACAGACCTGTTTGTCCCATACTAGACTTCTGGAAGCATGGTTGCGCTTTATATTCATAGTTCATAGACCGGCCCTTAATTGACTTGGCGAACTTTTCAGCAAACCCAAATATCACTAGTCAACTATTCTCACCCAGTTTAAACCCACATTTTCATTTATCATAACTTTTCATAGCATCCAAAGCATAGTTTCACTTTAACAGACTTTATTTGACACAAATTCCCAAAAAATCTACTTTTTGGTTCTAAGCAAGTCTAAGCATCTCCAATTATTTTAATTATCATAATATATCTAAAAGTATAATCTTAAGGTTTCAATGGTACATGAAACCAAATTTATAAATGTGGGACATAAATCAATCTGGACATAACTAGTTATTTTAAACTGGGTTTAAACTATATTTGATGTAATTAATGCATGCAATTACATTTAAAACAAATTATGGTTTAAAAACTGGGATCAAATATGGTCAAACATGCACTTTGCCTGGATCGAAGGGCAGCTAATCAAGATCATTGGTAGCAAGTCCTTTTAGTTCTCTGAAAACTATATGTTACAAATCAACCAAATTCAAATAAAATACAAAACTAGTATAAATAGATATATTATAATTTTATATGAATTTAGAAAAAAAAGGTCAATCGGACCTAGAATAAAGGAGATCAGACTTTTTAAATCTCACATACAGTGCTGAAATTCCAAAAATTGGACCTCTCATCAGACTTCGAGAAGAAAAAGTTGCCAGTGGTGCTCCGGTGAGAATTCTCAAAATCTAATTTTACCTGATGTAGAGAACACAGAGAGGAAGCTCTAGCAAAAATTTTAGGCTAAATAGAGGTCGGGAATAGTCGGGAGAGCTCGCCGAAAATTCACTGGAGTTTAGAAAGAACGGCTTGTATAGAGATCTGATGGATGGATTGGAAAAAACAAAGCGAAAGATGTGAGGAGAGGAACCTGAGACTCAATTTATAGGACCATTGGACCAACGGGTTGTTGATAAACACTTACCGAAATTATGGCTAGAGTAGTAACGGTTCGCCGAAATTTAAATGATGAAAACAGGTGGATTTTCAATATGGTTTGACGGTTTTGGGTATACTGTACTTGATTGGTGGGCCAAAGAAGTGGATCGGGTTGGGTGACCAGTGTTTTTAATTAATTTTGAAAATAATTATTTTACTACTAAAAATTCATATTAAATTTGAAAATTAGCAAATAAATTCTATTAAATATGTTAAATTGAGGAGATACCGGTTTCAGCCATAAAAGAAAAAATAAATATTAATAAATAATATGATTTGTTTTATTTTTAAAACAGTATATAATTTTTAATGCAAAAAATCTTTTACCTTGGAAAAATAATAGAATTACTCCAAAATTCTAGAAAAATTCAGAGAATTTAATTAGGAAATTTTAAACTTACTAAAATTATTTTATATTTATATTTAGATATTTTTGTTTTAATTAATTACTAAAATCTGAAAAGATTTTTTGAAAATAGCAAATATAGTTCAAAATTTTGAGAAAAATTCACAAAAATTTCCAGAGATATTTTGAACTTAATATTTTTTCAAATTTAAATTTTTTTATTTCATTTTTAAATTACTTTTTGATTTTTGAAAATGGAAAAGGAGTTTTAAAATTCAATGAAAATTATCGAAAAAAGAAAATCGATACTCTCAAAAATTACACAATATCTAATAAAATAATATTTTAAATTTTAATAATAATTTTTTATTTTTATAAGCAAAATTCTAAGATGTTACACGATTCGAACGGAACATACCAGGACTTTTTTTTTCCTTCAAAAAAGAATGTGCCTTCTTCAACCTAAAAGTTTTTATACTTGTGCATACGAGATTGGTCCAAAAAAATCAGCTGCATTTTTATACGTGTGTTAATTTAGGGTCTGTTTGGTTGCCCGTATGAGCTTGATCAGGCTGTATGAGCTCAACCAGGCTAGGATGAGCCAAGCTGAGTAGATGCAAGAGGATGTTGTTTGGTTGGTTGTATAAGATTGGACAGGCTGCACAGAGATGTTGTTTGGTTGACTGCACAAAATGTAAGTGAGATACATAAATTCAAGAGATGGGTAATTCAAATTAAAAACAAATACTAGTGAATCAATAAATTTTAAAATGAAAACAAAAATTTTAAAACAAATAATAGAAAATCAATAAATTCAAAATTCAAAATTTTAATTTTTTGAAATTTATATGGCAAGTGGGGTCTAGTTTTGTTCAAAAAAATGTCAGGAACACATAAGTGAAATCGGTTCGGTGATTGAAGATGCTAATCAAAAGATATATCAAATAATAGATGAAAAATAGATTGCAAATGATGATGTGGTGATGATGTCATCATGCTTGCATGCATCCTGGGAGGGAGGCCGGGCCTGGCTCAATTGAAACGGTGGATTCGTGCGTTTCTCTTCAGCCTGGCTGCAACAGTGTATTTGTATCTATTGAACCTGGCTACAACAGTAAATACAGGCAACCAAACATCAGTTTTTTGCATCACATGAGCTAGGTTTAGACTCATACACCCAACCAAACAGACCCTTAGTGCACGGTTTGGTTGGTGAACATGTCTTAATTTGTTGTATATGTAATAGAATTTCCAGAACACTCATGTACGGACCATGTATAGAAAAAATAGTGATGTAACTATAGTTATCAAATTTACCGAAATGTCTCGCTTGTGTCTTTTCAAGTATAGATTAAAGTTTAAGGATCCGGATTAGCAAAACAAAAATTGGACACAGCAACCAACCTGAAGCATCTGTAGAAAACCAATCCCATGCTCCCATCCCAACCCTGCAGTGCGAACCTAGCTAAGCTAGAACGCTTGGTTTGGAATGCCTGGCCTCTTGTTCAACAACTAGCCTATCATATGTTATTACCTGTAGTACACTGATCAGGACATGTACAAACACAGTTAAGGAATGACTAATTTTTACCCGAAAAGACGAGGCTGATGGATGAACGCTGAACACAATCACAAAAGAAACCCTAACCCAAAGCTGCTCTTATCACATTCTTGGGCAATTTTTTTCTTAGACACACTGATCAGGACATGTACAAATACAGTCAAGGAACGACTAATTTTTTACCCGAAAAGACAAAGCTGATCGATGAACGCTGAACACAATCATACAAGAAACCTAGCCCAAAGCTGCTATTATCACATACTAGGGCAATCTTTTTCTTAGACTTCTACATTGGCTGTCTGAATGAAGAAGATAAACAGTAGCGACAGCAAGTCAGCTGGAGAATGACAGCAAGATCCACAAAATATCAAAATCGTTGCTAATCTAGCCTCATGTATCTCGATTTTTTCCAAATCTAGCCCTCTCACTCATGCAATTGCAAAAACGACATGCTCTCCCATCGCGAAGGTGTAGCAAACGACACATGTCTCCTGCCCGTGCTTGAGGACTGCTGGAGGTGACTAGTGCCGCAGCAACGCGGGCGACCATAGGTAGCCGAGTGGGTGCTAGCGGGCGAGCGCAGGCAGACATGCGTTGCAGCGAGTGTTGAGCGTTGGAGATCTCGCTGTTGCGCTCGAGCGGCATGGAAGGCATCTTCTCGCTTTTTTTGGGCATTGCAGTGCGTCCTCCCGTACTCACTCGTGCTCCTAAAAGCAGCAGGGACAGGTGTGAATTAATTTTGCAAATGCAAACATAGGAGAACTATATTTAAAAAAAATACAGGGAGCTAGATAAATGTGATAATTTCCAAAATATCACGACTGCGAAACCAACACACCTTGGTATTTCAAAGCTGAACCCATCATCATCGCTCAAATCTCGAGACAGCCAAACCGCCACTCTTCCTTACGCCACTTCTCTTCCGCATCCACTCTCTCCCACCGAAATGCTCTTGTATAGTTCTTACGGACGCTACAATCTCCTTCATCCAGACTATCCGATGGTGGTAGAGTGTGTTTGATGAATAGGATAAGGTTAAATAGAATAGAATGGTACTTTATCATTTGATTTTATTGTTTAAGATGAATGAAATAATTTAGTAATTATAGGAAATATTTCTCAAATTTGTATTTCACTATCTAAGATGGATTGTTCTATTCGAGCAATCAAACATATAGATGCCTTTTTCATAAAAATTATATATATATACTACTTAATACAAGCAACCAAACATATCTATAATAAATGGTTCAGATCATATAACAGTGTCAACCAAACACACCTGTAATAAGGGCATGTTTGGCATGGCTTCAGATCCTGATTCTTCAGCTCCAGCTCTTGATTCTCTATAGAATTGATTCTTTGGTGGAAGTGATTCCTGTCTGAGAAATAATTATGAATTTGATGGGGGAGGTTCATAACTGGGAGGTTGTGAATTAGATGGGGAGCAAGTTTTCTTTGTTCCCAGGCTGCAAGTCAAAAACATGAATCACTTTCTTGGATTCTTATGAGAAGCTGATTGATTTTTTTATTTGATAGAGCTCCTCAGTTTTTCATAGAGAAACTAAAACTGAAAACTCTGTTAAACACACCTTAAATGGTTCAGAACGTACAACAGTGTTCAGCTAAGTTATTAGAAGATCTGGACTCTCGTTTTTTTATCCAACGTTGAGCTACAACTGCTAAGGTCGGACTGCATTGGTCTCTTTCACTCCCCCGCAGACCCATCGAACGCTCTCGCCGCCGCCTGCCGTGGAGCTCGGCGCCGCGCGTCCAATGGCCACCGCCGCTTCCGCACGCCTCGCCCCTGCACTCTTGGCCCGTCCCCGCCGAAGAGCCCCCGCGCCGCGCGCGTCAGCGGGCGGTCTCGCAGGGCGCAGCCGGCGGCTGCGCTGCGAGTTCGTCGCTGGCGGCGGGAACGGCGCGCTCTCCGGCGAGGACGACCCTCGCCTCATCGACCGCGTAAGATGCTTACCGGTTACTTGGTTCTTGTTCCCCTCGTCCTTTTCGTTCTTCTTTCCTTTTTTTTGTTTCTTTTGCCGCCGTTTGGTCGAACGAGTGATGCGCGCTCCGTAGCAACAACTCGGCACCCTGTCCGTAACTCCGTGTCGTCGCGTAGAGAACCAGGAGCGCGGCGCTGTGGTGGCAGAAAGCAAGGACAAACTGTAGCTTTTGCTGCGCCGGAGCATTGCCTGTATTCTTGTTCTTGAGTTGAGCATTCTATCGAATATATGGCGTGCGATGTGGCATTGCGCTAACTGGAGTGTGCTTATGATGTTGCTGCTTCTGCTTCTATATATCCATGGCGTAAGTGGCATTGCGCTAACTGGAGAGTGCTTACGCTGTTGCTGCTGCTTCTTCTGCTTCTGCTTGTGACAAATGAAGTTAACATCTAAGTCATCTTTCAAAAAATAAAATAAAAATGAACATCTGAGTCTGTGGCACTTGATTCACACCACGCTTTAGGGAAATGCTTATCATTAGGCATTTGATTTCCATCCTACTGCTCTATCTCGTAACTGGTGTGGTTATGCTAGGTTTTACTTTACAAGATTAGATTGTGATGTGTGAACTTAAAAAGTTTGAAATAGAGATAGGCATGCAAGTGCATCTCACCAAAATATATCACATCGCTTGCTGTAATATTAGTCACAGACCTTTCAAACCACAATGACATAACACGAATCAAGTGATATATAATTTAGGGTAGTGGAGTGCAACCTGAAGGATCTGGTCAGGATAATATTTCATCACCAATAAGGCAACCCTCTGCTACATAATTAACTGGAACAAAAGTTTGTACAGTACTGCAGTTAGATGCAATACTTTGTGAGCTTATGTTTTAATTCTGTTCGGATGTTCCATTCACGATTTTCTTCAGTATAGATGTTACCTTAAGTTAAGAGAGTCATCCTGTCTCCACTTTACATAGTTGAAATTGTAAAGGCATGTCGTATGACTTTACTTTTTTTGGATGACATACTTATGTGAAATCGTGATGCCTTTTATTTTAAAAGAACATATTATTACTTTGCTTCTTATTAAGACATACTCTTTACAATTTCATCTGCAGCAAAAAGCTCTTGATGCAGCCATGAATGACATAAACAACTCTTTTGGTAAAGGAAGTGTTACAAGATTAGGCAGTGCTGGTGGTGCTTTTGTGTATGTTTGTAATTGATTGATTCCTTCCATCAAATTTTCATTATAAATTGCATTCATGTTATTCATACCGATTGTTACTTTGTCATTCCAGTGAGACTTTTCCAAGTGGCTGTCTAACACTAGATTTTGCTCTGGGTGGTGGCCTTCCAAAAGGAAGAGTAGTAGAGGTAACTTGTTTTTTTATGCTTTCTAGCTCCAATTAGCAAGGGATTGATCAATTTTTTTCTTTGATTTTGGCCCCTTCGGGTGACCATTTGCTCTAATTTCTGCAAAAAAAAAATTGAATGGTCTTGCATTCTTGCTTGTGCAGCTAGGAGCTGTGACCTCCTGTATAGTAACTAACTTCTTATAAAATTTAATATATGTGTAAACAACTTGCAGGTATATGGTCCAGAAAGCAGTGGAAAGACTACCCTAGCTATGCATGCAATTGCTGAAGTACAGGTTTGTGTTTTGTTAAATTACAGTGTCACACCATTGTATCCTTTATGAAATTGTGATAAACATTTGAGATGCTAAAAGACTTTCTACATCCAATATGCAGAAGATGGGAGGAAATGCCATGCTTGTCGATGCAGAGCATGCTTTTGATCCAGCTTATTCAAAAGCACTCGGGGTAGATATTGAAAATCTGATTGTCTGCCAGCCTGACAATGGAGAGATGGCACTAGAAAGTAATACATTTTCCATTTCTTTTCTAATGTTTGTTCCCTAATTTGATCTAGTATTGTTCTACTTGACTTGTAAAAAGGAGGGTTACATAGTGAAAGAATTCGATTTTCTTTTTGCAAATCGTATTCTTCTGTTTCTGATGGGTTTTTTTAGTCATTTCAACTACTATCATGTGAATAATGATTCTTCGTGTAACAGTAATTAATGACATTGCATCCTTTTCTTTTTGTCATTTGAGGGATCAATTATATTTTACCATTCTTTGCTATGAATTTATTCAGCCATTCTGAACCAAACTATATTTTTGTCTATTTCTGAGCTGTTACTTTGATTTGATAACAATACGTCCTAGGATTGTACTCTAATATGCGTACATAACTGCATTTTGGTTTTTAATTCAAAAGTTGGAAAATGCATACAATATTTGAAACAACTGCTAATCTGGACATTTTGGTTTTTAATTCAAAAGTTGGAAAATGCATACAATATTTGAAACAACTGCTAATCTGGAAGGCATAGTTAGTTAGTTACATATGTTAATATATAGCTCCAAGTCTCCAACTGACAAAACACACACCCTTCTCTATCGTAGGGGAAAAATATAATTAAAAAAAACACGAGTTATTATGCTTGCAGACAGTTTCTCATTGCGTTATCCATTTTAGAATCTTTATAACGAATGGTATTGAAATTTCGTTAGCAACCAGTATCTTGGTTTCTTTATGAATCATATTAAGTAGATAAAAGGATCAAAACAAACTCAAAAGGTAACACCATATATATTTTCAGCAAGACTTTCTTCTTCCTCTATCTAATGACATTTGAAGTCACTATGGGCCTTTATTTTCATGAGTATTTGACTTATATGTCTCTGTTTTATATCAGTTGCGGACCGCATGTGCAGATCTGGAGCAATAGATCTCATCTGTATTGATTCGGTGTCAGCTCTCACTCCACGTGCAGAAATTGAAGTATGCCTCTCTTTCCTTTTGTTTTTTGTTATTTTTCTCAAATTGTTTTCAAAATTCTGCATCAACAATATGATTCATATATTTGTTAGGGTGAGATAGGGATGCAGCAGATGGGTTTACAAGCACGTCTGATGAGTCAAGCATTGAGAAAGATGTCAGGCAATGCATCAAAGGCTGGTTGTACTCTTATGTTCTTGAATCAAATAAGATACAAGGTGTGTTACTTAGCTTTCAGCTGACTCTTCATTTCCATCTTATTCCGTCGCTTGATGAATTTCCTATGTCCTAGATTGGAGTATTCTATGGGAATCCAGAAGTCACTAGTGGAGGGATAGCTTTGAAATTCTTTGCATCAGTTCGCCTAGAGATACGGCTCATCGGGAAGATAAAATCTGTAAGATCAAAGAAGTAAATTTCATCTTCCCTAACGCTTGACTTGAGAATATATTATTTGTTCTTTTTTCCAATGCCAAGGGAGATGAAGATGTTGGTGTGAAGGTTCGTGTCAGAGTGCAGAAGAGTAAAGTATACCAAGAATATGTCTAGTTCTTGTTCAGAATTATGCTCCACACTTTGTACAGTAGGCATGAATTACTTTTCTCTTGTTGTTTGCAAGGTCTCCAGGCCCTACAGGCAAGCTGAATTTGAAATCATCTTTGGGGAAGGCGTTAGTAAATTGGTTGGTGTACAAACTTTTCAGCTTTAGTCATTCGATCACATTGGATCTTGGGCTAAACAAAATTTTCACTCAGGGGTGTGTTCTTGATTGTGCTGAGCTGATGGAAGTTGTGGCGAAGAAGGGTTCATGGTATAGCTACAAAGATATAAGGTATGCCAACAGCTTTAGAAGAGTTTACACTGCGACTTGTGAATATGTTAGCAAAATGTAACCTAGTAGCAGGCTAGTAGCTCTCCTTTCACGCCATTCGGAATTGAAAGCAATATTACACATAAGTGATCCTCCTCAGTCCCATTTTCATGTGAACTTCATTAGTTTGGGCTGGCTAGATGAGAGACTTGGAAAGACCTTCTACATAAGGATACCTAGATTTGACTACAGTTACTTTTTTTGGTGGGGCTTACAGTAACTTAAAACGGTAACTATAACTATAAGGTCTGAATTTTTGTTTCATGCTAGTTGGCTTAAATTTGATGATCTATTGTGACTGTATAGATTAAATGCATTTGTGAGCTTTTGTTGCATATCTGTTCAGGCAAGTAGCCAGAGAACTTCTAGGTGGTCATCTCACGTAGTTGGCTTGTGATTAATGGTTGGTTCAATATACTGCTTCAGAATTCAGGTTGTGGATCTGTACATTCCAAAATTGGAGCCGTTCTTTAATTAATCCAACATTATCATACTTATGTAACTTAATTCAAATTCAGCAAGTATCTATTGTATTTGACCTTTAGCTTTCCATGGATAGTTTAGTAGGGATTGAGATCACGGTCAAATTATCTGCTGGATAGCTGTGGCTTTCATGTGTATTATTTGTTTATTTATTTTCCTTACAGATTAGGTCAAGGCAGAGAAAAGGCACTGCAGTATATCCGAGAGAGCCCGACCATTTGCAATGAGATAGAAAAGGTTGGTTTGATTATACCTGCACTCATTGAACTCACCAATTTTCACAGCTTTACATGTCCAAACTTGTGACTATTGATCCCGTCGTATCATGATATAATCATTTTTAAACATTTATCTGGTGTTCTTAATCTGCTTACGCATCAATATATACGTTCTAGATTGAAGTCATCTATCTGCTACTCACCATTTGGACATGCCTGTTATTTTGATTAGTAGGACCTGTTTCCTTGACGTGGATAATGCTTTTGCTTGGTGCAAAAATGGATTGTTTAGTGAGCAGTTGGTTTTCTCTGGAGTATGTGTGTGAATTCTAGTGTATCCATATATTTTCCTTAGACATGCTTGATGCACCTGCAGGCTGTTCGAGCCATGATACCAGAAGGAACGAGGCATACGAGTCTGCTAGCTTTCGGGCAGTCATCGTCAACCGAAGAGGAACAAGTGTTCGATGAGTGATGGATGAGCTGCTTAGCCATCGGACACCACAATCTTTTGCTACACCCACACCCCAACAAAAACCAACCACCACCACCACCACAAACCAACCACTTCTCCAGTAAACATAATCAAATATTGAACAGTTGGCACAGCAGCATTGTACCACCATTATGTACCGTTGGCTGAAGGGATTTGGTGTAACAAAAAATGAAATTGATATTTCCTGATTAGTGAAGCTGGAATCTCTATCAACTTGTTCAATATTTTGGGGTGAGTCATGATCATATTTGCCTGCAATTTCCGTCCAATATGTTGGCCAAGCAAAAGAAAGCACACACTAGTATGAATTTATCGATGTTTCAATATTTACTCTTGCTTGTTCCGTATAACTTGATCTGTATTTCCCTAACCCTAAACCCAAAACCATTTGAAAACGTGCTCCAAAGAATAAAAAGAAAGTCTACGTTAATCAGCGGTTTGATTAATCAATCAAGACTACTCCAAAACGAACTCTGCGATAAACTTAGAAGAGTGCCTTTTGGAGCTCCTCATCAAGTCCATCGATAAACTTAGAAGAGGCTTTCGGAGAGGAAGGAAAGATGCAAAAGGTGGACATTGCTTGGTGGCTTGGACAAAAGTGTGCCTTGTGCCAAAGGAACTTGGAGGACTAAAAAAAAATTTTAAAAAAATTATCGACACATCATCTCTGGCACAACCGACTACGAGCCTCAAAAATGTTTCACCAATGAGTTAAACATTAAAGCTTCTAAATAATTTAAATACCTTGGCACACAAAAAGAATCAACTTTAGGATTTTGTTTTAATTAAATCCATCAGTTAGTGGAAGTAATTCTTAAAGACAAGGGAAAGAAATTTTTCGCCTTCCAAAACCTCCACAATGAATCCCCACGACCCCAAATTATTCCCCCAAAAAGCCAAACCCCCAAAACCCGAAACGCACGATTTGAGAAACAGCCACGCGAAAAGATCAAAACCACCACCCGCAACAAAAAAAACAACACCTAACCTTGGGCTTTATGGCACGCCCCCTCTTGAGGGTGGAGGAAGCAACGCTTGTGCTAACAAAAAATTGTTTACTTTTAAAACCTAAATTTTTGAATAAAAAAATAAAAAAATAACTTTTTTTTTTTTTAAATTTAATTTAAAACGGAATCTCTAATATCCAATACCTAAGATGGGCCCTTAGGATGAGATGGCTTTGGCTGCAAAAACAGATCCTGGACATCCTTGGGCTGTTTTCATCTTCAGATGCACAAGAATGCTCAGCGCGTTCTTCTCCATTGCATTGTTTACAAAAGTTGGAAATGAAATTTGGAACTTTATTTTGGTATGACGATGGATTCATGGTCGAGAATTGTTGATCTGGTTCCTTTGCTCTTTGACAAGGTTAACAAAAGAAGGGCCAAGAAAAGGATCAGCTTTTGGATGCTCTTGATGGTCATTCTTGGGTCTCGATATCCAAGGTGCTCTAACTGCAGGGTTATCTCTGAATTCCTTTTGAGGACAAAAATGCACTTCATTGCCTACTTCCTGTGTTGATAAATGCAAGAAATCCGTTAGTATGTAGGTTGCATTAGATACTTGTTTTCCCTGAAGGATAGAAAGTCCAGGTTCTGTTATGTCACTTGTAGCTTGTCCTTTGCCTACAACAATAAGCTGCCAGCACATTTGCAGACAAACCATGTCATCAATAAACAAATTTACATATAGACGCACTGTAATATCAATTTTTGCAGCTCAGATGCGGCGAAGAGATGCCAGTCTCTTCTCCAGGTCGTCAACTTCAGCATGGGATTCAGGCGCCACATTTCTTGCGGAAGCAACATTCCTGCATGCACAGCATTTGCATCAGGAAAAGCAACACAAAAACAAAACATGATCCGCTCATCTATTGACATGAAAATTTAAATTGTTATGGTAGGGGAAGAAATCTTTTATATACCGTGCTTGGTTATTCTCGACTTTCTTGTTACTAACTCCAATACGACCTTTCGGAGCTGAAGACAGCTGCATTTTCATGAAAGCATTGAGATAAGCATTCAGAATTAAGATTCAGTACCTGCACCGACTGATGGCATGTATAGAATGAACAGGCATATTGAGGAATAAGTTACCTGAGAAGCCACATCAACACCAATCTCATCAAGCACCTGCATAGGGAACAGAGGGATGTATCGTATGAGCAAGCAAAACATGGAAGAAATTGTGAAACACATTTTCATGGACACATCTAGAGGAACTCCTAAGAGCTGGTAGATGAGATTTGAGGCAATACTTTACCTGATTTGTAAGTTCTTCTGTTTCCTCTTCTGCCTCATCTTTATCGAGTGTTTCATCTATGGCGTCGGACATCATTTCAAGCTGCATGGGAATAGTGATTTATCCTTTTCTTTTTCAGAAAAGCAATGCCGAAGGGATGAATGTTGGTACTAGTTGGTGCATGGATGCTGATAGCTAAATCACTTCATCTTCTAACATTTGTTAAAACAATTGCAGATCTGATATTGCACTGGTAAGGATCTTTGCAATCTTTCAAAAGATTAACCACTTGCAATCACATTCTAGGTTAGATTTAACCTCTTGGCTCTTGTAACTATTGTAAATGACATTAAAGGTACCACTTATCAATTGAACTAGCATTGAAACAGCTAATAATTTCAACATTTAGTCTTGGCCCATACATCGTAAGGTTATACAAAAGAGTACAAGAGGGAAGGCGGGGTTAATGTGCTTCCAAATGAATGGACTGAAAACCCTACAAATCTTGGTGGATGTGTCTCATAATGCCCCTAGAGTGCAGATCATAAGAAGCCCACAATAAAAACAGTAGCCCACAATAAAAACCCTACAAATCTTGGTGGATGTGTCTCATAATGCCCCTAGAGTGCAGATCATAAGAAGCCCACAATAAAAACAGTAGCAACTACGAATCATCTCCACAAAACAGTTTCGTTGCACCCCTATCGAATGATTTCATATCTGGTGCAGGTGCTAATTGCACGTGTGCCATCCCAGTATAGTTTACACACATAAGCATAAAGCAAGTAACTAAGTAGGCAATCATGTATGCAACGTGGCACAAGCATTCCCACTTTGCACTAAGTAAACAAAGGCAGCATGTCCTAAATGTTATTACCGTCATGTCCAATTGAGTTGATTGTTTCTGGAAGTCTCTCATGACCTTCATCTGTTTTGCTGGTTCCATTTGCTGAAATAAAATAGTAAATACAGAAACCCTCTTAAGATACAGCCCAAAAAAAAGTTGACAAGAAAAATTGATCAGAAATTAGAGAATGCATTGATACTCTAACAACAACTATCCATGGCCGTCTTTCATCATACCTTATTCATTGCTGACATTGCTTTGCTTGCACCTTTCATACCAGCGGATATTGAAGTGCCCGCGTACATTGCCTGAATAAAGACAAGGATGTGTCATTAGTAAATTAGTAAGTGCGTTTTGTCCATTCTAGAACATGCAGTTGCATAAATCAAACTAAAAGCTAGACATACCTGTGTGTGAGTAGCTACTCCACGTATCTGCGCTCGTGTGCCTTGCAAATTGATGATTTGTTGCCTAAGCCTGACAAGTTGCCGAGCTAGTATTTTGGTTGCCGCCTAGAGCCATCCAGATCATGCATCATAAGGCATCAGGAAGAAAAACACTGGGAGACTAGGGATCTTTCATATAATCCTAACAGACTCACCTCATTTCCAGTCTTAGCAGTCTTCTTGATCTCTGCAACCAGCTTCTTCTCCTGGAATGGTACCATTAAAACATTACCAAAACAAACAATACATTTGCACAAGTTATTCCAGATCGGTAAGTGAAACTACCATAATGATGTACTAATAAATAGAAGTCCAAAATGGCGCTGTTGTGTTGTATCACACTTTCCTGGACTAGACCGATCTGTTTTGCACTTATGGAGCATAAAGGTAGGACAGCATAAGAACGCAGCAAAAGCCCCAAGGAGTGTCAGGCACTCAGGTTCTCGTCACACCTTCAGGAGTGTGTCTAAGCATTTCATTTGCCAAAAAAGAAACTACTTATAGCCCAATTTGAACCCCATTTTCTCTTGTTTTAGGCCTATTTTTCCTATACTGAAGAATACAAAATGATATATTGTTGAGTAAGGTTCAAAATGAAGCAAGCTGATTTTTGTTGCTCTAATAATCCAGAAAAATCTCATGTCGTGACGCTATTGCCCTTGTGATACTCAGTGTTCAAAAATTCGGTACTTGGCGGCGATATTGCGGCCGATATTGCGGTTGGCGGCTACAAACGCAATGAATTCAGCCCTTGGTGGCCTGTTTGGCTGCTAGGCTGAAATTGCGGTCCTTGGCGAGCCTTGACGGGTCTTGGCGGTCTTTGGCGGTCCTTAGCGGCTGGCAGAAAACTATGAGAGAGATCATTTTGATATATTGTTTACATGACCTAATGACCATGATTGAAAGATTCACGTCGTCGCCCTCAAAATAAGGTACACTAAGTCACTAACATAGTACTTACTACTTAGTTTATTACTTGATTAATTGAGTAGTATTTGTTCAGTATTTTAGTTTAATATTCTATTTTAATATTTGATGTCTTGCAATTTGCAAATAACTAGAAAAGAAAACTAAAAATTTTTATTCATAATAAAATCAATAATATATATGAATTATATTAATTCTCGTCCGAGGCCAAAACGCCGAGACTCGCAATTGCGCCGCAATACGGCCTTAGCACTTGGCGGTGCCTAACCGAACGAATCCGCCGAGCGAACTCTTGAACACTGGTGATACTACAGATCAGTCACATCTCAGGAGCCCATTGCAGACCAGAAGCATGATAAAATAATAATTCAGTCACTGGACATGTGACTGAATTATTTCATCTCCTTCGCACAGCAGCAGTGCTGCCTAATAATCTCTATTCAGTCTGGCAATGGATTTAACACAAGTACACAACCAAGCATATTTGCAAAAACTGGCCACTGTTTGCCTCATGTTAAAACGTTATGTAATGAATTATTTAAAAGATTATGAACTACACACCTCCATTTGCAGGGAGCCAATCTCTCGCTCAACTCCTACAATACGTAACAAAATGGCGTCAGAAATCATCACATTGCCAAATCCATTTCATTGAAGGGCTGCTACTCAAGCTGTTTTTGACTGGTTGTTGTGATCTTATTCTGTGCAAATCTTTTACAACAGATCAGAAATGATCGATTGTCCCACTATCACACCAATTCCTGAACGTGTGCTGGTCTGCTTCGATAGAACACAGGTTGGGCATCAAATGTCGCATGGTTAAATCTGTTGTCTGTTAGCCCCCTTGTTCGAGAGCAATATGAAGTAAGGAGAACACCTAATATAAGTAGAGGGGACAGCAGAAAGAAAAGGAAACGAAAATTTGTTCTTACCCCGTGTGGCGACTGCCATCTCCCTCTTGCTTGTCCTGAGAGCCTCTGCAAATGAATGAGACAACATCACCCATTAGTCCGCTACACCGAACTCCAAACTGTCGATTGGCAAACTTCCCCACCCACGAATCCATGGAGATCACCACCAGCACCCAAAAGATTCTTAATTTCTCACCCCTCGTAAAATGCGCAAATCACAGGATACCCTAAAACCCTACCCACCAAAGAACCCACAGGAAACAACCAGGCCATCGAATCCATGGAAGATCTCACTTTTGGAGCACGGAAACAACCGAATCATCGAGGCCCAACCGCGGATCAGACCAAATCGGTGACAAAAGAACATCGTATCTCTCTCGGAATTCCAAGCGACAGTAGAATCCCAGAGAAACCCCATCTGAACCCCCGGGTAGCACCGACAAAGACCAAGCGAAAAAAAAATGAATCCAAGAACCGAACCCTTAGTAACTAACCGCACCTTTGGGGTCGACCTTCTTCTTGAAGATGTTCATGGCTGCTGATCGCTCGAGAGACCAAACCCTCTGGCCCTCTCCTCCCTCCCTCTCTCTCTCTCAGATTTGGAAGTGGAGATGGGTGTGTGTAGGTGAGGAAGGGGAAGACGGCGGCGAGCACAACGGAACGGGTCGCCTTACTTCGGGCTTTACTGGTAGCCGTTGCAAACCTAAACAAAAAAGAGACGTTTAGGACACGATCAGAGCTTTTAAGCCAGCTCTTGCTTTTAAAAAGCTAGCAATCCTCCCACTAGCTCAGCTTCTAAGAAACTTGTTTCTTTGGTATAAATTATAAGCTATATATAAATAATAAAAGTTAAAAAGTGAAAGATAAATTAAACCTGTTTTTTTTTATTTTATTGTCGAGAGAAATTAGCTATTTATTAACTAATCTTTTATAAAAAAACTATCACCACTTTTCAAACTAAAAACCCAAAAATATTTTTTTTGGAAAATATACTGCTCCCTAAATAGGCTCTTAAGCTACACAGGCTTCAGTTCGCTCTACCTTCTCTTTTTTTTTCCCCTTTATGGAAACAGATTTTATGTATCTGTCTGGAAGATTATTTGGGGATTTACCTTGATAAAATTACTTCGTTTCCCTCAATACCCTTCATATTTTGGGGACGTATTCTCTTCCTTAGGAGGAGTGACTGGCTCGTTGAGGCTAGGCAGATTATTTCCATTTTAAGGTTTGTCTAGAAGGCAAGAATTTTGTAGAAAATTTTATGGAAGTTTGTATGGATTAGTATAATTACTGCAGAAATCCTCAAAAATTGCTACGTTTGAAACGGGGCTTTATTTTCAGTTTTTGAAGGCAGGAATTTTCGAGTCTGTTTTGGGTAGAGTACATTGCAGTCACATCTCCAGAAAACAGAGAATACCCAAAACGAAACTGGACCTTGAGCTTATTTTCTTTAGAGAGAGAATCGAGGAAGGAATGAATGTGCTAGCGTACAAACAGTCAGCTAGCCTAGCCATGCTTGTATATATTGTACATGCCTGGGCTTTAGTTCGCCGTACAGCCACCTTCGGCCGCTGGGCCATGGCGTATGGAGTCGGGTCGGGCTTGGGCACTTTGCCCGTTCTTTTCACGTATAAACAAAGTTCCGTGGGCAACATGTAATTTACTCACAACCGTACCGTCTGTGTGTGCAAGTACAGCAGCTCAGTCTGGAAATTTTGAGAACCTGATAAAGTCTAACTGTGGCCAAGATCTTGCTCGCAAGATGCGGTTTTAATAATAGGAATGATTTGTATTCCGAACCGGTCCGAAATTTTCGAATGCATTGTAATATTTTTTTTCTTCACGTGTAACATTTTTTTACAACGCGTGCAACATTTTCTTTCGACAGACAGTAGAATTTGCTACAGTATACGAACGTTGCAAGCGTTCGAAAAAAATGTTTCACGCATTGACAGAAAATGTTACAAACGTAGAAAAAAAATATTGCAAGAGGCGTCCGATGGGATGAACAGAAATCGGACGTCCGAGCGCTAGTTTCTCCCTTTTATAATACCTAACGACGGCTGGAAGTTCTACTGCTCTTCCTCGGTAAGCTCGAGCAACCACCTACCCTGCCGTGGAGTAGAGGTGGGCACTGGGCCGGGCTATTTTGGACTAGCACGAGGCACGTCCGACCAAATTGACCTACTGACCGACACTCAGATCGTTCTAAACGGGTCAGGCTCAGACGCAGACGGTTGTCCGCCGTGTTGGGCCTACCAACCGCACGATTATGCGCTCGAAGACGCAGACAATAGTCCGGCAGTGCTTGGGCCGCAAGACGGGCCGCATGGCTCGAAACAGGCACGAACCTATGTTATATGTGTGAGTGAGCAAATCAAGGAGTAAAGAAAGAAAACTCTGGATGGACTGGATAAAAGAAAGGGAATAGATCTATGCGTTGTATGTGTGGGTGAGCAAATCAAGGGGTAAATGTATGACTGCATGCATGTAACTGGAAGGAGCAACTGAATCAAGAAAATCGAGAAGAACAAACACAATAAGATTTTGTTTCGACCGGAGAAAAAGAAAGTCCTAGACAGATAAAGAAAGAAATCAATCCGTGATTAGTAGTAATAGTATAAATGGGCGAACTGGCTGGCACGCGACACGGCTTAAATGGACCGTGACTGGCTGGCGGCGGCCGGCTGGCTTCCGCCCGACGACGAAAGCACGATGGGCCATCACGCCCCGGCACGGTTTAGACTCGGCACGATGGACCCGTGCGGGCGGTCCGACCCAAAGACGATGCCCACCTCTACCGTGGAGGTGGCTCCGCCCATGCAATATATAGCTGCTGTATGCGGCTTAGTGTACTACTGTCACTGTTAGTAGAAAATTAACCACTGAAGCGAAGAGTATATACTAGCTGATACTTCCGCGAGGCTCCGTAGTTCGTCCTTGCAAACAGCAGCAAAACTAGTTAGTACATACTGTGGTCGTTGGTATCGTTTGATCATGGAAATTAAGCTAGGACAGCTTATCTGTAAAGTCTGTTACCCTAGGTGACAAAAGGAGCATGTCATCTTCAATTCTGAACCCAGCTAGCAACTTGTGAAAATAAAAGCAAACAAAATTCAGATGGAATAAGCATGAGCAAGTGCTAGACCGAGCGCAGATACGCATTGCGTTTGCGTTTGGATCTTCCTTCGCTTCTTGTCTGCTCGCCATGTATCCGACGCTGAAGCACATGTTACGGCACAGTGGCCGGCCGCATCGGCCATGTAGGTGACGCAAGGAAAGGATCATTTGAGTCATTATGAGATAAGAATAAATCTATTAGATATAAGACTGGTTCGTTGTTTCCTTGTTAGCCAAGTTGATTAGTTGCCGGTTGGTTAGGTGGTTCGGCACCTGGTCTATAAAGGTTGCCGCAAGATGTGCTACCTGCGCTTTGTCACGGGAAGAGGGAGTAAGGAGACAGTAACACATTCATCTTCTCAATTCTAGCGGACAAGCTTGATGGCAGCGATCAACAAGAATCAAAAGAAAAACAAATGAATGGCCTTCACTTCATACGAACCCTGCAGATTACGTTGAAACAAACTGGAGATTCCGTTGAAACTGCAGTCATTCTTTCACATCCGAACCCTGAAGACTTCATACGAAGTTCGTTCTTGTCGAGGTGGTTCTGACTCCTGACAGCCCTGCGAATCTACTACATGGTGATGGCAGCAATAGCACTTACGAAGTGGGTGATCAAATCCATGGACTGAAATGCGAGAGTTTTTGTGGAGATAAGACGATGACGATAGCGCTATGGCGGCGCAATTGCCGAACTGAGCTGGGGAAAGGTAGATTGGGTGGTGGGCTGGAGGCGAAGCTCTTGGCGGGAGGAACGGCGATGATTCTCACCAAGGCGGCGGATCAAAGTTGCGGGCGCGGCGACAGCTTTGAGGAAGCGTTGTGCCAGCGACTCGGGCGGAGGAAGCTCAACGGCCTCCGTGCGGTTACATGTTAAATAGGCTAAAAACGCCAGGCAAATACAACCTATCCTGCTAAGGATAGAATCCCAGATTTCTATCTATACAAAGCTATCTATATTTGCAAGGGACTCTATCTTTAGCAGGTGTGATTTACAATGTTCTTGGCCCCCTTCGGAACAGCTTTTGATTATGCAGATTCTGGATTATAGTCAGCTGTCTGGAGAAGCGGCTGTCTGAATAATCTGCTAACTGGAGAATCTGATTGTTCGGCAATCCTGATTGTCTGTGTTGATTGTTGATCGGCGTCGGTGACGGATGAGCGGATGAGAGTGGTGGAGGGGCCTAGGGATGATGGTGGAAACCTTTGTGCCTGCGACGACTCGTGGGAGGCGAAACTCGCAGAATCTGAGTCAGAATCCACAGAATCAGGTGGGTGACAACTTCTGATTCTATGTACAAATCAGATTCTGATTCTTGGAGAAGCTGTTTAGAATCCTACTGTTTGGCGCACATCCGCTTTTATTTTAAGCAGAAACTGTATTTAAGCTAAAACGAAAGGGGCCCTTAACACTCCCCCTCAATCATAACTTACATAAGTTAAGATTGTTTCTAAAGTTCTGTAACTTGCATGTTGATAGAGTCGTGGTGAAACCATATGCAATTTGGTCAACAGAAGAAATAAACCTGATATCTAACAAGCTTTGAGCCACTCTTTCTCTTACAAAATGATAGTCCACCTCAATATGCTTCGTCCTAGCATGAAAACAGGATTGGCAGAGAGGTACGTAGCTCCAATGTTGTCACACCATAATATGGCTGCCATTGGCTAAGACACTCCAAGTTCACTAAGCAAAGTTTGAATCCAAATAACCACTGCTGTTGCATTGGCCAATGCTTTATATTCTACCTCTGTGCTTGGTCTTGAGACAGTTGCTTGTTTCCTTGCACTCCATGACACAAGGTTAGAGCCTAAGAAAACAACATAGCCATCGGTAGACCTCCTATAATCAGAGCATCCTGCCCAGTCAGCATCTGAAAAAGCACGGATCACATTAGATTCAGATTTGACAATTTTTGGGCCAACATCCAATGTGCCACTGATATATCTGATAATCCTTTTCACAGCTGCCCAATGAACTATAGTTGGAGCATGTAAGTACTGACATGCTTTATTTACAGCAAAAGCAATATTAGGACAAGTCAATGTTAGGTACTGTAGCCCTCCTACAATACTTTTATATCTCATAGCATCTTCTCCTTCTAAAGGATCTCCAACAGACACCGAGAGTTTTTTAGAGATTGAAAGTGGTGTACTTACCGTCTTGCAACTTTTTAATCCTGCACGTGTGATCAGTTCAGTTGCATATTTTCCTTGAGACAAAATCAAGCTTTCTTGAGTAGGAGTAACTTCAATACCCAAAAAATAATGTAGTTGCCTTAAATCCTTAAGAGCAAAGTCTGATTGTAGATCTTGAAGTAAGGCCGCAATAGCCTGATCATACGAACCCACCACAATGATATCATCGACATATACCAAAAAATATATGACAATGTCTCATTGTCTGAAAAAAATAATGATGTGTCTGCCTTGGGGGCTTTAAAGCCCAGTTGTTGCAATTTATCATAGAGACGAGAATACCAAACTCTAGGTGCCTGTTTTAACCCTTATATGGCTTTATCCAATTTGCATACATAATTGCGAGCGGACTTATCTTCATACCCAGGTGGTTGTTTCATATACACTTATTCCTCCAGAACAGAAACGCGTTCTGAATATCTAGCTGGCATATGCTTCATCCTCTTTTAACTGCAAGGGACAAAATAAGACGAATAGTAGCAGGTTTAACAACAGGGTTAAAAGTATCCTCATAATCAATGCCATATCTCTGCTTAAAACCTTTTGCTACTAATCTAGCTTTGTATCTATCAATGGTACCATTAGACTTTTCTTTGATCTTATAGACCCACTTGCAGTCAATTATATTCTTTCCTTTCTGATAAGGAACCAAATGCCAGGTATTGTTCTTTACAAGTGCTATATACTCCTCATCCATAGCTTTTTTTTCCAATTTGTATTTTGGAGAGCATCCTTTAAGCTTTGTAGGTTCTCCTGTAGAGCTCAATAAGCCCCACCTAATAGTGCCATTAGTCCTGATGAGAGGCTTGCTAATGTTGTTTTGTAACCTCGTGCGAGGACGATTGCTCACGGGCGTAGCTTCAGAAGTATGCACCATAGAGGAGTCATCGGTATGTTGTGCCCCCACAGAAAAACCGATCTCAGTTGCCAGAAGTCCTACCAACGCAGACATGCTCACTGACGATGTAGGTGTTGGCGTATCAGGTTGGGACGCCGAGTCAATCAGGTGGGCTAGAGAAGCCAACGTATTATATCCACCAGGAGAATTTGCTTCGATTCCAGCACTTGAATTTTGGTTGCCACCATGTTCTGCCTCGATCCCAATGCCTGAAGTTTGTCTGCTAGAATCGGCCTCTTCTTCTGTAACCAAATCATTAAGAGTTCCAACAGTAGCATTAGAAGCATTAGTCATAGTAAAACCACTATTTTGCATACCCCATGGTTTTAATAGCGACTGTGGAAGAAGTTCAGCACGAAGTTGAGCACCGGCATTGGGATGAAGGTTGGAAAAGGGAAAAATAGATTCATCAAAGATAACATCTCTGGAGATATAGACACGACCGGTAGAGATATTAAGGCACTTATATCCCTTATGTTAATTACTATAGCCTACAAAAGCATATTTTTTGGAGCGAAACTGAAGTTTTCGGTCATTATACGGTCTAAGATTTGGCCAGCAGACACAGTCAAAAACTCGAAGGAAGGTATAGTTGGGTTTCTCTTGAAATAGACGTTCCAAAGGAGTTGAGAGATCAATCACACGACTAGGGATACGATTAATGAGATAGGTAGCTATGAGAAAAGCTTCATCCCAAAACTTCAGAGGCATGGACGCATGGGCAAGCAAAGCCAACCTGACTTCAACAATATGACGATGCTTACGTTCTGCACCACCATTTTTGGTGAGTATGAAGGCAAGAAACATGATGAGCAATACCAATTTGCTGAAAAAAGGAATTCAATCGTTGGTATTCACCACCCTAATCAGTCTGTATAGTAAGAATTTTTCGATTAAAATGCCTCTCAACAAGTTGCTGAAAATTCATAAAAACTTGGAACACATCGGACTTCTTTTTCAAGAGATAGGTCCATGTGAACTTACTGAAAACGTCAATGAAGCTAACATAATACTAATACCCTCGAACAAACTTGGGTGCTTTCCCCAAACATCAGAGAAAACAAGCTCCAAAGGACCAAAAGACCTGCTAACAGACCTAGAATATGGTAATTGGTGACTCTTAACTTTTTGACAGGCATCACAAACACTATCTTTATTTGACTCATCAACAAAAGGGATATTATTTTGTCCAAGAACCTTGCTAACAGTGGTAAAAGACGGGTGACCAAAGCGATTATGCCATCTTGAGGAGGAAAGCTTGGTGATTGTAAGAGCTTGAGTTTGATGTGCGCTTGTCTTCAAAGGAATAGGATACATGCCACCTTGAGATCTACCTCGGAGCGGGATTTTCTTCATTACTTGATCCTTGACATAGAAAAAATCAAGATGAAACTCAAGGAAGGCATTATTATCTGTAGCAAGACGATGGACAGAGACCAAGTTCTTCTTAGCTTTAAAAATATGAAGAACATCACCAAGGTAAAGATGACGAGTAGGGGTATGAAAAATAGCTTGGCCTACATGATGAATGCTCATACCTGCACCATTTACTGTATGCACCTGATCTTGACCTTGGTACCTCTCCCGAGTTGTGAGTTTCTCCAATTCACTTCTTATGTGATCGGTAGCACTGGTATCAGTGTACCAGTTCATGTCCACCCCATAGGAGGAAGACACAACCGCAGCTAATTTTTGTGAAGTTCCATCATCTCCAATAAAAGACCGATCAAATCTCTTCCAGCATGTATGAACCATGTGCCCTTCCTTGCTACACAACTGGCATGTTGGTCTAGGGCCATCACCACGGCTACGTCCGCCACGGCCTCGCCCATTGCCGCGACCACGTCCCCTGTTATGGCCGCGTCCACGACCTCCACGGGACGCCATGTTTGCTGAAGATTGATACCCACCATCAGACTGGAGATTCAATCGAGCTTCATATGCAAGAAGCTGTGCATATAGATCACTTAACAAGACATTATCCTTAGCAAATATTAATAATACAAATGCATTATATTCAACGTCTAATCCTGCTAGAATATAGGATACCACATCATCATCTTCAAGCTTCTTTCCAGCCACTGCCATCTCATCAGCAAGCCCCTTCATCTTGGTGAAATATGCCATGGCAGATGCATCACCCTTCTGTTCTCGAGACAATTGCGATATGATTTGGATGATTCATGCCTTCGACTGAGATGAGAACATCTCACCAATGGCCGTCCAAACCGCAGAAGTGCTTTCAAGATGTGCTACTTGAACAAGAACCTCTTTCGATAGACTTGATAGAAGATACCCTAGAACATGTTGATCCTGAGCAATCCATTGAGAGTAATCTGGATTTTCAACCATCGTTTTGTCTACGGTGATTGTCTCAGATGGCATCTTCTTGGAACCATCTAGGTAGCTGATGAGATGTGCTCCACGCACAGCCGGCAAAATCTGAGCTCGCCAGATCAGGAAGTTCTCCTTGGTTAACTTTTCTGATATTGGATGTCCTAAGGCTGATGAAGGCAGCGCCAGTGCAGTAGAAGATGAAGACGTCACCATTGAAGCTAGATGAGTTTTTTTGTTTTCTTTCGATGGGAGGAAGGCTCTCTGATACCATGTGAAAATAGAGAAGCGTGATACTCCCGTAAGAGCCGCGGTTACATGTTAAATAGGCTAAAAACGCCAGGCAAACACAACCTATCCTGCTAAGGATAGAATCCCAGATTTCTATCTATACAAAGCTATCTATATTTGCAAGGGACTCTATCTAGGGGTGAAAACAGGTTGGATATGGGTGGATATTGCTCTTCCCGTATCCTAACCCATATTTTTTCCCGAATTCGGAACCGGATACGGATACGAATTCGGATTATTCGGGATACGGATATGTGACGGATTCGAGTCGAAAACGAATAAAGATATACGGATAATGCACGCATATATAGAGTAATACATATTAAATTAAAACCATATGAGTACATGACTATAGTAACAAATTATATATCAATCAAACTCAACAAACATCGTAGAAAGAATATGCTACTTTAGGTACAATAGAACCAACTAATTGTTAATATAAATGGGCTGACATGGAAAAAATATAGTGAAAATGGGCTGAGCCTTACTGATATCCAAATATGCGATCTAATATCCGAATAGGAAAAATCCGAATATCCAAATAGAAAAAATCCGAAAATCCGGATCCCGTCCCGGATTTACCGGATATTGGATGCTCCGGATCCGATCCCGAATCCGGATTCAAGTATCCGGATTTAGTCCCGGATCTGACCGGATAGTAAAATCCGGTCCCAGATCAGACGAGAGATGTCCGACCCGTTTTCATCCCTAACTATCTTTAGCTGGCGTGATTTACAATGTTCTTATTAACACTCCGCGGGATGGGGAGGCAGAGGCGCGTGATGGGAGGGGTGGACGGATGCGAGGCAGAGAAAGAAGACAAGATTGAGAGAGAAGATTGAGAGAGAGAGAGGCCTTCCGTAGCACCGCTGCCACCAATGAGCTCACCGTGTCTGTAGCATTCCATTTTTATGCTTGCACACTGCCGTCGTTGTTTCCCTCCCGAGCTTGGCCGAGGCGCCCATGGCCGCCTCCCCTGTCCTCTACTCGAGAAAGAAGACAAGATTGAGAGTGAGAGACAACTAGCCATAATTAAAGGTTTGGACCCAGGGGTATTTCAGATAATCCCCTGTCCTTCTCTCTCTGATCTGAGTCGTAAATTGGCTTCCATTCTGCGTGCATTGGCTTCTTCGGGGCCATGAGCTGAAGCTGGAGCTGAGCTAAACAAGGTCGGAGTCTAGGCCATACGCAGCACAGCAGACACATGGGTGCTAGCTCTCCCAAACAGACCAGCTAGCACACGAGTAATTCGACAGTTCTGCCGCTTGATGAGACGAAGTGGCTTGGTACCTGCAGCCGTATCGTTTGCTGCTGGACCCTGTCCCGTCCTACATACAACAATGATGCGTGGCACGCAGTCTGCCAGACGATCGAGTTCACCGTCTCATCTCTCGCCGACTAGTGCTCAACGCGCCATGCTTGTGAGTGGGAAATCATGACCACCAATTAAATCAGCAGATCGATCGAGAGCCAGCCCAGCAATAACAGCTTATCCATATGATCATGGGATCACAGAGGCCGGACCACGCCGACGACACAACAGTCTCTCTCTATAATGGTGCTGTACATGTAGGGTGTACCACAAGGGAGTGTACGGTTTAATTTGTTTGATTGCACTCACTCTCACGCGGATGCACAAGTGCCGTCCTTTGATGCCTTCTCGCACTTCTTTTTTCATCGCAGGCTTTTTTAAGTGGAATTATAAATCTAACGTTTTTCTCGACCACAGAAGTATATCTATCGTGCTTCCATACCGTAGCAGTTAGTGGATACCACAGATACAAGTGTATTACGTGTTAAGTAAGGACAATGTGACAAGTGGCTCCATAAGCCAAATTTGAATAAGGGTCAAATTTGCACAACATATATACACACACATGAGATCACGTAAGCCAATGCTTCAGCCTTGAGGTAGCCCCATTGCTCGAATTCGCATCCTCTGCCTTGCTTAAGCAACAGACTGTACCGCTGTTTTTCCCCCTAACAACTGTAGCACCACTGTATCAATACATCTGGGCGGTAGATCCAACGGATAAGATCGAATGATCGATTGTCCTTGAGGCGAGGTACTATTCACCTCTGCCTTTGCACATGCAATGACAGATGATAATAAGCTACCATGTAGCTCATTGGCAATCAGATATTTGCCAACTACTCAGGATCTATATATCAGAGCACCCAAACAAGGCAAATCTCAGTTTGCAATACGATTTGAACGGCAAACACGAAAACATGTGGAAGCGGTTTCACCGAATAAGGTTTTCATGGTCCACCTGATCACCCACGTACCTTCACTTCAGGGTGATCCTAGCCATTCGATATCTTGATTTGATGGCCTGAATCACTCCAGTTCAGACTCAAACCTGATTCCATTTCCAAATTAAACTTGCGTTGCAGACGTCTGTTTAGCATAGGTAAAAATAACACATCACTCTTGTAGACTTGAAGTCGTCAGTGCCTCAGAGGCATGCACGCACGCACACGAGATCCTTATCACGTCACAGACTCACGACCCACGGGCCTGGCTAACTTCGCTAGCTTAACTACCGGCGTGAATTGAACGACGCCGGCGACGGCATCGTCGACGTTGACCTCACCGTCGCAGTGACCGACGACGCGGTGGTCGCCGACGACAGCCGCGGCGTGGCCACCTGCTTGATCACCACGTTCGGGAGAGGGCTGCGCCTCCGCCTCTCCTGCTCCTTCACCAGCTCGCCCGCGAGGGCGTCCACCTGCTCGCCGTTCGTTCTCTCCGACAGCCTCCGCCCGCGGAAGAGCACCGACTCCACGTTCCGCTGCGACAGCATCTCTCCGGCGGCTGCGGCCGCCGTCTCCGCGTGCAGGGAGGTCGGTGCCCACTTGCCGGCCTGGATTCGTACGTAGTTGCTTCCGCTTGCGTTCCCGAATGCCATGGCCACCGCCTCGTCGACCATGTCCGCGACGCCCTGGGCGGTGACGCGCGCTAGCTCGTCCGGCGACGGTGAGCGCGTCGGCATTGGCGTGTTCCAGCCCGCGCCGGAGAAGGAGGCGCCGGCGCCGATGGAGAGGACGAGGACGTCGTCCACGCTGGTGGCAAGGGGGAACTCCTGCTTGTTGTGGAGAATGTGCGTGATGGCGGCGGCGGCCGGGTTGCCCATGGCCGCCACGGCCCCGGACGCAGCGGCGATGGCCGTGCGCCCGTCCAACGACCTGACGGCCGCGGCCGCTCCGCCTGCTGCGCAGGTGGCCGTGCAGACGTCGCTGAGGCGGAAGTCGAAGCTGTCGCTCTCGACGGCGTCGGCGCGCGAGAACATGAAGGGCGCGGCCGTGGCGAGGTCGTAGCACGGCACGAGCAGCGGCGCAACGGTGTCCCTGAGCGTGGCGTCGCCGAACACCCGCCGGAAGGACCTCTCTGCCTTCCGCGCGCCGCCGCGGAACAGCTTCGCCCACCCCCGTCGCCGGCCGCTCCAGTCCCTCCCGACGCTCCCGGCTACGAAGGCCAGCGCCTCCTCGGCCGTGTACCGCGGCCGCCCGTCGGGGCCCCTCAAGAACAGCATCGCCGCGAGTACGCCGCCCGCGCCGGCGCCCGCCGCCACGTCGAAGAAGTCCGCGACGCGCGCGTCCGGGTCGCCGGCGCTCTGGCGCAGCCCAGCCTCAAGCCGCGCGAGTGCGGCCGCGGCGAGCAGCGCGTCCCCGGCGCCCGCTCCGCAGCCGTCGATGGCCAGTACCCGCACTCGCCCGTCGCTGGCGCCAAGAAACGGTCTCGCCGGCGTCCCCGGCCCGGACAAGCACCCGGCCCCGCCGAACAAGAACTTGCTCTCCAGCAAAGAGAAGATCTCGTAGCTGAGCTTGTCAATGTCCATGGCTGTCGGCGACACCATTGCCGAGTACGCTTCCATCTCGGCTGCAAGCAACGGACTGGTCGATATACTACTCGACTAGAGCGTGTGCAGCACTGTGGCTTGTGGTCCACAGCAACTAGCAGCGAGCGTATGTGTGGATTGGAGTTGGAGAGTTCACTAGCTTGATGATGTGATGGTTCCCGTGAGTCCAAGTCGAGCCTACATATATAGAGGCGGGCGCAGGTTAGCGGCAGGAGCCACGTGGACGCGGTGCCCGGACCGGCGCAGGTTAGACGAGTACGGACGAATCCTCGCCGTGCGCCAGAACGACGGCGGGTGGTACGGGACCGCGTGAAGGTGGCACGAAGCGTCGTCCTCTGGTGAGGGATTCCGCGCGCAGCCGACGGGAAGCTTCCCGCGAACACCGCGCGCGCCGCCTGCACGAGCGCCGCTCTCGGGACCCACACTTCGGCGAGGCACCGTGCGGGCACGGCATGTCAGCGCGGGATGGGGGCGGTGGGGCCGGTCCACCGACGGGATCGGCGGTGTCCGGGGAGGGCGAGACAGCCAGCGGCTGACCCGAGGTGATCGTGCGCGGGCCTGAGCCACGTCACGCGGTACCCGCGTGTCAGCCACAGGCGTCGAACGATGCATGCACTGGTAGCCTGGCTACGGACGTACAGCGCCAGTTATTGGCGTCGGCGCCGGAGCTCACTGTGCTTCACACGTCAGGAAATAGCACTGTGCGAGTACTGATAGCAGTGCTCGCTAGTATACCAGCGGTATTAGATTCATTCTCACGTCCTCGTGTGGAATGTTCATTCACTATTTACTGGCCTTCACCTTCAAGTCGGTGTCTGAGACTCAGACTGATGTATGGATTCCTACAACGAGCTTCTTCACGCATAGACTGCTCCGAAACAACTTTTCTTCGGCCGGCTTGAGTAGATAATAAAGCCAGAGAGCACGCACTACCCTCTCCCTGTTCCAAAACAATTCGTGTTAAAATCTGGGCACATGCGTTGTGCCCTGCAGGCTGCAGCTGGCTTGAGGTTGAACTAACGACACGACGACCTGCAACTGCAAGTAGGTGATGCTGCTAGGTGTAGCTTGGACGGACCTCTGTCGAGCTCGGTGGTTGTTCTGCACATTCCGTGAGCTTTCATCAACACCAAAAAACGACAAATTGTGCACACGTGCAACTGAATATCAAATGTATAATAATAATATTAAGCAAAGCTAAGCCAGCTCTTGTCCAACTGGCCTTGTCACCCATGCCACTTAGAGGTTCACTAAAACCCACCAGGAAACGAAACCGGCCAAAAAGAATACTGTTGTCTGTTTCTTATCGTAAAACGATGTCGTCTTCTCTTAATCAACCACGATGTATCCATAAAATAGCGAGCACAAATAGAAACCACATACAAATATCTTCAAAACTTGTGGAGTACGACTAGACTCAGAGTATATTATAGCGTTTTGTATTATTATATGAGTACTCATAGAGAAAACTATGATAGATCTTTTAATGCTAATAATAAAGGTATCGTTTCCGGCGATGGTCATAATGTTTTCAGTTTTCTTAGTCAACGTCTGAAAATATTTAGTCTCTCTAAAAATTGAATTTGTGGTGTAATTGTCTACAAAATAGATTTTCTCCTCTGCTATTAGATTATACTTTGTTCTATAGTAGAAGAATGATTTAAAAATCAAGCAATTGTTGCAGCAGGAACATATTGCAAAATATAGAACAAACAAAGCACAATCAATCAAATATCTTGGGAAATAATAATTTATTTAAATGATAATCACTCAACAGGAGTATAGACCAATGTTTATTCTAGAACTAAGACTAAACTGATAAGAATACTATTAAGAAAACTCATAATGATATGCGATATTGACTAGCTAAGTAAAGAAATATTTAGGAAACTAATTGAAGCCTCCATATGAGTCGTGGGTGTCCTTCTGGGGCTCCCCGAACTCAATAAGATCAAGAATCATATCATCATACTTCTCAACGTCCGCGTCAACAATAGGCTGAACAGTGAAGTGTGCCTCAACCCCTGATTCTTCTAGAACTTCTTATTGGATTGCATGTAAAGGTCTACTAAATGCTTTGGGATGCAGCAGGTGCGCCACCAATGGCTAGTAGGACCTGGGGTGGAGCTAGGCCACGGGCCAGTAGGACCTGCCCGAGGCCTAGCCTAAATAACAGTAAAGAATACTGTGTAGTTTCTATTTAGGCCCGAGGTGACCAGCCGGTTCAAAAGCTCGAGTTTTCTCTGCTCCTAACTTAACCAAGGCACAGCCGGGCGAGGTCGCGCACAAAGCCACAGACGCATGTCGCCGCCCGATCTGAGCTTGTCTTTGCCCCCATTCTCCCACCAACCACCACTCCAGACCGACCCGTGCCCTGCTCCTGCTGCTTAGCTCTTTTGCTTTCATGGCGACTCATAGCACTGCTTCTCCGCAGGTCTGTCTGATCTGAGCTCGTGCCATGACCATTACCGCTTCACTTCACCCAAATTACCAACCAGATCTGAGCTCGTGCCACCACTAGCTGCTCGGGTGCTCGGCTATTTGGTAGTTCGGCTGCTGCTCATGGTGCCGCAATCCGCAGAGACGCAGATCCCGTCGACCGACCGACGGGTCCTCGGCACTTCAGCAGTCGGACATATTCTATATGCAAGCAAGATTGAATTTACTACCGATAAAATCAATATATTACATGCTCACTCTTTTATCAGTAAAACTTGGTCTTTACCTATTCAGTAGATAATTATCTAAAATTTTTCAGAATTTTCTTAGTATTTTTCATAATTTTCTGCTAATTATCAAGCAATTTTCAGAACTACCAAATAACAGAAAAATAAATTATAGTATACATAAACACGAAATAATGCCAAAAAAATAAAACTAGAGATATGAAACTTCCAATGTGCTAAGTCTAAGTTTCAACAATTTACCCAAGCCCATATACCTAGAAGATCAATTTCTATTTCTAGGATTTAATATAAATTTCTAAAATCTATTAACTATTTTTAGAATTACACAGACCTTCAAGGTCCTTTAAGCAAAATTCCACGGCCGTCCGTAAATAACCAACTTCGGGAGACGGCGGCCGCCGGGTGCGTGCGGCGGGTGTTGGCGCAGGCGCGGCTGCTGGCGTGGGCGCCGGAGCACGGTACGTAGGTACGACGTCAGGCCGTCATCAGCGTGGCCGTACGTAGGTACGGCGCAGGACACGGCACGGTCATGCATGGGTATGCAACTATGCATCACGCTCCAAGACATGTACAGCCACGCTCGACCGCGCTCACGGGCCACGACGGACGGGGGGCGAGATGACGTGCTTGCGCACCGGCATCATCAAGAGCTACACGCCGGTGCGGCATGGGCCGGACAGCGGCGCTACAGGCGTCGGTTTTTTTTTTTTTTATCTTTCCGTGAATAAAGACAACTAGAGCCTTAATTGTTCCGAATTAGATTAAACAAGTAATCTAGGCAATTAGAAAAAATTGATCTACAAGATTAAAATTTATTTAGGTACGATTAACTTACATACCACAAACTTATGTATAGCTCGTAGTAAATATAATTGCTTGATACCAATCAAATTCGATGCAGTGTAAATTAGTGTAGATAGCAAAACTTATTAAGCATCGAGGAGATTTGTGTGTTATTGTTGAAAACAGTAGATACATACAAAAACAAGATTACAAATCCTGGCAAAATTTCACAAAATCTTAGGTGAGATCTCGGATTTCGGCCAGGAACGAGATTCAAAATCATGCCTGGATAAAAAAATTAGAAAAAAATAAAATCACTACAGTATTTTCACAATTTTTGGCGAAAATCTCGGCAAATCTCACCGAAATCTCGAGGTTTTTTGACCAAAATTTGACTTTTATTGACTAGATTTGGCCCAATAACCTTTAGGAAAGTCATCTTCTACGAAAATTGGTTGAAAACCCAAATTATTGAGATGTTTTATAATTTTGATAGAAATACTGTCAAATTTTTATAAAATAATATAAACTTGATCGTACTTTAAAAATTTATGATATGGTATTATCTTTAGCATTATCGGATCATATAAAAAAAATTCCAAATAATTGAACTTCATTTGTTATCTTTAAAAAAATAAAAAATAGAATGAATGTAACTGAGACAGTAACCTTGTCAAAATTTTGTAAATTTGCATGAGTGCGATTATGATCCAAAATTTTTATGAGAGCTTAATAATTTCCTCAGAACCCTTCTCCAAAATTTTCAAAAAATTTAATTTTTTATTTGCTCAATCAAATCTATGAATGCATTAGACTTCATTTGTTATATTACAAAAATAAAAAATAGAAAGAATATAAATGGTACAATACACTTGAAGAATTTTATAAATTCGCTGAAGTGTAACCATGATTCAATTTTTTTAGATCTTAAGAATTGCCTTAGCAACTTTCTATAAAAGATTTAAAAATTGTAAACTTTTTTGATTGCTCGAGTAAATCTATGTATTGATCATAAGGTTTTTATCAGAACGTAGCACTTTTAGAATTTTTTTTAAGAATCATTGAAGCTTGATGATCATCTGATAATTTTATGTATTGATCATAAGGTTTTTAATCAGGATGTAGTACTTTCGGAATTTTTTTAATATCATTGAAGCTTTATGATCATCTGATAATTTTTTCAAAACACTAATGGCTCATCAGGATCATCCACAAAAAAATTTAAAATTTTATAACATAATTTGAACAATTTTTTATTTAATTGAAGTTTGCTGGTAAGACTTTTATCAGGACAGTAGCACTTTTAGAATTTTTTAAAATTCCTAAAGCTTGATCATCACCTGAAAATTTTATGAAAACATTATTGATGCATCAGAACCATCCAAAAAAATTCAAAATTATATAACGCGGTTTGTTCTAATTTTTATTCGGTTCAAATTTGCTAGTCAACTTTTTATCATAACAGTACCACTGTCATAATTTTTTAAAAAAAATTGTAACTTGATCATCATCTAAAATTTTTATGTAAATATTAGTGATATTTAATAACATCCGCAAAAAAATTCAAAAATTTTCGATGTGTTTTCCACTATTTTTCGCTTGGTTTAATTTTTTCGAAATCTTGGGTAGTCTCGGCGAGATTTCGGTATTTCTCAGTGAAATCTCGGTTGAAAAATAAATAGATTTGAATGTTGGTTTTTGTATTTTATTCGAGATTTGTCTAAAATTTTAAAATCCTAGTAAAATTTTAGATTTCGTCTACCTAAAATATCAATCGAAAATGATATTTCAAACATTGTTCTAATCCATGCATTCATGCATGTGCGCCTGTTCCTCCCACCTATGGTGAGTGGACATGCCAGTGCTAGCCGCTTCACAAGTTCACATACTCATCTCCGGCTCCACCTGGCACCTGGTCCCAAGAAGAAACGTGATTAGATGGGCCTTCGGGCCACATTGCTATCATGAGCTAGATGTTAAGTGGCTGCACGCCCGGTGCAGCATCGGGGAGCAGGTCGTCCTTGGAGCGGTGGTTGAGGCTCCCCACGACGCGGTCGATGATGGATTGCTGCAGTGCGCCGGACGGCGTCCCCACGCCGTATGTATGACTGGATTGTGCCTGGACTCGGATTGATCGAGAGTAGAGTTTCGTATTGATAATGTGTTGTAAAACGATATCGTCCACCTTTAATCAATTATAATGCATCAATAGAATAGCAAGCACAAGTAGAGAGCGTACACAATGTAGCGAGGAATTCTGCTAACTCTTTATTAGATTGTTTCTCTTGTACAAAATGTCAAACATTTAGTAGAAGACAGTAAGAGATAGATTTAGATTCGTTCACATAGAGATAGAATGCAACCAAACATTAACTCAAACTCATCTATATCGCAATAAATAAAAAACGAAGGAATAACAAAAATGCAGGAAAGCTATAAAAATATAAGTGCAAATTTCAAAAATGTAAAACACAAGCAAAAGACAGGAATACAGCATTTGAATGAATTGCATTCTAAAACATCTATGCAGAATGCACGGAGTACGTAGGTAGCTAGCTTAATAATATCCAGGCCTAGCTATCTGTCTTTTGGCACATAAAAATAAACATGATTGAGCTCCAAGAATAATATTGAGAATTAGGTTAGTAACACTTGAAACAAATATATTTAGAGAAATGACGTTGCAGCCAGAGTCGACTTTAAATTAGCACCACAAGGAGAACATATATGGAAAATCATCCTCTCCGCGATGCCTAATAGCTTCAAAACTCTTAACGCATGTACCTAGCTATGATATCAGGCCATATGAGTCGTACGTAGGAAACAAGCACACATATATAGATAGTACAATGGATAATCAATTAAATATGCAAGTGGGTATGATAATATCGATTGCTCGATACTTGCTCAATTCAGTTGGATTGATAAAAAAAAAACCATGCATATGCATTGTTGTTCACTTAAAATCAACACCAAAGAGGGAACCTCCTCTTCGTGGGAGTAGAGTTGCGGGTACACGACTACACCAATTAACATTCAAATCATGATGCTCACTTGTTATATACATGTGAGGATGCTTCAGTAGAAAGTTTGTAAGCTTGCAGATTTATCACTGACCTCCATTTATCTAGCCATGTGCTAAGAAGACACAATTAGGTGTATGTGTGTGATGTATGTATATGTGTCTTCCTTTTATATATATACGCACACCCACCTCAATACCAAAGTGCTAGTACCATTCATGTTAATGAGGGCTAAACATTGGATAGTCTAAGCGATTTGGTAGCCCACCCGTTTTTTTTTGCCGCGCGACGCATGACATGGCTGTGTGGGCCTGCTTTCTAGTGGAAAGGCTCTCGAAATTTTAGAAATTACATACAAGTCTTTTTTTACAGAAAGACCCCTAAAAATTTCAAATTTTGTTTTTTTAGAAGGCCCTCTGAAAATTCCAAAATTACGTTCAAGTCTGCTTTTTTCGAGAACCTCCAAAATTTTCAAAATTACATCTAGATCTGTTTTTGAGCCTATTTTTTGCAAAAAGGCCCCTGGAAATTACAGAAATGACATGAGGTCCTTTTTTGAAAGGCCCAAAAAATCCGAAATTTGTTTTCTTTTGCTTCGAATCCCCCCGCGTGGCGTGCGTTTTTTCAAGAAAGGCTCTGAAATTTTTAAAAATTACATGGAGGAGTATTTTTTTTATGAGAAGGCCCCCCAAACTTCTTTCTAGAGCTTTTTTTTTGTTGAAATGGCCCTTCGAAATTACATCTAGATACGTTTTTTTTCGGAGAAGCCCTCTAAACTTCTGTAATTTATTTTTTTTAGCGCAAAGGCTTTCAAAAATTATATCTAGGTACATTTTTTTAAGTGAGAAGGCCCCCAAAACTTGTAGAATTTGTTTTCGTTTTGCACAAATTGTTTCTTTCCAGCAAAGGCCCTCGAGAATTCTAAATCCAAATCGGTTATTTTTTCGCGAAATCCCTCAAAAATTACATCTAGGTACATCTTTTATGAAAATGCCCTCCAAACCTCATAGATTTTTTTCCATAGTTCTCTTCTTCAACAAAAAAATCGTTTTTACGCGACGTCACACATGTGCGGCACAGCGTACCACCGTGCAAATGCATCTCTCTACTACTTCTAATTTGCAGTTGGTGGTGATTGGTCCGTTCTCCTCTCCCCTCCCCTTCCGATCGGGACCCCGCACACAGTCCTCTCCACGCGAGATCCTCGCTCCCGCTCCGCCGCCCTCCCGATCCCGTCCCTGCGCGACATCCTCGCCACAGATCCTCCCCCTAAGGCCAAGAATCCCCACCGCAAAAATCCGGATTGCCCACCTTCCAGATCCTCGCTCGATCCCCGCCCAGCACCGCGATGCACAATCCTCGCTCCACCCGTCCCCTTCAGATTGATCGCCCCTCTCCGCCCCCGCCGCTCGGGTGCTCGCGATCCTCACCTCCCGATCCGGATCCCGAGCCCCCGTGTTCTTCTTCTTCTTCGAATCCTCACCCATTCCCATGTTTCATGCAAATTCTCTCGTAGAAGCTTGATCGGACGCGTTAAGTGAAAATGGAGCTGGGCACGCCGGTGCTCGTCTTGGGACCCGACAGCGACTTCACCGCCAATCGCATTCGACGCCATCCTTCTCGTCAATTAATCCGTTAGTGCTTTGGATGACCGATTCTATAGCTTTGTTTAATTTCTTTCTTGCCGCCATCGCCGCATTGCGGCGCGGTCATGTTCTTGTTCGAGGGCGCTTCAGAATGTCTCGCGACACGGCGATCGCCGCCTCCACGCGGACGCCTCCGTGGCTGCCCCTCGGGTACATCAACGCGACGGGTCAACAACAAGCCAGCGTCCACGCCGCGACGACTACTGTTCTGGGATCGCACGCTTTGCAAGATGCTCTCTGCGGTTCCGTCCCAAGGAGGACTCAGACGCTAGGTTCGTGTGCTCTGCTTCTGTGTTGCATCGAAGAAATTTACTCCAACAATTGAGCTATTTGCAGGTGATCAACTGCATCTGGAAGCAACCGAATGCCCCCGTGGTTTATCTCGTGTCTGATATGCTAGGCCAGGAAGAGATACTCGTCGAGGTGTCCAGGGTGTTAGGATCAAAGATATATGTTGACAGGGAGAAGAATTCAGAGTGGTCCCTTGGCCGTGCCCGAGGGCTCATACTATGGCGGCACGCCGGCCGGGAGCGATTGCTGCGGCGGCGCGCCGTGGGCGGAGGACGAGGAGATGCGCCAACTCGGCCACAGCGCCTTACAGCGCTGGAGGCGACCGGAAACCATGCGCCAGCCATCATCTCCATGGGCGTCGAGAAGGCGCAGTCGTCTTTGCTCAAGGGATCGTCCAAAGACTCTGCGAGGAGATCAGCGCCACACCGCCGGTCGTAACTGGCGCAAGCAACACCACTACAAGGGGGGCGCCGCATCACCGGCCATGACCGTTACCGTGCCACCGCCGCAGCCGCCGGTGGTTATGCACAGGATGGTGATCAAGAGGCAGCCATTCACGAGGACATCCTACTTTGCTGCAATGATGAAGGTAATCTCATATGATATTACGAATGCTCAAGATTTCTATCTAGCTTGTTCAGTATGTTAATTGCCTTGTGGTTGGGGAAAGCTATTGCATTGTGTCATTAGCCATTACAATGTTCTACAGTTCTACTATATATGCAAGGCAACACATGCACATTTAAAACGAAAAAAACCAGATATCTAATATGATAATTTAGATGTTTTCGGGTATGATTTTGTGTAGAGATGATAATTTATTTGATGACTATTGCAGTACTACAATACTTCATTTGTTATCTACTCATTCTGCAATAACTGCGTTGTTGTTTTGTTTTAGCATATTGGCATCATAAATTATGTTAAATTTAACTTCGTTATGTTCCCAAACATATATCTGATAAATGTTGGCATGCTATAGTATCTGATTTCTTGGGAATTTCTTCTCAAGTGCTCAGATTCTGTTATGAACAATACAAAGTTACAATCTGCTTAGTCTTTTGTGTTTTTTTAAGACTTGATTATCTCTTGATTTTATCTGGGATTGTGCGGCGATCTGGGGATTGCGCATTAGGATATTGAGGATGGGATTTGCTCAGCTTGCTACTATTCTGTTGGTTGTATGAGGTATGCTCACTTATTGAGAGCTTCTATGGAAAGCTAAAATCATCTGATTTTTGACATAATGCACTGTAACTGATTACCATCGGAGCTTGGGCATGGCACATTGTTTGGAATTCTGGACATTAGAGCATTAAGGATTGATGATATGGATCATGATGGTACAGTGACTAGGAATGTGCCTGGAGTTCAATGCTCGAGGAATGAGTTTTCTTCCTACCTCAGGCACGCTTCACATGGTTGTTGTAGTTTGCATGCTCTAACTGCATTCAATACCATATGTTTGTATTGCTGCATGCTCTAGACTTGTATAATTAAGTGTTTCTATTGTCCATGAGCTCCTTCCGCTTTCATTCGGTCTGTCCAGTGCTGAATGAAGTGTCAAGGCTTTTGGAATCAAGTTGTTAAATCTGCATTTTGGACATTAAATTCAGTTGTTTTTGGAACTTTTGCGATCGCCAAAGAAGATCCAAATCCTCAATGCTTCGTAAGTTTCTTTCATTAATATTAAAGCATATCTTTTTTCCTTGTTTTGCTTATATTGTTGTTTGCCCAAATTGTCGCTACCCAAATAAGCAAATGGTGAAGCAGCAAGTCCCAAGAAACGGAGCCCAAGCAGGAGACCATCTCGCTTAGAAGTTCCAGTTTAAAATAGTAGAACCAGGATGCTCTCAATCAATGGCAGAATATGGAAGACTGGAATTGGGTGTTAAAAAGAAGGATTAATTCCTTATATGCCACTAGAATTTTGGCGTGCCGTGTTTACATCAGAAACTTTTGGTCTGAAGAATTTATTGTTTTGGGTGCAGACGAAGGAACCCCTCTCGCTGTGGGAGAACCCGCGTGTTGCCGCCACGTCCTGGAAGCCCTGCGCAGAGCGCAGCAGTGATGGACCCTCAGGCAAGTCCAGCCCTTAAATCGCTTAAAGACAACAATGTAGCTTATCATCCTTTTAATACGCCTTTGGAGGAAATGAGTAGTAGTCTTGCGTCTATTAGTCACTGTAAGGTCACTTATTACACAACCTACACTTACTACACAACCTACGTTTGTGGTGATTCTTTGAACTCTTGGAATGATTAGCGATTGCTTTGAATGCGGTACACAATTTGGTAGGCTTGCTAAAATATAAATTCCTAATGTTCGTTGTGAATAGGTCGAATTGCGATCCATATTTCCATGTAAGGTGGCAGATTAAAGAAACAGTATATGGCGAATTTAATGTCTGTGTGTTTGCCACAATCTTGCTAAGTTTTTTTCTTCTTTCAATTATGCGGTCAAGATCAGAGGGTCGTCACCATTTTCCATCTCGTGTGCTAGAGATGCTGGTCTTTACATGAATACCAAAAATTTTGGTAGTATGTTGCGACATAAAGCATATTGTGGCAAACACATCGCATTGAACAAAGAAAGGTGAGGGTCGCTTTAAATTATTTAGAGGAGATTAATTTCTTTACTCTGTACCTAAGGCGTGAAGAGCTGTTTTTCCTCCTAATCTGCTTTGTAAACTTGATAAAACATAGGAAATGGACTAAGCTATTGTATTCTCTATAGCAGCATGAAGTGAAAAACATTCTTATTTTCCTCTTTATAAACTTGCGCAGGCTGACTATCAACAATACGGGCCCGAGGAGGTCAAAAGCATGAAACGAATGAGGGTAAACGAATGAGGGAAGTTGGAAAAGCTGAAATTCTCACTTTACACTACAACAGAATTAAAGGCCTGCCTACAACGGTGGGCTTGCTTACCAGATTGAGAGAGCTGGATGTTAGTTTCAATGAAGTCGAAGCGATCCATGAGAACATTTGCTTTGCGGCCAGCCTCGTGAAGTTGAATGTCAGCAGGAACTTTGCTGATTTAAGAGCTCTACCAAGATCAATTGGAAATCTTGAAATGCTAGAGGAGTTGGACATCGCGAGAACGAGATCTGATCTTGCCAGATTCATTCAGATTTCTTTCGGCTACGTGTATTTCATCTCGACGAGACCTCACCGGAAGTACCACCAAGAGAATTTGTTAAGTTAGGGGCTCGGTATGTATTGTAATGTTGTTCGCTATATTTACTAACTTCCGCCTTCACTAGCTTAATAATGTTTCCTTCGCATGGCGGTGTGGTTCAAGATATGGTGATATGATTGCTGCAAGAGGAACACGCCGAAGAAAAAGCAGATGGAAGGAGCTTTTGGGCTGGCCGCCATTGTTTGGTTGTTGCAAAAGGATCAAGAATCGGATTTGTTCCACTTAGTGAAGCATTTCATGTGTTTGTACCGCCGTGAGTTGTTCATTGTGTTGGTATCGATTCATCTCTGAGGTCTGCGATTAAAGGAGACATGGATAATTGGTCCGCTCTTCTTGTTGATTTTTAAATTTTGCCCTTATGTTTGTGTATATTTATGTAGCTTTCTTGTATATAAGGTCCATCATCTTAGTTCATAAGGACTATTAAGATTCACTTTTGTGTGTAACTTTACATGTATGATATGATAGCATTGACATGCCTTTGGGCCACAAATCCGGGTACAAAAGTAACAACATGGCTGTCACAATATAATCCCTTGATTGCATGTCATGGTTCTTGTGAGTGTAATTAGTTGGATTCCAAAGTCGGTTGACTGGTGGGATTTGGTTGATTGGTGGCGATACTTGTTCTACCTAGATAATTTGATGTCAGGATTCAATATTGATGGCCCCAGCTGAGCTCATTGATACTTATCTGGAAATAAACTACATGGTGTATAATAGCTTTGTGTTGAGAAGCATATCTAGGATACAGTTGAATTGAGTTGGGTCTGGCAACGGACCAAATTGGTGTCTTTTGACATTGCTGGATTTACTATGCTAATCATGGTTTGAGACTAGAATCATGCTAAAGCGTTAGGGGTTCATTGGGTTGTAGTATATGGACTGAAATCTGCGGTACTCGTGCAGATATATATCAACGAATGCATTGTGTTGTAGCCAGCTTCAGCTGACATGAGGTCATTTTGAATGTTTATATTTGCTACTCGCAATTATCTACAATTTATCCTTCTGGTAATATATTTCATTTTTATGCTTAAACTTTGTAGTATGGCCACTATTTAACATTTCATCTGAGGGGGCATATCCAGTGCAATCAGCATTTTGGTGCAATCACCGTGCAATCCAACTAAGAAAAGTTTCAAAAAATTCTGAAAAAAATCATGGATGTACATCTCATCTTACCCCATCTACATATAAAATTTCATGATCAAATTCGTCCTATGCTAGAAGTTACAAAAAAGACAAATTTGGGGTGCATTTGAACTATTCAAGTTTGTCAGAAATTTGTCTTTTTTATTACTCTTAACATAGGACGAATTTGATCATGAAATTTATATGTAGATGGGGTAAGATAAGATGTACATCCATGATTTTTTTCAAAATTTTTTGAAACTTTTCTTAGTTGGATTGCACGGTGATTGTACCAAAATGCTGATTGCACTGGATATGCCCCCTTCATCTGAATTATTGCGACATGTTAAGCAGGTTGGCAACTATTCCTATAGAAGTTACACCTGAAGTTTTACCTTCTACATGAAATTTATCTTTCTAACGTTGTCTATCCTGCAATTTTGGGCTTACATTTTTGTCTTGTCCTTTTGCCATCTTAGGTGCGGGGCTGCTCGCGAGAGCCGAGAATTCGATCGATACACTTGTGTCGTCAATCTAAGGGGTTCGATCCTTCTGCTCGTCATTTCGTCTTCGTTTAGAGTAGTTCTGTCTCGCGTTTTGAGATGTAATATATTTTGAAAGCGAATGATTTTTGGTGCAATCGCTTGATGGTTTTCCATTAACCAGAATGGCAAATATATATATTACAACATTGTTGGTTTTGGAAACAAACTAGAAGATTTTCATGCACTTAAACTCCAGAGATTGCGCCGAATGATTCCTCCACAGCTTACGCGCTTCCGTTGAGAGTCAGCGCTTCAGCGCGTCGCACATACGTGCGTATCTCTACTACTTCACGAGCGGCAGGTTCTGGGTGTTGAGCACTACCACACGGCCACCGTTCTTGATGTCTATGTCCAGGGGCGCCTCCAGGCAATTGAGCGCCATACCCTCGTGGTCCTTGGGGGATGGCTCGGGGAGCTTCTACCCGGCCTTGAACCATTTATTTTTAAATCTTTCGAGACGTGTACCAAGAATATCATTTCTAAATTTGTTTTAATATCATGAATGCCTAAATTCATATCAGAGGAGAAACCATAAAAACTTGTGTAATCGGAAGAAATAGATGTTTGATCTTGTAGCACAATTTTCTTTTGTTGTTTGAGCTATATGTTTTGTTACCAAATTTATTTTTCGTAGCAACGCACGGGTATTGAACTAGTAGTATACTATATGCTACTAACTAATTGGCCTGTGCACTGCACGGTTGACGACAGAGAGAAAAATGATAGAAGACAATACTAGTAACGTTAAAAAGCAATGTGTGCACGATTGAACACGCGTGGAGTGTCTAGCGAGTGTGCTGCATGCGTGCGCTGCCATACTGCTTCAGATAATAGCTTCAGAGCGGCAATCCCAGCACCAGATCAGCTGATTTGGACTCAGCACGCCTGCATGAGAATTTGTGCTACAAACTTAAATCAATCAACAAACAAACACCTTAATCTACAGAGAGAAAAGCTAGCTGGATCCCCAGGCCCCAGCATGGACCCCCCTAAAACCATCTTGCATTACCTTGACCAACCTAGTAGAGTAGCCGTCTATAGCCCCCCAACATCAAACTTGTAACAGGCGGGAGGTAGGCAATCGGTATGTATTATGCTCAGGGTACGGTTACAGCTGACATACACACAGGTTCAATCACAGAAGGTACCTAAACTCGACGCAGCTATGTATTATCTTGTCTCTTTTGTTACCACTAAGGGATTCAAGAAGCCTTTGCCGGCTCGTCGCTTGGCACATCGTCCTCGTCATGGTAGATGTTCTCCGCCATCTGCCATATCTGAAGGATGTTGTCTTCGGCGACGCTAGCAACCACCCAGTCCTCGCACGGGTTCCAGGAGAAGTCGGAGATCTTGCTTGTGTGGCCTCCGTGAATGAACAGGAGCTCGGGAGGGCCATCTTCCGCATCCTCTGGGGTTTGTTCCTGGTCAATTCTGTGAACACAAAGGTGATATTAGTATCCACATCAAGAGTTAATTACCAAACGAATTTCGAAATGAAATTACCACGGCTATGACTTGCGAAATAGCATAGTAAGCTTAAGTGAATTAAGCTAAGGTGCAACTGTGAACCATTCTATGTGCCAAGAATACTTACGCTGCAGAAAAGAAATACCAGAACTACGTAATCCCCCAGCGGAAAAATGTGTGCTGGTGGAAGGGAGAAAACAATAATAATATCGAAAGATTTCTTGAAAGCCAGACGACTGTTTTTACCTGCTTAGGTCCCAGACCATCAGCCTTCTGCCCAGACAACACGATGCAAGTATAGTCTCATTCTTTGGGCTCCATCCAACTTGAAATACTTCCTCTCTGATTACACAATATATTAACAGCTTAAGACCATTAATAACAAACCAACAAAGTAATGTGAATAAAGCAAATATAAACATTCTATATTTTGGGAAGTTATTTTGCCAGCTAAAAAGGAAGCAGATTTGAACAGAAAACGTACTTGTGACAGTCAAAGGTGTGCAGGGAAGTATCAATCTTCCGAAGATCAAATAATTTGACAGTCTTGTCAGTTGAACCAGTTGCAACAACCCATTCATTGAACGGGTTGAAAGCCAGGCAATTCACCTATAAATAAGGAACACATCAGAAAACAAGAATCTAATAGGCACCTTTCTTTCAGGAACCATATGCTTAAGTACATTAAGCACAATGAAAGTCTATGATGCACCTACATGCATCTCATAGCCCTGGTTATGCATTATAACAGACCAAATTTTTAGAATTTGTCAATCCAAATAATTGACCATTAATATGACATAAGAATATAAGATATGAGAAAAAGAAACAAGGGACTCATCCAGGAAAATATATAGAAAGAATTGACAGCAACGAGTGTCCAGTGAAACAGCCTGTGAATAGGACTAGAAAGCACTGGAGTCAGAAAGTATTATATTTACGAAATCTATATCAGAGAGATTTTTTTTATACAACACTGAGGTTTTATATGAAACTACTTCCTGCTGCTGGGTAGATACATTGCATTTTTCCTCCAATCACCCTAAGATGAAAAACAAAATCATCTAGGATACCCTTGCACCAATTCATTGCTAACTATCTTTGACAACAGGAACTAGGATGAGGAAACATTTAGCAACTCGCATTGTATACAATATTCTGTTTTGGGTCATGTCATCATCATTGAATGCTCACTTCAGGGGTAAGAACAAATAAACAAACTATGAAGACTTGCAACCAGTACCACGTGGTATCAATAGTATTTGCTATTCAGAAAGAGAAAATGGATATTAGAATTCGAGGCTCAAGATACATACCTCACCCTGGTGTGCCACCACAGACTGTACAGGCTTGGTAGGTGCAGGACTACGTAAGTCCCAAATAAGCAGATGATGATCATCACCAACCGAGCCAAATAAGTATTCATGCCTCAAATGCCAAGCAACATCTTCAACGACACCATCATGGTACTACCACAGAGCAAAATCAAAGTATTATTGCATTAACAGAAGATAAAACTAATATAGACATTCTGAGACTGAGTAACCACAGAATAACAACACTAACAAAAATATTTAAGAGCATGGAAAGTATTTCCAGAAAGGAAGCCTATCTTACATTCCACCTATTAAATTGTGATCATGAGCTTGTACTCCATCCAATAAATGTTATTTTAGAATTTGTGAGGTCAAAACATTTTAAACTTTGACCACTAATATGCACAAAAGAAGTCATGTTGGTCACATGGAAATAACGTCAGTTAAGTTTTTATTCAAAAGTAATTCATGATATTATATTATTACTTTTGCTAAAAGATAACTAGAAAAATTAATGGTCAAATGTGCACATTGGAGACCATGTTGATGTCTGAAACTACACATAATGAAACATGAGCAAATTTTTTTCATTAGCAGTTTGTTAGGACAAAAAAAGGACAGGTAAGCTTGGCGCTGTAATGTTTGTTGTGATCTTCACACCCGCCCTTGTTTTCCTAAAAGGTGAAGTTTTTTCCCTGAAATATGACCCAATATATTTGCATTTCATATATTGTAACTGCTTGATGAATTTGCACAGCACTGCTTTCTGTAAGACAGAAGTTCAGTCAAGACTTCAACTTCTTACCAGGATAAACTTTGTACCAAAATCAGCAGTTCAGCACAAATACTAGACCAGTCATTTCACTAGTTCATATGGTCAACACATTGGACTATTGGATCATGGACAGTATTATTGCTATGATGCTTAATTGACTGTGAATTATGACATGCAGCACTAGAGCTAGAGAACCAAACAGATGGGAAGTTGACGTTCTTAGATTACAAAACAGAGCTACCATGTTTCAGTGTAAAATACAGATGATATTTCTATTATGAGTCATCAAAATAAAGAACATTTAGCTTTCCAATCTGCTATACAGGTAAAATCACATTCTTTCGTAATTGCGTTAAACCACTACATAATTATCGTACACCGTAATCTGTACTAATGCCATCAGGACTGCATTATATATCTTGTCTCCAAGCTCACATGCCAAACATTTTTATTGATAACATCCCAAGCAAATCAAACCAAACATTCGGAGAACCATGCTATGAGAATGTCACAGCATGCAGAATGCTTTAACCAATGTTGCATGCAAAGCTCCTTATATTAACACATTTAAATGGAACGAGGATCACGAAGCCATACCTTAAAAATCTGAAAAGCATCAAGAGTTTTGTTTTTACTATTTGCTTTGATGTCCCATAAGCAAATTTGAGCATCATCAGATCCACTAAGCAAATGGCCCTCTTTAAAGATGCTCCACGACAAGCCATATCCTTCAGAGTTGTGTCCCTTCAGCCGTAAATCAGGATTGCAAGCACCATCCAGTGGAGGCTTTGATGGGTGCTTGCTGTAATCGAAGACATACACTTCTGCACTGACAGTCTTGGTAGCAATTATAAATGAATTTTGGGGCATATAGCGAGCTCGGTTAACCTCTCCATCATGATTTATCTGTTGAACTATTTGCACCTACAAACGGGAGAAAATATGTGACAACTGTGAGATTTTGCCAACGGCAAAAACAAGATAAAGAGCCAAAACACATTGAATATTATCTATATGCATTGAAGACCTCTTCACCAAAGTATGCTCCAGGTGTAACTATTTTTCTAACAATAGCATCATGTGGACAAGCCATGAAACTAACGTATTTGAAGGTCAGCATCATTTGATGGATCTGCCCCCAAACCCTGCAACTTACAAATATTTCAATGCTATCTAGTGAGTTTTGGGGCAACGACTGTGGTGCAATCAGCCCTCCCGTGCAATCACCGTGCAATCCAACTAAGAAAAGTTTCGAAAAATTCTGAAAAAAATCATGGATGTACATCTCATCTTACCCCATCTACATATAAAATTTCATGATCAAATTCGTCCTATGCTAGAAGTTACAAAAAGACAAATTTCTGACAAACTTAAAAAGTTCAAATGCACCTCAAATTTGTCTTTTTTGTAACTTCTAGCATAGGACGAATTTGATCATGAAATTTTATATGTAGATAGGGTAAGATGAGATGTACATCCATGATTTTTTTCAGAATTTTTCGAAACTTTTCTTAGTTGGATTGCACGGTGATTGCACGGGAGGGCTGATTGCACCACAGTCGTTGCCGAGTTTTGGATCCTCGGATCCTCTAATTCCTATGATGCAGGTACAAACAATAATAACCACTGATGAGCTACAGTAATCTTTTGGGTAGCAGTGTGCATTGAACACTCATACTACTAAGTAAAACAAAAAAGGAATTGCGATAACAGATACAGCACCGAAAAAAAACACAAATCTCTCAGTTGCACAAAAATCCATGTAGCAACTTTTGATTGCAGAAACTGGGCTAAGGTACATAATATAATGTCAGATATGACCTGCTTAAACCATTAGGTTAATTCAATGGTAAAGAGATAAACACCATATAGCAAAGCAACTAACAAAACGTTCACATATATGCAAAAGAGGTGCTAAATATGAAATAGTTAGCAAGTTAACCATTATATCGGTATGGCAACAAAATCCACAGAGATTCATGAAAAAAATCAACATAACAATATGAAGGTATCAATAAATGTCTGAATAGATAAACTGAACATTCCTAAAATAGCAAAAATAATAAAAACAGTACCAACCTATGGAAAATCACACACCAAGAACCAATGAAAATGGCAAGCAAGCAATTAAAGACTTAATCAAACATTCCATGGAAGGTTTTCTCAAAATGAAATACAAGCAATGGAAAGAAGTCATCACTCATCAAATTTTTTAGAATAGGAATATTTATATTCCTTTCCACAAAGGACAATCTCAATCCCCAAGCTGTCACCATCCTAATCAGAGATCCCGATGTGCTCAAAAACCTAATTTGACAAGAGAAAAATTATCTTAAATAACTATTAGCCATCTCAAAGACCGAAGTGAAACCATCTCAATTCAATCCAATTAGCCACACTAGAACAAATCACCTAAAACACCTCACAAAATATCTACTCCCTATCACCTAAGCACCCAAAAAATACCCAGTTACCAAATAATCAACAACGGAAACCAAAAATTAGGTAGTGAATCAACCACAAACTAAAAACACCATTAGTCGACAGGTCACATCATAATAATAAGTATGAGGAAGGAATAAACCTTTTTGGATCCTGCGATAAACCAGCCATTGCTAGCACTGTCAAGGCCATAGTGCTGCTGCACGGCCTCAACAGTTTTTGGAGGTGTGTGTGCCAAGCACCATCTTCTGCATAGATTGGTCCTGGCCAGGGCGCTTGCCTCGGTCAGAAAGCCACTCCACAGTGAGTGAAGGCCAGCCTAACACGTGGGTGATGGCGAGATCATACAGGCACAGCATGTTACACTTCAAATTCCTCCATGATGTTCTCCAGCTCGCCGTTCTTGTCCTCCTCCTAGACCTCTTCCTGTTGAGTGCTGAACCTTCTCCCCCTGAGACTCCTCGTGAAACTCCTCCTGCTCCTCCTCCATTCCCACTTACATCTTCAGTTTCTTCCTCTCGTCCTTCTTGAATGCCAACTTAGGGAATTGAGGTTTCTAGGGTTTGAGTCCAGGGAGTATGGTTGGGGAAATGGTAGGAAGAAGGTTTGGAATTTATTGGTGGGCTGGGTATTTGCATTTGGGCTAAGCCAGCCTGGGGTGTAGGGTCCAAGCCCAGGGCCGGAGGGGGTTTCTAACATCAGTCTAGCACTGGGCTTACATATAGCCGAGAGAAGTTGGTAGGGCCCAGTTATGATGAGGTAATCGCTCTCTTTTGCGTAGGTTCAACAGCAGTAAAATTGCATGAAAGCTAAATCAAACTTAGAAGTTTGTAATCCAAGACAGAGGATGCACGTGTTATCCTGAATGATTGGGCGTAAAGCGCCTGTAGGTGGCTTTTCAAGTCCACTGTCCATTCCCACTTCCAAGCAAAATCCAAGTATAGGTACAAACAATCAATATCTCAAAGAACCTTATGGTTTATACCATTCTGGGAGGGGGTCAATCAGTTCTTACCAAAAAAAAAAAGATACAAGAGATACAAACCCAACAAAGTAAACACTTCAAACCAAGAGACCAACCAACAATAGAAAACTGCACTTGAAACATGTACAGAAAAGAAAAAAAGGGAAAAACAACATTGCCACCTATGTATCACCGATAAGCGATACCGGTACGGTGATACTGGTATGGCAAACGGCGATATGCAATTTTCTAAAAACATGAATCCGGCGATACGGTGAGTATATATGTATTAAAAATAAAAAAAATGTAAATAGGCCAATAATTAGGCGATTTGTGGCGCTGGGAGCTAGAAGTTGCGTGAGAGTTCGCGCTGTACAATGGAGGAGAAGGAGGCTACAAGGGAGAGATAGATTTTTAGGGTTAGGATTGATGGGTTAAAATGTTTTTTTTTTGTTTGGGCGTTGTGTTATGGGCTTGGTGGTATCGGAGAAAGATCGGGTCTTTTTTAATTATTTTTTATGCTGAATTTCACCAATCCTTGTCGATCCGGGGTCGGGGATGATCGGGGTATCCAATACCGATACGGCACCCTTGCGAAGGATCGGTGATTCATAGATTGCCACCGCCATATTGGCAGTTGGAATTATAAAAAAATTCTGACAGCTATAACCCAATAATTACATAGGCCAAGTAGATAACTGGCATCTAAACTGATCAAAGCCTCCAAAGTAGGGATGAAAATAGATCGGATAGTTTCCGACCGATCCGGATATTTTCGGATACGGATTCTGTCGGATCGGATATTTATCGAATAGTATCGGATCGGATACGAATACGGATTTTTTTTTGTCGGATACGGATACGGATTTGGATAATCCGGATATTGATGGGTCGGATATCCGGATATACATGTAGGTTGGGCCAAGACTACACTTTTGGCCCAAAAAGGTTTCTTAATTTCATAATTATTTTCTAATTTAATTAATCCATAAAGCAAGTTTCAATTATTAAAATTAGCAAACCAACTCCAAAAATTACGAATTTTTTTTAAGAAAGTTCCAGAAACAATCTAACATTTAAAAAATTATGTTTCAATATTTTATCAGATTTTAAATTTTCTAAAAAATTCAAACACTCCTATTCTTAATAGGAAAATATTTTAAATAAGTAGCTAAAAAAGCATAAAAGCTCATAAATATGTAATTTATTATTTTAAACAAAATTCAACAAAAGAATATAAATCTTGGGTCATTACATGTAAGTATTATATACTTTTTCTAGAGACATGATATCTAAATATTATCAAACTTTTAGTGTGTTATGTGTTTGCTTCCATTTATATCTCTGAGCAAGGATTGCCTTCAATTTGTGTTTTGATCTACATGCATGATGAACTAATCATATGTGTGTGATAAACTAAGTCTTATATAATTTTGTTTGTGACATAGTATCTAACTATTGTCTAAGTGGATGAAAATGCTTATATTTGTTCAATTTTCAATAATGTTTTAATCAAATCAACTAGTTATGTGTTTTCGTTGATTTTTTATGTACAATCTAAGGGGTTATCATGTTCCGATAAATATTCGAAACCGTATCCAATTCGATTCGTATTCGATCAGTATCTAAATTCGACATTATCCGTATTCGTATTCGTATCCGAACTATCCGTATCCGTATCAGAGAAAAAAATACGAAAACAAATATGGTAGAGTTATTATCCATCCGTATCCGATCCGTTTTCACCCCTACTCCAGAGGATTGAGTAAAACATCATCTTGGTGAAGGAACAAAATAGGGCTTCTTCACCCATCTTTTAGTGTATCTGGGAGATTTATCTACTAAGAGCATTTATATAAAATGTTATTACTGTATGAGCAAAAACATAGGTTTCATAAAGCTGAAAATTCTTCAAGAATAAAAAGACATGGATCACACATTGTTGCTTCGGCCTTCAGTTGTTGTTATCAAAAAGAGAAACCAAAGGATTCTTAGCTATAGTTCCCATCATTAACAAACCAAATTAAGGTGCTACACCAACAAAGATGAAGCACTTTCAAGGCCAGATTTAGGCCCAATGTGTACAACATTGCGACGTGAGATTCCTAGGTGCAACAGAAGCAATTACCAAATGGAGCTACCTTCCCCATTATGCTTCAAATTTATACAAAATGTTGTACAGATCCACCACAGCATCATACCTCACATTTAAATAAAACCTCTATCTCCATCAAACGGATCAGACAACCTCATCAGAAACACCTGCTATGGGCATCAGCATGCAAAAACGAAATAGTCCACTCCATCTACGCGCCACCAACTAAACCGCAACCGCCAAGTTAACTGAGCAAACAATGGAAAGTACCTCAACACAGCCCACTTTCCTCCTCCAAAACGTCCCACATTAATAAATAAGCCAAGACAATAATTAACACTACAAAAATGACCCGCCAAACCCTTCAACCCCCTCGTAGTACACCGCAATACCCCAACAGCTCCACCATCCGGGATATCTAAATCCATAATTCGACAGAACAAACCCGCCTGTAATCACACAACGTAGCGAGTATCCTAAACCAAAACCCCACCTAGCCACAACGTAACAAATCAACATAAATTCCGTCTCTCCTCACAAAATTTCCACTCCCCACCACCACATAGAAAACCAAAACACCACCCGATTACCAAGCAATCAGCACGGAAACCCTAGCCCCCACGAACAAGCAGATCAAGACGAAACTAAATTCCACAAGCCCACAGCACAGCACAGCATAGCACAACAGCAACGACGATTAATCCTATATGTGCGAGAGAGGGAGAGACTGAGTGAGAGGGCGGGTGCGGAATATTATACTTTGCCGGATGCGGCGCCGAAACCTCCGATGTCGGCGTGGTCGTCGTCGTAGTGGCGCGCGTCGGCCTCGGCGTCGTCGAGGGGGAGCTGGACCTGGGCGAGCATGAGGTAGTTGGGCTCGTTGTCGGAGGTGTGCGTCCCGAGTACCATTTTCTGCACGGAGTGGTCCTTGCCGGGGGGCTCGGCGCGGTCGGGAAGCCACTGCACGGTGAGCGACGGCCACTCGAGCGCGTGGGTGATGACGAGGTCGTAGAGGAACGGCGTGTTTTTCTTCCAGATCTTGTACTCCTCGTTGATCAGCCGCTCCTCCACCTCGGCGCGGAACTCCTCCTCCTCCGCGGCTGCGCCGCCGGCCCTCGGCATCGTCGTCTCCTTCCCCTCCTAGGGTTAGGGTTAGGGGGGAGGCGGGGTTTGGACTGTAGCCGGGGTGAAATGGCGGGAGGCGGTGGAGAATGTGACGAAGGCTGGGGTCGTGCCGAGCGAGACTATAAAGAGAGTGGCGTCAAAGCAAGGGGTTTATCGGTGCGCGCAGTTGGGCCTCACCTCACAGCTTAACGGGCGGCCCAGGCCCCCGTGGGGCCCACCTGTCGGTGGGACGACACGGGTGTGGATGGATTACTGGTAGGGGTGAAACCGGGTCGGATACGGGTGGATATTGCTCGTCTCGTATCCTAACTTATATTTTTTTTGGAATTCGGAGTCGGATACGGATGTCCCGGATACGAATACGAATTCGGATTATTCAGGATTCGGATACGGAGCGGATACCTGACATATTCGGGTCGGGATCGGATATCATAATCGGATAGTAGTATAGTATATAATTATGTACGTAAAAGAACGAATAAAGCATTAATCTTACAACATTAGTTTCAAGTTATAATTATTTCAACGTAGGATAATAGTATAGTTAGAGGTGCAATTTAGTGACTCAACTAATTCCAGTAATTTGAATAGAAAAGAAGCTTATCAAATAAGTTGAACAAATCAATTTAGGTAAAAACATTATGTCATCACTCTATTTGTTTGTTGATAGATTTGTTAAAGTTCACGCTTAATAACAAAGTAGTATTTTTTAGTGCCAGTATCAAACAACTATTCTATCTATCCAATAATGAACCAAATTAATGGAAGAATAACTGATTTTATCCGGATATCGGGTCGGATATTGCTCTTCCCATATCTTAACCCATATTACACGAGATTTTTCGGATACGGATCGGATATTGCTCTTCTCATATCCTAACCCATATTACATCGGATTTTTTCGGATACGGATACGGATAACATCGGTACGGATTTTAAACGGATTCGGAATCGGATCAGACGGATATTTCCTGTCCTGTTTTCACCCCTAATTACTGGATTGTGAGTAGGTGGATGCGGGCATGCATGCGGCTTGCAGCCTTACCGTTACAGGGGAGATATAAATTCAGGCCCGAAAAAAAAAAGAGAATAAAAAAGATACACCCTAAATCCAAATAAGTAAATAATGAGTTGGCATGAATTATGTGTTACCAAAAAGAGGGAGAGGGAGGGTCAACACAAAATTGCCTCTTCCGTATATTGGTGGCTGCCATTTGTCACAACACCAGAGGGCATCCAATGGCAATTGCCTTGTGGGTCTTCAGTGAATAAAAGGAAGAGGTCATCTAGGTCATCTATCACAAAAGACTAGTCATGTGTCCATGCGTTGCAACGAAAACTCAATTTGTGACAAAAAGTTTATTTGCAAAGAGCACTAACAGTGGCGAAGGTGGGTAATTAAAGGGCAATGGCTAAGGTGGGTAATTAAGAGCACTAACAGTGGCAAATGTGGGTAATTAAATAGCAGTGACAAAGGTGGGTAATTTTGATGAAGTGACGTGGGAAGAAACTCTCACTTTATATAGTATAATATATAAGGTTAATCAGATATATGCCACTGCAGGAATCGGTTATTCGAGAATTGCCATCGTTCCTTTCGTATTTCTGGATTTGCTATTACGAAACCGTGTTTATTCGGCATATGCCATTGCAGGCAACACGTGCCCCGTCCGGTCAAACCTCTCGCCGACTCACGCCTTGGACGATTTTGCCCCCAGACCGGTTCACAAGGTCACCGCCCCCCATTCTCTGCGCGCCACCCAAGAGCCAAGAACCTAGAACATCCTCCCCATTCTCTCCGCGACGAGCCCTAGCAAATCCAAATACCGTCACGATTGCTTCCATGGGGGCTAAAGGTGCATCATTCCCACTCCGCTTCGGCTAATCGGATGTCCGTAGCGGCAATGGATGCAGCTGGCGAACCTGGTACGGCCCCCGCGCCGCGTGCTTCAGAGAAGTAAGTGCTGAGATTGTTGGCATGGTAGTTTTGATTGTTTGCATAGGAATCTAGCTTGGTAAATTAGATGTAGTTTTGACTCTTTCGGGATTTCTATAGGAGCGATGATCTTGAGGCAAAGTTTAGGTAGTTATTCGGTGGAGGTCTTCTCCACAATAGAAGAAAGCGGTAGGAAGGTGTCTGATGGGTCAAGGAAGTCGACATGGTTAATCGATGAGAAGGATATTAACTTGCGATCCTTTGAAGCAAGCTTTGCATACGCATATGACATGGGGACTCAACCAAAAGTGTCATTTGTACTACTATGACAAGCGGTGCGGTGAGGATGCTGAATTCACTGAGGATACTGATGTCAGGAGCGTGATTGAGATGTACAACATTGAGAAGGAAATAACTTTTATATGTTTTGCTGTTGATGATGGAGGACCAGATCCATTTGATAATGCGGAGGAGTATGTTGGTGTAGATGATGAAGTCTTGTACAGGGATGCTGCAGGCACTGATCACTTTGCGGTGGAACCCTCTTACATGGGTGAACCTAGTAGCTTTGAGCCTGATGAAGCAGAGATGGCAGATGACGATCCTGAAGAGCTGACAGTTACACATGATCTTAGCAACCCAACTATTGTCAAAGGGGCTATGTTCCCTGGTATAGTTGCTTTCAGAAAGGCTATTAGGCATTATGCAATCCTGAATGACTTTGAAATAAAAACAATCAAGTCTGACCAAAGTAGGTATATTGGTGAATGCAAACATGTGGGTTGTTCTTGGAGAGTTCATGCTTCTAAAGTGCAGGATGGATGTGCCATTATGGTAATTCACCTTCCCGTCGTATTCAGATTATATGTGTTGCAATGTGCTAACATCTGTGTTTCTTGTGTTTGTAGATCAAAACTCTTAATTCAAAGCACATTTGCCCTAGTACAAAGATGATGGAGGGGAAGATGGCTACACAAGATTGGGTGGTAGACAGAATAGGGGACTGGTTGAGAAAGAACCCAAATAAGGGGGCAAGAGAGGCTCAGAGGAAGCTGCAGGATGAATACAAGATCAAGTTGGGCTATAGTAAGACATGGGCAGGTATGCAATTAGCACTTAGACAAATACATGGTGCATATGAGGATAGCTTCCAAATGCTTTTCAACTGAAAGGCTGAGATAGAACATAGGAGTCCAGGATCAATTGTAGAAATAGAACTGAAGAAGTATGGCAATAAGATGTGTTTCCACAGAATGTTTGTAGCATTTAAACCTTGTCTAGATGGATTCTTGAGAGGCTGCAGGCCATACATTGGTGTGGATTCCACTAGCCTAAATGGTACATATAAGGGACAACTAGCATCAGCAACATCTGTAGATGGTCATAACTGGCTTTTTTATGTTGCTTATGGTGTTTTTTATTCTGAAACTGAGGACAACTGGACATGGTTCATGAACCAGTTGAATAAAGCTGTAGGAAGTCCTGATGGTTTAGTGATATCTAGTGATGCATGTAAAGGGTTAGAGTCAGCTGTAAAAAATGTGTTCCCTAATGCTGAGCACAGAGAGTGCATGAGACATTTGTATAGTAATTTCATGAAAAAATTCCATGGCAAGGTCTACACAGATAACTTATATCCTGCTGCTAGGTCCTACATGATTCTAGATTTCAATGGCACATGTCCAAAATTTTGAGCACCGCCAGATGCTATAGATTATTTGCAGAAGCATCACCATGGTTTGTGGTATAGATGTGGTTTCTCAGAGCTTAGCAAAGTAGACTACCTCACAAATAACATATCTGAGAGCTTCAATAACCAAATAAAGGACATCAAGGGCCTGCACCTTCATGAACTTGTGGATAGAATAAGAGAGCTGATAATGAGCAAGTTTACTGTTAGGAGGAATATTGGCAGGTCAATGGAAGGAGTGATCCTTCCTAATGTGATGAAGGAGCTGTTTGTGGTAAGCAAGCAAGCTGGACTTGCTCATCCAAAGATCACCAGGACTGGATGATCTTGAGGCAGAGGTCACATTTGAGAATGAATTGTTGGACAGAAGGCACTCTGTGAAGTTACATGAGAGGTCCTGTACATGTAGGCAATGGCAAGTGTCGGGGAAGCCTTGTAAACATGCAATGGCATTCATCTGTTCCATTCCCCGTTTGATGCTGGCACTTCTGAACAACCTGAAAGCTCCATGAAGAGGTAATGCTATGCATGTCCTTTGATGCATTACAGATGTCTTTGCTGTCTATACATGTCATGCATATGGTTGTTTTTTGCAGGAAAAGGGCTCCCACAAAAAAGAAGGCTGCACCAATTAAGAAGGCTAAGGGAGCAGAGGATGCATCAAGCAACACACCAAAGAAGAGGGCATCTTCAAGGAAGAAAGCAACACAGGAGCCCGCAAGCAGCACACCAAGCAAAATGGCATCACCAAGTAAGAGGGCATCTGAAGATGCTGCAAGGAGCACACCAAGCAAAAGAACATCACAAAGCAAGCCATCATCAAAGAAGACCCCTGTCAAGAACAAGTGGGCGTAATGGCTAGATAAAAATTCTGTAAACTCGATGCTACCTCACTTTTGTAAACCTGTCAAGAACTTGTTGTCAGTCATTACAACTTTTGTAAACTTGATTGCATGCCAACTTTTGTAATGTATGGAACATCAAATAAGACCCCTGTCAGGAACAAGATACCTGATTGCATGAATGATGTATGAATGGGCTGATACCTTGCCTATTTTATCAGGAAGTTCCATTGCATTAGTTGTTATATTTGTTACATTTTATCAGGAAGTGCCCCTGTCAGGAAGTTCCATTGCATGAATGATGTATGAATTGAGAGTTTCCCATTCAATTAGTTATATTTGTTTCCATTTCATCGAAGTTCTAATGTCCACACGAGTTCGGTTAGAGCAAGAACAATTGACATTATCATCACCAATGTTACATGCCATCATGCCATCATTCGAATGTTACATGCCATCATTCGCCATTACAACAAAAGCGGGCCTACTTCAAAGAAACGCTACAACAATTGACATTACGAAATAAGAGAAAAAAATCCACATTCCTACAACATTCTTCATCCAGTATACAGCTGCAATCAATTCTTCATTTTGCTTCTTCAATGCAGTGACATCTACACAGAGCTGCTTCAAATGCACACAACCTTCAATCGAGCCACATTGCTCTGTCAGATTTCACATTCCACTCATTCCATGGCCACATGCAATAGATTCATCCTCCTACATAAAAAAGTTGCACACATCATTGCTCTGCAATCCTCAATAGCAACAAAATGCAATTAAAACACTGGCAATCAAACCAACAACTCAGCAAACAAACAATCAAGTTGAAGACTAACCGGGCAATTGTTCTTGCACTTCAAGAAGTACCTACCAGGATTTCTTTCACTCCTGCTCCTTAGCCTAAGTACTGGAATCTTGCAACGCGGGTAGTCAAATCTTGCATTTTGAGGAACGTACCTCTCATCCCCGTACGACCCCGAAGACCAAGACCTTGCAGACTCCATGAGGCAAGCTACTCCGATGGAAGCAATCGGCGAATAGCGCTGGATTTGCTAGGCTCGTCGCGGGAGAGAATGGGGAACGATGATTTGCTAGGCTCGTCGCGGGAGAGAATGGGGGAGGATGTTCTAGGGTTCTTGGCTCTTGGGTGGCGCGGCAGAGAATGGGGGAGGGCAGTGACCTTGTGAACCGGTGCGGGGGGCAAAATCGTCCGAAGGCAGTGAGTCGGGCGAGAGGTTTGACCGGACGGGGCACGCGTCTCCTGCAATGGCATATGCCGAATAAACACGGTTTCGTAATGGCAAATCCAGAAATACGAAAGGAACGATGGCAATTCTCGAATAACCGATTCCTGCAGTGGCATATATCTGATTAACCCTAATATATAATAAAGAAGAGGAGGAAGAAGAAGGTGAGGTCATGTATGTATCACGTTATCAGCCCTAGTTGTCAGGGTGTTCGAATGCTTCTATCCATGTCCCTCCTCTTCTGTGCCCAGTACTAAATTCCCATTGTTTTCTGCTGATGTTGTGCCAATAGAGCTTATATACATAACAAATTTATGGAAAATCCATCAGCTACAATCCAACAATTACACGTGCAAAGAAAAAGAAAAGAGATTGATCTACTGAGCCCACTTATATACACGGTTACAACTGTATATGCAAAACCATACAAAAGCATAGGTTTCTCGGAGCTGGAATTTTCTGCAAAAAGAGGTGAGGGTAGAACTCTGTTGCTTGACTTATCAAGAACAGGAACCATATGACTCTTAGCTGCAGAACTCGCTGCTTATACGTCAAAGATAGGTGCTAAACCGACCAATCCAGAGGACTTTCAAGGTCTGGTCTTTGGTCCACGTCTTTGCGATCGCGCCATCAGGGAAAGCATCCGGATAGGCTGCTGCCAGCCTCGACTTCATGCTTCTACAATAAAGGAGTAAGAAGAAAGTTTGCTGAGCGGGAAAACTATTGTACAAGTACAGTTCGAATACACAATTGGGAATAAGAGGAACATACAGCACATAGACACAACAGCACCAGAAACTCATAAAAGGGAGACGAAAACAACAGTTGATATTTTAGAAAAATGTCACACAGAAAGGTACCTCAGCTTCATGAAAATATGGTCAAGTTCAGCCTTCATGGACTTGAGAAGGCAAGTTTTACTATCAAAGTCACTAGACAGCTCCGCAAAGCATTGTTCGGAGTACTCATTGAAATGTGTGAGAACTGCATTACAATCTTGCAATTGCCCCAGTCTGCAAAGTAATGGAAACTCACAACATGGATGATCCTTAGTGGCAAATGAAAAGGAAGACAACAATTGCATCGCTTCAGCATCTAGCATTGCTCATATGTCTGACAACGTGGTGCATGTCAATCTACATGTTTTCTTGGCTAAATTGCTCTCAGTAGAAGAGTGAGAAGCATTTTCTCCAATAAAAGTAACAAACGTGTCATAAGAATCTTTGCAGAAACAGGGAAAATCTGCTGGTTTTTCATTGCAGCATGGATTAACCAATATTACCAGCATTTGTTGCACAATAGGCATAGCACTGACTAAACTTAGTTCAGTCTAAATTAAAGCATGGCTCAAGGAAAGGGGAAACTGCAACACATCACAAGTATATGGCAAAAAATGGAGAACATTTATGCTTCAGCTCTTTTAGTATTATCCGCAATATCCGTTTACAGAACAGGTCAGACATGTAAAACACTCCTTACGCTTTGCTATTAGCCTGTTACATTAATCACAAACATTTAATGTAGCAATACCTCGAGTTAGTAGATGATCAGGGAGTCAGTGAACCCCAGAAAACATATTCTACTTAGATGACGACAACAAAGCAAGATTATGAACTTAAAACCCTAGAATTTCTGGACCAGTGGTTGTGCTGAATAAAATTCATACTGAATATAGTCAGTTACCAACCTATCCCATTAACAAGTAGGGAGACAGCTAATCATGGAACTAATATTAAGGAAATCAGATCAAGGACAAGCATTGCATGGGGAAGGATAAATCGAATCATTAAATCTTCTTCATGCTTAAATGCAGAATATAATTACGCAGCCAGAATTTGAAATAGCCGGATAGAGGGTACACATGCTGGTAGAAGATGCCGTTTCCAAAAGTAGAAAGCAATTCTATTTTGTGGAAGGAAAGTATAAGCTTTGTTTCTTCCACTGTAAGAGGAAAAGGTGGTCCATGCATTAGTTATGTACATACTAGAATTGATGCAATTAATAACAAAGTATAGAAACTACCACCACCCTATGCCTTTTGGATTCATTGACTGGTTGAGCCAATAGGGGGCGGTGACTGGTTGACCATTGAGCCACCAGGTTACGGTGCATTGGTGAAATGGTGAGTGCTGGGTACCAATATACAGAAAATGTTGAAAGATAATATTTGACACACCTACAAATCAGAATACTCAAAGTTTTCATAAGCTACAACCACTTCAAATTATATTCAGTCTTCAGTCCTCAACAAAATTTATAAACCACTCGGCCTACTCTAGAAGTACAATAACATAATTTTTAATACATACTTATTTTTTAAAAAAAAAAACTAAACAGTAAATATTCCAAGTGTATTTTAGGGTGACTAGAATCTCAAAGAAAATCTTTACAGGTTGTATGAACTATTGTTTCAGAATCAAGGCTTCATGTATGGGTAAGGTGAATGTTGACATGCCAGCGCAACATGATGCATAAGTATAGTAGCAAGCACCGCAAAGGCTCAGAGAGGAAAGTGATACCCTAAAGTGCAAGAATACTGGCTGGGTTGCTCCTTAACAGTGATAGCACCAAAAGTTACAGCACCTACCTGTCTAGGCCAACTGGGCAGGAAAGTCAGGGTATATGGATGTTTAGAATGCAAAGAGAAAGATAATCCAACAGCTAGGAGGCAATAAACAGTGGAACAGTCAAAATTTGGCACATGGAAAAGGAGCGCCACCAATATTATTATCTTAAATATGACAGAGGAGATTGTGGTGTGTCCATATATAATAGCACAGGATAAATTTTATACAGAACTTAGAACTGCCTAGATATTTGACGGCACATCACTAACAGCAAGCAATTATCTTGATTCTGTAAGCCTATGCCACGCATCAGTTAGACAGTCACCACTAACAAATACCAAATTAAGAGCTGATAGGATAATCTTACTTCCAAATAAACATGGCTATGGAAATGAAGGGCTACTGACAGACTTGACAACCTCCAAAAAATCTGTAGAAGATCCGGTTACTACTTCGATAAGCTGACCTAAACAAGTACAAAAAGATCGCCAAAGCACATAACTATCTTGTGACGCAAATGATGCAGATTGCAAAATTTTTTGTGATTCTAGTCATCAAGTTCATCTGTTTCATGTCTAACAACATGTAAGATCCAAATACCAACAGGTGCTCCCAATGACAGAATAACAGAATGTGAATTCGCTTTGCATTACTACAACACCATCGACCAAGGCTTAAGCGCCATGATTTAAACATGTATAACTTTGAAGTGCAAACATCAATGCATGTACAATTGTGATTGGCACCCAGAAAACTCATGGCGCCATCTGGTCAAATTTGTCGACACAGCACTCCAAACTTTCAGTTTTTCCATCCAAGTAATAAGCTGAATTCACGTCAACACAGCACATCAAATCATCAATCCGTTCCTGGACAGTCTTGATGGGATCAATCAGCAGTGTCCCTAACTCTCTAACACTAAACCAAACTAAATTACAAGCACCCACCCACCATTGATGCATGCAAGTACAAGCAAAGAATCCAACCACTAGGCCGGCTAAATTTCGTCCGAGAACACGAAGATTGCCGAATTCAGCACATTAGGGATAGGTACTAGAAACAGGAGTGCTCATCTACCACACGAGCGAATATCGAACTGAAAATGAAACTGCACGTGAAGGGATCGGGGGGAGGAGGAAGGAAGGGAGCGGGAAACCACATGAGGTGCTGCACCTGCCCGATGGAGCCCACATCCTCGCCGTCGACTCTCGACCTGAACTGCCCCACCACCTCCGCGGCCGCCGCGGCGGTCTCCGGCGAAGCCACCGGCGGCGATTTCTCCATAGCTCACGTCCCGCTCCCTCTCTCGTCCCCTACCTCCGGGCTCCAGTCCAGGTCCAGAGCTGTGCGGTCCTGGGCTTGTACGACTAGTAGCAGTATAGTAGTGGCCATGGAATTCAGTGGCCATGTGGTGGTGATTCTTTCGGATTTGTGAAGAGGGTTGGGCCACAAATAAGTGGGATTTCGTCAGAATGTGTCTGTGTTGGGCTGCCAACGTGACCTCAAATAAGGAAAAACATGACGGTGCTGCACCGGCCCGGTAAAAAAAAAAAAATCGTCACTGCATGGACCAAAATTGTTTTAGGCCTGTTTGTTTCAGCTTTGAATTCTCTAAAAGCTGATTCTGGATTGTGGTTATAGAGAAGCTGATTC